>CM035098.1:31602668-32802668 GCA_020205505.1 Panax japonicus
TTAATACATGATATAATTAATATTATACACTTATAAAATAATCTTGTACTCTAATTTGGATCTCCAATTAGGGTTTAACATCATTACTAGGGTTTGGTCAAAATACACCGTAATTGACCAACCATTATCAATACGGACATACCGTACATATTCATAGCACTGAAAAATCAAAATATAATTAATATTATATTATTATTCTAATACCTTGACAATAATCCAAAATTAGGGTTTGGATTCCATATCTGATTATTCTTTCATATTTAACATTGATAATTAAGGTAAAATATTTAAATTAATAATCTGTACAAAAATTTATATAATAAAATAATTATATTTATTCTAAAAATCACTTCATATATTATTTAAATAATATATGATTATATATTCATGGAAAATAATTAATAAAAACATTTCTATTTTAAAATTAATTATTATAAAAATATACTTTATAATAATCAATAATTTTAGAATAAATTTACTTGTAAATATTCATGTAATAAATATATTTTTATTTACCACATAAGTACATATACACATAATCTTGTACAAATCTTCATCCTTAAAAAAAAATTTATACGCAAAATTTAAGATTTATTTATATAGAAAATATCGGGTTGTCACATTTTTGAACTCTGGATAAATTAAATTATAATTATCTAAAATTTATCATTTATCTCACTTGATTGAATCTTTATATCATTGTCATCATCCTCATGCTTATATTGTACCAGAAGTTATCTTTGGCTTGTAGTGAAAAGATGACTAGTTGTTGAATATCTTTGGTCTATAGTGCAAATATGACCTTTTGTTGAATATCTTTGGCCCGTAGTGCAAAGATAACATGTTGTTGAATATCTTTGGCCTGTAGTGCAAAGACGAATTGTTGATGAATATCTTTGGCTCGTAGTGCAAAGATTAATTTATTAGTATGATTATGAACATGAATTGTGATTTGGTATAACCATGATCTTTGATGTTTCAGGTAAAAACAGGTGATGAAAATTATCTTTATTCTGGGTGCGAAGAGGAATTTAGAACCACAATTATGATATGAGTTATTCACATGATTTTAGACAGGAACTGTTGATTGATGTTACATGGATAAAACATTGTTGGTGGACTTTTAACATAGAGAAGATAATAGACTTTGTGGTCTATTTGATTCTTCTAATGGATTCCTCGTTCCGCTGCAACTATGGTTGAAAAGTTTTATCATCTATCACATGTTATAAATCTCTGATTTATTACTGACAAAAGCTATTGATAATTTAATTATCTTTAGTCATAATATTCTTTATTGGGCTAGTTGTGCTCACCCTTTTGCTTCACAATTCTTTTCAGGTAATAAGAGTGTAGCTGGGTCGAGCGAGGGTAACAGGGGAATAGAACGGTGGTCTATCGCTTTTGAGATTTCCCTTAAATTAGTATGGAAATAATTTTATTGAGAATTTTAGATAAGTGTGTCGTATTTTATATTTCATTTAACCGTTGATTTTGGTGAACCGAATAGGGTCAGGTGAACCCAACTTTGGAAGGGTGTTTTGCTACTATTATACAAGATGTCTAATGACATACGACTTCGTGTTATCATAAGACAGGGTTGTGCACATCCACTTGTTGATTATATCTATGAGCACTACCTATATAATCTTGGAGTTTGGTTGAAATTTAATTCTCAATTGGAGAAAATAAAGATAATTATATGGCAAGAGAAGACTCACCATTGGAAAGAACATGATATCAATCTTTTCATTTTTCTTTGGGGTCTATTGGGTCAACCAAGGACAATTCCCGATTCATATGATATCTATTATAACTTAGATTTATGGTCTCTCATGTACGAAGGTTTCCTTGAGCATTTTCTGAAGATTTTAATTTCTAAAATAGTTATTGACTGTACTTTTATGTAAGGTACCATTGTAAGGTGTTGTGGTTGAGGCACCATGAAAGTTACATATATTTGTATTAAAACTCACAGTATATGTGTTGTCCTATTTTGCACGACAATTGAAATAATAAAGTTTATAGTTATTTTTTGTACTATGTATTTGACGACTTAGAATGGGTTGTATGAACCTATTTTGGGGGCGTCACAATTGGTATCAGAGCTATACGTAAAGAGCCCTGAGCCTCTTACTGGTGACTACCTTGTGTGGGATGCACCGAAGCCAAACTCTCCGTAGGGGACACTGATAAGTAGGTTTTACACCTACTTATCTGGTATCTTTTACTTGAATTAGTTGTTTTTATTCATGTGTCTTAGTTACTTTTCATGCAATTTGTGTTCGTTTTGTAGGTTATACGTTTGAAAGCGATGTGAGCGATTATTGGTAAGGAAAAGCACGGAAAATGCAAACAAAAGCAAGCCGGATATCATTTGTGCTTTCATGTCATTTCATTTTCTTGGCTTGGAGCTTGGACTATATTGTAAAATGTTTTCTTAGCTTTCCGGAACATCTTGAATCATTTAAATCGGAGTTCAGATGAAAGAGTTATGACATTTCTACCAACGGACGTCATTGAACTTCACCATTTTGGGTGGTCATTTGCATAGCAGTCACTTCCAGTACAATTTCGACTATCATACGTTTGTTATTTCTGAAAGATCAAAGAATAAAAGTTGTAGATCTATTCGATAGCTTCGATTTGATAGGTCACGGGTCCCGTAACTCTTCTCAGTTTAAAAGTTATGGCAGTTTTAGCAGAGGAGATTCCAGTAGAAAATGAATTGGCAGATTGGTACCCAGCCGGGGCTGGACGTTTTTAGCCTTAGGATCCAGCCGGGGCTAGGATGTCTGGGAGCATTAGCAGATCACTATCCAGCCGGGGCTGGATATTTGCAAAGGAAATACCCAGCCGGGGCTGGGTATGCGCGAGAATGAGTAGATTGTGTCCGAATTTGAGTCCGAAAAGGATTGTTTTCGAGTTGTTTGATTCAAGGACTTCCAAGAGGACTTAAAGACATCTATAAAGGCTTATAAAAAGGAGGGAATAACACAAATTAGAGGAGCATTCTATTAAATTAGATTAGAGTGAATTAGAGAAAAACACTAGTTCTAATTAGATTTGGAGATTGAAGCAACTTGGAGACCATTGAAGATTCAAAGGAGGAGCAAGGAGGGAGCGTGAAATCTACAGACAATAGATTATTTCTTCTCATCTTCTTCTATCTTTATCTTTTAATGATTATTCAATTGTGGATTCTTAGCTTTAATTCAATAATCATGAACTAATTCTTTGTTTGAGATTACAATGGATCTTATTGTGTAGTTTATTTTAATATGCTTCGTTATCAATTAGTATTTTCTATTGTGAGAATTGTCTATTGTGGTTTGGACTTAATTGTTTAATTGATTGGCCATCAATTACTGTGATAATCTATATGAACTCGAGAGATGAAGTATAGATTTAGATCTAATCATGATAGCATGTGTTCAGGATTTTGTTAGTAGCTTAAACTTGATGAGTGTTAAGGTAGAGATATGCTTGACACCATATGTAATCTTATAGAGAACTTGCTCTTAAACCTTCTTCAATTGAAATTCACATAGAGATATAGTGGGTTAGTTGATTAAGGTGTTTAACGGATTTCTATCTTAATTGTGGATTGACGTTAATACGGTATTAGTGCATCGAGAGGTGGTTAATACTACTTTCGTGTTCTTGATTAACAATTCGGGATAGAGAATAATTGATGAGAAGTGTGTTAACTTAAATGAAGCAATAAGTGAAGTTGTGATCTTAAATCTCCATAATCTAATTTTTAATTAGTGGTAATTAGAATTAGTTTAGTTAAATATTATAATTTATAACATTAAATTCATTTGTTTAAATAAGATTGAGTTGGTTACGAGTTAGTACTTGGTGATTTTTATTAAATAATTCTCTGTGGGAACGATACTCAACTTATCACTTTATTACTTGTTGACCACGTATACTTCCGTGTTGTGCGTAACTAGATTTTACCCAACAAGTTTTTGGCGTCGTTACCGGGAGAATTAATTTAATACAGTTTTACCAATATTAGCTTCAATCAAATTAGTCTTAATTTAAATATTTTTATTTTTATTTTTAATTCTCTTCCTATATTTCTCTCTTTTCAGGTACCATGGATGACTTTGCGTATCAATGGCCATACACGAACATGACTCAACCAAAGGAAGCGGAGATTAACAGACTCGCGACACTCTCCGCAATGTCAGCACAAATTGAAGAACTTTCGAGGAAGTTGGACGTTATCGCAGCCCAACAGAGTCGAAGGATGGCAGTTTCCTGTGGCTATTGTGCTGGCAATCACCCGAGTAATCAATGCACCATCAATTTTGGGCCGGTACAGTATGGTGGTAACTACCTCAATCAGTATGTATATGATAATTATCATCAAGTTTGGGGGTATCACCCGGATTCTTCATGGAGTTACAACTATCAAGACCAATACTCTACTCCAAATCCAACATACACACCGGAATTCTCATATCAACCTCCATTAAAAGAAGAAAAGTCAAAGTTGGAGGAATTGTTGTCCAAGTTCATAGCATCAAATGAGGAGAGGAGGATTGATCAAGAGATATCAATGCAAAATCTACAGAACCATGTGGATCAAATACTCAAAGCCTTGAACAACTTTCCTCAAAATAATCGGTGTTATGATGAGGATTCCGAGATTGATGAAGTGTCCAAGCCAAATCTACAACTGGATGAGACACGAGATGTTGAAAAAGAGGAGACAAGTGGGGATAATGAAAATAAGGTTGGTGAAGAACTAACTATGAGTACCAACGAGGATGAGCCGATGTTATTAGTGCCCCAAGTTCCTTCTCCGCCAAAGATCATGGGTCCAGTTAGATTTGCAAAACCGTGCCCGCTTGGTAGTCATGCCGTCGGCAAGGCTCTTTATGACATGAGAGCTACTACATATGTGAAGCCATGGTGGGATGAGGAGGAAAAGATAGAAGAAGAGCCTGTTGTTCTTGCCAAGCCTCAAAGCCCCAATCGAATCATAGGCTCAACGGACGGAAAAGCACCTAGTTATTCAACATTCTCAATTGGGCATATATTTAAACAAAGTATGCTAGGTGACTTTAACTCGATGGCTATCACAAATGGGAACCTACCAAAAGCTATATTATTTTCGATGGATGGAGGGTTCCTCAACTTTCGAAGAGGAATTGGATAGCATTGACCAGAAAAAGTCAGGCTAAAAGACTATAAATCAAGCGCTGACTGGGAGGCAACCCAGGAATTTTTTATATTTATATGTTTTACTAGTTTATTTAGTAGATAGGAATTAAGTTGCTTATTAAGTTCTCTTATAATCTAATCCATGTTGTCTCTCTTCATTGCAGGTATTGGAGGTCTAATGGATAGCAAAATGATTGTCACAGCCATCGCCACCATCAACTCACACTTAGCTGATTATAAGGAAGTTCTCTTCTATTTATCGTTATATTCTTACAATGAGGACATTGTAATTGCTAAGTTTGGGGGAGTTTTGTTTAATTCATTATCGCATGTTTAGTTTATGTTATGTTATTTTGCATATGTTGTTAATTTAGTTTAGGTTCATTATAAAAAAAATCAAAAAAAAAATCAAAAATTTCAAAAATAATAGTTAGTTACTATGTTTATCTTGCATGAGTCCAGCTGTTTGATATTTACAGTTTATTTTGGCCAATGATGAGAATGGAATTGAGTAGACAAGTATAATACTGATTATTAGAGCTTTTGATGTGATTTCTTGTTATGAATTGAATCTTTTTCTGTTGGACACTGGTATAATAAGGATAGCACGGTAAAAAACAATTTGTTGACTAATTAAGTTTAAATTGATACATAATGGGACTCTAAAGGATAATGCTAGTTTGAATGAAATAATGAGAAGAATAAGTAGTGATGACAAAAGTTCGATAAAAACTTAAGTTCGGGAAAAAAATTTGGGATATATAAGCTTCAAAGAAAAGAAAAAAAATGAAAAAAAAATATACCGTGACTAGTCTTGTTTCGGGGCCTTTGTTACTTGAGTAAGTACGTGATAAGTAGGTTTTATACCTACTTATCCGGTATCTTTTACTTAAATTAGTTGCTTATATTCACGTGTCTTAGTTACTTTTCATGCATTTTGTGTTCGTTTTGTAGGTTATACGTTTGGAAGCGGTGTGAGCGATTATTGGCAAGGAAAATGCAAGGAAAAAGCAATACGGACATCGTTTATAATTTTATGTTCATTTCATGTTCTTGGCTTGGAGCTTGGACTATATTGTAGAGAATCTTCTTAGCTTTCCGGAACATCTTGAATCATTCAAATCGGAGTTCGGATGAAAGAGTTATGACATTTCTACCAACGGACGTTGAACTTCACCGTTTTGGGTGGTGATTTTCACAGCAGTCACTTCCAGTCCAATTTTGACCATCATGCGTTCGTTATTTCTCAAAGCTCAAAGAATGAAAGTTGTATATCTCGTCGATACCTTCGATTTGATAGGTCGCGGGACTCGTAACTCCTCTCGGTTTGGCAGTTATGGCAGTTTTAGCAGAGGAGGTTCCAGCAGAAAATCGTTTTAGCAGATTGCTATCCAGCCGGGGCTGGGCTTTTGCAAAGGAAATACCCAGCCGGGGCTGGGTATACGCGAAAATGAGCGGATTTTGTCCGAATTTGAGTCCGAAAAGGATTGTTTCGAGTTGTTTGATTCAAGGAACTTCCAAGAGGACTTAAAGACATGTACAAAGGCTTATAAAAGGAGGGGAATAACACAGATTAGAGGAGATTATTAGGAGATTAGAGAGCATTCTATTAAATTAGATTAGAGTAAATTAGAGAAAAACACTAGTTCTAATGAGATTTGGAGATTGAAACAACTTGGAGACCATTGAAGATTTGAAGTATGAGCAAGGAGGGAGCGTCAAGTCTACTGACAATAGATTATTTCTTCTCATCTTCTTCTATCTTTATCTTTTAATGATTATTCAATTGTGGATTCTTAGTTTTAATTCAATAATCATGAACTAATTCTTTGTTTGAGATTACAATGGATCTTATTGTGTAGTTTATTTTAATATACTTCGCTATCAATTATTATGTTCTATTTAGAGGATTGTCTATTGTGATTTGGACTTAATTGTTTAATTGCTTGGCCATCAATTACCATGATAATCTATATGAACTCGAGAGATGAAGTATAGATTTAGATCTGATCATGATAGCATGTGTTCGGGATTTTGTTAGTAGCTTAAACTTGATGAGTGTTAAGGTAGAGATATGCTTGACATCGCATGTAATCTTATAGAGAACTTATTCTTCAACCTTCTTCAATTGTAATTCACATAGAGATATAGTGGGTTAGTTGATTAAGGTGTTTAACGAATTTCTATCTTAATTGTGGATTGACGTTAATACGGTATTAGTGCATCGAGAGGTGGTTAATACTACTTTCGTGTTCTTGATTAACAATTCGGGATAGAGAATAATTGATGAGAAGTGTGTTAACCTAAATGAAGCAATAAGTGAAGTTGTGATCTTAAATCTCCATAATCTGATTTTTAATTAGTGGTAATTAAAATTAGTTTAGTTAAATATTTTAATTTATAGCATTAAATCCATTTGTTTAAATAAGATTGAGTTGGTTACGAGTTAGTACTTGGTGATTTTTATTAAATAATTCTCTGTGGGAACGATACTCAACTTATCATTTTATTACTTGTTGACCACGTATACTTGCGTGTTGTGCGTAACTAGATTTTACCCAACAAGTTTTTGGCGCCGCTGCCGGGGAATTAGTTTAATATTTTTTACCAATATTAATTTCAATCAAATTAGTCTTAATTTAAATATTTTTATTTTTATTTTTAATTCTCTTCCTATATTTCTCTCTTTTCAGGTACCATGGATGACTTTGCGTATCAATGGCCATACACGAACATGACTCAACCAAAGGAAGCGGAGATTGACAGACTCGCGACACTCTCCGCAATGTCAGCACAAATTGAAGAACTTTCGAGGGAGTTGAACGTTATCGCAGCCCAACAGAGTCGAAGGATGGCAGTTACCTGTGGCTATTGTGCTGGCAATCATCCGAGTAATCAATGCACCATCAATCTTGGGCCGGTACAGTATGGTGGTAACGACCTCAATCAGTATTCATATGATAATTATGATCAAGTTTGGGGGTATCACCCGGATTCTTCATGGAGCTACAACTATCAAGACCAATACTCTACTCCAAATCCAACATACACACCGGAATTCTCATATCAACCTCCATTAAAAGAAGAAAAGTCAAAGTTGGAGGAATTGTTGTCCAAGTTCATAGCATCAAATGAGGAGAGGAGGATTGATCAAGAGATATCAATGCAAAATCTGCAGAACCATGTGGATCAAATACTCAAAGCCTTGAACAACTGTCCTCAAAACAATCGGTGTTATGATGAGGATTCCGAGATTGATGAAGTGCCCTAGCTAAATCTACAACTGGATGAGACACGAGATGTTGAAAAAGAGGAGACAAGTGGGGATAATGAAAATAAGATCGGTGAAGAACTAACTATGAGTACCAACGAGGATGAGCCGATGTTATTAGTGCCCCAAGTTCCTTCTCCGCCAAAGATCAAGGGTCCAGTTAGATTTGCTAAACCGTGCCCGCTTGGTAGTCATGTCGTCGGCGAAACTTTTGTTGACATAAGAGTGAGTACAATTTTTAATCCATGGTGGGAAGAGAAAGAGAAGATAGACAAAGAGCACATTGTGTGTGACAAGCTTCCATGCCCCAAAGTGATCACATACACAATGGAGAAAACACCTAGCTATGGGGAGTTCTTGGTTCAGATCATACCAAACCAGAGCATGCTAGGTGACTTTGATGCAATGGCTATCATAAATGGGAACCTACCAAAAGCTATATTATTTCCGATGGATGGAGGGTTTCTCAACTTTCGAAAAGGAATTGGATAGCATTGACCAGACAAAGTCAGGCTGAAAGACTATAAATCAAGCGCTGACTGGGAGGCAACCCAGGAATTTTTATATTTATATGCTTTACTAGTTTATTTAGTAGATAGGAATTAATTTACTTATTAAGCTCTCTTATAATCTAATCCATGTTGTCTCTCTTCATTGCAGGTATTGGAGGTTCAATGGATAAGAAAATGATCGTCGCCGCCATCGCCACCATTAACTCACGCTTAGCTGATTACAGGGAAGTTCTCTTCTATTTATCGCTATATTCTTACAATGAGGACATTGTAATTGCTAAGTTTGGGGGAGTTTAGTTTAGTTCATTATTGCATGTTTAGTTTCATGTGTATGTTATGTTATTTTGCATACGTTGTTAATTTAGTTTAGGTTCATTATTAAAAAAAAAATCAAAATTCAAAAATTCAAAAATTCAAAAAATAATAGTTAGTTACTATGTTTATCTTGCATGAGTCCAGCTGTTTGATATTTACAGTTTGTTTTGGCCAATGATGAGATTGGGATCGAGTAGACAAGTAGCGTACTGACTATTAGAGCTTTGATGTGATTTCTTGTTAGGAATTGAATCTTTTTCTGTTTGAAACTGGTATAATAAGGATAGCACGTTAAAAACAATTTGTTGACTGATTAAGTTTAAATTGATACATAATGGACTTCTTAAGGATAATACTAGTTTGGATGAATGAAAGACATGAATAGGCGGAGATGACTGAATTTAGACAAAAAATTAAGTTTGGGGAAAAAATTTGGGATATATAAGCTTCAATTGTTAAAAAAAAAAAAAACTGAAAAAAATACCATGGCTAGTTTTGTTTTGGGGCCTTTGTTACTTGAGTAAGTACGCCCGAAGGGGTATCTTAAAACCTAGCGCCCTAAGGTCTTATATGGTCTGGGAGTCGTTGGTCGAAAGCTCGCTAAGGGGTGGCACTGTTAGCCTAATGGAATGAGGCATTGCACAGTCATGGTTAAAAAGTAAAAAAAAAAAATAATAATAATAAAACGGGAAAAGAGCAAAAAGCCCCCGTAATGAAAAGTAAAGCATAAGTATCCCGGATTGGACTCTTGAACTTGGTGGATGTTTGACTTTAGTTGGATCTAACTTGTTCGTGAATTTTTTTGAGTTTACACTGTGTGATGCCTTTGAAGAGACTTGTTATGTGTTAAATTTAATTTTATATCAGTTAACATTGTTGTGGAGCACACACACACTATACCAGTAATAACAGTTTAAGATTTGATGATTAACTATGAAATTATTGATTGGTTTTGATATGAAGTATTATCATGTTTACTTGATTGCTCTAAGGTCGGTTGAATAGATTTGTGTTTATCAATACTGCTGGATTCGTAGGCATGTAGATTAGTTCCATTCCATTGCATTGCATTGCATTGCATTTTTGTTTTGTTTTTGCTTGAGGACAAGCAAAGGTTTAAGTTTGGGGGTATTTGATAAATAGGTTTTATACCTACTTATCCGGTATCTTTTACTTGAATTAGTTGTTTTTATCCATGTGTCTTATTTACTTTTCATGCATTTTGTGTTTGTTTTGTAGGTTATACGTTTGGAAGCGATGTGAGCGATAATTGGTAAGGAAAAGCACGGAAAATGCAAACAAAAGCAAGCCGGATATCGTTTGTGCTTTCATGTCATTTCATGTTCTTGGCTTGGAGCTTGGACTATATTGTAAAATGTTTTCTTAGCTTTCCGGAACATCTTGAATCATTCAAATCGGAGTTCAGATGAAAAAGTTATGACATTTCTACCAACGGACGTCATTGAACTTCACCGTTTTGGGTGTTCATTTGCATAACAGTCACTTCTAGTCCGATTTCTACTATCATACGTTTGTTATTTCTGAAAGATCAAAGAATTAAAGTTGTAAATCTATTCGATAGCTTCGATTTGATAGGTCACGGGTCCCGTAACTCTTCTCGGTTTAAAAGTTATGGCAGTTTTAGCAGAGGAGATTCCAGCAGAAAATGAATTGGCAGATTGGTACCCAGCCGGGGCTGGACGTTTTTAGCCTTAGGATCCAGCCGGGGCTGGATGTCTGGGAGCATTATCAGATCACTATCCAGCCGGGGCTGGATATTTGCAAAGTAAATACCCAGCCGGTGGTTAAAGTAAAGTAATATGCGTTGTTGCACAGTAGCGCATGATATTGCACATTATTTTTTATTTAATTTTTTGTTTCAATATATATTTGTCACTGCTCAGTATTTTACATTAATAAACTAATAATTCATATTATTTTAATAATATTATTAGATAACATTATTGACAATGTCTAGAAAATTTTGTTGAGGAAATGGGTTAGGTTATTTAATTGCGCGCTAGTAAGAGAAATCCTTATCAGAAAGTCCCATCTTTCTTGGGAATGATCAGGTTAATAATATTGTAGTTCTGTAATATTATTTGTGAATAATTAATTATTGATTTATATAAAAAGTATTTATTTTATATAGATATAAATGAATGAATTAATGCTGAGGTGTTTTATTAGTACTTAGTCGGAATTGAGGTGTTAAAAATTATCCGTATGTGGATTTCGATCATTTTTCATTTAGAATTTAGAAAAAAATTCTTCTTCAAAGTTGTATAGAATTAAATTTCTTATGAAATGGACATAAGATTTGAATTTTTCTAATAAAAGCGTTATTTCTTATGAATTATTGAAGTTCTAGAATAATTGATTTTTAGGGTTATAAATATTTTTTCATAAAAAACATTTTTAATGTGGGTGGGACCCACTTGTGTGTGCTGAATGAGAGTGATGTGGTGTGCGTAGGAATTTTTTTTAAAATATTAATATTTTATTAAATTTTCTGCTTTGTTGTTCTAAGCATTTTCCTATAAATAGGATGCTTAGGTTAGAATTGAAAATCATACTAGAATCAGAAGTTTCTCTATCTATAATATCGAGCGTATTTTTGTGAGTATTTAAGTGTTGTTGTACAGTGCAAGTTTCCTTCAGTATTATATCTGATATTCAAGTCAGAAGTGCTATTCTTTTGAGGTATGTGATGGTAAGGGATGTTTTTTTTAAGTAAATGATGTTATTTCCTTTAATATCATCATACCGAAATATTGATATGAATTTTAATATGAAACTTTTTCTTTTTCATGTTAGGGTTACTATTCATGTATACAGTACTATTCACGTATACGGTATTATTCACGTATACACCACTATTCACGTAGACGACACTATTCCTGTATATGGAACTATTTATGCATATGGCACTATTTACGTATACGGTACTATTTATGAATACGGGTTACTATGCACGGGTTACTATTCATGGCTTACTATTATCGGGATACTATTCTTGACAAAAATTGATTTCTTTTCTGTCCAAAATATTTTTACATGAATATTATTCTTGAATTTTACCCTACAAAGCAGTTATCATGTTGACAATTTAGATATTTTTAAACTCTAGATAAATTGAATTATAATTCTCTAATATTTATCCTTTCACTTGATTGAACCTTTATACCATTGTCATCATCCTCATGCTTATATTGTACCGGAAGTTATCTTTGGTCTGTAGTGCAAAGATGACATGTTGTTGAATATCTTTGGCCTGTAGTACAAAGATGACCTGTTGTTAAATATCTTTGGCCTGTAATGCAAAGATGACCCGTTGTTGAATATCTTTGGCACGTAGTGCAAAGATGAGTCGTTGTTGAATATCTTTGTTATGTAGTGCAAAGATGATCTGTTGTTGAATATCTTTGGCCAGTAGTGTAAAGATGACTTGTTGTTGACTATCTTTGGCCTGTAGTATAAAGACGAACTGTTGATAAATACCTTTGGTCCGTAGTGCAAAGATGAATTTATTAGTGTGATTATGAACATGAATTGTGATTTGGTATAACCATGATCTTTGATGTTTCAAGTAAAAATATGTGATGAAAATTATCTTCGTTCTGGGTGCGAAGAAGAATTTTGAACCACAATTGTGATTATGAGCTATTCACATGATTGTGGACAGGAACTGTTGATTGATGTTACAGGGATAAAACATTGTTGGTGGACTTTTAATATGGATAAGATAATAGACTTTATGGTCTCTTTGACTCTTCTAATGGATTGCTCGTTCCGCTGCAACTATGGTTGAAAATTTTTATCATCTACAACATGTTCAAAATCTTTGATTTATTACTGACGAAGGCTATTGATAATTTAATTATCTTTAGTCATGATATTCTTTACTGGGCTAGTTGTGCTCACCCTTTTGCTTCACAATTCTTTTCAGGTAATAAGAGTGTAGCTGGGTCGAGAGGGGGTAACAGGGGAATATAACGGTGGTCTATAGCTGTTGAGGTTTCCCCTAAAAAAGTATGGAAATAATTTTATTGAGAATTTTAGATAAGTATGTCGTATTGTATATGTCATTTAACCATTGATTTTGGTGAACCGAATAGGGTGAGGTGAACCCAACTTTGGAAGGGTGTTTTTCCACTATCATACAAGATGTCTAATGACATACGACTTTGTGTTATCATAAGCCAGGGATGTGCACATCCACTTGCTGATTATATCTATGAGCACTACCTATATAATCTTGGAGTTTAGTTGAAATATAATTCTCAATTAGAGACAGTGGAGATAATTATATGGCAAGAGAAGACTCACCATTGGAAAGAACATGATAGCAATCTTCTCATTTTTCTTTGGGGTCTATTTGGTCAACCAGGAATAATTCTCGAGTCATATGATATCTATTTTAACTTAGATGCATGACCTCTCATGTACGAAGGTTTCCTTGAGTATTTTCCAAAGATTTTGATGTCTAAAATAGTTATTGATTGTACCTTTAAGAATTATAAGGTGTTGTGGTCGAGGCACCATGAAAGTTACATATATTTGTATTAAAACTCACAGTATATGTGTTGTCATATTTTACACGACAATTGAAATAATGAAGTTTGTAGTTGTTTTCTGTACCTTGTATTTGGCGACTCAGAATGGGTTGTGTGGACCTATTCTGGGGGCGTCACAACCCATCTTTGATATATAAATTATATAAAACATAACCTAACATACTTAAATCAATTATAAAATGCTACATATAATTTCTCATGCAAATACAATTATTTACATACCCAAGATATTATAATATAATATCCTTACCTCATTAAGATAAATTCAATTAAGAATTTATTGACTTCCTTAAGATATTCCGATAGATATAATATCTTTTCTTGATTAAATTAATTTCATATGAGAAATTATTCTAATACTCTTGGGTAAAGTATATATAAATATTATATGATTAACCCGCCTCTTTTTGCTTAATTACGCAAATTTCCAACAATCTTATTTTCCCCACGTAATATATATATATATATATATATATAAGTGACTTACAGATTACTTAGAACATTATAGAAGTAGATGGAGAGAAGAGAGAAGAGGGAAGAGAGTCTAAAGATTCGTCAGAGAGAACTCTAAGTCTTTTTAAGTCTCTAGTGCGAGCAGTGTCAGGTTATATCAATAGAACATAGGTATGTGTCTACGTAAGGTTAAAGGGTATGCATGAATGAAAAATGAGTAAGATTTAATTTTGAAATTAGTAAAAGTTGAATAAATTATTTAGATCTAACTCCCCAGCTAGTAACCGGTCAGCTTTGCCTCCTGTTCCAGACATAGTAAACTAGGAAGAACATAGTTATGAAAACATTAGTCAATTTTTAAGTAATTGAAACATACCCAAAGTTTCTCCTAGAGAAATTTACCAGTTAACCTTTTTAGATAACAAGACATATTATAATGTAAAACTGTTGAAAAGATTTATGCTATTAACAAAAAATATGAAAATTGTAGTCTTTTCTCTCCAGATGTTATTAAAAACATAGAAGAAAAGGTTATAATTTCATTCATATTAGACTTGTTCAAGTTGAAGTCAAACCACTACATATCAAAGGAATTAATTCAAGTATCTACCTCTGTTTAGAGATGCAAGATTTCTTAATTATTTCCCAAGTATCATTGACATTATGGAATCAAGTATGCATAATGGACCAATCCATTTCAATTGCTTTCGTGATTTCACATTAAGCTTAAGTGATCATAATTTATTAAAAGCTTTAACCTTAAACATTAAAACTACAGGAGAAATCACTCAAATGATAGAGGGTTCTCAACCTTTAGCTTTGATTTATAGGATATATTATAAGACCATGAAAACAAACTTAAATGTTCATGCTCTTAATAAAAGTCCTAAAGATCAAACTATATTAATTCAAAGTTCAACTAGTGATGCTAATGTTCAAATCCCGAGAACCATCCTCTGAAAAGACATTACATTACCTAGTCAATGGACTTTACCTAGTGAAATACCTCAACAACCAGTTAATAACAGTTTATTAAATGTTGAGAACATTAAACAATTTTCTGATGGTACGGTCAAAATAAGTTTTGGACGAACCAGAAGACTAGTCATCATAGAAGATTTTACTATTTCTTCAACACCTTCGGTCCATACTAGAAGAGATACTGAAGTACTTAGTAACCCTTCTATTCGAGATATAAAAATGAAAGGTATCTTAAATTAGGGTCACGCTAGTCATCCTTGCTATTCAAGAAATGAAATAGTAGAAGAAGAAGATTCCTCTCCTACGCCTTCAGAATACCCTACTCAGTCAGATTTTGAAATCCCTATTCATAATCAATTAAGAGTCATTGCAAAAGAATTTGTATTAGATTGAGATAATCTCTTTGAAGATTTCAATTCCAAGGCTAATAAAGAAAAAAGACATTTATTTCGTTCTAATCATCCAACTAATAAAGAACGAGATAAAGTTGTTAATAGATGGAAACAATTTATAAAAAATGAACAGATAAACATTACTTTTTACGATTGGTATGAAAAATATCATGGTAAGTGTAATGTTATAACTAAAACACAGTGGATTAAAGAAGATGAGTCAAAAGTTTCTTCTAGTCATCCTTCACTCAAAACTATTCTTCTTCTAGTTAAGAACACATCTGTTGTTGCCAGTCCTTTCAAAATTTTGGATAGTAATAAAGTTGATAAGAAAATCATTGAACAAAATAATTTTACAAATCAATATCTAGCAACCATAGGCAAAAAACTAGATAAGATTGAAGAAAAGTTTGATGAAGTAATTATTAAAAAACCCGATTCAAAAATAGAACAAACGTTGTTAAAATTACCAGAAAATAAAGCTAAAAGATAAATTAGGCTTATCTAATAACGACGGTGAACTTATTCAAGTTACTGACAAGTTTATTAAAAAAAATTGAAAATTGAAAATTTAGTTGGAACAAGTGGTACTATAGCTATCATTAATCAAGTTGAATATAACAATAAGAGTGTTAGCCAATCAGACCAGTCTGATACTATTTCAATTCCAGATTTTAACAATCAACTAAATAAATTAACATTTAATAACACTAGTATTACAAGAAATTGATATTCTAGACCTACTCCTCCAGATTTACAATTCGAAGAGAAGAATCTAGATAAGTAATTTTCTTTTTCTTCTAATAAAATTTATGAATGGAATATTGATGGTTTTAGTGAACAAGAAATTTTAAACCAATTAAATCACATTTGCATGGTAGCTAATAGCTATATTACTAAATTCAACAATCTGACTCGACAATATATTTTTTGAGTTAATAGCTAGTGGATTTACTGGTATTCTTAGATCTTAGTGGGAAAAATATCTTACAAAAATATTGGTAACTTGATGACGACGGTAACCCCATCATTGATGAAGATGATGGAATTGGTCCGCCAAATGGAGTTAATACTTTAATATTCACCATAATTAAACATTTTATTGGAACTCCTAGTAATATCACAGAAAGAATTCACGACCAGTTAAGTAATCTCACTTGTCCCACTATAAGTGATTTTAGATGGTAAAAAGATGTGACGCCTCCAAAATAGGTATACATCACCCATTCTGAGTCGCCAAACACATGGTACAGAAACAACTACAACTTTATTAATACAATTATCGTGCAAAATACAACAACACATAAATTGTGAGTTTAAATACAAATATTATCTTCTAGACAATATTCACACTCAAATAAGTCCTCATTATAATTATTGATACACTATTTTAAAAAATAGTGAGGACTACTATAACAAATTCCTTGGAACATCACTCTATATCCCGACTACTCCCCACCATATTCTCACTTCCTGAGAAGAAAAATGGAAGAAAAAGGAAAAGAGTGAGATCAACTAGCCCAGTAAAGAATATTATGACTAAGATAATATATAACAAATTATCGTTAGTCCTCAACAGGGAAAAATCTGATAGAATATAATAGACAACAAGTTTTAAATCAATATTCGCAGCGGAAATAATAATTCATTAGAAGAGTTAAGTAAAGAATGAAATCTACTATCTTCTATGATTTTAAGTCCATCACCAATATTTTATCTCTGGAACATAAATTAATATTCATCTTGAATCAAATATTCATCTTTTCACTACAGGCCAAAGATATTCATCAGTTGGTCATGTTCATCTCAACACATGTTCATCTTTGCACTACGGGCCAAAGATATTCATCAGAAAAGCATTTATCTTTGCACTACAGACCAAAGATATTCAGTTATATTATCATTTAGGACTGAGTATGATGAAAAATATTTTAAAAAAAACGAATCCAGTGAGACAAAAGAACAAATATTAGGGATTCATACTTCGATTTATCCATGTTCAAAAATATTCCATAATAAACCATTGTGGAACAAAATTCAAGAATGAAGTTTAACACATGGATACAATCAAAGCTAGTAATCAAAATAAACAACTTAAACGAAGAAAAGAAAATTTTAATTTTTCTATGAATAATGTCGTATACGTGAATAGTAACCCCGTCACAAAAAGACAAGAATTTCACGAGATATTCCGGCATAATGATATTGAAAGAAATAATATCATTTTAAAAAAATAACATCCCTTACCTCAAAAAGACAGTACTTCTGACTGGAATACTGGATATAGTGCTGAAGGAACTTGCACCTTATAACAACACTCAAAGTATCAAAATACTCACAAGAATACGCTTGATAATATAGAGAGAGAAAACTTTAGTTTCTAGCGTGATTTTCAATTCTAACCTAAACACTCTATTTATAGGAAATTGCTTAGAACACCAAAGTAGAAAATTTAATAAAATAATAATATTTCTTAAATTTTTCCTACGCACACCAAAGAAAACTGAATTCAGCTCATTTTACATACTAGTGGGGCCCACCAACATAATAAAAACGTTTTTCTTAAAAAATCAAAACTCAAAAAATCAATTATTCTAGAACTTCAATAATTCATAATAAATAGCCCTTTTATCAGAAAAAATTTGAATCTTATGTCCATTCCATATAAAATTCAATTCTCTACAACTTTGTAAGTTTAAGTTTTTCCAAATTCTAAGCAGAAACTTACCGAAATTCACATACGGACGATTTTACAGGCTATAATTAAATTCCAGTCAAGAAATAGGGCCCACGAACATGTTTAACATGTTTTAAACATTTTTGTTGTAACAAAAATATTCTTCCTCCTCATTTATTCATATATCACACATTCATTGTAAAATATCACCATTATTATATTATTATAATATAATAATATATTTAAATGAATTATTTTATTAGAAAAGATAAAATACCGATTTTCAACAATTTTCACATTAAAAAAATTTCTCCATCTATATCCACATAAAATGGATATTTTCCTTATCATATAAATTAATAATTAATTATTCACAAATAATATTACAGAATCACAATACTGACAATCAGGTCGTTCCCAAGAAAGAGGGGGCTTTCCAATAAGGATTTCTCCTTACTAGCGCGCAATTAGGTGACCAAACCTCTCCTTAGATAGAACTTTCTAGACATTGCCAATAATACTATCTAATAATATTATTCAAATAATATGAATTATTGATCTCATAATGGAAAATACTACATGACAATTATGGACACAACAATAATATAAAATATGTACGTAACAATTATTGAATCAATAAAATAAAATATTAAACAGTAATTATTGTAACAATTATTGAGTAGTGTTTTCTTACGTAAGAATCAATAATTGGTGCAATACCGCGTAATATTGTGTTTTAACCACCGGGTATTGCAACATTGTTAACGGTAAAAACTAAGTCGTTCTTTATAAAAACTTATACTTGTCATTTTCTTCATCCAATCGCTTTCTGTTATGGGGCCCACACAAGGTTACGCCGTCATACGAATATTCCCCGACAGTAAGAACATTCCACGACCAAACGAATATTCCCCCACAACAATAAATATTTTATAACCACTTGCTTATTTAAAATATTTGCGCATTTTATCTATAACTAACCATGTTAGTTCCCAGTAGGCACAATATAGATCTAGGAGGGGGGTTGAATAGATCCTTTGATTTTCAAAATAATTTTTCTCTTTTAAGTTGTATTACTCATTAAGTAGCAGATGACAAACATAAGAATCTTTTCAAGCTCAGCGGAATAAGTAAAAGATCCCCTTCATTGATATATTCACCCTAAGATTTCACCCTTCTGATTTCTCGATCAGAGGTTGTCCTTGCATCGATGCTCTCAATAAGATTTTAGTCCGAACATTAATCTTCAGATAGAGCCGTTGCCAATGCCTCAATCTCTATTTGTTCGAACTATACAATTCTGATGCACAACTTCTTGGACTTATGGAGTTAACACTACGATCTTGAAGAGTGTTCATTAGATCTTCAATGTGGAACACTTCTTCCTTCTCTAGTGCATTGCTTCAACACTTCTGTTCGCCTCGACTGTTCTCAGACACTGATGGCTTGACTTCTTGCTCTGGCCCCTTCTGAATAACAAGACACTTCAGATTTGTGGCGTGTCCAGCTCGCTTTCTCTTTGTGATCTCCCGTTTACTTATCATCAATGGACTGACCCAATGCTTAATCACTTTAGCCTTGTTATTTAGAGGTTGACCAGTATCTTTGCGTATACTCCATCAGATTCTTCTTTGTTTGGCAAACACTACGATTCTGGTTACTTTCAGGATCGTTGTCATCTTTCTTCTTGACAGTTACTGCATATGCTGACTTTTCTTAATCAGCTACTGAAGTCTTCTTATGATCATCTTGTGGAAGACTTTACCTTGAATAGCTTCTCAACTCAATCTGGATGCTGATTGAGTTGATGCTTAAATCTTCTATTATCTTGCATGTCATTCGTTGAGTGCTTTCTGGCTTCCTTCAAGTGAGATATATCTTTGCATTACCAACCAGAGGTTTCATTCCTTTGGATATTCTGGGAGTGCTCAATTTTTGAGAATCGTGTTTGCTCTACGATTCTACTGTGGCCTTGTGAGCACATATGTTAAGGTCTTAGCTCTGCATTCTATGATTCAGCTTCGGCTGTGCAGACACTACGACTTTGAGATCAGATCTTGATACTACGATTTCTGTCGTTGTGCTTGTTGTCTTCATCTGATCTTGCTCGACTATGATCTCTGCCTTTGATACGATCAGTAGACTCTACTGATTCTGAGTGCAGTCTATGATTTTTGAATTGGCTTTGACATTAGTAGACTTTACGACTCCGAGTGTAGTCTACGATTCTTGACTGGCTTTAGGCAGATGCTCGATCGACTCGTAGGCAAGCTGTCTCTACGATTCTGAACATGACTTCCTCAGAAGACTACGACCCTAAGGAAGTTCTTCTCGACACACTACGATCCTTCCTCGTCTCTCCTGGAAGTCTACGAACTTCGAGATCTACTATCTCGCAGACTACGATTCTGCCTCGATAACTCTCAAGTTTTCTTTGACTCTCCTGGCAGACTACGATTTATGGTGCAGTGCTCGACGATCAGACAAGCCTATCTATTACATCATAAGATCAACCTAACATGCTTGATCTTACTATATTTATAGTCCTTGTACATCATTTCTTTTTAAGGACTTTACAAAGCTGTTTTGCTTAAGTAGGATCAACCTGACACTTTTGATTAATTTATTCTAAGTCCTTGTACATATGTTTCTAGGGAAAAGGGTCAAAAAAACCCCTGATGTTTACCCCGATGTCCCACTTGCACCCTAAACTAATTTTTTTTCTAAAAGTACCCTTAACGTTATATTTTTTGGTCGCTTGTGCCCCTGCCGTTAACAGAATACAAACGGTGATAAAATCTGATGACGTGGCATGCTTAATTATAAAATATATTTTAAATAAAACAATATATATCATTTAATCAAAATAAAAAATGCTAAAATTCAAAATAAAAAAAAGCATAACATATTTACAGAATTTAATCAAGATAATAAAATTTAAATTATTTTGTTAACTAATCAAAACAACAAATTAAATAAAATAAGTTGTATAACATATTTACATCATTTAATCAAAATACTAAAATTTAAAATATAACATATTTACATCAAATACTATTTAAAAAATAATACTAAAATACTAATAAAAAAAATACTAAAATAAAAAAAAATCAAATTAAAAAAATACTAAAATACTAACATTCTGTTTTTTAAAAAAATTCTATTTTTTAAAAAAGACTTTTTTAAAAAATTCTATTATACTAAAATTCAGTTTTTTTTAAAAAAAAACTGTTTTTAAAAGAGTTCCCTTTTTTTTAAAAAATATGTTTTCTAAAAAATTCTATTTGTTTAAAAAAATTTCTTTTAAAAAAGTTACGTTTTTTAAAAAAGTTTGTTTTTAAAAAAATTCTATTTTTTAAAAAAATCAGTTTTTTTTAAAAAAAATGTTTTTAAAAAATTATGTTTTTTTTAAAAAGCTGTTTTAAAAAAACCTATTTTTAAAAAAAACTGCTTTTAAAAAAGTTCCGTTTTTTAAAAAGTTTGTTATTAAAAAAATCTATTTTTTTAAAAAAAATCTGCTTTTGTTTTCTAAAAAAAGGTTGTTTTTAAGCAAATTCTATTTTTTTTTTAAAAATCAGCTTTCATTTTTTTTAAAAAGTTTGTTTTTAAAAAAATTCTATTTTTTTTAAAAATTATGTTTTTTTTAAAAATTATGTTTTTTTTTAAAAAAAATTGTTTTTAAAAAATTCTATTTTTTTAAAAAAGCTGTTTTTAAAAAATTCTATTTTTTTTTAAAAAAACTACTTTTAAAAAAGTTACGCTTTTTTTAAAAAGTTTGTTTTTAAAAAAAATCAATTTTTTTTAAATAAAAAAATCTGCTTTCGTTTTCTAAAAAAGGTTGTTTTTAAGCAAATTCTATTTTTTTTTAAAAAAATCTAATTTCATTTTTTTAAAAAGTTTGTTTTTAAAAAAATTCTATTTTTTTAAAAATTATGTTTTTTTTAAACAAATCTGTTTTAAAATTTTTTTGTAAATATGTTATGCTTTTTTTTATTTTGAATTTTAGCATTTTTTGTTTTGATTAAATGATATATATTGTTTTATTTAAAATATATTTTATAATTAAGCTTGCCACGTCATCAGATTTTAACACCGTTTGTATTTTTTTAACGGCAGGGGCACAAGCGACCCAAAAAATATAACGTTAAGGGTACTTTTGGAAAAAAAATTAGTTTAGGGTGCAAGTGGGACATCGGGGTAAATATCAGGGGCTTTTTTTGACCCTTTTCCCTATGTTTCTATTATCTATTAAAGGACTTTACAGCTTTTCTTAATGCAAGCATACTTGCATATTCATTCATATATATACATATCATAATCAAATCATATGTAAGTAGGAATATCATTCACATGCATATTCCTGACAACCCACATTAATCAAATCAGCCCTTACTATTTCAAAATAATAAATAGTGAAAATTCATTTTCATTTCTAATAAGTCGGGGTCTTACAAAAGATGTGTTTACTTCTCGATTTATGATGCGTAATGATAGCAATAAATCATTTTGAAAAGAAAAATTCATCAATGGTTTACCTTCATTATTTGCTCTTAAGGTTCGTGAAGAATTAAGTAAAAATTTAGGTTATATTGATTATGACAACTTAACCTATGGAGATATCATCAGTTATATTCAAAAAAATTGGATTAGAAATGTGCATAGATTTTAAACTCACTAAACAAGCTAGTAAAGATAAAAATAAAGGTAAATATGAGTTAGGGACTTTTTATGAACAATATGGTTTACCCTATGTTACTCCCTCTAGAAGAAAGCACATACATAAACATATTATTTTCACAAGAGTCATGAATATCATAAAAGAAGACATAGTCAAAAAAAATTAAAAATAAAGATATTTATTATATTAAACCTTCAGGTAAAAAATCTAAAAAAATATGATAAGAGTAAAATTGTTTGCCACAATTGTGGGCAGAAAGGACACTATAAAAATGAGTGCAAAATCAAACAAAAATTGTCTCAGTTAAATGTTTCAATTGAAGATGTTGAACAACTGTTAGAATTAATGAGGATAGAGAACAACATCAGTAATGATGAGGATTTTGATATTCCTTTTTCCTCTAATAGCAATATTAGTAATAATGATACAAATAATGATAATGAAGAAGTCACTATATGTGCAGATAATTACAATGAAAATTGTTGCAATAAAAGATTAAATGTAATTACCAAAGAAGAAGAAGAAAGTTCTTTTTTAATTAATTTAATTAGTAAAATTTCATATGGATAAGTAAATGTAATAGTGAATCCTGCGTGATTCATTAGTAATTTACTTTTTAGTTTTCTATTTAAGTAACTCGAAGTGTTTAGAGTTATTCAGGCTTTTTTTTGTAAGAAAATCGCATCTGAGGTCCTTCTCTCTAGTAAACGAAGAAGAAGCTTGTTGTTTCCTTCTTCTAGTAAGATGAAGAAGAAGTTCTTCATACTTTTCTCTTCCATTTAGGTTTATCTAGGTTAGATGTAATCCCTTCCTCAAATGTTTATAAATAAAACAAAGAGATTACTTTACCGATTCACCGGTCATCTTCTTTATCTTTCTTATATTTCTGTTTAAGTTTTTTAATAAACTTATTCGTTATCAAATGGTATCAGAGCCACGCGATTGGTTCTTGGTTCTATTGGTGGTTTCGATTAAAAACAGTTAGGTCTTGTTTTTAAATGTTTCTTCAAACTTTTACTTCTTTTGCTCCAACTTGAGTCGCCTGACTTGCTGTAAAACACCTAAGATCGCCATAAGTCCCGTTATGCCGTTGTAAGTCTCTAGCGTGGGAGCAGTGTAGGTTAAGGGAATCTTTAGATTAATAGGTATGTGTTTGTTTAAGGCAAGAACGGTACGCACTTAAAAGGACTGTCAAAAGAATGAATCTTTGATTAATTAGTTAAAGAACGAGTCTCCTGTTTAGATCGAGTTTGCTGATAGTTCAAGGCCAATCGAGTGATCATTTATGTCAGACACAGTCTGATTTGTTTTTAAACAAAATTTTTTACAAAATTAAGGAGATTTTGAAGATGGTAACCACTTGTTCGATGAAATTTTTTTTCTCCTCTCTTTATAAACCTATTTTTTGTGGGTGAAGGGTATTTTCCTAGATAAAAATTTTGGGAAGGAATAATATAGGGATGGTGATCCATCCGAGAAGATGATCAACAGTACCCTCTGGCGCTGCCCCGCCAGAAGACGGACCTCACTAGTCAACAAAGATGACCCCAATAATCATCAGCTTTCAGCAAAAGCAGAAAGTAGTCAACAACAGCATCATTGTTGTCCCCCAGTCAATCAGCCAAAAGTAAAGTAAAAGAATTTACTTTTTACTTTTACTTTAGCTTTAGTAAATGTAAAATGTTTTTTACTTTTACTTTAGTAAATTAATTTTACTTTGTACTTTTACTTTAGTAAATGTAATAGTGAATCATGTGTGATTTAATAGTAATTTACTTTTCAATTTTATATTTAAGTAACTCAAAGTGTTTAGAGTTACTCAGACTTTTTTTTGTAAGAAAACCTCATCTAAGGTTCTTCTCTCTGTCTTCTCTCTAGTAAACGAAGAAGAAGCTAGTTGCTTCCTTCTTCTAGTAAGATGAAGAAGTATACATATAATATTTATATATATAATATAATATTTATTAACTCCCAATTACAAGTTACACTAAACATACACACATCACATATAGAAAATAATTAATAATATTATTTTTTCACATTATAAATTGTTTATATCAATTTATTTACATATAGCAAATATAATTTAATATATTTATCATATTACGTAAACATATGTATTCTTCATAAATCATAAAATGATTTATATACTTCATACATTAGACTAGACATTTAATTTAACGTCTAGTAACCCTCTTAATACAGTTTCCTACATTCAATAAGTCTTTTTCATATGGCTTGCCATATATATTATTCTAACTTGGCACGTTCTTATATCTTTTTTTATAAGATTTCTAGCGCTTGACTACTAGGTTTGATTTATTTTCACCAGCTTCTTATAATGAAGCTTTTCATATATTCTTGTATGATTAATTTAAATAATCAATCCTCTTGTTTAGCTAAATCATATATAACACATCTCTAAGTATATATGTATCTATACATATACACATTTAATTATATCTAATAATATCTCTTCATTTTAAATTTATTTCTTTAAATAAATTTTCCACATACAAAATCTCTTTCTAGGTTTTGAATTTTCATAACCCTTATTTTCTCAATTCTTTTTCAAATAGTAAACCATATAGGTTCTTCTTAAAATTTTAAATCATTCCTCTATTTCTACTCTAGGTTTTAAACTTTAACCTTTAACCTTTAACTTAATCATTCAAGATCCTCTAAATTTTTGGGTTGTCACAGGCTTGATTAAGGACGTATACAAGAGATTTCGCCTCTAAAAGATAGTTGTTTATAGATTGAGTTGAAAATTTTCAAAGAGAATAGAGTTGGTCAAAAAGATCCTGGACATACCAATTAGATCTAAAAATTAAGTCAGAATCGGGAGTATCGGCGACGATATCATCAGAAATATTTTCCAGTCTGATCTACTCATTTGGGTTGCAAATTGCATCAACATTTTGTTGATGATTTAACCACCATTTTGGGTCATATGATGAATAGTAGAATTCTGGACGAGGGTATGTAGTGGTATTAATCATGTTAAAGCAATTGGATGGAGATTTGGCTTCTTCTTTTTTTGAATTGGTGATGGTACTTGATTTGATTGGAGAGAAGCAATGGGTTAATGAGTTGCTAATTTGATTTGAGGGAGGTAGAGGATTATTGAAAGAAAAAGAAGAAATCAGGGACAATTGTTGAATGCAGACAGGTGACCAGGGTGTCTGGATTGGGACGCAGACTGCCTTAATTGAGAGGAATAACCGAAGAGAAAAAGAAGGAGAAGAAATCGGGGACAATTGCTGGAATGTAGACAGGTGATCAAGGTGTCTGGATTATGGTGCAGACTGTCTGGATAGTGAGACAATGGAGCCATCACATGGCAGTAAGACGACGGAAGAGAATTAAGATGAAGAATGTTAAGTTATTTGAATGTGGAGACTAAGGATCGAAAGTTGTTAAGCTATTGAAAGTTCTGATACCAAGTTAAAGCTAATAGAAAGCTGAGCTTTTGTATTATATTAACTTGTTTCATTTACAAAGAGAGTTGTCCTATATATATATATATATATATATATATATATATATATATATATATATATATATATATATATATATATATAGGATAACCATCTAAGCTAGAATCAAGTGATTTATAAAATCACCTATACTAAAATCAAGGGATTATATAATCAAAGATTTCTAAGAGATATGGTAATTCAAAAATAATATCCTAACTACTTGATAAATATAAAATTATCCTAAATATCAATATTATTATTATAATTTTAGAGAGAGAGCATAATAAGATTATATAAGAAGGGAGTTTTTCTATTATTCTTCAAGTACCAATACATGGATAGTGAGCCTCTATTTATAGGCTACACAAATACATGAACCAAGAAGATGAAATAAATATAAACTTAATTAGGGAATGAATAGCTCATGTAGGTTATGTAGGTTATAGAAAATGAATGGACATCCATATTATAACTATTTATAACACTCCCCCTTGGATGTCCATTACTGAAGAATATGCCTCGTTAAAACCTTACTAGGAAAAACCCTGTGGGAAAAAAAATCTAGTGAAGGAAAAAGAGTACATAATTCTTCAAAAACTTATGAGATATTGCTTTATGAAAAAAAAAATTTAATTACTCCCCCTCATGATTATATCATTTGAGATCTCTGAGTCGACGTAATCCAACGTTGTGGACTAGCTTCTCAAATGTAGAAGTAGGAAGCGCCTTTGTTAATAAATCTGCCAAATTTTCACTTGAACGGATTTGCTGAACATTTATATCACCATTCTTCTGAAGGTCATGAGTGAAAAAGAACTTTGGTGAAATATGCTTTGTTCTATCACCTTTGATATATCCTTCCTTGAGTTGGACAATGCATGCTGTATTATCCTCATATAAGACCGTCGGTGATTCTTCTCCTGAAGATAAACCGCAAGCTCTTCGTATGTGTTGAATAACAGACCTTAACCATACACATTCACGACTAGCCTCATGTATTGCCAAAATTTCAGCATGGTTAGAAGATGTAGCTACTATAGTTTGCTTCATCAAACGCCAAGAAATGGCGGTTCCACCACAAGTGAATACATATCCAGTTTGCGATCGAGCATTATGAGGATCGGATAGGTACCATGCATCTGCAAAACCAATCAAATTTATTTTGGGTTGGTTAGGAAAATACAAACCCATATCCTTTGTACCTTGTAGGTAACGAAGTATATGTTTAATTCCATTTCAATGCCTTCGGGTTGGACAAGAGCTATATCTTGCTAATAAGTTGACAGAGAATGATATATCAGGTCGTGTATGACTAGCAAGATACATTAGTGCTCCAATTGCACTCAAGTATGGTACTTCAGGACCAAGAATCTCCTCATCATTTTCTCGAGGTCGGAAAGGGTCTTTATTTACATCAAGTGACCTCACAACCATTGGGGTGCTCAACGGATGTGCTTTGTCCATATAAAATCGTTTTAGCACCTTCTCTATATAAGATGTTTGATGCACAAGAATACCGTCCTTTAAATGCTCTATATGTAACCCAAGACAAAATTTTATTTTTCCAAGATCTTTCATTTCAAATTCTCTTTTCAAGTACTCTACTACCTTTGAAATCTCTTCAGGAGTTCCAATGATATTTAGATCATCAACATATACTGCAATAATAACAAACTCAAATCTAGATCTCTTTATAAAAATGCATGGGCTAACAGGATCATTCTTATATCCCTCCTTTAACAAATATTCACTAAGACGGTTATACCACATGCGACCGGATTGTTTTAATCCATATAGAGATCTATTTAATTTGATCGAGTACTGTTCTCGAGAACTGGATTTACATGCTTCTGGCAATTTAAATCCTTCTAGGAGTTTCATATAAATTTCATTATCAAGTGGGCCATATAAGTATGCTGTAACGACATCCATTAGACGCAAATGAAGTCCTTCTTTTATTGCCAGACTGATTAGGAATCAAAAAGTAGTCACATCCATCACAGGAGAGTATGTCTCTTCATAATCAATACCGGGTCTTTGTGAAAATCCTTGCGCAACTAGTCGTGCTTTATGTCGTACAATTTCACCCTTTTCATTTCGTTTTCGAACAAAAACCCATTTGTACCCCACTGGTTTTACACCATCAGGTGTACGGACTACTGGTCCAAAAACATTTCTCTTTTCAAGAGATTTCAATTCTGCCTCAATTGCGTCTTTCCATTTTGGCCAATCAATTCTATGCATGCATTCCTCAATAGACCTTGGTTCAAGATCCTCGTCATCTTTTATAACATCTAGCGCTATATTGTATGAAAAAACATTATCGACGTCAATTTCATTTCGGTTCCATATTTTTCTAGACATGATATAATTTATCGAGATCTCTTCATTTTCAATGATTTCAGGTACCTGATTGTCTTTTAGAACTGTAATATTAGTCATGTCTAGAGGTTTTTCTGTAGACTCTTCTGGAGTTCCCATTTCCTCGTTATGACCATCTTGAATCTTTGTTCCTTTTCTCATACGAGGATTCTTATCTTTGGAACCGACTGGTCTACCACGCTTCAAGCGTGTTTTAGATTCATTTGCAACAAGAGGTTGTCCTGCTGGGACATCAATTTTAATTGGAGCATTAACAGCTGGTATATGTGACTTTGTTACACTCTTTGGGTCAGAAAATGCATCTGGCAATTGATTTGCTAAACTTTGTAAATGAATTATCTTTTGAACTTCTAGTTCACATTGTTTTTTACGAGGATCAAAATGAGACAATGATAATTCATTCCAGCTTATCTCTTTTTCCAGCTGCCTATTTTCTCCCCCTAATGTTGGGAAGACTGATTCATCAAAATGACAATCAGCGAATCTAGCTGTAAATAAATCCCCTGTTGATGGTTCTAAATATTTAATTATAGATGGGGATTCATATCCAACATATATTCCTAACCTCCTTTGAGGTCCCATCTTAGTACGTTATGGTGGATGAATTGGAACATATACAGCACAACCAAAAATTCTTAGATGAGAAATATTTGGTTCCTGGCCAAAAACCAATTGTAAAGGGGAGTACTTATGATAACTTGTTGTTCTGATGCGAATTAGTGTTGCCGCATGTAAAATAGCATGACCCCAAGCAGAAATTGGAAGTTTTGATCTCATCAGTAATGGTCTTGCAATCAATTGAAGACGCTTAATCAATGATTCTGCAAGGCCATTTTGTGTGTGAACATGTGCTACAGGATGTTCAACACTTATCCCAATAGACATACAATAATCATTGAAAGTTTGGGAAGTAAATTCACCAGCATTGTCAATACGAATTTTCTTGATGGGATAATCTGGAAAATGTGCTCGTAATCTGATTAATTGAGCAAGTAACCTCGCAAACGCCAGGTTACGAGTTGATAATAGAGATACATGTGACCACCTTGTTGATGCATCAATTAAAACTATAAAATATCTAAAAGGTCCACATGGTGGATGAATTGGTCCACATATATCACCTTGTATTCGTTCCAGAAATGTAAGGGATTCAGTCCCTATCTTAGCCGGTGATGGCAGAACAATTAACTTGCCTTGAAAACAAGCAGCACATGGGAAATCATTCGATTGTAGAATCTGCTGGTTCTCCAATGGATGTCCACATGAATTCTCAATTATTCTTCGCATCATTATCGATCCAGGATGGCCTAACCGTTCATGCCAAACAACAAAGTTATTGTGATTCGTTAGCTTTTTATTAACAACCATATTTGTTTCAATTGTTCTAATTCTCGTGTAGTACAAACCAGAGGAAAAAGCTGGTAATTTTTCTAATACACTTTTATTACCCGAGATTATACTCGTAATGTGAAGATACTCAATCTTTCCTTCACATGTTGTCTCAATATGATACCCATTTCGGCGGATATCCTTAAAACTCAATAAATTTCTTTGAGACCTGGGAGAGTATAATGCTTCATCAATTTCAAATTTTGTTCCTCCAGGCAAGAAAATGTTAGCTCTTCCGGAGCCTTCTATTAATTTTGCACTACCCGATATCGTACTGACATTTGCCTTTTGCATTATGAAAGAAGAAAAATATTTCTTATTCTGTAATATAGTGTGCGTAGTGGCGCTGTCTGCGAGACATATATCTCCACCATTCATTGCAAATCGAATCAAGAGAGTATCTATGTTATTCAAAGAAAATAAGAAATATATAATCAGATTAATAAAATATCCCATATATAACGAATCATAAGAAAACAAATAAACATGATAAAAACATAATAATTAGAATTTTATTAATGCTTAAAATAAAGTCTAATAACATCAAAGCATTATTTAAAAATTTTATATTTGGACACTCTCATCACCAAACAAGAAGTCAATTTTTTCTTCAGGATTTGAGAAAAAATCATTAACATCTAGATGAGTGGTATCCACATAACCATAATTAAAATCATCATTTCCAGAATCAAGATCTGTTTCATCTTTTCCATCCTCACTAGCAAAATTTGTCTCTATCTTCTTTCCTTTATCTTTTAATGATTGTTGATAGAGCTCAACAAGATGTTTTGGTGTACGACAGGTACGAGACCAATGGCCTTTACCTCCACAACGATAACACAAATTCTCCGTGGTATTTTTACCTTTATCACCTTTTTCGCATTTTCCATCCTTATATTCCCACTTCTGGTGGGTATATGTGTTTGAGAAATGACCACCACGATGATTATTTCGACCACGTCCACGACCACGTCCACGTCCACGTCCATAAACACGTCCACGACTACTGGCGTGACCTCTGTTTTTTCCATTATATGTTACGACATTCACTGCAGGGAATGGAGCAGATCCAGTTGGACGGGCCTCATGATTTTTCATCAATAGTTCATTGTTTTGCTCAGCCACAAGGAGGCATGAAATCAGTTCAGAGTATTTCTTAAAACCCTTTTCACGATATTGCTGCTGCAGGAGCATATTAGATGCGTGAAAGGTGGAGAATGTTTTTTCTAACATATCTGCATCAGTGATCTTTTCTCCATATAATTGTAATTTAGAACTGATTCTAAACATAGCTGAGTTATAATCACTTACAGATTTAAAATCTTGTAATCTTAGATGCATCCAATCATAACGAGCTTTAGGAAGTATCACAGTTTTCTGGTGATCGTATCTTTCCTTTAGATTATTCCAAAGGATAAGTGGATCTTTAACAGTCAAATATTCAATTTTAAGTCCCTCATGGAGGTGATGACGAAGAAATATCATCGCTCTGGCCTTATCTTGACTAGATGTTTTGTTTCCTTCTTTGATAGTATCACCAAGACCTTTTGCATCTAGATGAATTTCAGCATCTAACACCCATGATAAATAATTCTTTCCAGTAATGTCAAGAGCCACAAATTCGAGTTTAGCAATGTTCACTACTAAAAAATGGTCATTTGTGATGGCCTAAATCCATCACAAAAAGTAGGAAAATCATCACGAAAGGTTTACGTGATGGCTTTAAGCATCACAATGGTCGTCTTGTATACGCCCATCATGAAAGGTTTTATGTGATGGTTTTGGCAATCACGTAAACGCTTAGCGCTTTTGTGATGATTAATACAATCACATTAACATATAATCTATTGTGATTGTCAAAGTCATCACAAAAAAAAATAAGACTTTAGGGATCAAATGTAAGAACGTGAATCTCTATTTACGTATAATTTATTTCACTATATTAATTATATCTATATTAATTGTATCAAATGATACTTGTAGGATTCGAACCCTCTCCCATTTACAAACTAAATAACGAGTATTACCACTACACCAAAGTCCAGATCATGATTATAATTTTAAAACAAAATATAAAAGAAAACATATATGAGTTGACTTACTAAACAAAATTACTTTCAAATAAGATTTGGTGATTGCAATGGCAGTCACAAATACTCTATAATGATGGTAAAATTAGTCATCACTAAGAGCCATCATATATTGTATTGTTTTGTGACGGCTTAAAAATTCCATCACAAAATACCTTCTTTTTGTAATTGCAAATAAAAGTCATCACAAAAATCTAACTTTTTAATGATTGTCACGACCGTCATAAAATATTATTTTGATTATTTCTTATATTAAAATATTAGTGATAGCTTAAATGCAATCACGAAAAGGGTATATCTATAAGTGATGACTTAGTGCGTCACAAAAAGAAAATTTATTTTGCGTGAAAAAATTGGTGTGATTGACATGGCCATCACAATTATAATACATTGATGGCAAAATTAGTCATCACTAAGAGCCATCATATATACTATTATTTTGTGATTGCTTAAAATGTCCATCACAAATTACTATCTTTTGTGATGGTTTTTAAAAACTGTCACAAAATTCCGTCACGTATTCTTGTTTTTCTAGTAGTGGTTTGACATTATGAACTATCACAAATATGATTAACAAGTTAGAATAAAATATTCTAAAAATAATTTAAATACACAACATAATTAACATAATACTATAAGCACAGTAATTTGTCGAATAGTTGTAACCTCTTTCATAGTTAAAGACTAATACTTGAAGCTATTAAAAACTTACACATGAGCTTTTTGTAACATAGCTATGTGGTTAATAATATTAATAAGTAAACATTGTTGTACATGCTATAATGCTTAATATATAAATAGTAATAAACATAAAGATTAAATGAATGCATAGTAAATAATTATGTTGAATTTTCATAATAGTGACCGTGAAACAAATCGTAAAACCAGCAACGCATCACCGTCAAATCATTTATAAGTAACTATCACCAATGGTACTGCCTATCTGTTGTGTAATACTGGACACAATAGTTTCAGTAAACCAATGCATCGTGACAACTCTACATATGCAAACTATAAAAATCTTAATGACACCATGTATAAACAAGCATAATAGTTAATAATGCTAAAGTACATACAGAAGTACTACTAAAGTGACTATGAAAACTACGTCAATCAGCAATCAGCATTTAAACATGAACACAGTGATCAGTATTGTGCCTCAGCACAAACAATATACTTACACAAAAATACGGCTTCTTCTGCTACAAACAAAATATAATTATCTTCAAGATAAAGATAAGGAGCAAATCGTGCTGATAACGTATTATAATTTTAGAGAGAGAGCATAATAAGATTATATAAGAAGGGAGTTTTTCTATTATTCTTCAAGTACCAATACATGGATAGTGAGCCTCTATTTATAGGCTACACAAATACATGAACCAAGAAGATGAAATAAATATAAACTTAATTAGGGAATGAATAGCTCATGTAGGTTATGTAGGTTATAGAAAATGAATGGACATCCATATTATAACTATTTATAACAATTATGTTATTTATTAAATAGTAACTAATGCCAATAGTAAAGCATTAAGAATTTTCCATTCATGCCATTAATAGTTCTCGGTAAACGTTTATATATATATATATATATATATATATATATAGAGAGAGAGAGAGAGAGAGAGAGAGAGAGATTATGATTTCCTATAATTCTTGTTAAGGAGTGTTAAGGAGTCAAGCAACGAGTTGTCATTTGCTATAATTCTTGTTTTTGTTATCTAAGTAACTTGATGCATTTATATTGATTCAATATCTATGTATTGGATAAGAGAATTATGAGATTTAGTTCTTGTACCACAGATACAATTATTTCACATACTCCGACATCATTACATAAAACTTAACATTACATAAAACACAAAGACACAACTTGCAACATCATTAAATAAAACATAACAATTCATAAAACCCACATTGACTACTCTGCTTTTCCTTTCATAGTCTTCTTTGTAAGATCTTACCATACACAGACTTAGTCGTCAAAACCTTTCCCATTGACTGTATCTTCAGCTACACAACTGAAACTTGGATTATCGTCAGAATACAAATAGCACTTGTAACACAAACTAGCTCTCTCATCCTTCAACAGTTTCTTTCGATAATTGACAATAACAACTTGATCATCCCTGACTATAAGTCCCATGTCAACATGAAGTTCGTTCACAGTAAACTTAGACTCGTTGTCTCTCTTGAGAGAAACATCAATAATCCTCAAAGAGTTTTCTTTATTAAATATTTCGAAATTACGCATATGACTTTTTCCCATTTTATTTTTACTAAAAAATAGAAACTTAAAAGGATGATCCTCACCTTTAACATAATGATCTGCAATTTTTACCGAGTTTCTTGCCAAATATTCCCAATTAGGATTATCTTCATCAATTGGATCTTTGTGATCAATTGGTCCCCTAGGAAACAGCTCCAGACCCGAAGAGGACTCATTGACAATGTTCTTCACATTGAATGAAATAGTTGTCATTCTTGGAGCTGCTTTTTAACACCTTCCTTAGCCTAAAAGAATGCAAATTAAGCACAAATGAAGAGAGGATCAGTTGCATCTCTTTATATATAGGCACGGACTTGAAATTTCATAGACTTCAATTTAATGAATTCATTATTTTTGGGTCGGTGGATATGCTCTTAGATTGTAGTTCAACCATGACAATACATAATTTAATAAATAAAAAATACATTCCATTCCGTTCCGTTCGTCCAGAAAAGGGAAATGGTGAATGCGCCAAAACAAAGGTTGGTAGAATTATGCAAGCAGTGATGTATAGGCACGGACTAGAAATTTCATAGAATACATTATTTTTGGCAGAATTATGTAAGCAGTTATGTATTTGCTGGTGATGTATTGACGTAGAATTATGTCAGAGAAATAGAATTAATGGTACCAAAAATAGAAGATTAGCCAAAACCTTATTTTGTTTACTAATTCTGTCGGAGAAGCAGTGATGTATTTAATAGACATAGATAATACTCTCTTAAAAGAGAGCTCTATTTGCAAAAAATTTCTCTACAAAATTAGTCTAATTTCTTTTGATGGTAGTAATTGATAACATATTTTCAAGTGTATTATCATTAATTTATTAGCATTTGACAACTACTAAATTAAATTCCTAATATTTTTTAAGCGTACAAGGAAAATGTATTCTAGAGACGTGCAATTTTTTAAACCGGACTCTTTATAGAACGGAGGGAGTTATACTATTTCCATTTATTATTTACAACCATTTATTCAGGACCATTTTTAACAACAATATTCTTTAAGCCAATTTACTTATTACGATCCATTGTAGATTTTCATTTTCATTATATGCATAAATTAATAAATATGAAATACAACATTATCCATTGGTAGAGGATGCGTCAAAAGCCAGTTAGGTGGTTGACTCGTTGCCTAATGTTCAAATCTCTTCCCATCCCCCTATATCAGAAGATATTAATGGCACCAAAAAATGAAGATGGACAAAAACCATAATTGTTAACTAAATTTGCACATGTAACTCTCCCGGTCTCTTACTACTCGGATAATTAAGGATATTTTTGAAATTTTTTTGAGGTCACATGTCAGGCACATGACAAAGACATGTACTGCGCATGTGATCACTTTTCAGGAAACTCTATTATAGAAAGGACATTTTTTGGATTCTTACTCTAGACAAGAAAACTCTCTGGATCCTAGATACTCAAGAAAACTCTTGGATCTAAGAGTTATGTCACGTGTTACTAGAGTAAATGCCTACGTGTTCTTCTCCCTTGGCCCTTCAACTCATCAATCAATCTCGTACTCTTGGTGAATTTCTCTCCTCCTCAGCGAACACGAAACTCTAACCCTAGACAGATACAATTTTCTTGCCCACAAATAAAAATAATTAATACTATGTTTTTTATCTAAAAATAACTTTAAATGTCAATATTGTCCTTGCATTAGAATAAGAGAGTGTTAAGTGTTGTTTGTTTATATCTGTTTGCCTTTTAATGGACTGCCTCTTATTCGCTAAGAGGCATGATGTTGTTTGCTTGTTTTTTTGTTACCTCTGAATGCCTCTTAATCGGTAAGACAGAAAATAAAATCTTAATAATTAAGAGGTACCTCTTAATGAAATTTTTTTGATAATTTTTTTATATATAAATATATTCAACAATATTATGCACTCATTTTTATTAAATTGAATATTTAAAATTATTAAATAAAATTTTACCCTTTAAAATGGTAAAATAGTGTCATTAAGAGAAAATTTACTTTTTAGTTATCAAACAGTTTTTTAGATTCAGACCTCATAACCATTCAGATGATCTAATTTATTAAGACATCATAATCATTCAGATCTTAATTCCCGGGTTTATCAAACACAACCTTACTTATTGGATAGAAAGTAGTGAGAGAATCAAAGTTATACTTCCTTCGTCCCTATTTAAAGGTCGTTTTAGAGCTTCTACCATATCCCTAAATATACGACGTTTTAAAATTTTTAGAATAATTAGTCATTATTTTTCCGTTATTAATTGTGTACCAATTTTTTAGACTCTCTCTTTATCCAACCTGCTAATTACTTCAACTGTATTTAGTTTTCACTCTCTACTTATTCTCTCTATTTCACTCCCTACTTTTTCTCTCTTCTATTTTTCTCTCCATTTCACTGTTTCATCTCTCCGCTTCATCAATTTCAATGTTTTTCATCTCTTTGTATTCTAAAATTAATTATGAACTTTATTGTTTGTTTTCTCAAGAAAATTTGCCTTCATTTATATGGGTACACAATAAAATTTCAATCTCTTTATAGAATTTTTGTTATGCCACCATGGATGACTTTGAAAACTTGGTAATGCAATGGCTTTCAAAACGTAAGAAAATGAGAGAAGGAGAGAGTTTTAAAAGGTGAAAAGTCAAGTTATTTTATGGAGGGAGAGAGAGAGGATGTAGACTTCTAGGTGAAATAAATGAGTTTTTTTTAAATATAGATAAACGTGTTGCTGAGATAGTAATTTTTTTTTAAAAAAAATAATCATATGTTAGGGCATTTTAGACAATTAAAATATTTTCAATTATTTCCTTAATAGGTGTGCAAAGACTTCTAACATCATTTAAATAGGGACGGATGAAGTATTTAATATTTGGGGTAATATTGAAAAATTAAGCAATTAATGTTTAATTGAAATTCTCAAACAATAAATATTAAGAGACAAAAACAGTTCTCTAACATGCCATTCAAAAAGGGACAAAGGTAGTACAATTAAGGTTGTAAAATGAACAAATAGTTCAGGCTCGATTCGTACCCGTTCGACAAAAAGTTCGATTCGAGCTCGACTCGAAATATAAATGAGTTAAATATGAACTAATTTTAATGTTCGATAATTTACTCGAATCTCCTCAAATTATAATTTTCTATTGATACTCAAATCATATCCATTCAAAAAGTTCAAACTGCTCGGGCACTATTCGAGAACGTGCTCGACTCGGTAGCTAAACGAGCTTCAATCAAACCTTATTTTATACTCGATAAATTTTGTAAACCAAATCTGAGAAACTCAATACTCGACTCGGTTCATTTACACTCTTAAGTACAATTGAACTTCAACATGAATGTTTCTTAAGTTATTACATATATATATATAGGGGAATAATCCATAACATTTATTTGCTATGGATCAAAAAGTGACATATAACATCTATACCGTCCGTGTAATTAATGAATGGTTGCGATCTGATATGGCAACTAGTCATCCGCTAGAATTACTAGCGGAAGTATTAATAATAATTCTGGACGCATATTCCCCCATTATGAAAATCAACTGTTGATGGAAATAGTCTGTCCGCTAGTAAGACTAGCAGACGTGTTATGCTATGCTATGCTCATCTTTCTCTCTAGAATAGACTTTTAGAGTAGACTGATAGAGAGGTCTGACACTAATTTCTTTAATTTCTACAATGGCGTTTCACGACCAAATCTCTCAGGCAATAGTACTTCACCACTACACAGACCAAAAGTTGACCGATAACGTGGCCGTACTTATTACCGAAACACCTCGACCACTCATCGCCGGAAGTCACCGATAAGTCGGGTGGAGCACCGACGTGGCTTAACAACGCGATTCTCCGGCAACAAAACCACCACCATCACCACTACGCCGACGACAACTTCCTACACTTACAAACCACCAATTCTGACTCCTCCGCGTCCAACCAGTGGCTCTCCGGTTGATTCACGCTGAAAACGACGACGTTCTTGTATCGAGTGAGTCGATGCACCAGTACAAAGTACCTAATAGACAACGCTTAATAGACAACGTTTTTTATAAAAACGTTGTGGTTTTTTTTTACAACGTTTTTAAAAAAAACGTTGTAGATATATATGTAAAAACGTTATCTTTTTAAAAAGGTATATTTTTGGTTTTAATTAGATAACGTTTTTGTTTAAAAACGTTGTCTACCAAGAAAACACGGAGCTAAAAAAAAGACGCGGAAATGAAACACTGAAATTAAAAGCTTCTCTGTCGTTTCTTCCTCTCATTCGTTCTCTCCCATTTTCTCTCTCACTAGCAGCGGCGACAAACCTTCCTCCTCTCACTCCTCTTTTCGGCAACCTCATCCCTTCGCTCCCTCGCCAGCGACCTCCTCCGCTTCCTCCTCCTTTATCTCTCTCTCTTGTTCTCTTACAGTAGATCGATAAGGCTCAAACCTTCAAATCTCCTCTCTGTCATAATGCACTTTGTCTTTCCATCAACATCGTGGTAAAAAACCCTAGACTGACCAGAAAAATTATCATAAACCCAAATAGAAGAAACTGGAGTAATAGTAGAAAAAACCCTAGACTGACCAGAAAAATTATCAATGGAGAAATCATCGCCGAGCTCCGACAGAGGTCGGGAGCCCCAGTGCGTGGGAAGATTGGAAATCGTGCGGCCAAAACCAGTTGGTTTCCTCTGTGGTTCAATTCCAGTCCCCACTGATACAATTTTCCATGCCTTCAATTATGCTCTCGTTCCCTCTACTCAAAAGTAATTTTTTTTCCTCTCTCTATATCTATATCTGTGTATGTATGTTTGTACATATCTGATTGTTTGCATTTGTGTTTTTTGGGTTAATTACCCTTTGATTAATTGATTTTGAGTGGAAGTTAAGTACTATATTTGTATTATAATGTACTTTTGGAATTTAGAGCTTTATGGGATGTTAGGTTGTTAATATGTAGAAGTTTAATTATGTTTTTTTTGTTGAATGTGATTTTGGGAATTTACTGTGTTATAATACTTGATTCTGCTCATAGGCTATTGGTGTTCAGGACATTTTATAAGGTTATGATTCTGCTCATAGGCTTTTTGAAGCCATCAATTTGATCAATGTAATCATCTTTACTTTTTCTTTTATGAATTTTCAAGAAATTCATCAAGTATTCTAATTATTTTGCTTGTTTGTGCTATTGACGAACTGTTTCTTGAGCCTTGTTTTACATTGAAGGATAATGTCCTCTCCTTGAAAGAATCTATAACTAGGAGCTAATTCAGTGTTTTTTTTCCTTGTTTCAAAAAGATATTTTTCAATCTTGTGTAGTGTAAAAATTTGATGTTAGCGATATCTGCATCACAGATGAAATCGTGTTAGTTGTGAAAATGATTTATACCCAAGCCGTATGTCTGGCTAGTCTACACAGCTCTTGCACACCCACATTCGTTACATTTCTTGTATGGTGGCGAGATGAATGCCGGTGCGTGCTAGATTGCTAGTTGGTTTACTTGGTGGAACTACATTATTTGAGGTACGCCTTTCTTATGTTAGAAATACAGTTTGAATAATAGAAATTGTGTTTGATATGGACGGGTATTTCAACTAGTTGGTGTTTGTCCATTAACTATTGGAACACTTGCGTTAGATTTGCTACACTAATCCATACTTGTTTGGATCAAGGCTCAAGCCACTTTTGTTTTAGAATCTACTCTTTAGTCACTTGATTGGATTAAGTTTATAATGCAGGCCAAGTTCCTCAAAGCTTGTGGTGCATTACCCGAGACTACTTCTTGTTAGTCAGTTTTGTGGCTGGTTCCTTAGTCAACAGACATGAAGGATCTTGACCTGCGCACTGGTAAATTTACTTTGAGGCAAATTAGAGCTGCGACTAGCAATTTCGACGTTGCTAATAAGATTGGGGAAGGTGGTTTTGGTCCTGTTTACAAGGTATCCAACGCAAGTATTAGTTTCCACAGTTCATATTTAATATATCACAATGTACCTCTCCTAATGTATTAACCCACAATATATTTGTAAATGAAGGGACTTCTATCAGATGGAACCATAATTGCCGTCAAGCAGCTTTCTTCAAAATCAAAGCAAGGGAACCGTGAGTTTGTCAATGAGATAGGCATGATTTCTGCTCTGCAACACCCACATCTTGTAAAGCTGTATGGGTGTTGTATCGAAGGAAATCAATTATTGCTAGTATACGAATATATGGAAAATAACAGCCTTGCCCGTGCTTTATTTGGTAATACCTTAACTTTATGCTTTATAACTTCCAATATTACTTCAGTTTGACACACTGCATTCAATCCATAACTTATTATTATTTCTATGTACTCCTTCACTTGGTAAATATAGGCACAGAAGAATTCCGTTTGAATTTGGATTGGCCTTCAAGATACAAGATCTGCATTGGTATTGCAAGAGGTTTGGCTTACCTCCACGAAGAATCAAGATTGAAGATCGTCCACAGAGACATCAAGGCCACTAATGTGCTGCTTGATAAAGATTTTAACCCAAAAATATCGGACTTTGGTCTGGCTAAATTGGACGAAGAGGAGAACACCCATATAAGCACACGAGTTGCTGGAACTTAGTGAGTCGCCTTGCTTCTATTCCGAGTCAATGCTATTATATTTAGTAGTAGTTGTTGCTATATTTACATTTTTTTCATGAATATAACTTGATTGGCAATTGAAGAAATTGTGAACAAAGAAATATATGAAGAAAAAAGATTCTAGGGAGAGTTGTGACTGATGTTATTTTGTCTTTTCCCTAGTGGATATATGGCACCTGTCTTTTCCCTAGGAGCAACACAAGTTTCAGGCCGAAGGAGGAGTCCTTTTATCTTCTTGATTGGGTAACTTCATTACCTTGCAGGTGGTGAGAGCTCTAGATTCGATGTTTGAGTTCTCAGATCTGACCAATGGAGTGAAACCTGGACAAAGTGAAATTTAGTTTCACTTGTATTTTTTAATTCATGTTGTTTCATAATCAATGCTTGAGATATTTGAAACTGTAAATGAATGATATTATTGGGATGTATTTTAAATGGTTGATACATTTTGGTTTTAAATTTAAATGATAATTTAGACTTTTTAGCTATATATCATGGCATTAGCATATTGCAGGTGCATTGGTAATATAGGTGAATTATAATTTTTTTTTATTTTTTTTCTTTATCTACAACGTTTTTAAAATGTTGTATAAATTGGTTAAAAACGTTGTCTGATATACTAAACAACAACGTTTTTATCCAAAAAACGTTGTGGAATCATACATTCTACAACGTTTTTAAGCATCTGCTAATTTTTGGAAGACAAATCTACAACGTTTTTTTCTAAAAAACGTTGTGTATTGTGCTTAACTACAACGTTTTAAAAACGTTGTGTAAGAGTGTCAAATAGACAACACCCTTAACCACTACGTTTTTCTGACAGAAACCACAACGTTTTTTCCGCGTTGTCTATTTACTGTTTTGTAGTAGTGATGATTGGGATGAATAATAATCCACAGAAAAAATTGAATGATAATAATAACACTACTAAAAAATGGTCATTTGTGATGGCCAAAATCCATCACAACAAGTAGAAAAATCATCACAAAAGGTTTACGTGATGGCTTTAAGCATCACAATGTCCGTCTTGTATACGCCCATCATAAAAGGTTTTACGTGATGATTTTGGCAATCACGCAAACGCTTAGTGCTTTTGTGATGATTAATACAATCACATTAACACGTAATATATTGTGATTGTCAAAGTCATCACAAAAAATAAGACTTTAGAGATCAAATGTAAGAACGTGAATTTTATTTCACTGTATTAATTGTATCTATATTAATTGTATCAAATGATACTTGTAGAATTCGAACCTTCTCCCATTTGCAAACTAAATAATGAGTATTACCACTGCTCCAAAGTCCAGCTCATGATTATAAATAAAAGGAAAGATATGTGAGTTGACTTACTAAACAAAATTAGTTCCACATATGATTTGGTGATTGCAATGGCAGTCACAAATACTCTATAATGATGGTAAAATTAGTCATCACTAAGAGCCATCATAAATTTTATTGTTTTGTGATGACTTGAAAATTCTATCACAAAATACCTTCTTTTTGTAATTGCAAATAAAAGTCATCACATAAATATATCTTTTTTTAATGATTGTCACGACTGTCATAAAATATTATTTTAATTATTTCTTACAGTAAAATATTAGTGATAGCTTAAATGTAATCACGAAAAGGGTATATCTACAAGTGATGACTTAGTGCGTCACAAAAAGAAAATTTACGTGAAAAAATTGTTGTGATTGACATGGCTATCACAATTATAATACATTGATGACAAGATTAGTCATCACTAAGAGCCATCATATATACTATTATTTTGTGATTGCTTAAAAAGTTCATCACAAATTACTATCTTTTGTGACTATTTTTAAAAACTGTCACAAAATTCCGTCACGTATTCTTATTTTTCTAGTAGTGATAATAATAATGATGACGATGATAGGGAGGAGAGAGATTGGTAGAATGAAAAGTGTAACTCAGACATATTGTCTCATCCTTTATATGATCAGTTGCTTTCGGCGCATGTTTCGTGTTTCCGAATTGCTACGCCGGTGGATCAGCTACTGAGGATCGATGCGCAACTAGCTCAGTCGCAGCATGTGTTGGCCAAGTACTCTGTCCTTGCACAGAATCATAATAACCCCCTCGATGATAAGGTCCTCGATCAGTTCATGGTAAAAAAAAAATGAACATCCTATTTACTCGCTCTTCTATTCTATGTGCATATGTATAAACATATATAAACATGGAATATATACGTCCATATTTCAATCAGCAGCTGATTTGCATAAAATGGGGCATAAGCGTCCAGAATTATTATTAATACACCCGCTAGTAATACTAGCGGATGACGAATTGCCATATCAGATAGCAGCCATTCATTAATTACATGAACGGTATAGATGTTATATGCCACTTTTTGATCCATAGCAAATAGATACTATGGATCATTCTCTCTCTCTCTCTCTCTATATATATATATATATATATATATATATATGGACAAAATGATTACATTAAGAATACCTATATATAACATGTATAACCTATGTTTCTATATCTATATGTATTTTATACTAAATTATTAAGTATCAAAGTTTCATAGATGAGAACTACAGAATTCGTGAAAAGACGATGAGAGTATTTGTCTCTTCCCACTTTCACATGATCAAGAAGGCTATGAAATTGATTAATTTGTTTTTAAAAAAATTCAAAATACTTGTAACTTCTATTTTCTTAAATTGAAGGATCTTAACTGGAACAAATTACTATCTAATTGTCCAAGATTTTCTTTTAAATCAAACAGTTTACTTTGAAAGTTGAAATACACCAAGCCATAAAAAAAAGCAAGTTATCCCTCTCTTTGTATGTATATACTTCAACAAGAGAGGAATGAAGACATGAAAAGGGCATCCGTTTTAACTTTTTTTTCTTTCGATCATTGTTAACGCCAATATTCGCTCACGTGTTCAATCACCAATGACACGCTCAATCCTGCATAGAAATAGAGTTACACGTGGGAACATAATCAATTTTTTCCTCTAAAAAATTAGTCTCATTTCTTTTGATTGTAGTAATTAATAAAATATTTTCTAGTGGGTTGTCATTAATTCATTATCATGTGACAACTACTAAATTAAATTTCCAATATTTGTTAAGTCTTTCGCTGTTTGAAAGTCAGAAAAAAGTCATTCTTATGGTTCAAGAAGTAGACCCAAACCTTCCTAGAATAATCATCAATATATGAAGGTTAACAGATAATGTGCACCGCTACTTTTGGAAGGAAGTCATGAAGGGCCCCAAAGGTCTGAATGAATATAGTCCAAAGTCCCTTTTATTCTATGAACTACAGTCTTGAAACTAACTCGTTTCTGCTTCCCCAAGACACAATGCTCACAAAAGTCCAACTTTCAATTTGTTTGTCCAAACAAAGATCTCTTTTACTCAAAGCATCCATGCCTTTTTCACTCATATGGCCTAACCTCATATGCCACAACCTGGTGGTGTCATCTGCAGTAATTGAAGAATAAATTGCATCTGAATATGTAGTTGTAGAACCCTCCAACTTATATAAAGTACCGACCTTGATTCCTTTCATCGACATAAGAGAGTCTTTACTAATCTTCATAACTCCACCTTCAGTTGTGTACATACACCCATTTTTATCTAGTGTACCCAAAGATATGAGATTCTTCTTCAAACCTGGAACATGTCTAACATCTGACAATGTCTTGATTATGTCATCATGCATCTTAATTTTAATTGTACCAATGTCAATTACTTTACATTTAGAATTATTTCCGATCAAAACAATTTCACCATCAAACGGTTCATATGTGTAGAACAAATCACGAGTAGTGTGACGCCCCCAAAATAGGTATACAACACCTATTCTGAGTCGCCAAATACATGGTACAGAAACAACTACAACTTTATTATTACAATTGTCGTGCAAAATACGACAACACATAAACTGTGAGTTTAAATACAAATATTATCATCTAGACAATATCCACACTCAAATAAGTCCTCATTACAATTATTGATACACTATTTTACAAAATAGTGAGGAATACTAAGACAACTTCTAGAACCATCATTCCATTCCCCGACTAGAAATCTCTACATTCTCACCTCCTGAGAAGAAAAATGGAACAAAAAGGAAAAGGGTGAGCTCAACTAGCCCAGTAAAGAATATTATGACTAAGATAATATAGAACAAATTATCCTTAGTCTTCAACAGGAAAAAATCTGATAGAATATAATAGACAACAAGTTTCAGATCAATATTCGCAACGAAAATAATAATTCATAGAAGAGTTACGTAGAGAATGAAATCTACTATTATCTATGAATTTAAAAGTCCATCATCAATATTTTATCCTTGTAACTTCAATCAATACACATCTTGAATCAAATATTCATCTTTGCATTACAGGCCAAAGATATTCATCAGTTGGTCATGTTCATCTCAACACATGTTCATCTTTGCACTACAGGCCAAAGATATTCAATAATATCATCATTTAGGACTGAGGATGATGAAAAATATTTTAAACAAAACGAATCCAGTGAAATAAAAGAACAAATATTAAGGATTCGTACTTTAGACAATCTGAGTTCAAAAATACTTCATAAATAATCATAGTGGAGTAAAATTCAAGAATGATCAAAACATGGATACAATCAAAGCTAGTATCCATAATAGATATTTTGGACAAAAAAATAAAAATTTAATTTGTCTGTGAATAGTGTCGTATTAGCGAATAGTAACCCCGATACTAAAAGACAAGAATTTCACAAGAAAAAACTTACCAATATTCCGGCATAATGATATTAGAAGAAATAATATCATTTTAAAAAAAATAACATCCCTTACCTCGAAAAGACAGTACTTTGACTAGAATACTGGATATATTGTTGAAGGGATCTTGCACCGTATAGAAACACTCAAAGTATCAAAATACTCACAAGAATACGCTTGATAATATAGAGAGAGAGAAAGAGAGAAAAAACTTGTTTCTGGTGTGATTTTCAATTCTAACCTAAGCACCCTATTTATAGGAAAATGCTTAGAACACCAAAGTAGAAAATTTAATAAAATAATAATATATTTTTTCTTAACTTCCTACGCACACTTATTTTGTCAAAATCTCAGCCACACCTCACCAATAATCACCAAAAATGTTTTTCCCATTAAACTCATTTAAAAATCAAAAATAAAATAAAATTAATTATTCCAAAAATTCAATAATTCAAAATAAATAGCCCTTTTATCGAATCTTATGTCTATTCTATAGGAAATTTAATTCTTTACAACTTTGTAAGTTTAAGTTTTTCCAAATTCCAGGCAGAAATTGATCGAAATCCACATACGGACGATTTTACAAGCTATAATCAAATTTCAGTCAAGAAATGGGCCCACAAACATGTTTAACATATTTTTAACATTTATTGCAACAAAAATACTCTTCCTCCTCATTTATTCAATATCTGACATTCATTGTAAAAAATATCGCCATTATTATATTATTAAAATATAATAATATATTTAAATGAATTATTTTATCGAAAAAGATAAATTATCAATTTTTAACAATTGTCACATTAAAAATTTTCTCCGTCTATATCCACATAAAATGAATATTTTCCTTATTATAATAATCAATAATTAATTATTCCTAAATAATATTACAGAATCACAATACTGACAACCATGTCGTTCCCAGGAAAGAGGGGGCTTCCTAATAAGGATTTCTCCTTACTGGCGTGCAATTAGGTGACCAAACCTCTCCTTAGACAGAACTTTCTAGACATTGCGAATAATGTTATCTAATAATATTATTCAAATAATATGAATTATTAATTTGAAAAAGAAAAATACTGTGCAGTGATAATTATTGAAACAACAATAATATAAAATATCAATGTAGCAATTATTGAATCAATAAAATAAGATATTGAACAGTAATTACTGTGACAATTATTGAGTAGTGCCTTCTTATGTAAGAATCAATAGTTGGTGCCATACCGTGTGCTACTGTGTTTTAACCACTGGGTATTCCAACAGTATTAACGATAACAACTCCGCCGTTATTTATAAACAACTTATACTTGTCGTTTTCTTCATCCAATCGCTTTCCGTTATGGGGCCCACATAAGGTTGCGCCATCGTACGAATATTCCTCGATAGTAAGAATATTTTACGGCCAAACGATATTCCTCGAAAATAATGAATATATAATAACCACTTGCTTATTTGAAATATTTGTGCATTTTATCCATAACTAACCACATTAATCAAATCAACCCTTACTATTTCAAAATAATAAATAGAGAAATTTAATTTTATTTATAATAAGTTGGGGTCTTACAACCTCCCCTCCTTATGAAATTTCATCCTCAAAATTGACGTACGCACCTGGTGTTTCGAAAAGGTGAGGATACCTCGCTTTCATTTCTGTTTCCAACTCCTAGATCATTTCCTCAATAGCATGGTTCCTCCACAAAACTTTGATTTGTGGTATAACCTTTGTGCGTAGGACATGCTTCTTCCTATCCAAGATCTTAACTGGTACCTTCTCGTACGTTAAATCTTCGGCTATTTCGTCTGGTTCTAACTCAATAACGTGGTTCGGGTATTTCACATATTTACGAAGCACAGATATGTGAAAAACATTATGAACACAAGACATACTTGGAGGTAACGCGAGTCTATAGGCCACATTTCCTACTCGGTCAAGAATCTGAAATAGACCAATAAATTATGAATTGAGCTTTCATTTCTTCCCAAATATGTAACTCCCTTCCATGTGGTAACTCGCAACAATATATGATCCCCAATACTAAATTTCATGTCATTTCGATGAAGATCCGCATAATTCTTTTATCGATCCTGTACCGTTTGTATACGTTGTCGAATCATTTGGGTCTTTTCAGTAGTCATACGTACCAACTCTGGTCCCAACAATGTTGCTTCACCCACCACATCTATACTTGCCTGATAACTATTGTTGTAGGAGAATTCCACCAATGGTAAATACTTATCCCAACTCCATTTGAAGTCTAGGACACAGAGTCTTAATAGATCTTCAAGAGTTTGAATAGTCCTCTCTGATTGTCCGTCCGTTTGAGGATGGTATGCCGAACCGAATCGTAAATCCGTGCCCATAGCTTTTTGCAAGCTAACCCAAAATCTTGAAGTGAATATTGGGTCATGATCTGAAACTATGGATATTGGCATGCCATGTAATCTCACAATCTCATTTACGTACATACGAGCAAGACTTTCAAGGGAATAAGTCTCCCGTATCGGCAAGAAATGAGCAGACATGGTTAATCTATCAACAATAACCCAAATAACATTTATGCCTTGAGAAACTGTGGGAAGACCCGTAACAAAATCCATGGTAATGTGTTCCCACTTCCATTTCAAAATCTCAAGTGGTTGCAATGGACCCTTAGGCACTTGATGCTCCGCCTTTACACATTGACAAGTTAAACACCTCGAGATAAATTTTATAATCTCTCTCTTCATATTGTTCCACCAAAATGTATGTTGAAGATCATGATACATTTTGGTACTTTCAGGATGGATTGCAAACGGTGTATTGTGTTCTTCCATCATGATCTTGTATTTCAAATCAGAGTCGTTAGGAACACAAAGTCTAGAGTGGACTCAAAGTATTCCTTTTCTTCATCGATTCTTGCTTCTGGAATAGCACCTTCTTTTACTTTCTTCTTCATACGCATCAGCTCCGGGTCTGTGTCTTGAGCAACTTTAACTTTATTGATTAAAGTCGATTCTACGCGTATACTTGACATCATCGCATGGGTCCCCGGAGTCTTGAATTATATCTTCATCTTTTGTAAATCACACAAAATGGGCCTTTGTGTTAACAAAATCGCACTCGTTTCAGCATAGTGATCTTCTAATCAATGTGTCAGCTACCATGTTCGCTTTTCCAGGATGGTATTGAATGGTGTGGTCGTAATCTTTTAACAGCTCGAGCCAACGTCATTGCCGCATGTTGAGTTCTTTTTGGGTGAAGAAATATTTGAGGCTTTTATGGTCTGAATATATCTCCACTTTCTCTCCATATAGATATTGCTTCCAGATCTTTAGCGCGAACACAACTGCTGCCAACTCTAGATCATGAGTAGGATAATTCCTCTCATATTCTTTAAGCTGTCGCGAGGCATAGGCTATGACTTTCCCACGTTGCATGAGAACACATCCTAACCCTTTGCCTGAAGCATCGTTGTAGATAAAAAATCCATCTGAACCAGATGAAATTGTCAGAACAGGTGCCGAAATAAGTCTCCTCTTAAGCTCTTGAAAACTCTTCTCGCATTCCTCGCTCCATACAAATTTGTATCCTTCCGAGTCAGCGGAGTTAACGGAGTAGCGATTCGAGAAAATCCTTCCACGAATCTCCGATAATAACCAGCTAAGCCCAGAAAGCTACGTACTTCGGTTACTATCTTAGGTTACTCCCAACTTTGTATTGCTTCAATCTTTGCCGGGTCAACAGATACTCCGTGTTTTGACACCACGTGCCCAAGGAATGTTACTTCCTCAAGCCAGAACTCGCATTTCTTCAACTTAGCATAAAGCTTATTTTCACGAAGCCTTTGGAGTACCAGCTTCAAATGGTGCTCATGATCTTCACGGCTTTTAGAATATATGAGGATGTCATCAATAAAGACAACAATGAACTGATCCAAATATTCCTTGAATACTCGGTTCATCATATCCATGAAATTCGTAGGAGCATTAGTCAATCCAAAAGACATAACTAAGAATTCATAATGCCCATACCGAGTTCTGAAGGCAGTCTTTGGAATATCCTCAGTTCTAATCTCTAGCTGATGATATCCAGAACGAAGATCGATCTTTGAAAAGAATTGTGCTCCTTGCAACTGGTCAAACAGGTCATCAATGAGAGGTAGCGGGTACCTATTCTTGATGGTGACATGGTTCAATTCTCGATAGTCAATACAAAGTCGCATACTCCCATCTTTCTTCTTTATAAATAAAACAGGAGCACCCCAAGGAGATGTACTAGGACGAATGAAACTGATGTCCAACAACTCCTGTAGTTGGACCTTTAACTCCTGAAGTTCAATAGGAGCCATTCGATATGGGGTTTTAGAAATGGGCTTTGTATCAGGTTCAAGATCAATAAAGAATTTAACTTCAAATTCTGGGGGTAGACCGGGAAGTTCTTCAGGAAATACGTTAGGAAATTTACTAACAACAGGAATATTATTCAAATCCGACGTGTCTTTATTGAAATCCATAACATGGGCTAAAAAGCTTGACATCCATTTTTTAATAAACGAATGGCTTTATGGCTTGATATAACAGTGATTAATTTTAGTGGTTTAGTTTCTTGAATTCGAATAACAGGTTGATTAGGAATATGAAAACTAACAAACTTACGAAAACAATTAATTTTGGCATGATGAGTAGTTAACCAATCGATCCCTAAAATCACATCAAAAGCAAGTATCTTTAAAGAGATAAGATCAACAGGTAATGTGATGGTGCCAACTTGGATCAAACAAGATTTATAAACAGTGGATGTAATGAAAGTTTCTCCTAACAGAGTCTCCACAGATAAATCAAAGTCTAATTTCTCCGGAGTCAAGTTTAAACGTTGAGCACAAGCAAGAGAGATAAATGAATGGGTAGCACCAGTATCTAGTAAGGTATAAACTTCGCAAGAATTTATGATTAGCTTACCCGTGATCACCTCGTTTGGGTTCCTCTCATTTTGACTAGTCACGACAAACGCTCTTCCAGGAACTGTTGACTTTGACTTTTCTGGGATAGCCTTTTGAGTCACCATCCCCGCTGGACTTGGTTTTGCTATAGTACAATCTCGAATGATATGTCCTTTCTTTCCACAATTATAACATACCTTGAACTGTTGTGGGCAGTTTGGGCTGATATGTCCCTCTTTTCCACATTTATAGCATACGACCGGTGGTCGTTCTCCTCCCTTAGAACCAGTTGCTGCTGGTGCTGACGTCTTCGTATTGTCATTGTTGAATCTCCTCTTTTTAAAATCTCCCCCCGACTCGCTTCTTCTATTTTCATGGCCATGATTACCACCAGAGTGGTTACCGCTTTTGTCCGTATTTTTTTTTCTCCGCTGGTTATTGTTGTTCTGATGATTGCTGTCACCGGTATGATCCTAGTTGTGGTCCCTCGGTTGAACGTACTCGTTATCTCGCTCTAATAATTGAGCCCTTTTGACAACATCTGAATAGAGAGAAAATTTATGAGAAATGAGATATTGACGTATGCCGAGTTTGAAACCTCCCAGAAACATCTGCGTCATACGTTCCTCATTCTCCACCAAATGAGGTGCAAACCTGGATAACTCTGCAAACTTCGCCTTGTATTGGGACACCGTCATGTTGTTTTGTTCTAGTCTAATAAACTCCACTTCCTTCATATGACGAATACTTTTAGGAAAGTACTTGTCATTGAACAGTTTCTGAAACATCTCCTAAAACATGCTGAGTGCGATGGATGGGTACGCTTCATAGATTCCCACCAGTAATCTGCCTCATTACGGAACATAAAGGTGATGAATGGAACCTTCTGTTCCGCCGTGCATCCCAAGACATCGAATATCTTGGTAATTTACTTGACCCACGTTTCTGCCTTAATTGGATCTGGCTTTTTCCAGAATTCTGGTGGTCCCAACTCTTTGAACTGCTTGGCTGTGACAAACTGTGCGTTGTTATCATTTCCACCTGTATTTTGTACACGAGTCTCCCTCATCTGATTTTGCATGAACTGTAAAAAGCTTCTAAACATCTCATCGTTCATCGTCTGCTCAGTGGTGTTGTTTACAGGAGGAACATTGTCGGCCTGCTGCACGTTCTCCTCATTGGTGAGTAAAGGTGTCTCCACTGTCTCATTTACTCCACTGTTAACATTCTCAGTCGCCATTCTCAAATACTGCCATAAAACAAGGGTTAATTAAAGAAATCAACATATCACATAATATCCATATATACTGACCAACCAACAAATAAGCTTAGGTAGGACACACTAGCGAAGGATTTACTCGTCTCTCCCCTCCTAGTTCTATTTCCCGATCTCCGCCAAAGATCATATCCCTAAGCTATGATACCAATTGTGACGCCCCCAAAATAGGTATACAACACCCATTCTGAGTCGTCAAATACATGGTACAAAAACAACTACAACTTTATTATTACAATTGTCGTGCAAAATACGACAACACATAAACTGTGAGTTCAAATACAAATATTGTCATCTAGACAATATCCACACTCAAATAAGTCCTCATTACAATTATTGATACACTATTTTACAAAATAGTGAGGACTACTAAGATAACTTCTAGAACCATCATTCCGTTCCCCGACTAGAACTCGCTACATTCTCACCTCCTGAGAAGAAAAATGGAACAAAAAGGAAAAGAGTGAGCTCAACTAGCCCAGTAAAGAATATTATGACTAAGGTAATATAAAACAAATTATCGTTAGTCTTCAAAAAAGAAAAAATCTGATAGAATATAATAGACAACAAGTTTTAGATCAATATTCGCAGCGGAAATAATAATTCATAGAAGAGTTACGTAGAGAATGAAATCTATTATTATCTATGAATTTAAAAGTCCATCATCAATATTTTATCCCTGTAACATCAATCAATACACATCTTGAATCAAATATTCATCTTTGCACTACAAGCCAAAGATATTCATCAGTTAGTCTTGTTCATCTCAACACATGTTCATCTTTGCACTACAGGCCAAAGATATTCAGTAATATCATCATTTAGGACTGAGGATGATGAAAAATATTTTAAAAAAAACGAATCTAGTGAGACAAAAGAACAAATATTAAGGATTCATACTTTAAACAATCCGAGTTCAAAAATACTTCATAAATAATCATAGTGGAGTAAAATTCAAGAATGATCAAAACATGGATACAATCAAAGCTAGTATCCATAATAGATATTTTGGACAAAAAAACAAAAATTTAATTTTTCTGTGAATAGTGACGTATTCGTGAATAGTGCCGTATACTTGAATACTGTCGTATTCATGAATAGTAACCCCGACACTAAAAGACAAAAATTTCACAAGAAAAAACTTACCAATATTCTGGCATAATGATATTAGAAGAAATAATATCATTTTAAAAAAAATAACATCCCTTACCTCGAAAAGACAATACTTCTGACTGGAATACTAGATATAGTGTTGAAGGGATCTTGCACCGTATAGCAACACTCAAAGTAATATGCTCGATAATATAGAGAGAGAAAGAGAGAGAAAACTTGTTTCTGGTGTGATTTTCAATTCTAACCTAAGCACCCTATTTATAGAAAAATGCTTAGAACACCAAAGCAGAAAATTTAATAAAATAATAATATATTTTTTCTTAACTTCCTGCGCACACTTATTTTGTCAAAATCTCAGCCACACCTCACCAATAATCACCAAAAATGTTTTGCCCATTAAACTCATTTAAAACTCAAAAATAAAATTAAATCAATTATTCTGAAACTTCAATAATTCACAATAAATAACCCTTTTATTAGAAAAAATCGAATCTTATGTCTATTCCATAGGAAATTCAATTCTCTACAACTTTATAAGTTTAAGTTTTTCCAAATTCCAAGCAGAAACTGACCGAAATCCACATACGTACGATTTTACAAGTTATAATCAAATTTCAGTCAAGAAATGGGCCCACAAACATGTTTAACATGTTTTTAACATTTATTGCAACAAAAATACTCTTCCTCCTCATTTATTCATATATCCCACATTCATTGTAAAAAATATCACCATTATTATATTATTAAAATATAATAATATATTTAAATAAATTATTTTATCGAAAAAGATAAAATATCAATTTTCAACAATTGTCACATTAAAAATTTTCTCCATCTACATCCACAAAAAATGAATATTTTCCTTATCATAATAATCAATAATTAATTATTTATAAATAATATTACAGAATCACAATACTGACAACCAGGCCATTCCCAGGAAAGAGGGGGCTTTCCAATAAGGATTTCTCCTTACTGGCGCACAATTAGGTGACCAAACCTCTCCTTAGACAGAACTTTCTAGACATTGTCAATAATGTTATCTAATAATATTATTCAAATAATATGAATTATTGATTTGATAAAGGAAAATACTGTGCAGTGATAATTATTGAAACAACAATAATATAAAATATCAACGTAGCAATTATTGAATCAATAAAATAAGATACTGAACAGTAATTACTGTTACAATTATTGAGTAGTGCCTTCTTACGTAAGAATCAATAATTGATGTCATACCATTTGCTACTGTGTTTTAACCACCGGGTATTCTAACAGTATTAACGGTAATAACTCTGCCGTTATTTATAAACAGCTTATACTTATCATTTTCTTCATCTAATCGCTTTCCGTTATGGGCCCACACAAGGCTGTGCCGTCGTACGAATATTCCCCGACAGTAAGAATATTCCATGACCAAACGAATATTCCCCGACAATAATGAATATTTAATAACCACTTGCTTATTTGAAATATTAGTGCATTTTACCCATAACTAACCACATTAATCAAATCAACCCTTACTATTTCAAAATAATAAATAAAAGAAATTCAATTTCATTTATAATAATTTGGGGTCTTATAAGTAGGACACATATGATAGAACACCCAGAATCCAAAATCCAGTCACTGCTAAGTCTTTCTCTGTCATCGACTACTAATAAAAGATCATCATTATCCTCAACAACAGTATCCTGAGTAGGCTTTCTTGTCCCATGATTCTGCTGGTTATGCACATTCTGCCCACTATGAATCTGACCGTGATTGTCTCCTCTTTGTTCCTTATTTTTCATCTTCAGACAATTACACTTTATATGCCCCTTTGCATGACAATAGTTACAGTTGAAATTCTTATTTCGAGATTTTGATCTGCGTGTACTACCATCTTTTGAATTTCTCTCAACTAACCTCCCTCTAACAAACAATCCAATACCTTAATCATCACTTTTCCCAAAAGTCATCTCAGAATCTAGTTTTTGTTTACTAATAAGATTCATCTTAACATCCTCAATTGAGATAGTGTCTCTACCATAAATCATAGTGTCTCTAAAGTGCTTATATAAAAGAGGTAATGAGACTAACAACAATAGGGCTTGATCTTCATCATCAATCTTAGCATCAATATTAGTAACTTAGTTACAATTGAATTAAACTTAGTGATATCAGATTTGATTTGAGTACTGTAATACCAGCGAATTTATATAAATAATATTAATTAAATTGAGAATAATGATTGTTTGAATATTTATTTGAAAATAAATATATATAGTGATGGCATGAGTTGTGGTAATTCATTTAATTGAATAAGCATGTGATAATTGAGTAATGTGATAGAAGTGATGAAAAGCTTAAGTTAAGCTTATGAAATTATGCCTAGTGTGGCAAAGTGGTGAAATGAGAAAGTTACTAATTAAATTAATGATGAAATGGATGAAATTAATTAGTACTAGTAATGAGTGAATAATTACATAATGTGATAGACTAATCTCTATTATTAATCATTATTCATCATGAGCAATATCATGTAATGTGTAATCCTATATAATAAGGTTTCTTCATTCAATATAAAATGAGTTGTGACATTAGAGTGTGAATAATTATTATATAAAACTATATGATAAAAGTAAGCTTTAAATTATGTAATTTTCTAAGTTGTATGGAAGAGTCTTTTTGTGACATCATGATGTGTGGTGGAGCAATTAAATGTGTATTTTAAACATGAGAGAAATTAAATTTGAATAAATAAATATTTACTATATATTAGATGTTTATTTTAATATTTATGTATAATTGGAATAATAAGTTTTATGGAAAATAATATTGGTACCCAATTAAATTATATTATATTCTAATGTAAATATTATTTGAAGTAAACCAATGTACATGGATTATATAATTCTATGTGTTTAATGTATGAGTGGGTGTATATGTATGCACATTTGTGAAAAAATATCAAATAAACCTAAGTGTGCTAGTAGTAGTTTTGCAATGCTGAGTATTAAGGTTAGTGTCCCAATTTGAGTGTAATCTCTTCATTCACGTGAAATACAAAAAGACTAGCTAGCTTGCTTCTTCTTCTCAAACTCATAGCTTCCAAATGATGAAGAGAGAAGTAGGCTAAATAGTGATAAGGAATCGATATCCCACCAAATCTCAATGAACCATTAGTTTCTCCTTTCTTCCTTTAATTTGGTTTAATTCATGGTGAAAAACACAAATTTGGTCCATGGTTCTTCTATAAATAGAGACCCTTTTCTTCATTCTTCACATTTGAAATTCTGAGGATTTTAGTGAGTAAGTGGTTGAGAATTTTGGAGAAATCAGAAGTTAAGAATCAAGGATTGTCAATTTAGCTTCAAGAGGTATAATTCTTAAACCATGTTCTTAGATTTTTGAGTTTGGTGAAATATTAGAAATATCATAAATACTTGTTATTTGAGTCAAAAAATTGATGGTTGAAGCATGATGTAATCTATAAATTAATGTTAGACATTATTAATATGGTTGAATACAAAAGCAACGAAAGTTAAACAGATTAATTTGGTCAAGAAACGAATCTGTGATGAAGATAATCGCTAAATATGTTAAACTTTAGAAAAATGACATAAACTTTGAACATGATTCTTGAATTTGGTTGTTTATGTGATTTGAATTGTAAAAATCATGTTAAGGATGTTTGGTAATTAGTTTATGGAGTTTATATCAATTGGGTATCCTTAAATTGTTATTTTTATGAGAATTTGGGTTGGTAGTTCGCAACAGGGGAGTGGGAGTTCAACTACAGTAGCCAAGTCTGGGCAGTTCCGCCCTGGTGAGCTTTATTGCCGCCCTGGAGGGGGTCCTGCAGTATAAAAGACCCGTCTCGGCGGGGGTTAGGCAGTATAGTTAGATTTTGTTTTTGCTGTTCAATACAAGAAATCTTAATTTGGCATAACTTAACCTAAGGAACATGAATAAGCTTTAAATATGTATATAGGATTGTTAACAGTTGCGAGTATGTGTAAAGCGTGATTTACTAACATTGTTAAAAGAATGCTAAAAGTCGAAAACCATGTTTGGAAAACCTTACGACTTTTTGAAATCTGACCTTTTAATCATATGTTTGCAACTTAGTTAGTTTTATAAATGTGTATGAAATGTGAATTCAATGTACTTTGCATACTTAGTTGTTTTCTATTAGGTTTTTAGAAAATTCAAATTTTGAAAACAAATTGAGTTAAAAACTCTACGACTTGTATTCTGAACTTTTGAATAATTATAATAGGATACTTTATGCCTCTAGAGATAACCGACATGTTCGCACATCTAGCTAGACACGTTATAAACTACGCAAGCATGAACTAAAAAGAGTTTCTAAGTAAAAAGCTATACTAGCTACGTGCAAATAAATCTAATACATGGAAGCATGCGTAGAAAAGATTGTTTGGCAATGTTGTGTGGTTTAATGTATCCTATGGTTAGTAGTTGATATAATGAGTCCTCTTAGCTTTGTAAGATGGGAATTTATGAGTAAAATTAACAATTGTCGAAAGTAAATACGAAGGACCAAACCTAACTAAAAAGATCCTTAACATGTATATGTGAAACAACTAAAACTAGAATGTGTAACTTAAGTAATATTTCACGTATGAGATGAGTATAAGGGACTAAAATTTCTAAAATGTTTTTAGATTTTCAAAAGTAAGAACAATGTGAATTATAAATCAATGAGTTTTAATGTGTATGCATACATGGGTAAAAATATGTGTGATAAAAGCATGTAGATATATATGTTAAAGTGTGTGTGAATAATGAATACCTATACGTACATAAATAGGATAATATAGTTCATTGAGGTGATTTTATGCTATAAGTGGTAATCAACACAAACGACAAGTCTCTTACCGTAAACTTCCTACGTTAATGTAAGTTCCTTAACTTCATTCTTATAATTGAATGCAAGTATCTGGACCTTATTTCTTATTGTGAAACTTTGAATTATTTTTATATCACACATACTTATATTGAACAAATATCTACATTCGTATGATTATGATTCCTAATTGGGAATTGATTTTTATATCTTGATTCATGTTACGAGAATTGAACTCAATGTTCCTAAAGGTTGTCTAAGCTATTCGATTCAGCTAGACTAATATCATGTGTAAGAAAGCTGTCCAAACCAATTGACTTGGTGCGAACTCTTATAAATCTACTGAGATGAACAACCCTCATCGAAGGGGAAATTATATAACTATCGGGAAACCGATGTGCGCACATACTAGCATGTCTAAATGTTATGCATAACGTAGGGTACTTTAGGCAAATCACCTGTTGTACTCGTTTATATTAGATTTTTAGTATAATACTATTAATTCTAGCAAGAGTTTTTAGTCACTAATGACTTCTCAGTGTTCATTCTTATTTAACCTTGAAATGATTAAACTTTGAAATCTTGTTGATATCCTTCAGTTTATAGCGACACTTATTGAGAACTCTTGATACTTATTGTTATTCTTGAACTATCATTTATTGTTATACCTTTGAGATTCAAACTTTATAAATGTGTATTCTTATTGTTATATTACTTGCTGGGTAAACTTGTTGCTCATTCTTGCTTCCCTAAAAACATTACAGTTACAGCAGAGTAAGGCGGTACTTCAGGAAAAGACAAAGGAAAGGGTAAGACTATGGAATATCTTAGTCCTTTGAGTGTAGGAGAATTATTATTATTAATATGATTATAATGATGTATTAAGGGATGATTAAATTATGTTTAAGTCATATTCAGTTTATATTACTGGAATGTTGTAGTAACGGTCACAAGACCTTGGGACGCGAATATTTATATTATATCAATATAAATTATTCTATTATTCTGTTGTTGATGATTTTAGTATGATATTAGAATTAGCACATGACGAACCAAATTTGAGATATGAGTGTCTGAATTTTAGGGCGTCACAGGTTGGTATCAAAGCATTAGGTTATAACCTTAGGAGCAAGATTCCTTAGACTATAATCTTAGAAGAACTTAGAGGATAGAAGGAGATAAAACTCATATAGAGTTTTCCTAGCGATTTAGTGGCATTATGAAATATATTTTCATTCCATGCAATGAATTTATGTTCTAATGGAATTTGTTGTTTGTTGTCTTATGTTTGTGGTTGTAGGATAATGGACTTGGGAAGACCCAATAGAGTGGTAGAGGAGGAGCCATGTGACATACACGTGGTGTATGAGGCACCATTGATAGCTGAGCCCATTTCGGCAGTGGCTCCTATCGATGATGAGGATGAGGAGGAGGAGATGGAGCCAAATCTCGTAGAGTCGGATCCCGAGGAAGAACCCATGGAGGATGAGCCCGTGCAGATTCCGATGAGGCTACATTCGAAGACCAAATGTTGGGGGAATATGAAGAGCGGATTTTGGAATTCAAATGTCGAGTTGAGGAACTAGAGGCCCAGGCTCAAGAGAGAGAAACTGAGATGCAAAAGCTGAGGAAGACCATAAGAGGAAACTGAAGATGCAGGAGATGGAGGTAGAGATTGCATATCGCAAAGAAGTAGGTATCCAGATGGGAACCCTTTTTCACCGATCGATATCCAGGAACATGGAATTGGTGGGTAAGCTAGAGGAGTCTTAGCAGAAGGAGTTGAGTGAGAAAGCTGAGAAAGAGGCTCTTCGCACTCAGCTTGAGCTAGAGGTTATGGAGAGGATCCACTTTTGAGGAGAAATGGAAAGAAGCTAATGATAGGGTAGGAGACCTGGAAGATGAAGTGAGGTGTAAGAGGAGGAAAATGAACAAGATGGACTATGTTTTTCACACTGCCATAAAGAGATTGATTAATGGTGTATATCATTACCCAGCAGAACAGGGACAAACCTGACATACCATAAGCAGGGACTTGGTGGCGCACATAACTCAAATGGAATACAAGAGCGTTGTATAGCGTGGAATGTTAGATTGAGGTCTAGATATTAGTAGTCTAGTAGTAGTTGTTGGTATTTATCTTTGATCTGTTGTTGTAATCCTAATCTTTTGTGTGAGATATGGGATAGTTATGTAAACCCAAACTTTTGTAAAATGTTAGAGGGGTAGTATGTTAGTGTTTCCCCACTTTTTATAATACTAGGGGATAAATGTTACCAGTTTATAGCAGTATGGTATAGGTCAACCACACTTGATGTAATGATTAGGCATATGAATATAAATGTTCTTGTTTCAGAAAATGTGTTATAAAATTTTGTTTCCTTTTTGCATTAAGGAAACACTTAATTAATATAATTAGAGACTGAGGATGAAATTTGTAATTCAGAAAATACCGCCTAGACGTAGAATAGAAATACCGAAAGAATCGGTCAATAGCGGGAGGGAACAAGTGGACCCTATCCAATGGCTAGTAAACTTACTAGGAGAAGCCATGCGGGGAAGAAATAATGAACCGGTAAAACCCAATCTCCAAGCGGTTCCATTTACAAACTTTAAAGACTTTAGGAGCGTAGGACCTCCAGAATTTGCGGGTACTACCAATCCTATCGTAGCACAAACATGGATTAAAGAAATAGAGAAAACCTTCGTCATTGCTCGTGTGGGTGAAGACCAGAAAACCGTGTTCACTACATATATGATGAGGGGTGAAGCAAACTATTGGTGGGAAGCCAATCAACAGAGAGCAGGAGAAGGGACTATAACTTAGGTAAGTCCTTCTTCCTCAAGAATTACTTCTTGAAGAGCATGAAAAATATGATGGAGGTAAAGTTTCTATAACTGAAACAAGGGGAGATGACGATGACGCAGTACGCGGCCAAGTTTAACTCGCACGATTTTTAACACATCAAGTAGACACCGAAGAGAGGAAAGCTTGGCGCTTCGAACTTAGACTGAAACCTTGGTTGTTCAAAAAGGTGTCGGTCCTTCAAATCGACTCGTTCTCCACGTTGTTGGAGAAACTCATGGAGGGAGTAGCAGTGGTGGAAGCGGTCTGGGAAAGCGGAAATGGGATAACAAAAACAACCCCAACAATAATAACAACCGAAATATCAACCAGTTAGAAAGTTACCAAGGAGGGTTTAAGAAAAGAAGCGAAGCTTACTCAAAATAGTAGGAAGAACCATCAAGGGGAATGCTGGAAAGGGCGCAGTGTCTGCTATATTTACAGTCAGGAAGGGCACATTTCACCCAATTACCCAAAGTTGAAAAATATCAAGGGATGTTTCTTTTGTGGCTCAAATGAGTACAAAAAAAAAATCAAAGACTGTCCAAAGAAGGGGAGTAACGGAGAAAGCGGCGAACAGGGAGAATGCAGTAAGATGATGATCGGTGGACCAACGCAATCCAACCAACCGACTGCCCGAACCTTTAACATGATTTTCCAAGATGCAGTAGCTGCAAAGGACGTGGTGTCAGGTATCATCCCAATAAATAATATAAATGCCTATGTATTATTTGATTTGGGTGCTACCTGTTCATTTGTGTTTGAAGAATTTATTAGTCGATTAAACCTACTCCAAGAACGCTTAGAAACTTCATTGAACATAGAGATTGCGAATAAAGAAGTAATTTCAGTAGAGTTCGTTTACCAAAATTGCTATGTAAACAATTTGAGATGACTGATATGGACTTATGTCTTATTATCTTGGGCTTGAAGTTATGTAGACAGATGGTGGGATATTTGTCTAACAAAAGAAGTATGAAACAGATATCTTAAAGCGTTTGAAGATAGAGTCATGCAAGCCTATCAATACTCCAGTCGAAACAAAGTTGTAATTGGCTAAATCTGGTAATGGTAATCTTGTCAATCTAATGTACTTTCGGAGTTTTGTAGGTAGTCTATGTTATTTGACTTCTACTAGACCTGAAATTACTTTTGGAGTTGGCATGATTAGCCGGTTTGGGGAAACACCCAGCCAGGTTTATTTACAAGTTGCAAAACGAATTTTGCGATAAATAAAAGGTACTCAAAGTCATGGTATTTTTTATGCATCTGTTACTGATTGCAATCTTGTTGGGTATTCGGACAGTGATTGGGCAGCTGATATTGAAGGAGGAAAAGTACTTTCGGTTTAGCGTTTCACCTTGGCTCGAGAGTTATTTCTTGGTCATCAAAGAAGCAACAAGTTGTGGGACTATCAACTACTGAAGCAGAATACATGGCCGCTGCCTCCACTGCATGTCAAGCAATTTGAATGCGACGGTTGTGTGATGAGTTGAATCAGAAGAAAGAATTCCCTACAAAGATTTTTTACGACAACAAGTCGGCTATTTCTCTTACAAAAAATCCCATTTTTCACGGGAGAAACAAGCACATCGACACCAAATTTCACTATATTCGTGAAATTATCGAAGGAAGGGAGATAGAGATGGAGTTTTGCAAGTCGGAAGATAATGTTGCCGACATTCTCAGGAAACTGTTGAAAGCTGAAGTCTTCAACAAGTTGAAGGAGAAGATGGGGATGTGTACCTCTGAAAGTTTGAGTTTAAGGGAGGCTGTTGGAGTTTAATTTTTAAACTCAAACTGGCAGTTTTTTTTTACTTAATGATGAGTCATCTTAGTTTGAATAAGTCTGTAACCTTCTGCAGATTTTTTAAGTAGTTTGTTTTCAGTTGTTTGTTGAGTCAAGTAGTGCCATAAAAAAAATTTGTGGGTATTTTCTTTAGGCTAAAGTTAAGGATTAGTTGGAGAAATTCTAAGTTTTCTGTTGAAGACTTTATCCACCTATATATATAGGTATAGTACTTTTTGTTCTTTTATGTTCAGATTCAATAAAATCCTTTTCTTTCTTCCAAGTAATTTTTCCTGCTACTATTTTTTTTGATCCTGTGGTGGAAATTAAAAAATCTAATTTTTTAATTTCTTGCAAGACTCTAGAAAGGCAGCACTAGAATGATTAATACTTGATATCCTTTGCACTGAATATCTCCAAAATTCTTTATGATGGATCATTTGTCAATGCGTTCCTGTTCCACAGTCTTGTGATGATACCAGAGCATGAAATCATAGGGTTTGTTAGTACTTGTCTTGATTCATTTTCATGCAGATTACTTAAATTCTTACAATTTGTTAAACTTTATTCTTAAAGTATTTAGTTTGTACTCTATCCACATCCCCCAAAATGCAACAAATCAAAGACAATGTCTTATGCAAATAACAACAGACAATAGTAATTTACAATATCACCACTAAGACCACTACCTTCTAATATGAACATGAAAGCATTAAACAAAAAATAACAAGTTTAACAGGTTCCATTGTGTACCATAAATAAGTAAAATCTTATATATGGTAAACAAATTATCTAAACATATCAACTACGATCTTATTCCAAGTTAGAGATTCGTAATATAATATTATCTCTTATTGCTTGCATAATAACTATTTTTTATCTTTCTCCTGCCATTTTAGTAACATACACATTGGTGCGGTTTCGGTTTTATGCGTGCGGTTTTGACTATTAACCAAACCGAAAACATAAATTTAATTTTTCAATCCACATAAAACTGTCATATACGTCGGAACCGTTGGTGCGGTTTTTGCGGTTTTGGTACGGTTTCAGTTCTAATTTAGTTCCTTACTCAGCTCTAATAAAACATTAGATATAGAAGGTGAATGAATATAAAAATTAAATATCATAAATAATTTATTTAATTGGACTATAATAATGGTAAGCTTGAAATTCAAAATATGGGTTGACCTATATTTGACTCATAACTATATGATTTTAACTCATACAACTCATATTAAAAATAAATATTGTGATTTTCCGTTTTAGTTCTTAAATAAAATTATAATTAAATTTTATATACCAAAACTAACACATAATCTTATTTTGTATTATACATGTGCACATTAAATAAACAATTGTGGTATTTGTGTCCACACTAGGCCACCACCTAACTCGCTTTTGGTGCATCCTCTACAAATGGATATTATTGTACTTCATATTTATTAGATTTCGTATATAATAAAAATATAGTTCAATGGATCTTAGTAAGTATCGGGCTTAAAGTATTTGTTTGTTCTAGATGCTATTGAATAAATAGTTTAAAATAATAAATGAGATATTATAACTCCATTCATTGAAAGTTTAATAGTGTCAAATACTAATTAAATACTCTATCTGTATCGAATTATAAAGTTATTATTGACTTTTTAAGAGTTAATTTGAAAAAAATTCAAATTTAAAATTAACTTGATTCATTTAAGTTTTTAAAACAATAAATTTTTTAACTAATAATACTTATTTATGTAGTTTATGATATTCATAATTGTATTAACATAAACTAAATGAATTCACCTATTTAAGATTTAAAAATGTTTAAAATCGACTTTTTAAAAATTAATATTGATTAAATAATTTAGAATGAAGAGGGTATTTATTTTGATACACTTGAGAGTTAATAGTATTATATCACTTAATACAAATGAGTCTAATTTTTTAGAGGAAAAAAATTCAAATAGAACTATTCTTTGTTCGTTGTAAAACGGAGTGTATTTTTTTTATCAATTAAATACATCACTGCTTAGATATTACTCTTTGCATATTTAGTAAATAAATTATAAGGTTTTGACCAATATTGTTTTTTGGTACCATTAATTCTACTTCTCTGACATAGGGGTGAAGGGGGTGACTTGTGAACATTAGGCTACCACCTACCTTTGTTTTGGCGCATTCACCACCTCCCATACGTTTTATACATTAGAGTTATTTTTCATTGCCTTGCACTAGTAAAATATTAATGATCAATAAAACAATTGACCTAAACAAATAGCTCTTTTTATGATCTTTAAAATAGAGGGTGATGATCCATTGCGAGACGGACTATGAAAGTCTTTTCATCAAACCCATAAATTTGTATACTCTCTTATTTTAAAGATAGACAATGGATCATCACCCTCTTATTTAAAGATCTAAATAATCGCACCCCAACATTGCCTCCGGTCTCTTATTTTAAAGGAACTTAAAATAAAAGAGTATACAAATTTATACTAACCGAAAATACATATCCACCGAAGACGAACTATCACACCCAAACTTCATACACCGAACAAAAATTTTTAACTCCTAATATCGCTGCCTCACTCCTCTTGTTCACTCCTAAGATAGACAAAAAATTATCCTTATTACTACCGAAGATATAAAGAACCAACCTTATACCAACCGAACCAACCTTATCACTACCGAAGATATAAAGAACCAACCTTATACCAACCGAACCAACCATATCACTACCGAAGATGTAAAGAACCAACCTTATATATACCAACCAAACCAACCTTATCACTACCAAATATGTAAAGAACCAATCTTATCACTACCGAAGATGTAAGAAACCAACTTTATACCAACCGAACCAATCTTATCACTACCGAAGATGTAAAGAACCAACCTTATACTAATCGAACCAACCTTAACACTACCGAAGATGTAAAGAACCAACCTTCAATCAATCATGTTCACCACCAAAGGGTCGAACAGGTCCAACAGAACCTTCAATCAATCCTATTTACCAACAAAGGGTAAAACAGATCCCACCAAAACTCCAAACAATCCTGTTCACAATCATAGGGTCGAATAAATCCCATCGAACCTCCAAACGATCTTTTTCACCATCATAGGGTCAAACAGATCCCACCGAACCCCAAATGATCATGTTCACCATCAAAGGGTCGAACAGATTCCACCGAACCTCTAAAAACACAAAAGTAGATAGCCAAACTCAGAATAAAGTCGATATGACATAATCCGAAGTATCATAGGCGAACATCTCAGACCGTTGAAGCCTACACCAAGCCTGTGTATCCTGTCCCCTATCCAATTCAGCCTGAATAAATAAAGAAGCCTAAATCAAATACCAATCTTATATCTTGCCCAAAAATGTTTTCTCCTGCTAATTTTGTTGTCATGCCAAAACGAGTGACGATAACCAGTAATCCAAGTCTGAAGTACTCCCCCACCAGTAGCCTATATATCTGAAGTGTTCTCCCACCGGTAACCTCCATATCCGAAGTATTCTCCCACATGTAACCTTCATATTCGAAGTACTCTCCGACCAGTAGCTTCCATATCTGAAGTACTCTCACACTAGTAGCTCCCATATCCAAAGTACTCTCCCACCAGCAGCTCCCATATCTGAAGTACTCTTCTGCCAGTAGCTTTTACATTCGAAGTACTCTCCCACCAATAGCCTCCATGTCCGAAGTACTCTCCCACTAGCAGCTTCCATAAATATACTAGGACCCTCCACCTCCACCATTATCTCTCATCGACCAGATTTTGTAATTTGAAAAAGAGAACCACTTATCTGTTATGCGTAGGATCTCCCCTATTTGATAAATCGATGATTTTAATTCAATATTAGAATAAGCGTTTCCCACAGACATCGCCAATGTTAACGCCAAATTTTGTATGCTTGACGAAATCACCAAAATAGCAGGACAAAATTGCGCTAATGGTTGATTGTATTGTTGTGAAATCAAACTCACGAAACACACTTACATAAAAAAAGAGATATAAAATATGAAGACAAGAATTTACGTGGAAACCCAATTGAGAAAAACCCATGGAGAGAGAGAAAGAAATCCACTATAATAATATGAAGAGTATAAATGGTTTATTTGTGTCATATATAATTGTGTTTTGTCTCTCCTAAAACCTTGCTTATTGCTGTATTTATAGTTGTCATGTCCACCAGAATCCAATCATGAGTAGAAGTCCTTTGTAAAATCACCTTATAACTGCAATTAATGGCTGATAGATTTCTTCCCAAATTAAACCTTCTTATCCCACCAAATAAGAAAACACAATTTTACTTTAATGAGGACTCTCCAACTATCCAAATAAATCTAAATAATCACACCCTAACAACTTTCAAAAAGTCAATAATTTGATATATTATCAAAATCCAAATTGGTATGATTTATTTGAATTTTAAAATTAATAAATCTTTTAAATTGTAATACTTTTTAGATAATTTATGATATTTATAATTATAATATTATATAAACTAAATGAATGGACTGTTGGAGATAAGAGTTGACATAGTCTATGTTATTATCTCTCAGTTGTTGTATAAATATGTATAGACTGTTGACATAGTTATTATCTCTAAGTTGTGGTATAGATATGTATAGACTTAGTCTATCTTTATCCTTGTTTTAGTTTCTCATACGTGTAGCTATTTATATTGTAACATTTACATTGAATAACAACCATCATCATTTTTAAACCTTTCATGGTATCAAAGCAGTTTGTATCCCCAACCTAATTTTTTTTCCCTTTCTCATGGCATCCATTACCATCCCCAATGATGCTGACCCAAAATCACCTCTCGTCATTGTTACGCTTACAAACATTCTCAAGCTAAACATAACTAATTATATGTGATGGAAACTCCAATTTCATGCTACTCTTATTGGGTAGGGCCTATTTAAGTTCTTGGACAATACCTTTTCGTCTCCATCTCCCACCATCACAACTGAGTCGACCTCTGAACATAACCCTGCTTACAGCACTTGGTTTCGCCAAGACAAGCTCCTCTTTGGAGCCCTCATTGGAACCTTGGAACCAACCATTGTTCTGCTAGTCTCTCGTGCTGACACCACCAAACAAGCCTGGGATATTTTAGCAAATACCTTTGTTAAGAAATCTCGAGGTCACATCAAGCTCATCAAAGCCAACCTTCGGGCCATTTCTAAAGGATCCTAAACAGTGACTGAGTATACGAATGCTCTCAAATTTTTTTTTGATCAATTGGCTATTCTTGGTGTCCCCTTTGAGCAATGAGGACATCACTGATCGAGTTCTTGAAGGACTTGATACCAACTACCAAGTTGTGATTGATTTGGTCCATGCCCGAGATGCGCCAATTTCCTTCGATGAACTTCATGAGAAACTGTTGAACCGTGAATTAACCATCAGATCTCAAACACCTCCACCCTCTTTACCCGCTTTCGTATACGCCACCACTACCAGGTACAACAATCACAATCAAAACACCCAACCCACCACTACCAGGTACAACAATCAAAACCAAAACACCCAACCCACCTCCACCTACTGCCACAATTCAGCTCCAAAACCCAACTTCACTCAACCCATCTCCACTCAACCCAGGCGCACCAACCAAACCAAAGGTCCAGGCTACCAAGACAAATGCCAATGGTGTCATACCATAGGCCATTTCCTATCCTTCTGCCCCATCTTCCAAGAAAAGTCTCCCAATGTTCAACCACCTCCTCGCCCCACCAATTCCTTCCACCAACCACCCCAAGTTCATGTCGCCACTACTTCCCCTACTACGCATCCTTCCCCATGGTTACTTGACACTGGAGCTAGTCATCATGTCACCCATGATTTCTTAAACCTCTCTTTACATCACCCTTACGATGGTTCTGAGGAAATTCTTATAGGTGATGGCACCGAATTTCCCATTACTCACACTGGTTCCCTCTCTATTCCTACTTCATCTCAATCTTTAATTATGTCTAATGTTCTATGTGCACCTACTATGTCTTGTAATATCATGTCTATCTCCCAACTTTGTTCAGAAAATAATCTTTTAATTGAGTTTTCTTCTGATTTTTGTTGTTGTGAAGGATCGTCTCATGGGGGCACATCTTATCCAAGGTCCAACGAGGAACGGTGTTTACGAGTTGTCAACTCCTTTCTCTATTCTTTCCAACTCAAGTGTCAAATCTTTCGCAATAGATTGGCATCATCGTTTAGGCCACCCTTCATTTACTATTTTTAAGAATTTAGTTTCAACTTTCAAGCTTGAGGTTTCCAATGTTCTTCCTTTCAATTGTAACTCTTGTCAATGTAATAAGAACCATAAGCTCCCTTTTTAGTAAATTGACTTTATTTTCTCATTCTCCTCTTGATCTCATATACACTGATTTATGGACTTCTCTTGTCTACTCCATTGATAGCTACAAATACTATGTCATTTTTGTTGACCATTTCAATAAATATATTTGGTTCTATCCTCTCAAAAACAAATCTGACACAAAAGCAGTGTTTATTAGATTTAAGGTCTTAGTGGAAAAATACTTTGAGAAAAATATTAAAGTCCTTTATTCGGACAATGGGGGAGAATATCATGCCTTAGAAAGCTATCTTATTATTGATGGAGTCTCACATCTCACCTCCCCACCCCACACTCCAGAACATAATGGTTACGTTGAGAGACGACACCATCATATAGTTGAAACAGGATTATCCCTCCTTAACCATGCACAACTTCCTATAGAGTTTTGGTCATATGCCTTCACCACCACCACTTATTTAATTAATCGGCTTCTCGTCCCAACTCTATCTCATCAATCTCTTTTTTAATGTCTTTTTGTGATGTCTCCTAACTACTTTAAGTTTCAAAGTTTTGGTTGCTTATGTTATCCGTGGCTATGACCCTATACGTCTCACAAGCTAGACTCCAAGTCTACTCCATGTATTTTCATTGGATACTCCAAAACTCAAAGTGCCTATCATTGTTGCGACCCCATCACACTCAAAGTCTACAATTCTCGACATGTTAGATTTTGTTGAAAATGAAGTTCCTTACCGTAGACTCATTGACCAAACTATTCTGCCATCCACGCCTAGCCCAGACTCATGGTGCCCCTTGGTTCTGCCCCTACTCCTGCCCACTACAACTTTGCCTCATCACCAACCCAATGACACACCCCCCTCTTCTTCCTAGCTTAGCTCACCTCCAACATCCATGTAAGACCCTAACTTTTTTGAATAAAGAATAAATTTCTCAAAATATATTTTTTGAATATTATGGTGTGGATTTGATATAATGTTATAGTTATGGGTAATATTTACAAATTTTGGAAAGTAAGCAAGTGGTTATATACTATTTGATTGGTCGGGGAATATTCGTTTTAACAGGGAATATTCGTACGATGGCACAATCATTGGTGGACCCCACAACAGAAGTATTGTCGTAGTTAGAAAATGACATAATTATCTTTTTATAAAAATAACGGCGGAAGTTTTACCGTTAAACTGTTGAACTACTCGGTAGTAAAAGTACAGTAATACGCGTGATTGCATAGTAGCACACGGTATGTATTATTGATGCTTACGTGAGAAGTCACTCAGTTATACTCAATTATTGCTACAGTAATTGCTGCATCAAATCTCTCATATTATTGATTCGATTATTGTCACAGTATCATCTACAATATATGATATATTATTAAATCAATAATTGAGACGAAAAAGTTATTCATAGTATTAAATTTCAATATTTACAATGTCTAGAAGTTCTGTCAATGAGAGGTTTGGTCATCTAATTTTGCGCCAATAAGGAGAAATCCTTATCGGAAAGCCCCCTCTTTCCTGGGAACGACCTGGTTGTTAAATATTGTGAGTTATAATATTAATGATGAATAAGTTCGTATTGATTAAAGATGAAACTGATAGTTCCATTGTGTTGGAATTATTAGTGTTAGTGGAAATCGACATTTATTTCGATATTAATTGATGTCTAGAAGTTATACTGTCCAGTCGTGTAATTAACCGGATAAATGAGAAATTAATTGCTATTAATTCACATGATTATAACTATTTGTTCACATGTATGTACTATTGATTCACATTCTTGTACTATTAGGGGAGTTGGTGCTAGATTGATAATACTTGCATGACTAAGTTAAAAATGGAGGTATAGATGGAGGTACTATACTGTAATTCGTATTTTCACATGATTATAACTATTGATTCAAATTATTTACTATTAGGGGAGGTGGTACAAGTTTGATAATACTTGCATGACTAAATTAAAAATAAAAGAAAAGTTGAAGGTATTGTACTATAATATTTCGAGTCCCAAAACGTGCAATTATCGAAACTATATTTTCCTATAAATAGAAGCTCATTCTTCCTTCATTTTTCACCAATTCACTAAAGCTATAGAGTAATTATTATAGAGAGAAATTATAGAGAGAAAGAAGAAGAGAAGTCTGCTACCTCTCTACTCCAGTATCCAGTTTCTTTCTAAGGTAAGGGGTATTATTTCATTCGTATTCATGAAGAGAGCTTCTTTTATTCCATTCTTTATTATTATGTTGGAATAACATGTCTATGCGAAGTACCGCATACATGGTGAAATTCTTCTGTTATTCCATTCTTTATTATTCAGATAGGAATAACCTGTCTGTGCGGTCTATCGCATGCATGGTGAATTCTTTTGTTATTCCATTCTTTATTATTCTATTGGAATATCTTGTCTGTGCGGATTACGCATGACCTGATTCCATTCTTTATTATTCTGTTGGAATAACCTGTCTATGTGGATTATCACATGCATGGTGAATGATCCTTCTTATTAAATTGTGGAAATGATCTGTCTACGTGGATTACCACATGGCGGGTGAAAATCCATTTGTAGTTTCATATATTCTATGATACTCATTTGGTTAAAGTTTTGGCTTCTATACTCCATGAAATTAGTAGAATATCCTGGATATTTGCGCTTCATCCGGTATCTTTTCATGGAAATATTCTTCTGAGCATTCTTGAATTTTACTTTACAAAGTAGTATCATGTTGACAATTTGGACGTAATTGATTTCAAGATAAATTAACTTATAAATCTTTAAAAGTTATTCTTGAACTTGTTTTATTGAATTATTATGTCATTGTCATCATCCTCATGCTTATATTATGATGAAAGTCATCTTTGGCTTACTTGCATAGATGGACGTGGTATGATTATGTCCAGGGATTATTCGGTATAATCATGACCTGTAATGTTATAAATGATGTGGTAAAAGTCCCCAATAGCCTGTAGTGCATTGATGGACAATTTTTGGTATGATTATGATCAGGGATTATTCGATATAGTCATGACCATTGATGATTTAATGAATCCTTAGCCCGTAGTGCAGGGATGACTCGATGATGTGGTTTATTTATTAAACTGAGTCTCAGCGATAAAAATTGATGAAAACATTTTAAATCATAGAAGATAGTAGATATCATGCTCTAATTGACTCTTCTAATGGATTGCTTATTTCGCTGCAGTTAAACTTGATGTCTATTATATTTTATCAGTTTAATATTGTTGAAGACTAATGATAATTTATTCTGCATTATCTTAGTCATAATATTTCTCACTGGCTAGTTGAGCTCACCCTTTCTTTCACTGTTCTCTTCAGGAAATTAGAACGTGTGACAACCCGATATTTTCTATATAAATAAATCATAAATTTTGCGTATAAATTTTTATTTTATTTTAAGGATGAGGATTTGTACAAGATTATGTGTATATGTATTTACCTGGTAAATAAAAATATATTTATTACAGGAATAATTACAAGTACATTTATTTTAGAATTATTGATTATTGTAAAGAATATTTTTATAATAATTAATTTTAAGATAGAAATGTTTTTATTAATTATTTTCCATGAATATATAATCATATATTATTTAAATAATATATGAAGTGATTTTTTAGAATAAATATAATAATTATTTTATTGTATGAATTTTTGTACAGATTATTAAGTTAATTATTTTTTCTTAATTATTAAGGTTAAATTGAAAGGATAAATCAGATATGGAATCCAAACCCTAATTTTGGATTATTGTCAAGGTATGAGAATAATAATATAATATTATTATTTGTCAGTATTATAGATATGTATGTTAATGTGTGGAACAATTTTATTATATTATGACCAAACCCTAATAGTATTTTTATAAACTCTATTTTGGGTTCTGGAATTAGAAATGGTGATAATAATATAATATTATTATATTTTGATTTTTCAGTGCTATGAATATGTACGGTATGTCCGTATTGATAATGGTTGGTCAATTACGGTGTATTTTGACCAAACCCTTGTAATAATGATAAACTCTAATTTGAGATCCAAATTAGAGTGTGAGATTATTTTATAAGTATGTAATATAATTATGTCATGTATTAATGTATTAATTAGGTAAACCCTAATTAAAATTTTGGAAACCCTAATATTTAGAAAACCCTAGTTTTCTGTAGAAAACCCTAATTTCTTATAACTAGAAACCCTTATCCGGAAACCTAAACCGGAGATTTCATTTGTCAAGAATTGTGTTAATATGATTGATATCAAGTGTGATAAACTTTAATTACTAATTAAGGTAAACCTAATTAGTAAATTTAAAACCCTAATGAAACCCTAATTAACATTTTGAGGCATTACTTCTAGAAACCCTAATTGCTATAATTAGTAACCCTAAGTTGAAATTAGAGTTTGAGATTTGTTGGTGATTATTGATAATGTGATTAATTAACAAGTATGGTGTTTATAATTATTAATTTAGAAAACCTAAATTGTCTAAATGTTAGAAACTAAAATTTAGTGTTTTATTTTATTATTTTTGTAATAAACCCTAATTGCTAAATCCTAAATTTGAAATCCTAGTTGCTAAATCTTTTAAGGTTAAATGTTAAACCCTAAGCACTAAAATGTCTAAACCCTAAACTCTAAAGCAATTTTTCTAGAAATTTAAGGAAATGACAAAAATGTCCCTTTTTAGCATTAAAGAGTCTAGGTTATAGGTTTTGACATTTGAGGGAAGTGGTTCACCAAATCCAACTATCCCATGTGCTCTCTAATGCCAGCAAACCACTCTAACTCAGCCAATTCATACAACTTGATGGCCTATAAATAGATTGAAGAGAGAGAAAAATCATTTTGTTCACTATATTTTGCACAAAAGCTTACTAAACTCTCTCAAGCCTCTCACATCCGAAAAATTAAGTTAGATCAGTCCCTTATACCAGCCCCACGAAATTCCATACCAAAACAACAACACAGAATCATCAATCGATCAAGAAAGGTATAAAACCCTAGCCATGATTCTGTCCAAAAATATGTTGTTAGATGTTAGTTTTTTTGTGTTATACATGTTAGATATAGTGTAAATAGATGATCTGGGTTGCTAGATGTTAGATCCATAACATCTAGAGGCTCGGATTTGAAGATTTGTCGAATCTGGAAAATTTATATTTTGAGGTCTGACAATGAATGTCAAACCATGTAGATCTTATTATGTTTATGTTTTTGGCTGTTTAAATGTTTAACTTCATAGTATGTTATGATTACTTTAATCTAAAACTGGAATCAGGGTCAGGAGATGTGTAGATTGCATGTTATTGTTGGTCAAACCCGGTTGACCGAGCATGACTGGAAGATTTCTGGGTAACCCAGAAATCATTTTCCAGTATCTGACAAGATGTTTAAGGCTCTAGATCTGTCAAGTTTTTGTAGTTTTGTTTTTGTTCTTGACTTCATGTTGTAGTATGGTAGATGGACTCAAGATTTATATCTTTATACCCTTCATAACATAAATACATCGATTTGAGTGAGTGGTCAAAGTAGACCACCAGGCACTGATTATGCGTTTCTGGAAAACCCAGAAACGGTATGCATGAGTTTTCTGACAGACCTTGACCGAGTTCGAATCTGGCTGTTCTATTGTTGATATTGTGATTTTATGTGATAGATATGTAGTGTTACATATGGTCTAGAACTCAGAAGTCTTAAATCACAAGAACAGTTCATTTGTTGCACGCTATAGTCGATCAAAAGTGGTAGGTCGAACTGTTCTTCATTTCTGGGTAACCCAGAAAATGAAGAACAGCTCTGACAGCATATTTGGACGCTCGGATCTAGCTTGTGTTAGGTTGTTTGATCAAGTTGTTTGTTATAACGTGTACTATTGAACTTTGTCTACAAGATCTAATTCATAGTTGGCCCAGAAACACAACACACACGAAATTATTGATGGTCAAACATGTACACTCGGTGACTGCCTATGAATGTTCAAGAACATGAAGAACACCTATAGCGACGGTTCTGTCGCTATAGGTGGTCTTTAGCGACAGATTTTTTTAATTTTCCGGAAATTAATAAAAAAATAGAAAAAAATAGTTTTTAATTATTAAAAATACAAAATAAATTATTAAAAATTATTTTAAATTCTGAAAATTAGTTTTTAATTATTTTAAATATATTTCATAAATATTTAATATTTTTGGAATATTAAAAGTAATTAATTTATTTAATTATAATATTAAATAAATTATTTAAAAATGATTTTAATTCATAAAAAATCATTTAAAATTATATTATGGTATAAGAAAATAATTTAAGTTATTTTTGATAACTTTTAGTATTATGTGATAATTTTCATTAATAAATTAAATATTAATGATAATTAAGTTATTTATTAAATGAATTAAAGAAATGAATTAAAAATGATTTTATTATATTAAAAATCATTTTAAATAATAATAAGGTATTTAAAAATATTTTTAAGTTATAAAATATAACTTTTAATATTTAAAGGTAAATTTCATTAATTAATTATTATTAATGATATTAAAGTTATTTAATAATTATATTAAATAATTTAGTTTAAAAATGATTTTAATATTATAATAATCATTTTAATGGAAATAAAGTGTTTAAAGATATTTTAAGTTATAAAATATAACTTTTAATATTTAAAGGATATTTCATTAATAAGTTAATATTAATGATATTTAATGATTAATGATATTAAATTTCTTTAATAATTATATTAAATAAATAGTTTTAAAATGATTTTATTTATTTAAAAATCATTTAAAAAGGATGTTAATGATTCAAAAATATTTTAAGTTATAATTATGACTTTTAAATATTTGGATAAATAGTTCATTAATATTTACATATTAATGGTAATTATTTAATGATGATTTTAAAGGTTTTAAAAATCATTTAAGGGTATTATAAATACTTTAAAAATATTTTGAGTTAATATACATAACTTTAATATTTTGGCAATGGTTTCATTAATAGTTTAATATTAATTAAATATTAATGATAATAGAATTGTTTAATATTTAAATCATTTCATAATGATTCTGATATTTCAAAAATATGTTAAGTGATAATAATTATTTAATAATTATTATAAGGCCATGAAAATAGTGTGACTGAGGTTTAAGTTATCCAAAGGGATATTGAACTACGGATTAGAGTCTTAGACTCGATATTTACCCGATAAAGTTGTCGGTAGACCGACATAGATCAGAAATTGATCTGGACTTAGATAAATTGGTTAGTTAACTATTTATTTGTGATTCAATGGTTATTAAGGTTGTATGAAAATGTGATTAGGAAGGTGTTGATGTTTGATTATGAGTCAACGATTGTTGAACATGTGTGATAATGTTAATAGGAAATGTGTTGACTGCAATATGCAGTGTTATGTGTGCGATATGTTGTACTAATCAGTAAAATAATCTGATTAATGTTAGGTGATTTCATAAAAGATAAAACTAAGTTGCAAAGTGTAAGCAGCGCATCAGGCAAGTATCCTAACTTTGCATTTTCTTTATGCAATGGACAGAAGTGAGAAATTCAGAATTAATGTTATTATTGTACAGATTGTTAAACTTATATTATATAAGCCCATTGACTATCAACATGCTAGTATATGATAATTCAGTTATATATATTCTGTTCGTTAATTTCTAGAAATGATTACACAAGTGTCCCCACTTGGATAATCATTGTATTTAAATCGCATGTTGATACTCCTTTGATATACATATATGTTGAAGACCTTTGTTATGAAAACCCGACATGAATGAACATCCCGATAATGGGAAAAATTTTATGCGCTACGGCGGACAAAGGATGAACGATAATATCGTTCTAACAATGTAGTATTGATCAATACAGGGTACAACGGGGCTGATCACCCTCCGTGCCCGTAAGCAATGGCCGGTTTACAGATGAATTTCTGTTCAAACCCTTTCGAAAATGAAAACAATGTTAAAAGTATGTCACAGAAACCTCATGTATAGGCAACACACAGTTTCAAAAATTTGAACGAGGGTTGTTATGTTATTATTCTTGGTACAGATTACTTCACAACTACTGACTAGTTATAGAAGAATATTATAAAGAAAACATTTAAATTCCTTCAGCCTATATATATATAATATTTGTTGGGCACTCAAATGCTCATCCTTGCTTAATTTAAATGTTTTTCAGCTAAGTGTGAAGAACCAGAAGGCTCATGCCAAAACAAGGGAAAGGAAAAGCTAACCAAATAAGATTTGTGGTACTGTTTGTAATAGTTTTAGATTATGAAGACTATGATATATATATATATATATTTATATATGTTATGACATGTAATGAATGTTTAAAGGTTACGTACTTGGGTGAAAGACTCTGATGTATTTATAAATTTAAGTTTAAGTTTTATATTATTGTTATTATTATTAGTAGTATTCCGCTCATAGAAATGGTATCGTGAAGTACTGAGTTCGGGTTTCAAGTATCCGGGTTCGGGGACTTTACAGAACGTAGCCGGGACTAATCGGGGAACGGAGTGACGGTCCAGATGATAGCATTAGTAGTCCTCACTATTCTGTTAAATAGTATGATAATAAATGTAATGAGGACTCCACTGAGTGTGGATATTGTCTAGATGACAATATTCTTACTAAAACTCTTATATTATGTTTTGTTGTATTTTACACGACTGTTATATAATTAAGTTATATTTGAATTTTGTACCATGTATTTGGCGACTCAAGATGGATGATGTATACCTGTTTTGGGGTGTCACAGTTGGTATCAAAGCTTAAGGATATGATTCTTGGCTGAGATGTGAGACAAGAACTAGGAGGGGAGAGACGAAAATTACTTCGTTAGTATGACTTACCTAAGTTTATTTGGTATTTAATTGGTCGGTTAGAGTATAAGGATAATATGTGATATGTTAATTAACCCTTGTTTTGTGGCAGTATTTGAAAATGGCATCCGAAAATGTTGAGATAAACAATGAAGCACATGTGTCCATTGAGTCACCACAGATTAATGCCCAGGATAATGTGCAACAGGAAGACAATAATCCTCATGTAAACAATAACACCGATGAAATGGTGAACGATGGGATGTTCAGAGGCTTTATGCAATTCATGCAATATTAGGCGAAAGCGGCTCCTGTCCAAAATGCAGGTGGAAACACTGACAATTTTTGGACGGTCATCGCTAAGCAGTTCAAGGAGCTGGGACTACCGGAGCTTTTTTAGGAGAGCCAAAATCACTTAAGTCGGAGACGTGAATAAAGCAGATCAATAAGATATTTGATGTCTCGGGATGCTCCGAGGAGCAAAAGGTTCCCTTTGCCACCTTCATGTTGCGAGCAGAGGCAGATTATTGGTGGGAATCTATAAAGCGTACTCAACCTGCCGCACTCAAAACGTCTTGAGAGAAGTTCCAAAAGCTGTTCAATGACAAGTACTTTCCTGAAAGTATTCGTCATATGAAGGAGGTAGAGTTCATCAAGCTTGAGCAAAATAATATGACCGTGGCGCAGTACGAAGCTAAGTTTGTCGAGTTGTCTCGGTTTACATCCCACTTGGTTGATAATGAGGAGAGAATGACGCGAATGTTTCTAAGAGGTTTGAAACCCGAGATAAGTCAATACCTAATTTCTCATTAACTGTGTTTGTATTCAGATGTTGTGAATAAGGCTCAGTTATAACCCAAACAAGAGAGAGCAATCGACAAGTCGATAATACTAGTGGCAGCAGTAATCGAAGCAGTGACAACAAACATGGAGGGAATCAACATGCCAGAAATGATAATCACTTCAGTGGTAATCATAGCCATGACAATAAGAGTTGACATTTTAAGAAGAGGAAATTCAACAAGGATAGAAAGACGTCAGCACTAGCATCTATTGTTAAGGAAGGAGAACGACCACCGATCGTATGTTACAAATGTGGAGGGGAAGGACACATAAGTCCAAACTACACGATGCAGTCCAAAGCGTGTTATAATTATGGAAAAGAAGGTCACCTAGACTAATTTTGTCATGTACCAAAGTCAAGTCCAGCTGGGATGGAGGCATCAAAGGGTGTCCCAGAAAAGACAAAACCGGTAGTTCAAGGGAGAGCGTTTGTTGTAACCTCCCAAAAAGCGAGGAATCCGAACGAGGTGATCACGGGTAAGCTAATCATAAACTCTAGCAAAGTTTATACTTTATTTAATACCGGTTCTACCCATTCTTTTATTTCTCATACTTGCGCTCAACGTTTAAATTTGACTCCGGAGAAATTAGACTTTGACTTATCTGTTAAAACTCCTTTGGGAGAAACCTTCATTAAATCCACGATTTATAAGTCTTGTTTGATTCAAATCGGTAATCGCACGTTACATGTCAATCTTATTTCTTTGAAAATACTTGCATTTAATGTGATTTTAGGGGTTGATTGTTTAACTACTCATCATGCTAAAATCGATTGTTTTTCATAAGGTTGTTAGCTTTCATATTCCTAACCAACCTATTATGCGAATTAAAGCAACCAAACCATTAAAATCAATCACTGTCATATCAAGTCATAAAGTTATTCGTTTATTAAAAAACGGATGTCAAGCTTTCTTAGCCCATGTCACGGATTTAAATAAAGATACGTTAGATTTGAATGATATTTCTATTGTTAATAAATTTCCGAACGTATTCCACAAAGAACTTCCTGGCCTACCCCCAGAGCGTGAAATTGAATTTTGTATCGACCTTGAATCCGGTACAAAACTCATTTCCAAAGCCCCATATCGAATAGCTCTTACTGAACTCATCGACCTTGAATCCAACTACAGGAATTGTTAGACATCAGGTTTTATTCATCCTAGTACGTCTCCTTGGGGTGCTCCTATTTTATTCTTAAAGAAGAAAGATGAAAGTATGCGACTTTGTATTGATTATCGGGAGTTGAATCATGCCACCATCAAAACTAGGTACCCGTTACCTCGCATTGATGACCTGTTTGATCAGTTGTAAGGAGCCAAATTCTTTTCAAAGATTAATCTTCGTTCTGGATATCATCAGTTGAAGATTAAAACTAATGACATTCCAAAGACTGCTTTCAGAACTCAGTACGGGCATTATAAATTCCTAGTCATGTCTTTCGGATTGACTAATGCTCCTGCTGCCTTCATGGATATGATGAACCGAGTATTCAAAGAATATTTGGATCACTTTATGATTGTCTTTATTGATGACATACTCATATACTCCAAAACTCGCGAAGACCATGAGCAACACTTGAGGCTGATACTCCAAAAGCTTCATGAAAACAAGTTTTATGCCAAATTGAAGAAATGTGAGTTCTGGCTTGAGGAAGTTGCATTCCTTGGGCACGTGATATCAAATCATGGAATATCTGTTGAACCGGCAAAGATTGAAGCAATTCAAAGTTGGGAGCAACCTAAGTCAGTGACCGAAGTACGTAGCTTTCTCGGCTTAGCTGGTTATTATCGGAGATTCGTAGAAGGGTTTTCTTGAATCATTACTCCATTAACTTAGCTGACTCAAAAAGATACAAAATTCTGTTGGAGCTAGGAATATGAAAAGATTTTTCAAGAACTCAAGAGGAGACTCATTTCAGCACCTGTTCTGACAATACCATTTGGCTCGGAGGGATTTGTCATCTATAGTGATGCTTCAGGCAAAGGGTTAGGATGTGTTCTCATGCAACATGAGAAAGTCATAGCCTATTCCTCTCAACAACTCAAAAAATATGAGAGGAATTATCCTACTCATGATCTAGAGTTGGCAGCTGTCGTTTTTGAGCTTAAGATTTGGAGGCATTACCTGTATGAAGAGAAGGTAGGAGATCTATACGGATCATAAAAGCCTCAAAAAAAATTTCACTCAAAAGGAACTCAACATGCGACAATGACGATGGCTTGAGCTGTTGAAATATTATGATCATACCATCCTAGAAAAGCAAATGTAGTAGATGACGCATTGAGTAGAAGATCATATGCGGGTACGAGTGCAATATTGTCAACGCAAAGATGTGACGCCCCCAAAATAGGTCCATTCCATCCAACCCATTTTGAGTCGCCAAATACATGGTACAGAAATAGCTACAACTTTATTATTACAACATATAAACTATTGTCGTCTAGACAATATCCACATACAAATAAATCCTCATCATAATTATTGATACATTATTTTATAAAAATGGTGGGGACTACTAAACAACTCTCTCTAGAACCATCATCACATCCCCTGACTCGTACTCGCTACATTCTCGTCTCCTAAGAAGAAAAAAATAGAACAACAAAAAAAAGGGTGAGCTCAGCTAGCCCAGTAAAGAATATTATGACTAAGATAATGTACAACAAATTATCCTTAGTCTTCAACATGGAAAAATCTGATAGAATACAATAGACAACAAGTTTTAGATCAACAACTGCAGCGGAAACAACAATTCATTAGAAGAGTTAAGTAGAGAATAAATCTACTAACATCTATGAATTTAAAAGTCCATCATCAATATTTTATCCCTGTAACATCAATCAATATATATCTCAAATCAAATCAAATATTCATCTTTGCACTACAGGCCAAAGATATTCATCAGTTGGTCATGTTCATCTAAACACCTGTTCATCTTTTCACTACGGGCCAAAGATATTCATCAATTGTTCATGTTCATCTCAACACATGTACATCTTTGCACTACAAGCCAAAGATATTCATAATAAAATCAACCATCTTTGCACTACAGGCCAAAGATATTCAGTAACACCATCATTTAGGACTAAGGATGATGAAAAATATTTTAAAGGAAACGAATCCAGTGAAACAAAATAACAAGTATTAAGGATTCGTACTCTAAACAATACGAGTTCAAAAATACTTCATAAATAATCATACTGAAGTAAAATTCAAGAATGATCAAAACATGAATACAATCAAAGCTAGTATCCAGAATAGATATTTTGGACAAAAAGAAGAAATTTCATTTTTTGGTGAATAGTGTCGTATTCGTGAATAGTGCCGTATACGTGAATAGTGACGTATACGTAAATAGTAACTCCGATACCAAAAGATAGAAATTTCACAAAAAACATCATCATGCTTCGTGAATAGTACTCGTGAATAGTAACTCGTGAATAGTAACTCATGAATAGTAACTCGTGAATAGTAACTCCGACATGAAAAAGTTCCAAATTTGATAAAAAGTTCCAACCAATATTTCAGCATAATGATATTGAAGAAATAATATCATTTGAGAAGAAAATAACATCCCTTACCTCGAAAGACAGTACTTCTGGTTGAAACACCGAATATAGGCTATGACTTGAACTTGCACCGTATAGCAATACTCAAAGTATACTCAAAATACTCACAAGAATACGCTCGATAATATAGAGAGAGAAAACTTCAGTTTCTGGTGTGATTTTCAATTCTAACCTAAGCACCTATTTATAGGAAATTGCTTAGAACACCAAAGCAGAAAATTTATTATAATAATAATATATATAAAAAATTTCTACGCCCATTCTTAGAATCTGAAAATCTGAATACAAACCACATGCTCCCTTCTAGAAGAAGTAAAAAAAACGTTTTTTATAAAATAAATAATTAAAACTTCCAAAAATCAATTATTTCGGAGCTTTGGAACTTCAATAATTCATAATAAATAGCCCTTTTGTCAGAAAAATCAAATCTCGCGGGGTTTTTATAGGAAATTCAATTCTCTACAACTTTGCAGAAGAAAGTTTTTCCAAATTCCAAACAGAAATTGACCGAAATCTACAAACGGGCGATTTTACAAGCTATAATCAAATTTTCAGTCAAGAAATAGGTCTACCGACACACAAAATCTGTTTTTAATATTTATTGCAACAAAAATACTCTTCCTCCACATATACTCATATATCCCACATTCATCTTAAAAATATCACCGTTAATATATTATTAAAAATATAATAATATATTATTTTATCAGAAAAAGATAAAATTTTAATTTTCAACAATTGTCACATTAAAAATTTTCTCCATCTATATCCATATAAAATCAATATTTTTCTCATCATATGAATCAATAATTAATTATTCACAAATAATATTACAGAATCACAATATTGACAACCAGGCAGTTCCCAGGAAAGAGGGGGCTTTCCAATAAGAATTTCTCCTTACTGGCGCGCAATTAGGTGACCAAACCTCTCCTTAGACAGAACTTTCTAGACATTGCCAATAATTTTATCTAATAATATTATTCAGATAATATGAATTATTGCTTCGATAATGAAAAATACTGTGTAGTGACAATTATTGAAATAACAGTAATATAAAATATCAATGCAGCAATTATTGAATCAATAACATAAAATACTGAACAATAATTACTGTAACAATTATTGAGTAGTGCCTTCTTAAGTAAGAATCAATAATTGGTGCAATACCGTGTGCTACTGTGCAACAACGCGTATTACTGTGTTTTAACCACCGGGTATTCCAACAGTATTAACGATAACAACCACACCGTTTTTTATAAATAACTTATACTTATCGTTTTCTTCATCCAATCGTTTTCGTTATGGGGCCCACAAAAGACTGCGCCGTCGTACGAATATTCCCCGACAGCAAGAATATTCCACGACCAAACGAATATTCCCCGACAACAAAGAATATTTTATAACCACCTGCTTATTTAAAATATTTGGGCATTTTACCCATAACTAACCACATTAATCAAATTCACCCTTACTATTTCAAAAAAATAAATAAATAATGGAAATTCCTTTTTATTTAAAAATTTTCGGGGTCTTACAACCTCCCCTCCTTATGAAATTTCGTCCTCGAAATTGACATACGTAAATGGTGTTTCGAAAAGATAAAGATACCTCGCTTTTATTTCCGTTTCTAACTCCAAGGTCATTTCCTCTATAGCATGATTCCTCCACAAAACTTTAACTTGTGGTATGACCTTCGTGCGTAGGACATGCTCATTCCCATCCAACATCTTGACAGGTACCTCCTCGTACGTTAAGTCTTCGGCTATTTCGTCCGGTTCTAACTCAATAACATGGTTCGAGTCGTCCACATCGGTACATAAAAAAACGTTATAAACACGCGACATACTTGGCGATAAAACGAGTCTATAGGCCACAGTTCCTATTCGATCGAGGATTTCAAATGGACTAATAAATCGAAGGTTCGAGCTTTGCTCACATTGCCAATTCTCACTTTTGAAATAACAACTTCTTGCACCTCCTTCTTCAAATTCATCAGCTCCAGTGTGTAGCTTGAACAGCTTTAACTTTATCAATTAAAGTCGATTATACTCGTATATCATCACGTGGGTACCTAGAGTTTTTATCTCCATCTCTATTATTTATAAATTATACGAAATTAGTCTTTGACAATATCGTACTCGTACTTGTATACGATCTTCTACTCAACACGTCAGCTACCACGTTCGCTTTCCCAGGATGGCTATGGTCAGAACATGTGCTGAAATGAGTCTCCTCTTGAGTTCTTCGAAGATCTTCCCACATTCCTTGCTCCATTCGAACTTTGTATCTCTACGAGTCAGCTGCGTTAATGGAATAGCAATTCGAGAATATCCTTCAACGAATCTCCGATAATAACCAACTAAGCCTAGAAAGCTACGTATTTCGATTACCGACTTAGGTTGTTCTCAACTGTGACTCATATCCCAACCTTGGATAGCACGTTACAATGACACCTATCAGTTTACTATCGCACGAATATTGTCCCCTACGGAGAGTCTAGCTTCGGTGCATTCCACAAAGGAAGTCACCAGATAAAGGCTCAGGTACCAAATTCTATAGTTGAATTTTTAACTCCTGAAGTTCAATAGGAGCCATTCGATATGAGATTTTAGAAATGAGTTTATTACCGGGTTCAAAGTCGATACAAAATTTAACATCACGCTCTGGGAGTAAATCAAGAAATTCTTCAGGAAATACATCAGGAAATTTACTAACAACAGAAATATCATTCAAATCTGACGTATTTTTGTTCAAGTCCATAACATGACTAAGAAAGCTTGACATTCGTTTTTCAATAAACAAATGACTTTATAATTTAATATGAAAGAGTTTGACTTCAATGGTTTGGTTGCTTGAATTCAAATAACAGGTTGCTTAGGAATATGAAAACTAACAACCTTACGAAAGCAATCAATTTTGGCATGATGAGTAGTTAACCAATCAATCCCCAAAATCACATCAAAAGCAAGTATCTTTAAAGAGATAAGACCAACAGGTAATGTGATGGTGCCAACTTGAATCAAACAAGATTTCTAAACAACGAATGTAATGAAAGTTTCTCCTAACGGAGTCTCCACAGATAGGTCAAAGTCTAATTTCTCTGTAGTCAAGTTCAAACGTTGAGCGCAAGCAAGAGAGATAAAAGAATGGGTAGAACCGGTATCTAGTAAGGTATAAACTTCGCAAGAATTATAATTAACTAACCCGTGCTAACTTCGTTCGGGTTCCTCGTATTTTGACCGGTCACGAAAAACGCTCTTCCAGGAACCGTTGACTTTGACTTTTCTGGGACAGCCTTTTGAATCACCATCCCCGCTGGAATTGGTTTCGCTACCGTACACTCTCGAGCGATATGTCCTTCCTTTCCAAAATTATAGCATACCTTGAACTGTTGTGGGCAGTTTGGGTTGATATGTCCCTCTTTCCCGCATTTGTAACATACGACCGGTGGTCTTTCTCCTCCCTTGGAACCAGTTGCTGCTGGCACTGTTGTCTTTACATGGTCGTTGTTAAATCTCCTCTTTTTAAAATCTCCTCCCGACTCGCTTCTTCTATTTTCATGGCCACGATTACCACCAGAGTGGTTACCGCCTTTGTCCATATTCTTCTTTCTCCGCTGGTTATTGTTATTCTGATGGCTGCTATCTTCGGTATAATCCTGGTTATGGTCCCTCGGTTAAACGTACTCGTTATCTCGCACTAACAACTGAGCCCTGTTGATAACATCTGAATATATAGAAAAATTATGAGAAATGAGATACTGACGTATGCTGGGTTTCAAACCTCTCAGAAACATCCGCGTCATACGTTCCTCATTCTCCACCAAATGAGGTGCAAACCTGGATAACTCCGCGAACTTCGCCTCGTACTAGGACACCGTCATGTTATTCTGCTCTAGTCTAATAAACTCCACTTCCTTCATATGGCGAATACTTTCAGGAAAGTATTTTTTGTTGAAAAGTTTCTAAAACGTCTCCCATGACATGCTGAGTGCGGCTAGATGTGTACGCTTCACAGACTTCCACCAGTAGTCTGCCTCGCCACGGAACATAAAAGTAGCGAATGGAACTTTCTGTTCCTCCGTGCATCCCAAGACATCGAATATCTTTGTAATTTGTTTGACCCACGTCTCCGCCTTAATCGGATCCGGCTTTCCCCAGAATTCTGGTGGTCCCAACTCTTTGAACTGCTTGGCTGTGACCACACGTGAATTGCTATCATTTTCCTCCTGTATTTTGAACACGAGTCTCCCTCGTCTGGTTTTGCATGAACTGCAAAAAGCTCCTAAACATTCCGTCGTTCATCGTCTGATCAGTGGTGTTGTTCACAGGAAGTACATTGTCAGCCTGTTGCACGTTCTCCTCATTGGTGAGTACAGGCGTCTCTACGGTCTCATTTACTCCACTGTTAACATTCTAGTCGACATTCTCAAATACTGTCATAAAACAAGGGTTAATTAAGGAAATCAATATATCACATAATATCCCCATATAGTGACCAACTAACAAATAAGCTTAGGTAGGACACACTAGCGAAGGATTTACTCGTCTCTCCCCTCCTAGTTCTATTCCCCGATCTCCGCCAGAGATCATATCCCTAAGCTCTGATACCAACTGTGACGCCCCCAAAATAGGTCCATTCCATCCAACCCATTTTGAGTCGCCAAATACATGGTACAGAAATAACTACAACTTTATTATTACAACATATAAACTATTGTCGTCTAGACAATATCCACATACAAATAAATCCCCATCATAATTACTGATACATTATTTTACAAAAATGGTGAGGACTACTAAACAACTCTCTCTAGAACCATCATCACATCCCCCGACTCGTACTCGCTACATTCTCGTCTCCTGAGAAGAAAAAAATAGAACAACAAGAAAAAAAAAGGTGAGCTAAGCTAGCCCAGTAAAGAATATTATGACTAAGATAATGTACAACAAATTATCCTTAGTCTTCAACAGGGAAAAATCTGATAGAATACAATAGACAACAAGTTTTAGATCAACAACTGCAGCGGAAACAACAATTCATTAGAAGAGTTAAGTAGAGAATAAAATCTACTAACATCTATGAATTTAAAAGTCCATAATCAATATTTTATCCCTGTAACATCAATAAATATATATCTCAAATCAAATCAAATATTCATCTTTGCACTACAGGCCAAAGATATTCATCAGTTGGTCATGTTCATCTAAACACCTGTTCATCTTTGCACTTCGGGCCAAAGATATTCATCAATTGTTCATGTTCATCTCAACACCTGTACATCTTTGCACTACAAGCCAAAGATATTCATAATAAAATCAACCATCTTTGCACAACAGGCCAAAGATATTCAGTAACACCATCATTTAGGACTGAGGATGATGGAAAATATTTTAAAGGAAACGAATCCAGTGAAACAAAATAACAAGTATTAAGGATTCGTACTCTAAACAATCTGAGTTCAAAAATACTTCATAAATAATCATACTGAAGTAAAATTCAAGAATAATCAAAACATGGATACAATCAAAGCTAGTATCCAGAATAGATATTTTGGACAAAAAGAAGAAATTTCATTTTTTGGTGAATAGTGTCGTATTCGTGAATAGTGTCGTATACGTGAATAGTGACGTATACGTAAATAGTAACTCCGACACCAAAAGATAGAAATTTCACAAAAAACATCATCATGCTTCGTAAATAGTACTCGTGAATAGTAACTCGTGAATAGTAACTCGTGAATAATAACTCCTGAATAGTAACTCCGACATGAAAAAGTTCCAAATTTGATAAAAAGTTTCAACAAATATTTCAGCATAATGATATTGAAGAAATAATATCATTTGAGAAGAAAATAACATCCCTTACCTCGAAAGACAGTACTTCTGGTTGAAACACCGAATATAGGCTATGACTTGAACTTGCACTGTATAGCAATACTCAAAGTATACTCAAAATACTCACAAGAATACGCTCGATAATATAGAGAGAGAAAACTTCAGTTTCTGGTGTGATTTTCAATTCTAACCTAAGCACTTATTTATAGGAAATTGCTTAGAACACCAAAGCAGAAAATTTATTATAATAATAATATATATAAAAATTTTCTACGCCCATTCTTAGAATCTGAAAATCTGAATAGAAACCACATGCTCCCTTCTAGAAGAAGTAAAAAAAACGTTTTTTATAAAATAAATAATTAAAACTTCCAAAAATCAATTATTTCGGAGCATCAGAACTTCAATAATTCATAATAAATAGCCCTTTTGTCAGAAAAATCAAATCTCGTGTGTTTTTATAGGAAATTCAATTCTCTACAACTTTACAGAAGAAAGTTTTTTCAAATTCCAAACAGAAATTGACCGAAATCTACAAACGGACGATTTTACAAGCTATAATCAAATTTTCAGTCAAGAAATAGGTCTACCGACACACAAAATCTGTTTTTAATATTTATTGCAACAAAAATACTCTTCCTCCACATATACTCATATATCCCACATTCATCGTAAAAATATCACCGTTAATATATTATTAAAAATATAATAATATATTATTTTATCAGAAAAAGATAAAATTTTAATTTTCAACAATTGTCACATTAAAAATTTTCTCCATCTATATCCACATAAAATCAATATTTTCCTCATCATATGAATCAATAATTAATTATTCACAAATAATATTACAGAATCACAATATTGACAACCAGGCAGTTCCCAGGAAAGAGGGGGCTTTCCAATAAGAATTTCTCCTTACTGGCGCGCAATTAGGTGACCAAACCTCTCCTTAGACAGAACTTTCTAGACATTGCCAATAATGTTATCTAATAATATTATTCAGATAATATGAATTATTGCTTCGATAATGAAAAATATTGTGTAGTGACAATTATTGAAACAACAGTAATATAAAATATCAATGCAGCAATTATTGAATCAATAACATAAAATACTGAACAATAATTACTGTAACAATTATTGAGTAGTGCCTTCTTACTGCAACAACGCGTATTATTGTGTTTTAACCACCGGGAATTCCAGCAGTATTAACGATAACAACCATGCCGTCTTTTATAAACAACTTATACTTATCGTTTTCTTCATCCAATCGTTTTCCGTTATGGGGCCCACAAAAGACTGCGCCGTCGTACGAATATTCCTCGACAGCAAGAATATTCCACGACCAAACGAATATTTCCCGACAACAAATAATATTTTACCCATAACTAATCACATTAATCAAATTCACCCTTACTATTTCAAAAAAATAAATAAATAAAGGAAATTCCTTTTTATTTAAAAATTTTTGGGGTCTTACAAAAGACCCATTTTGTATGACTTACATAGGATGTAGATAGAGTTAAAGAATCCAGGGACCCACGTGATGATGGCGCATATACGAGTAGAATCGACTTTAATTGATAAAATTAAAGCTGCTCAAGCTACAGACCTGAAGCTGATGCGTATGAGGAAGAAAGTACAAGAAGGTGCTATTCCGGAAGCAAAAATCGATGAAGAATGAATACTTCGAGTCAACTCTAAACTTTGTGTTCCTAACGATTCTGATTTGAAGTATAAAATTATGATGGAGGCGCACAACACACCATTTTCAATCCATCTTGGGAGTACCAAAATGTATTGTGATCTTCGACATACATTTTAGTGGAGCAATATGAAGAGAGAGATAGAGATGTTTATCTCAAGGTGTCTACTTGTCAGCGAGTCAAGGAGGAACATCAAGTGCCAAAAGGTCCATTGCAACCACTTGAAATTCCAGAATGGAAGTGGGAGCACATTTCCATGGATTTTGTTACTGGTCTTCCCAAGGTTTCTCAAGGCATAGATGCGATTTGGGTCATTGTTGATAGATTGACCAAGTCTGCTCATTTCTTAACAATACGAGAAACTTATACACTTGAACATCTTGCTAGTATGTACATAAACGAGATCGTAAGATTACATGGTATGCCAGTATCTATAGTTTCTAATCGAGATCCAAGATTCACTTCAAGATTTTGGGTTAGTATACAAAAATATATGGGCATAGATTTAAGATTTAGTTCGGTATATCATCCTTAAATGGATGGGCAGTCGAAAAGAACTATTCAAACTCTTGAAGATTTATTAAGACTTTGTGTCCTTAACTTCAAGGGAAGTTGGGACAATTTCTTACCATTGGTGGAGTTTTCCTACAATAATAGTTATCAAAAAAGTATTGGCATGGCTCCATTTGAGGCGTTGTATGGAAGAAAGTGTCGTTCTCCAGTATGCTGGGATGAGGTGGGTGAAGCAACATTGTTGGGACCGGAGTTGGTACGTATGACTACAGAAAAGATTCAAATGATCTGACAACGTATAAAAACCTCACAAGATCGAAAAAAGAGTTATGTTGATCTTCATCGAAAAGACGTGGAATTCAATATTAGAGATTATGTGTTGTTACGTGTTGCTCCATGGAAAGGAGTTACAAGATTTAGAAAGAGATGAAAGCTCAATCCTCGATTCATTGTTCCATTTTTAATTCTCGATCGAGTAGGAACTGTAGCCTATAGACTCGCCTTACCTCCATGTATGTCTCGTGTTCATAACGTTTTTCATATATCTATGTTAAGTAAATATGTGAAAGACCCGAACCATATTATTAAATTAGAACCAGATGAGATAGAGGAAGATTTAATGTATGAAGAGTTACCTATTAAAATCGTGGATAAGAATGATAATATTCTACGCTCTAAAGTTATACCTCAAGTCAAAGTTTTATGGAGAAATCACGATGTGGAGGAAATGACCTGGGAGTTAGAATCTGAGATGAAATCAAGGTATCCTCACCTCTTCGACATATCAGGTATGTACCCTAATTTCGAGGACGAAATTTCATAAGAAGGAGAGGTTGTAAGACCCCAACTTTTGTGAATAAAGAATAATTTTCTCGAAATATATTTTTTGAATATTATGGTGTGGATTTGATATAATGTTATAATTGTGGGTAATATTTACAAATTTTGCAAAGTAAGTAAGTGGTTATATAATATTCAATTGGTCGGGGAATATTCGTTTTAACAGGAAATATTCGTACGACGGCACAATCATTGGTGGACCCCACAACGGAAGTATTGTCGTAGTTAGAAAATAACATAACTATCTTTTTATAAAAATAACGGTAGAAGTTTTACCGTTAAATTGTTGAACTACCCGGTAGTAAAAGTACAGTAATACGCGTGGTTGCATAGTAGCACACAGTATTGATTATTGATGCTTATGTGAGAAGTCACTCAGTTATAATCAATTATTGCTACAGTAATTGCTGCATCATATCTCTTATATTATTGATTCGATTATTGTCACAGTATCATCTGCATTATATGATGTATTATTAAATCAATAATTGAGACGACAAAGTTATTCATATTATTAAATTGCAATATTTACAATGTCTAGAAGTTCTGTCAAGGAGAGGTTTGGTCATCTAATTGCGCGCCAATAAGGAGAAATCCTTATCGGAAAGCCCCCTCTTTCCTGGGAACGACCTGGTTGTTAAATATTGTGAGTTATAATATTAATGATGAATAAGCTCATATTGATTAAAGATGAAATTGAAAGTTCCATTGTGTTGAAATTATTTTTGTTAGTGGAAATCAATATTTATTTCGATATTAATTGATGTCTAGAAGTTATACTGACCAGTCGGGTAATTAACCGGATAAATGAGCAATTAATTGCAATTAATTCACATGATTATAGCTATTTTCTCACATGTGTGTACTATTGATTCACATTATTGTTCTATTAGGGGAGTTGATGCAAGATTGATAATACTTGAATGACTAACTTAAAAATGGAGGTATAGATGGAGGTACTATACTGTAATTCGTATTTTCACATGATTATAACTATTGATTCACATGATTGAACTATTGATTAACATGATTTACTATTAGGGGAGGTGGTGCAAATTTGTTAAAACTTGCAAGACTAAATTAAAAATGAAAGAAAAGTTGAAGGTATTGTACTATAATATTTTGATCCCCAAAAGGTGCAATTATCGAAACTATATTTTCCTATAAATAGAAGCTCATTCTTCCTTCATTTCTCACCAATTCACTAAAGCTATAGAGTAATTATTATAGAGAGAAATTATAGAGAGAAAGAAGAAGAGAAACCTGATACCTCTCTACTCCAGTACTATTTAGTTTCTTTCTAAGGTAAGGAGTATTATTTCTTTCGTATTCATGAAGAGAGCTTCTTTTATTCCATTCTTTATTATTATGTTGAAATAACCTGTCAATGCGAAGTACCGCATACATGGTGAAATTCTTATGTTATTCCATTCTTTATTATTCTGTTGGAATATCCTGTATGTGCGGATTACGCTACACCTGGTCCCATTCTTTATTATTCTATTGGAATAACCTGTCTGTGCGGTCAATCGCATGCATGTTGAATTCTTTTGTTATTCCATTCTTTATTATTCTATTGGAATATCTTGTCTATGCGGATTACGCATGACCTGGTTCCATTCTTTATTATTTTGTTGGAATAACCTGTCTATGTGGATTATCACATGCATGGTGAATGATCCTTCTTATTAAATTGTGGAAATGGTCTGTCTACCTGGATTACCACATGGCGGGTGAAAATCCATTTGCAGTTTCATATATTCTATGATACTCATTTGGTTAAAGTTTTGGCTTCTATACTCCATGAAATTAGTAGAATATCCTGGATATTTGCGCTTCATCCGGTATCTTTTCATGGAAATATTCTTCTGAGCATTCTTGAATTTTACTTTACAAAGTATTATCATGTTGACAATTTGGACTTAATTGATTTCAAGATAAATTAACTTATAAATCTTTAAAAGTTATTCTTGAACTTGTTTTATTGAATTACTATGTCATTGTCATCATCCTCATGTTTATATTATGATGAAAGTCATCTTTGGCTTACGTGCATAGATGGACGTGGTATGATTATGTCCAGGGATTATTCGGTATAATCATGACCTGTAATGTTATAAATAATGTGGTAAAAGTCCTCAATAGCCTGTAGTGCATTGATGGACAATTTTTGGTATGATTATGACCAGGGATTATTCGGTATAGTCATGACCATTGATGATTTAATGAATCCTTAGCCCGTAGTGCAGGGATGACTCGATGATGTGGTTTATTTATTAAACTGAGTCTCAACGATAAAAATTGATGAAAATATTTTAAATCATAGAAGATAGTAGATATCATGCTCTAATTGACTCTTCTAATGGATTGCTTATTCCGCTGCAGTTAAACTTGATGTCTATTGTATTTTATCAGTTTAATATTGTTGAAGACTAATGATAATTTATTCTGCATTATCTTAGTCATAATATTTCTTACTGGGCTAGTTGAGCTCACCCTTTCTTTCACTGTTCTCTTCAGGAAATGAGAACGTAGCCGGGACTAGTTGGGGAACAGAGTGACGGTCCAGATGATAACATTAGTAGTCCTCACTATTCTGTTAAATAGTGTGATAATAAATGTAATGAGGACTCCTTTGAGTGTGGATATTGTCTAGATGACAATATTCTTATTAAAACTCTTAGTTTATGTTTTGCCGTATTTTACACGACAGTTGTATTATTAAGTTATATTTGAATTTTGTACCATGTATTTGGCCACTCAAGATGGGTGATGTATACCTATTTTGGGGGCTTCACAATCCACCTCGCAATAGCCCACCCCACCATTTACTACAACCGAACCCACCCAACCAACTCAGCCCACTGCTACCCCTAATCTGCTAATCCAACCAGCCCAGAGGATCATTACTCGATCAAAAAACAACATTCATAAGCCCAATCCCAAATACTTACACCACACCACGGTTCATGCCAAACCCTCTGAACCTACTACAGTGGCTCAAGCATTGAAGGACCCCCTATGGCATAAGGCAATAGAAGATGAGATCAAAGCTTTTTATAAACTTGGCACTTGGGACTTGATGTCACCCGAACACACTCGAAACCTTGTAAAATTCAAATGAAATACAAACCAGATGGCAAAATTGAACGTTACCGACCTCGTCTTATTGCCAAAGGTTTTCAACAGAGATCCGAAATTGATTACACGAAGACCTTAAGTCCAGTTGTCAAACCTGGCACAATTCAGACCTTACTATGTCTTGCGATCACGAATAAATGGCATCTTCGGCAGCTTGATATCAAGAAAGCATTCCTTCATGTAACGCTTCATGAGGACATTTACATGTCACAACCTCTAGGTTTTGTTGATATTGCACTCCCCAACCAGTGTGTGTAAATTACGAAAGGCAATATATGGGCTCAAACAAGCACCTCGGGCTTGGTAAACTACACTCACCAACTTCCTCCTAAGTACGGGCTTTAACGATCCATGGTCGATACCTCACTCTTTATTTTTCACCATGTTACTACACCAATTTATTTAATTGTGTATGTAGACGATATTATTGTAACTGGTCCTAATGCTACTAACCTTGATTTCTTCATTAAAAGCTAGGCTAACAGATTTTCATTAAAGGATCTTGGTTCATTATCATACTTTCTAGGTGTTGAAATCATGCCTACGAGCAAGGGGTTATTTCTCAGTCAAAGGAAATACATTATTGATCTTCTGGATCGAGTGAGTATGCTCCATGCTAAGCCCACTCCAACTCCCTTGATTGTCACTCATGGGCTACCATCCACCTCCATCGGTGACCTTCTTAAATCACCAACATAGTATAGAGCTGCTGTTGGTGGTCTACAGTATCTCACTTTGACGAGACCCGACGTCGCCTTTGTCGTTAACAAGCTTTCTCAATTCATGCATAAGCCAAGGAGTGACCATTGGGCAGCCTTAAAACGCCTCATGCGCTACTAATGTGGTACCTTGGACAAGGGTATCAACATTTATAGTGACTCACCACTTCACCTTCATGCCTTTTCCGATGCGGATTGGGCCGGTGACAAAGATGACTACACTTCCACCATGGGTCATATACTATTTCTTGGTCGTAATCCTCTTACTTGGAGTTCCAAAAAGTAAAAATCATTGTCCTGATCATCCACCGAGGCAGAATATCGAGCTGTAGCCTCCACTACGGCCGAAATCATGTGGGTCTGAAATCTCCTTACTGAGTTGGGTGTTAATCTTGTGCATATTCCAGTCATCTACTATGACAATCTTAGTGCCACGTATCTCAGTGCCAATCTGGTGTTCCATTCGAAGATGAAACATTTGGCTCTTGCTTATTATTTCATTCGAGAACAAGTACAAAATGGTACACTTCGTGTCATTCATGTTCCCACAGGTGATCAGCTAGCTGACTTTCTTACCAAGCCGTTATCATGACCTTGACTTGATCTTCTACTATCCAAGATCAGACTATCAAATACACCGTCCGTCTTGCTAAGGCATGTTAGAGATAAGAGTTGACATAGTCTATGTTATTATCTCTCAGTTTATTGTATAGACATGTATAGACTGTTGACATAGTTATTATCTCTAAGTTGTTGTATAGATATATAGACTTAGTCTATCTTTATCCTTGTTTTAGCTTCTCATATGTGTAGCTATTTATATTGTAACATTTACATTGAATAACAATCATCATCATTTTTAAACCTTTCATGGATGCGTATCAATTTTGAGTTTGAAAATGTTTAAAATTAACTTTTAAAAAGTCAATATTTATCTTATAATTTAGAACGGGCAAAGTATATATAAGTTTGAATTCAGTTCTACTTATATTCTTTCATTTAAAAATTTTAAACAGACTGTGTTGGCTTGATAAATGGTTTGTGGAATGTAAGGAGTAAATTGTTAAACTAATAATTAATATAATATAATAATGAAATTATGGTAAAAATGTAAGACCCCAACTTATTATTAATGAAATTGAATTTTCTCTATTTATTATTTTGAAATAGTAAGGGTTGATTTGATTAATGTGGTTAGTTATGGGTAAAATGCGCAAAAATTTTAAATAAGCAAGTGGTTATAAAATATTCATTGTTGTCGGGGAATATTAGTTTTGTCGTGGAATATTATTATTATCGGAAAATATTCGTACAATGGCGGAGCCTTGTGTGGGACCCATAATGGAAAGCAATTGGATGAAGGAAAACGACAAATATAAGTTGTTTATAAATAACGGCGTAGTTGTTACCATTAATACTATTGGAATACCCGGTGGTTAAAACGCAGTAGCACACGGTATTGCACCAATTATTGATTCTTACGTAAGAAGGCACTACTCAATAATTGTTACAGTAATTACTATTCAATATTTTATTTTATTGATTCAATAATTGTTGCGTTGATATTTTATATTGTTGTTGTTTCAATATTTTCACTACACAGTATTTTCCATTATCAAATCAATAATTCATATTATTTGAATAATATTATTAGATAACATTATTGACAATGTCTAGAAAGTCCTCTATTTAGTAAGGAGAAATCCTTATTGAAAAGTCCCCTCTTTCCTGAGAATGGCTTGGTTGCCAGTATTGTGATTCTATAATATTATTTGTGAATAATTAATTATTGATTTATATGATAAGAAAAATATTCATTTTATGTGAATATAGATGGAGAAAATTTTAAAGTGACAAATACTGAAAAATTGATATTTTATATTTTCTGATAAATAATTCATTTAAATATATTATTATATTTTAATAATATAATAATGGTGATATTTCTTTACAATGAATGTGGGATATATGAGTATATGAGGAGGAGGAGTATTTTTGTTACTAAAAATATTTAAAACATGTTAAACATGTTTGTGGGCCCATTTCTTGACTGAAATTTGATTATAGCTTGTAAAATCGTCCGTTTGTGGATTTCGGTCAACTTCTGTTTGGAATTTGGAAAAACTTTCTTCTGTAAAGTTGTAGAGAATTAAATTTCCTATGGAATGGACATAAGATTCGAATTTTTCTGATTAAAGGGCTATTTATTATGAATTATTGAAGATCTAAAGTTCTGAAATAATTTATTTTTAGAAGTTTTAATTATTTTAAATAAGAAAAACATTTTTTGTAAGTTTTGTGAGGTGGGATATTTGGTGGCTGATGTTTTGGGCAAAATAAGGGTGTGTAGGAAATTTAAAAAATATATATTAATATTTTATTAAATTTTCTTCTTTGGTGTTCTAAGCATTTTCCTATAAATAGGGTGCTTAGGTTAGAATTGAAAATCACACCAGAAACTGAAGTTTTCTCTCTCTATATTATCGAGAGTATTCTTTTGAGTATTTTGATACTTTGAGTGTTGTTATACGGTGCAAGTTGCTTCAGCGTTATATCTGATATTCCAGCCAGAAGTACTATTCTTTTCGAGGTAAGGGATATCATTTTTTATATAAATGATATTATTTTCTTCAATATCATTATGATGGAACATTGGAAAGATTTTTCTTGTAAAATTCTTGTCTTTCAGTGTCGGGGTTACTATTCACGTATATGACACTATTTACGAATACGGCACTATTCACAGAAAAATTAAATTTTCATTTTTTTTTTCAAAATATCAATTATGGTTAGTAGCTTTGATTGTATTTATGTTTTGATAATTCTTAAATTTTACTTCACTATGGTTATTTATGAAGTATTTTTGAACTTGGACTGTTTAAAGTACGAATCCTTAATATTTGTTCTTTTGTTTCACTGGATTCGTTTTTTTTAAAATATTTTTATCATCCTCAGTCCTAAATGATGATATTACTGAATATCTTTGGCCTGTAGTGCAAAGATGGTTGATTTTCTTATGAATATCTTTGGCCTATAGTGCAAAGATGTACAGGTGTTTAGATGAACATAACCGACTAATGAATATCTTTGGCCTGTAGTGCAAAGATGAATATTTGATTCAAGATGTATATTGATTGATGTTACATGGATAAAATATTGATGATGGACTTTTAAATTCATAGATAATAGTAGATTTCATTCTCTACATAACTCTTCTATGAATTATTATTTTCGCTGCGAATATTGATCTGAAACTTGTTGTCTATTGTATTTTATCAGATTTTTTTCCTTGTTGAAGACTAACGATAATTTGTTCTATATTATCTTAGTCATAATATTCTTTACTGGGCTAGTTGAGCTCACTCTTTTCCTTTTTGTTCCAGTTTTCTTCTCAGGAGGCGAGAATGTATCGAGTTCTAGTCGGGGTATGGAATGATGGTTCTAGAGAATTATTTTAGTAGTCCTCACCATTTTTTAAAAATAATGTATCAATAATTGTAACGAGGACTATTTGGGTGTGAATATTGTCTAGATGGCAATATTTGTATTTAAACTTACAGTTTATATGTTGTATTAATAAAGTTGTAGTTGTTCCTGTACCATGATATTGACGACTCAAAATGGGTGATGTATACCTATTTTGGGGGCGTCGCAGTTGGTATCAGAGCTTAGGGATATGATCTCTGGCGGAGATCGGGAAACAGAACTAGGAGGGGAGAGACGAGTAAAAACCTTCGCTAGTGTGTCTTACCTAAGCTTATTTGTTGGTTGGTCAGTATATAGGGATATTATGTGATATGTTGATTTCTTTAATTAACCCTTGTTTTATGGTAGTATTTGAGAATGTCTACTGAGAATGTTAACAGTGGAGTAAATGAGACCGTGGAGACTCCTTTACTCCCCAATGAGGAGAACGTGCAACAGGCCGACAATGTTCCTCCTGTAAACAGCACCACTGATCAGACGATGAACGACGAATGTTTAGAATTTTTTTGCAGTTCATGCAAAATCAGACGTGGGAGACTCATGCACAAAATACAGGAGGAAATGATAACAACACACGGTTTGTCACAGCCAAGCAGTTCAAAGAGTTGGGACCACCAGAATTTTGGAGAAAGCCAGATCCAATTAAGACAGAAATGTGGGTCAAACAAATTACTAAGATATTTGATGTCTTGGGATACACGGAGGAACAGAAGGTTCTATTCGCCACCTTTATGTTCCATAATGAGGAAAATTACTGGTGGGAATCTATGAAGCGTACCCATCCAGCCACACTCAGCATATCTTGGGAGACGTTTCAGAAACTGTTCAATGATAGGTACTTTCTTGAAAGTATTCGTCATATGAAGGAAGTGAAGTTTATTAGATTGGAACAAAACAACATGACGGTGTCTCAGTACGAGGCGAAGTTTATAGAGTTATCCAGGTTTGCACCTCATTTAGTGGAGAATGAGGAACGTATGACGCGGATGTTTCTGAGAGGTTTGAAACCCGACATACGTCAATATCTCATTTCTCATAAATTTTCTCTCTATTAAGATTTTTTCAACAGAGCTCAATTATTAGAGCGAGATAACGAGTACGTTCAACCGAGGGACCACAACCAGGATCATATCGGTGACAGCAGTCATCAGACCAACGATAACCAGCGGAGAAAGAAAAATACGGACAAAAGCGGTAACCACTCTGGTGGTAATCATGGCCATGAAAATAGAAGAACCGAGTCGGGGGGAGATTTTAAAAAGAGGAGATTGAACAATGACAATGCAAAGCCATCAGCACCAGCAGCAACTGGTTCTATGGGAGGAGAACGACCACTGGTCGTATGCTATAAATGCGGGAAATATGGACATATCAGCCCAAACTACCCACAACAGTTCAAGGTATGTTATAATTGTGGAAAAGAAGGACATATCACTCGAGATTGTACAGCAGCGAAACCAAATCTAGCGGGGATGGTGACTCAAAAGGCTATCCCAAAAAAGTCAAAGTCAATGGTTCCTGGAAGAGCGTTTGTCGTGACTGGTTAAAATACGAGGAACCCAAACGAGGTGATCACGGGTAAGCTAATCATAAATTCTTGTGAAGTTTATACCTTACTAGATACCGATGCTACCCATTCATTTATCTCTTCTGCTTGTGCTCAACGTTTAAACTTGACTCCATAGAAATTAGACTTTGATTTATCTGTGGAGACTCTGTTAGGAGAAACTTTCATTACATTCACTTTTTATAAATCTTGTTTGATCTAAGTTGGCACCATCACCTTACTTGTTGATCTTATCTCTTTAAAGATACTTGTTTTTTATGTGATTTTAGGAATTGATTGGTTAACTACTCATCATGCCAAAATTGATTATTTTTGTAAGGTTATTAGTTTTCATATTCCTAACCAACCTGTTGTACGAATTCAAGCAACTTAACCACTAAAATCAATCACTGTCATATTAAGTCATAAAGCTATTCGTTTATTAAAAAACGGATGTCAAGCTTTCTTAGACCATGTTATATATTTGAATAAAGACACGTCAGATTTAAATAATATTCCTGTTTTTAGTAAATTTCCTGACGTATTTCCTGAAGAACTTCCCAGTCTACCCCCAGAACGTGAAGTTAAATTCTTTATTGATCTTGAACCTGGTACAAGCCCATTTATAAAATCCCATATCGAATGGCTCCTATTGAACTTCAGGAGTTAATGGTCCAACTACATGAGTTGTTGGACATCGGTTTCATTCGACCTAGTACATCTCCTTGATGTGCTCCTATTTTATTTGTAAAGAAGAAAGACGGGAGTATGAGACTTTGTGTTGACTATTGGGATTTGAACCATGTCACCATCAAGAATAGGTATCCTCTACCTCGTATTGATGACCTGTTTGACCAGTTGCAAGGAGCATAATTCTTCTCAAAGATCGATCTTCGTTCTGGATATCATCAGCTGAAGATTAGAACTGAGGATATTCCAAAGACTGCCTTCAGAACTCGATACGGGCATTATGAATTCTTAGTCATGTCTTTTGGATTGACTAATGCTCCTGCAGCTTTCATGGATATGATGAACCGAATATTAAAGGAATATTTGGATCAGTTCATTGTTGTCTTTATTGATGACATCCTCATATATTCCACAAGCCGTGAAGATCATGAGCACCATTTGAAGCTGGTACTCCAAAGGCTTCGTGAAAACAAGCTATATGCCAAGTTGAAGAAATGCGAGTTCTGGCTTGAGTAAGTAGCATTCCTTGGGCACGTGGTGTCAAAACATAGAGTATCTGTTAACCCGACGAAGATTGAAGCAATACAAAGTTGGGAGCAGCCGAAGTCGGTGACCGAAGTACGTAGCTTTCTGGGTTTAGCTGGTTATTATCGGAGATTTGTGGAAGGATTTTCTCGAATTGCTACTCCGTTAACTCAGCTGACTCGGAAAGAAACAAAATTCGTATGGAGTGAAAAATACGAAAAGAGTTTCCAAGAGCTTAAGAAGAGACTCATTTCGGCACCTGTTCTGACAATACCATCTGGTTCGGATGGATTTGTTATCTACAACGATGCTTCAGGTAAAGGATTAGGATGTGTTCTAGTGCAACGTGGGAAAGTAATAGCCTATGCCTCGCAACAACTTAAAGAGTATGAGAGGAATTATCCTACTCATGATCTAGAGTTGGCAGCAGTCATTTTCGAGCTAAAGATCTAGAGGCACTATCTATATAGGGAGAAAGTGGAGATATATTCAAACCATAAAAGCCTCAAATATTTCTTTACCCAAAAGGAACTCAACATGCGGCAATGACGTTGGCTCGAGCTGTTAAAAGATTATGACCACACCATTCAATACCATCCTGGAATAGCAAACGTGGTAGCTGACGCGTTGAGTACAAGATCATATGCAGGAACGAGTGCGATGATAACAAGTATACGAATAGAACAAACTTTAATCGATAAAGTTAAAGTTGATCAAGCCACAGACCCGGAGCTAATGCGTATGAAGAAGAAAGTACTAGAACGTGCTATTCCAGAAGCAAGAATTGATGAAGAAGGAATACTTCGAATACACTCTAGACTTTGTGTTCCTAATTACTCTGATTTGAAGTAAAAGATCTTGATGGAAGCACACAATACATCGTTTGCAATCCATCCTGGAAGTACCAAAATGTATCGTGATCTTTGACATACATTTTGGTGGAACAATATGAAGAGAGAGATTGCAAAGTTTATCTCGAGGTGTTTAACTTGTCAACGTGTAAAGGCGGAACATCAAGTACCTAAGGGTCCATTGCAACCACTTGAGATTCTGAAATGGAAGTGGGAACACATTACCACTTGAGTTTGAAAATGTTTAAAATTAACTTTTAAAAAGTCAATATTGATCTTATAATTTAGAACGGGCAAAGTATATATATAGTTTGAATTCAGTTCTACTCATATTCTTTCATTTAAAAATTTTAAACAGACTGTGCTAGCTTGATAAATGGTTTGTGGAATGTAAGGAGTAAATTGTTAAACTAATAATTAATATAATATGATAATGAAATTATGGTAAAAATGTAAGACCCCAACTTATAATCAATGAAATTGAATTTTCTCTATTTATTATTTTGAAATAGTAAGGGTTGATTTGATTAATGTGGTTAGTTATGGGTAAAATGCGCAAATATTTCAAATAAGCAAGTGGTTATAAAATATTCATTGTTGTCGGGGAATATTAGTTTGGTCGTGGAATATTCTTACTGTCGGGGAATATTCGTATGATGGCGCAGCCTTGTGTGGGACCCATAACGAAAAGCAATTGGATGAAGGAAAATGACAAATATAAGTTGTTTATAAATAACGGCGTAGTTGTTACCGTTAAGACTGTTGGAATACCCGGTAGTTAAACACAGTAGCACACGGTATTGCACTAATTATTGATTCTTACGTAAGAAGGCACTACTCAATAATTGTTACAGTAATTACTGTTCAATATTTTATTTTATTGATTCAATAATTGTTGTGTTGATATTTTATATTGTTGTTGTTTCAGTAATTATCACTACACAGTATTTTCCATTATCAGATCAATAATTCATATTATTTGAATAATATTATTAGATAACATTATTGACAATGTCTAGAAAGTTCTGTCTAAGGAGAGGTTTGGTCACCTAATTGCGAGCCAGTAAGGAGAAATCCTTATTGGAAAGCCCCCTCTTTCCTAGGAATGGTCTGGTTGCCAGTATTGTGATTCTATAATATTATTTGTGAATAATTAATTATTGATTTATATAATAAGGAAAATATTCATTTTATGTGGATATAGATGGAGAAAATTTTAAAGTGACAATTTTTGAAAAATTGATAATTTATCTTTTCTGATAAATAATTTATTTAAATATATTATTATATTTTAATAATATAATAATGGTGATATTTCTTTACAATGAATGTGGGATATATGAGTATATGAGGAGGAGGAGTATTTTTGTTACTAAAAATATTTAAAACATGTTAAACATGTTTGTGGGCCCATTTCTTGACTAAAATTGGATTATAGCCTATAAAATTGCCCATTTGTGGATTTCGGTCAACTTCTGTTTGGAATTTGGAAAAATTTTCTTCTGCAAAGTTGTAGAGAATTAAATTTCCTATAGAATGGACATACGATTTGAATTTTTCTGATAAATGGTCTAGTTATTATGAATTATTGAAGGTCTGAAGTTCCGAAATAATTAATTTTTGGAAGTTTTAATTATTTTAAATAAGAAAAAAAAATTTGTAAGTTTTGTGAGGTGGGCTATTTGGTGGCTGATGTTTTGGGCAAAATAAGGGTGCGTAGGAAATTTTTTAAAAAATATATTAATATTTTATTAAATTTTCTGCTTTGGTATTCTAAGCATTTTCCTCTAAATAGGGTGCTTAGGTTAGAATTAAAAATCACACCAGAAACTGAAGTTTTCTCTCTCTATACTATCGAGCGTATTCTTATGAGTATTTTGATACTTTGAGTGTTGCTATACGGTGCAAGTTCCTTCAGCGTTATATCTGATATTCCAGCCAGAAGTACTATTCTTTTCGAGGTAAGAGATATTATTTTTTTATAAATGATATTATTTCCTTCAATATCATTATGATGGAATATTGGAAAGATTTTTCTTGTGAAATTCTTGTCTTTCAGTGTCGGGGTTACTATTCATGTATACGACACTATTCACGTATACGGCACTATTCACAGAAAAATTAAATTTTTGTTTTTTTTTTCAAAATATCGATTATGGATACTAGCTTTGATTGTATCCATGTTTTGATCATTCTTGAATTTTACTTCACTATGGTTATTTATGAAGTATTTTTGAACTTGGACTGTTTAAAGTACGAATCCTTAATATTTTTTTCTTTTCACTACAAGAAAAAGGCCTAACAGCGACCAAGACTATCAGCGACCGCATATACGGTCGCTGATACTGTTAATAGCAACCGACATCTGCGACCATACCTTAAATTAGTCGCTAATTTCAATCAGCGACTGCATGCGGTCGCTATTACAAATTTGCCTCGTAAAATTTGGCACGAAATGTTGGCGCCAAGGTTTTGTGCGACCACTTAACATCAGCGACCGAATGCAGTTGCTGATAAGTCCATGTTATTAAAAAATAGCGACCACATGTGGTCGCTGCTAGCGGTCGCTGATCAAACTAAATGAAATCAGTATCAGGCTTTCGCTCGACACAGAAACAGAAGAAAAAAAGAAGAGGGAGCTCAGCATAGAGAGAAGATGGAGAAAGGGGGGAGAAGATGAGAAGGAGAAGGAGAAGAAGCTGATCGCACCACCGCCCAGCCGCCGCCGCCACCAAACACAGCTATGTATTTATATTGGTTAGATTAGATTAAATACTGTTAAATTCTTCAAGTAGTTGTTAAATTTGATTGGGTTTCCAAATTTTACAATTTTTATTGTTGAATGTGGTGTGTAATTGCTTTGATGTAAAGACCTAATTCTTATTCATTGTGTACTTTTTATTTGTTGAATGTGGTGTGTAAGTGCTTTGATTTGATGTAATTGCTTTGATGTAAAGACCTAATGCTTCAAGGTGTGTAATTACACCTTAGTTAATTTATAGCAACGATTCCCCCAAATCTTTTACTGTTTTCGTTTTAAAATTAGAGATGCATTTTAACTTTTTAAATTCAGATTTATGAAAACTTAAAATTCAAAATTGATTTAATTTTATTCATATTTTAAAAACAATAAAAACAATAATATATATGATTATCTTAAATATTAGGGCTTAACCATAATCTTAAATATTAGGCCTATAAACATGATCTTAAATATTAGGGCTTAACCCAAAACCTTGGTTGCAATATATGATTATACTTATACCAATCCAATATCATGAACATGAGTATGACATAAAACATAACTAGGAATTAAGTTTATCCATAATTCAATCAAGAAGAAGGTTCAAAGAAGTTTATCCATAATTCACATCAAATATGCTAATTGATGTTAATTATAAAATTCATTTATAATGTATGTTTGTTAAAACTAAAATTCATGTATAATTGTATATTGTTAATTTTTTGATTGATATTATATTGGTAATGTATATGGGTCTGAATTTTTTACTGCTTTAATTTGCATTAAATCGTTATTGTTTTAGTCTTATTGTATTGGAAATTTGTATTTCTCTTGGTTTGTGTCTTGGGTGCCTAGAAATGTCCATATATGCATGCCATCGTGCATGTGGCTAGTCCATATTGTAGGGGAGACTTTGGCGAAATTTTTTAAAGTATTATAAGTATAAGTTTGAAAAATGTTCATAAGTATTATAAGTATAAGTTTGTAGTTGATTTTTTTTACCTCTTTTATTGTGAACAGTTTTAGGTTTAAAATATATAATAACTTTTGGTTATAAGAAAGCTATGCCCATTATTGAAATAAAATGAGAAATTGAATTGTTTGAATATGCGAGTAGCTTAATTTTAGTAATTCTCAGTAAATTGCGTTCTATTTATATAGAGAGCCTGGGTGCTGCTTATCAATTGGATATAAATATATTGGTGATCCACTAGAGCCTATTAAGGGGCTATTGGAGCTGATGGGCTGGGATTGGGGCCGCAAGGCCACACGAGGCCACACCAAGCTTAGCCAAGCCTCACGGGACCAAGCCAAGCTTGGTTGTCAGCATGGTAAGCTATTAGGAGGTTGTTAAGCCAAAATAGGCAGTGCTAGGGAAATGTTAATGTAACAGAGAAGGTAACTAGACACACTTGGATAATAAAGAGACTGTTTTGGCTATAACAGAAAAACAAGGGTATTTAACGCTTATGTATACAAGAATAAAGCTACAAAATGTTATAGAAGCTATAAATTGCTCAACCAAGTTATGACTATCCCAAAACATAAAAGATTATAGAAAGGGACCGTGAGGGGTATAATCTTAAAACATGTTAGCCGAGGCCTTAGAAGGACTCTTCAATTCTTGGCGTGAAGCCTTAGATGGTGATAGTTTTCTTAAGAATAAACATTTCAATGCATCTGAATACCAACCAAATATGTATTACTAATATAGAGCTAGCATGAATGAAATACCTTACGTATTCACTTACGATTAACAATAAAAACAAATTTAAAACAAATTAAAATAAAATAACATAATATATTATAAAGTTTCTCATATTGCATTAATTTGCATTCATTCGTTAACATTGAGTATGCTTAAATGTTAATCATATGTTTACAAGTATGCTCAAGTTATATGCTTACAAGTATGCTGAAATGTTAATCATATGCTTACAAGTATGCTCAAGTCATATGGTTACAAGTATGCTCAAGTCATATGATTAATAAGCTCATGTTGTCTGTAGTAGGTACCATGGAATCATGGACCTCTATTCAGACCGTAGTTGGATGGCACGACGAAAGTCAAGTGCCCAGATAGGTGCTATAGCTGAATTTAGAGCTGGTTGCCAAGTGTTTTTGGAGTATGCGTATAGTCACCCGGAATGTATGAATGGTAAGTCGTAGATACGATGTCCATGTTTGAAGTGTAATAATATAAATTATATGGACAGAGACGTGGTAAACTATCATTTTCTTATTTTTGGGTTCATGAAAAATTATGAAGAATGATGGTGGGCACATGGGCAGAAAAGAGATGGTGGCATCATAAAAGTACACAATTCGGGCAGTAGTACTCATTGAATGAATGAAATGGTTCATGATATTGCAGGGCCAGATTTTGATTGGGAACAAGGCAGAGATCAACCTATGAATTCTAATGCCAAAGACTTCTTTAAGTTGTTAGACGAGGGTAGCGAGACATTGTGGCATGGTTGCACCAAACACAGTACATTGTCTGCAATGGCGACATTACTTAACATCAAGGCTGATCACAACATGAGCCATGAGTGTTTTGATATGCTCTTGAAGGCCATTAAGAGTATGTTGCCTGATGATGAGAAATTACCTGGTAACTATTACTTTTGTAAGAAAATGGTGAAGAAGTTGGGTCTTGAATACTAAAATATCGATGCATGTCCCAACGATTGCATGTTGTTTTATAAGGAAAATGAACAGATGACAAGGTGCACGTTTTGCAGTCATGATCGCTTTAGGCCTAATAAGAGGGTGTGACTACAAAAAAATCAAGTATACCATTTAAGATTCATAGTATTTTCCAATAACACATCGGCTAAAAAGATTGTACATGTCTTCAAGTGTGACAACCCGATATTTTCTATATAAATAAATCATAAATTTTGCGTATAATTTTTTTTTATTTATTAAAATAAATATGAATGATGTGTGTCAAGGTAATGTGTAATTATAATTATATGTGTGATAAATAAAATTTATTTATTACATAAGTATTGCAAGTAAATTTATTTTAGAATCAATGATTATTATCAATTATATTTTTATAATAATTAATTCCATATTAGAAATGTTTTTATCAATTATTTTCTATGAAAATAAAATTATATATTATTTAAATAATCTATGAAATGATTTTAGAATAATTATAATAATTATTTTATTATATGAATTTTGTGCAAATTATTAAGTTAATTATTTTAACTTAATTTATAAGGTTAATTATGGCAGATAAAATCAGATATGGAATCCAAACCCTAATTCTGGGTTTTGATCAAGGAATGAAAATAATAATATTATATTATTATTTACCAGTGTTATAGAAATGTGTGGTTATGTGTGTAATATTAGTATGTGGAACAGTTTTAGTGTTAATGATAACCCTAACTTTGGTTATGGGATAAGGAATAATGATAATAATATTATTATATTAATTATATTTTGATTTTTCAGTGCTATGAATATGTACTGTATTTCTGTATTGATAATGGTTGGTCAATTACGGCGTATTATGACCAAACCCTAGTAATAATGTTAAACCCTAATTTGAGATCCAAATTAGAGTGTGAGATTGTTTTATAAGTATATTATATAATTTATGTCGTGTATTAAATGTATTAATTAGGTAAACCCTAATTAAAATTCTGGAAACCCTAATTTGAAATTAGAGTTCGAGATTGTTGGTGATTGTATTAATGTGATTAATTCACAAGTATTACGATTATAATTGTTAATTTTAGAAACCCTAATTTTAATTTGGTAACCCTAATTACCAAAAGAATAAACCCTAATTGCTAAATTAGCAAATTTAATTATAATTGGAGATATTAAACCCTAATGTTCAGGAATAGTGTAATTAGAAAATAATCATAATTACGAAACCCTAATTTAAAAATTTTAGAAACTAAAATTTATTTAATTTTTATTTTAATTTTATTATTTTTGTACAACCTTAATTGCTAAATCCTATTAATGTTTTGTACTAAACCTTAGGGTTAAACCCTAAGGTTTGCATGATTACAATTTTGCCATTAAATTGGAAAATCAAAAGACCAAAATGCCCTTTTTAGCATTAAAGAAGCTAGCTTGTAGGTTTTGACAAAATTGGTGAATTTGTTCACCAAACCAACAACTCTCTTGACTTTAATTGACAGCAACAAGCCCTTAACTCAGCCAATTCATGCATCTATGTTGTCTATTTAAGGATTGAGAGAGAGAAAATGTTATTTTGTTGATCAAATTTTCACTAAGCTCATCCTAGACCCTCTCTCTCAAAAAGCCATGAAAATATATAGTATATCAGGCATAGATTGAAGCCCCACGAAATCTCATACCAAAACAGCAACACAAAATCAGAAATTGATCAAAGAAGGTATAAAACCCTACTCAAAAATCTGTCCAATTTTTTGTAAATTGTTAGATGTTATGTTTGAGTGTTAGAATATGTTGTTAGTAGTGTCTAATGATGATCTAGGTTGCTAGATGTTAGATCCATAACATCTAGAGGCTCGGATTTGATGTTCTTAAAAATCTGGAAATTTTAAAGGAGGCGTCTGACAATGAATGTCAGGTCGTGTAAATCTTGTATATGTTTGATTTTTGTGTTGTAAGTGTTGAATCTTGTAGTTTGTTATGAGATCTTTGCTCTGGATCAAGAATCAGACCTATATCGGTTGTAGATTATAAGTTATAACCAGTCAAAGCTCGTTGACCGGCATTGACCGGGCCATTTCTGGGTAACCCAGAATGAGCCCAGAAAGCTCTGACAAGTTATTAAATGGCTTAGATCTGACAGTGGTTTGATGTATAGTTATGGTTCTTGAATCTAAGTTGTAGTATGTTTGTTAGACTACATGCTCATGCCTTTATATCACATAAGTAATGAACAGATTGATTTGGGTGGCTGGTCAAACTAGTCAAGTCGATCATGTTTTCTGTTTTCTGGGTAACCCAGAAAACATAAGAACATGACGACTGACATAGTTTGACTAGGCTAGATTTTATGATTGTGTTGATGATTTAATGATTGTTTGTGTTAGATCTCTTCCTTATCATGTTAGATATATACTGGATGTTTAATATCACTTAAACATTAGCAGGCTAGCAAGTTGTGGGAGTCAAAAGGGGACAGGTCGAACTGTTCTTCATTTCTGGGCAACCCAGAAAATGAAGAACAGGTCTGACAGCCACTTTAGAGGCTCAGATCTCCTGGGTTATGCAGTGTATGAACATTTTTGTTGTTGGATCTTGTAGTCCTGCACTAGTACTACATGATCGGATCAAGAACATACCCAGAAACGTATTAAGCAGTCCACGATTAGTGGTCAAACAAGGCATCTCAAAACTGTCTATGAATGTTCAAGAACAGCTCAAGAACATGAAGAACACCTATAGCGACAATTTTGTCACTATAGGTGACCTTTAGCGACAGACAGTATTTTATTTTCTAAAAATTAATAAATAAATAGAAAAAAATAGTTTTTAATTATTAAAAATTATTTTAAATTCTAAAAATTAGTTTTTAATTATTTTAAATATATTTCATAAATATTTAATATTTTTGGAATATTAAAAGTATTTAATTTATTTAGTTATAATATTAAATAAATTATTTAAAATTTATTTTAATATTTGAAAAATCATTTAAAATTATATTATGGTATAAGAAAATAATTTAAGTTATTTTTGATAACTTTTAATATTATGTGATAATTTTCATTAATAAATTAATATTAATGATAATTAAGTTATTTATTAAATGAATTAAATAAATGAATTAAAAATGATTTTATTAAATTAAAAATCATTTTAAATAATAATAAGGTATTTAAGAATATTTTAAGTTATAAAATATAACTTTTAATATTTAATGATTAATTTCACTAATTATTTATTATTAATGATATTAAAGTTATTTAATAATTATATTAAATAAATTAGTTTAAAAATGATTTTATTATTTAAAAAATTATTTTAAATGAAAATAAAGTGTTTAAAGATATTTTAAGTTATAAACTATAACTTCTAATATTTAAAAGATAATTTCATTAATAATTTAATATTAATGATATTAAATTTATTTAATAATTATATTAAATAAATAGTTTAAAAATGGTTTTATTTATTTAAAAATCATTTAAAAAGGATATAAGTGAATTAAAAATATTTTAAGTTGTAATTAATAACTTTTAATATTTGGATAATGATAAATTAATATTTTAATATTAATGGTAACTATTTAAGAATGATTTTAAATGTTTTAAAAGTCATTTAAGGGTAACATAAATGTTTTAAAAATATTTCGAGTTATTATAAATAACTTTAATATTTTGGCAATGGTTTCATTAATAGTTTAATATTAATTAAATATTAATGATAATAGAATTGTTTGATATTTAAATCATTTAATAATGATGCTGATATTTCAAAAATTATGATAAATGGTAATAATTATTTAATAATTATTATAAGGTCATGAAAAATAGTGCGACTGTTGTTTAAGTTATCTTTTTGGATATTAAACTTCGGGATAGAGTTTTAGACTCGATAATTACCCGAAAAAGCTGTCGGTAGACCGACATGTTTCAGAAATTGGTCTGGACTTAGATAATTTAATTGGATATGTGTTTATTTGTGATTCAATGGTTATTAAGGTTGTGTGACAATGTGATTAGGAATGTGTTAATTTTTGCTTGTGAGTCAACGATTGTTGAACATGTGTGATAATGTGAATAGGGAATGTGCTGACTGCAATAGGCAGTGTTATGTGTACGTTATGATATACTAATCAGTAAAATGATCTGATTAATGATAGGTCGTGATAGAAAAGATAAATCTAAGTTGCGTAATTATAAGCAGCGCATCAGGCAAGCATCCTACCTTTGTATTTTCTTTATGCATTGGACAAGTGTAAGAATGTTTCAAAGTTATATTATTACTGTACAGATTGTTAAATCTATATTATATACGCCCATTGATTATCAACATGTTAGTATATGATAAATCAGATATATATTCTGTTCGTTAATTTCTATAAATAATTATACAAATGTCCCCACTTGGATAATCATTGTATCCAATCGCATGTTGATACACCTTTGATATACATATATGTTGAATTATATATTATTGTTGAACAAGATAAGACCTTTGTTATGAAAACCCGACTGGTATGAACATCCCGATAATGGGAAAATTTTATGCGCTAAGGCGGACAAAGGATGAACGATAATATCGTTCTAGCAATGTAGTATTGATCAATACAGGGTACAACGGGGCTGAATTTAAATGTTTTCAGCTAAGTTTAAATTCTTTCAACTTATATATATATAAATACTTGCTGGGCACTCAAATGCTCACCCTTGCTTAATTTAAATGTTTTCAGCTAAGTGTGAAGAACTGGAAAGTTCGGCCAGGATCAAGTGTAAAGGAAAGCAAACAGAACATGTTATTGGTATCATTTGTAATAGATAGACTGTATTAAGTTAATGATATGTATTGTATATCATGTAAAGAATGTAGTAAAGGTTGCATACTTGGGATTAGACTCTGATAAATGTAAGTTAAGTTTAAGTTTTATATTATGGTTATTATTATTAGTAATTATTCCGCTCATAGAAATGGTATCGTGAAGTACCGAGTTCGGGTTTCAAGTATTTGGGTTCGGGGACTTTACATCAAGAATAGCTGAACATGTGAGTTGGCATCCGAAATCTCCAGCTAAAGATGGAGAACTAAATCATCTCACAGATGGGCAGGCTGGGAAAGATTTTAACTTAACACATCCTGGGTTTGCATTGGAACCTAGAAATGTGAGGCTTGGATTATCCACCGATGGTTTCAATCCGTTTGGCCACTCAGCTGTTCCGTACTCATGTTGGCCTATGATTGTTACTCCGTACAACTTGCCTCCTTGGATGTGTATGCTACAACCATATTTGTTTCTTTCACTAGTGGTTCCTGGTCCTAAGAGTCCTGGAAAGAACTTAGATGTTTACTTGAGACCTCTTATAAATGAGTTGAAGGTATTGTGGGAGGATGGAGTACAGACTTGGGATGTTGCAACGAAAACAAATTTCAACCTTAGGGCATCGGTTATGTGGAGTATAAGTGACTTCCCAGCTTATGGTATGTTAACTGGATGGAGTACACATGGGAAGTTGGCTTGTCCGTATTGTATGGAGCATACAAAGTCGTTTAATCTATAAAAAGTTCAAAAGCCTTGTTGGTTTGACTGTCATCGTCGGTTCTTGCCGGTAGATCACCCGTTTCGAAGAAATAGAAAACACTTCAGGAAAGGGAAAGTAGACAATGATATGCCTGCACCGCGATTGTCGGGAACGGAGATGACGAGATCATGTGATGAGATTGTCGGTTATCCCATTTGGTAAGATTGATGCCACAAACATAATCAATTGGTTTGGCGAATCTCATAACTGGGTTCGGAGAAGCATATTTTAGGAACTGCCTTATTAGTCTACAAATTTGATTCGTCATAATCTAGATGTGATGCATATTGAGAAGAATGTGTTTAACACCGTGATGAATGTTGCAGGGAAGACAAAAGATAACGATAAGGCACATTTGGACATGAAAGATATTTGTAAGCGTCCTGTATTTAGAACTTTATGAATTTCCTAATGGTAAGATTATCAAACCGCATGCAAGGTACACATTGTCCAAAAAGCAAGTTGAAGATGTGTGCACATGAGTTAAGTCTCTGAAACTACCAGATGGATATGCGTCAAATATTGCAAGGTGTGTTACGGGTGGGAAATTGCAAGGGATGAAGAGTCATGACTGTCATGTATTCATGGAGAGACTCATGCCTATAGCATTTCGGGATCTGCTTGATAAACCAATATGGGATGCTTTGACGGATCTTAGTCGTTTCTTCATAGACTTATGTTCAAAATCATTAAATGAGAAGGACATGTCTATACTTGAGAAGAACATCATAGAGATCACGTGTAAACTAGAAAAAATATTCCCACCTAGTTTTTTTGACTCCATGGAACATTTGCAAATCCATCTTCCCTATGAAGCTCGTGTTGGGGGTCCAGTTCAATATAGATGGATGTACCCTTTCGAGAAGGTGATGGGAAACCTTAAGAGGAAAGTGAAGAATAGAGCTTATGTCGAGGCGATACAGTTTCGATGAGATATCTACGTTTGTCTCAGACTATTTTTCGGACGAAGTCTTAACAAAGGCCAATCGAGTATTAAGACATGATGATGGGGTAAATATTTAACTAAATGGCCGGATCTCTGTATTTGGTCTATCGGGCCGTGCTTATGGAAAAGGGAAGCACATATTCCTCTCTAAGCAAGAGTTACATGTTGCGCATACTTATATTCTTCTCAATTGCGATGAGATTGACGAATTTGTGAGGTACACATGTAAACTTAATAATTTATCTTCAATTGCGATGAGATTGACGAATTTGTGAGGTACACATGTAAACTTGATAATTTATCTTTTAAGTTAAAAATTAATTATTTCAATATGTGAATGTTTATAACATAGTATAGATTGTACGATGACGAGTTAAAAGTGAAGCATCCTGGCATAACTGATAAAGATATTCAAATCAATCGTGATAAAAAATTTGCACTTTGGCTAAAGGACAAAGTAAGTTCAATTTCTTAAGCACGATATATATATATATATATATATATATATATATATATATACTCTATGTTAACTATGACTTCATTTAATAAGATGGAGTTTTTGTAGGCTTTAACTGCTGGATCAACGATTCCGGCTAATGTACAAGTCCTAGCTATGGGACCAGACAGGGACCATGTCAGCCGCAATGATTACAAAATAAATAGTTGTGAATTTCATACAAAGGCATATGGGCGCGGTAAAAGAACAACGAAATCTGGAGTGTGTGTCCAAGGAGATTGTTACAATGAGCATGGTCGTGCCTTTTATGGGGAGTTGGAGGAAATTGTAGAGTTGTCGTACAAGGGCACGTACGGGGGTCATATTCACTTATTCAAGTGTCGTTGGTTTGATTCAGAAAAAGGTATACGTATTGACAGACATGGAATCGTCGATATTGACCTCCATAGGTCTGCGTACTCCAATGAACCGTTTGTTTTACCAACTCAAATAGTTCAAGTATACTACACTCCTAATCCTGTTAGGAAGAGGGATAGACCGCCTACAGATTAGCAAGTTGTAATTCATACTCCCGCGCGTAGTCGTGTAGAAGTAGTTGATGGGGAGATTTACCAAGAGCAGATGCTTCATAGTCAAACTATAATAAATGTGGAGGATGACAATGAAGTAATCCAGTTAGACGGTGGAGATGAACCACATGAATTAGATCATGAGTCAATAGTTGTGTCAGATGACATTGATATTGAGGAGGAAGAGTTATTGACTGAATCTGACACTGAATCTGAAGCAGATGATGGTTATAAATTTGCAACACGTATACAAGATGATTCTGAATCAGACATTGACACTTGAACAAATGAAATATATGTTTAGCATTACATGTTTTTTATATCATTGTCATGTTTATGTACTAAACTATTTAAATGCAACTTTTGTTTATTGTCATTTTATACTCATATATATACATGTTTATATCACTGTCATGTTTATGTACTAAACTATTTAAATACAACTTTTGTTTATTGTCATTATATATTCATATATATACATGTTTATATCATTGTCATGTTTATTGTCATATATACATGTAATCAAATATGACTCATAATAACATCTTGAAATTTGTAATATACAGATGGCTTCTGAAGCAGCGCAGAAAAAACGCGGCTTGGGTAGGGGGCCTAATCATGTGCCCAAGGCCCCTACTAATCCGGATGATCGGATTCTTATTTAGATTCTCCATCCTCCGAATAGCACGTACGTCCCGCATATATCATTTATATATAAGCATTTAAGATTCTATTTATACAAGATATATAGAACTTAGATGTAAATTGCTTCAATATATCTACTTATCGTTGATGTAAATTGTTGTATATTATAGTGATTTTTCAGATAATAAGATCGTCAAGATCAACAAAACCATGAACATGAGTATGACATAAAACATAACTAGGAATTAAGTTTATCCATAATTCAATCCATAATTCATTTATAATTGTATATTGGTAATGTTTTGATTGGTATTATATTGGTAATGTATATGGGTCTAAATTTTTTACTGCTTTAATTTGCATTCAATCGTTATTGTTTTGGTCTTATTGTATTGAAAATTTATATATTTCTCTTGGTTTGTGTCTTGGGTGCCTAGAAATGTCCATATATGCATGTCGTCGTGCATGTGGCTAGTCTATATTGTAGGAGAGACTCTGACGAATTTTTTTTAAGTATTATAAGTATAAGTATGAAAAATGTTCATAAGTATTATAATTTAGATGTAAATTACTTTAATATATCTACTTATCGTTGATGTAAATTATTGTATATTATAGTAATTTTTCAGATAATAAGATCGTCAAGTGCATATCACAGCTGTGTTTACAGAATTGGCCTACACCTGTGATTACGTGGGTGAGCACACCTATCGCCCACAAGGATGTTGTTTGGGCTGAATTTCAAGTAAGTTTTTTTTTAATTATGATAGATAATATAATATTCAAATGATAATTGTTTAGTAATGTTATTATTGTTGTTTTATTTGCAGAAACGGTATAGATGGGAGGACGTGTATGCTTCAGTGATACAGACATTATTTTGGCAGAAGTGCGCAGTCCGCACCAAAGACAATTTGAACAAAGAAAGACAAAAAGCCCTTCACAATGCTGAGATCAACCATCCAGGCCAGGGAGAGGATTACATGCACGAGCATAACCCCTGGTGGTGCACCCAGTCCATATGGATTGAGATGTGTGCCCAATGAAGAGCTTAGAGCTGGGTGAAAAGACGAAAGACTGCCGCCATCAGTAGATCCTCGGGCGTACCCGATGGCGAAAAGGCTAAAGGAACATACAAGGGCGACAGTATTTCACGGTTGCAGCATATCACTGCCAGGGTACGTATTTACAAGTTTTAATATGTTTATAATCATGAATTGTAGAAAATATCACATTTTTACTTAGTAATATTGTTTTATTTTTCGTATAGGAGTCTCAGTCTCAAGGTCAGTCTATCCATTGGCTGGATGTGTACGTGGCCACCCGTGATGGTCTGCCTGATGCTATCCAGATAGCGGTAATAAATTTTAACAATTTGATCTTGTTTATCAATGCTTACAGAATTTATTTTTAACTATTTAATCGTTAACATAATGAAAGGATACTTATAAGCGTTTATTGAATGAGCGTTATCCTGAAGGCACTCCACGTCCGCATATTGATCAAGAGTTGTTGGAGAGGGCGTCTGTTGTGAAGAAGAACTATATTAAAGGTCAAGGACAACGACGACGACCATCCTTCAGTGGCTCAGGCTGCTTTCTACCCAGTCTTCATAGTCATCGAGACATCCAGCTGTTCATACTTCGGCTGACTGTGTGAAAGCTATATGTCGAGATTGAGATCTTTTGAAGATACTCGGTGGACATCTGGGGGCTCTAAGTCCTGAGGAGTTAGCTGAAGCAGTAGCGGCAGCAGCAGCAGGACAATATGGGGATGGCGACGAGGTATAAATCAATTTGTTATATGTATTGTCGTAATATATACCAGTATCAACATAGTTACTATATTTGTAACTTATTTTATTATTTTGTTAATTACAGGGAAATCAAGGAGGCGATGATGCTTGACGTACCTACTTTAGATCAGTTTTGTAGTTATAGTATAAGCTTGTACTTGTATATTCATTCTTTGGATGTTTGTATGTTACTTAAACAAGTTTTGAAATGTTATTATATTTATTCAAATCATATTGGTTTTTAAAGGTTTATATACTAGTTTGGTGTATGTGTTGGTGGACGATGGATGTTTATATTGTTGTGTATGCTGTTTATCTTGTTGTGTATGTGTGTTGGGATAAATCAGGTACAAAACAGGTACATGTTTTTGGGAATTCTACAAAACAAAAAAAATCTGGTTTTTATTTTTTTTATATCAACGACCGCATGCGGTCGCTGATAGTTATTAGCTACTGCTAAATAATTAAGGGTATTAGCGACCGCATGCGGTTGCTAATAGTGGCCGCTGCCACGTGGACCACGTCAGCTTTGGCCTTGGACCATGCTGACTCAGCTTAGCGACCGAATTTGTCATTTCGACCGCTCATATCGGTAGTAGATATATCGGTCGCTAATAGTGGTCGCTGATGTGCATCCCAGTGACCAAATTTTATGCAATGACTATCAGCGAACGCGTGGTCGCTGATATAGTTATCTACGACCGAGTGCGGTCGCTGATAGGCGGTCGCTGATAGACCTTTTTCTTGTAGTGTTTGTTTCACTGGATTCGTTTTCTTTAAAATATTTTTCATCATCCTCAGTTGTAAATGATGATATTACTGAATATCTTTGGCCTGTAGTGCAAAGATGGTTGATTTTCTTATGAATATCTTTGGCCTGTAGTGCAAAGATGTACAGGTGTTGAGATGAACATGACCAACTGATGAATATATTTGGCATGTAGTGCAAAGATGAATATTTGATTCAAAATGTATATTGATTGATGTTACAGGGATATAATATTGATGATGAACTTTTAAATTCATAGATAATAGTAGATTTCATTCTCTACATAACTCTTCTATGAATTATTATTTTTGCAGCGAATATTGATCTGAAACTTGTTGTCTATTGTATTTTATCATATTTTTTCCTTGTTGAAGACTAACGATAATTTGTTCTATATTATCTTAGTCATAATATTCTTTACTGGGCTAGTTGAGCTCACCCTTTTCCTTTTTGTTCCATTTTTCTTCTCAGGAGGCGAGAATGTAGCGAGTTCTAGTCGGGGTATGGAATGATGGTTCTAAAGAGTTGTTTTAGTAGTCCTCACCATTTTTATAAAATAATGTATCAATAATTGTAATGAGGACTATTTGGGTGTGAATATTGTCTAGATGGCAATATTTGTATTTAAACTCACAGTTTATATGTTGTATTAATAAAGTTGTAGTTATTTCTGTACCATGTTATTGACGACTCAAAATGGGTGATGTATACCTATTTTGGGGGCGTCACAAAAAATTAGAGTACATTTTGTCAATGGAACAAAATTGACCGGTGGTAAAGTAGTTGAAATTAAGACTGAGCATTCGGTTAATAACCGAATCAAACCAGAATTTCGGTTATAATCAAAACCCGAAAACACCATATTTTAACTATCCGGAAAAGTAACCGAATTTTGTATTAATCGAATAACCGAATAGGTTATTCGATTTTTCGGTTAATAACCGAATTAAATAGCTACCCCTCTCTCCCAAGAGACCCACTGCATGCCAAGGCTCCATCACTCCCCTCCTACTCTCCTACGTAAAAATTATATATATATATATATATATATATATATATATATATATGCCTCTATACAATCTTTTTTTCTTATATCAAACTAAATATTAATAATAGGACAAACAACCCATGACTCCTACAACTAGCATAACCATCATTTTCTACACTTCCATTACTGCCTTTCTTTTATTTTTCCTTGTTAACCTGCGCACCCTTCTGGCCTTCTCCTTAACCGTTACCCGACCAAAACCATGGCCTAACATAGGAAATCTCCCGCACCTTGGCACCAATCCACACCATTCCCTAGCCGCCATGGCTCGGACCTACAGTCCCCTCATGCACCTCCGGTTAGGGTTCGTTCACGTGGTGGTTGCCGCCTCGACAGAGGTGGCGGGGAAGTTCTTGAAGACTTAAATAGATGAGAGAGATCTGAGATCTGATCTGAGAGACTAAGACTGAGGAGTGAGGTCTGAGAGTTCGAGTCTAAGGAGTAAGGACTAAGCGGATGGAAGTCATGGAAGAGGTGAGAGAGTTTGAGACTTGGAGTTGGGTTGGAGTCTTCGAGAAGGACTGAGCTGTAGTCTAAATTAAATGGGCTAAATTAGTAATGATTAATGAATATTGAATGGGCTGAGACCTGAGAGTCTGAGACGCTGAGTCTGCTGAGAAATGAAAATAAATAAAGTGTTGTTTGGTTATTCGGTTTAACCGAATAACCCAAAAGTAAAACCCGTATAAACTAACTAAAAATCGTAAAAAAATTCGGATATAACCGAAATATTAAAAATAACTGAATTATTAAAAAAAAAATCGGTTAAATTATTTCAGTTCGGTTCGGTAATTCGGTTATACTCGTTTTTTGCTCAGCCCTATATTTTGGACCCTATGCGTAAAATAACTCTATTCGAATAAAATATATATGCATATTGGTGTAGTTTAGTTTATCCAATGAGTCGTTCAAAATTTCAAAAGTAATCATTAAGTTGTAATTCATAAGATTTTAAGTCCGTGCCTATATAAGAAATAGAACTGATCATCCCGTCTGCACTCTCATTTTGTTTAATATTTATTGTTCGAGGTGAAAAAGAAAATGAATATTTCAATTAATGTGAAGGACATCGTCAACCAATCTTCTTCTGCTCTGGAGATCTTTCCGAGGGGACCAGTTGGGTCGAGGACGACTATTGATCGGACAAATCCTAATTGGGATTATTTGGTTAGCAATTCAGTGAAAAATACAGATTATCAGATTAATGATAAAGATCAACCTTTTACGTTTCGGTTCTTCAGTAAAGATACGTTAGGAACGAGTCGGCTGCGAGTGTTTGAAATATTCAAGAAAGATTACTCATTGAAGATTACTGACGTTTCTCTTGGGGAGGATAATATGGCTGAATTAATTGTGGATGAGCTTATCATTGATATGGGACTTATTGTCCGGGATGATCAAGTTGTTATTATTAATTATGACAAGAAACTGTTCAAGGATGGTAGAGCTAGTTTGTGTTACAAATGCTATTTATATGCAGATGGTAATATTCCTCGCTTCAATTGTATTGGTGAAGAGTTTGTTAATAATCCAGGTTTTACTGTTTGATTAAGCTTCTGTACGAAAAGAAGATCAAGAAGTGTGCCGGTTTGAGTTATATGTAATCGTCTATATGTAATAATTGTATTATTATACAAGAGATCAATAAAAAGTTATTTCGTTGTCATTGTCATTTATTTATTTATTCATTTTTAACATGCCTACCACTAACATGTTACTTAATCTACCTTTGCTTAGCTTAAGATAAATATAGTAATCCTTGTAGAGATTACTCTCTCCCTCTTATTTTGTACAACCAAACAATAAGGTAACTGTATGGTTTATGAACACCAATTTTAATTAAGATGTTCTAAAAATACATTTATCCATTATATATTTTTTTATCATTTATTAAAACTCATATTATGTTTGTTTATAAGAATTATAATTCCAAGACTATTAATCCTAAAATTATATCTTAGAATTATAATTATAATTCCAAGACTATTAAGTCATTTTATAATCCCTAGACTAATAGTTCTAAGTCTAAATTTGCAAACAAACAACACTTATGATTAATAGTCATAACTCAAATATAATTCTTGCAAACAAACATAGCATGATCATACACTATTTTACAAATCTAAAAGACTGGATAGGGCATATTAAAGTAGTTGGAATATTAGAAGATAAAGAGTAAGAGATTGTTTGAGCCAATTTATTTCAAATTTCACTATAAACATATGGGGAATTGAGAAATGTTATACAAAGCATGCCTTCGCCTTATATAACATTTTCATTTTAGACGTTGTTTTACCCTTTGGAATTAAAGTTTTTCATATTAGAATTTTATAAATAAAAAATAATAATAATAACATTTATATAAAATTACGTTAAGTAGTCTTAACTAACTTGACTAAGACATGTTTTAAATTAGCTATATATACATATATATATATATATATATATATATATATAATACCTTTTTTTAAATTAAAGAAATTCACTATAAGAAAAAAAATGTTATCAACAACCGCCCAAGTGGCAGAGCCGGCCTTGGTTCAGGGCTACTGGGGCTACAGTCCTGGGCCCAAAGCTGAAGGGGGCTCAAAAAATTTTAAAACATGGTGATATTTCTGATGTTGATGCAACAGGTGTACTTAAAATAAACAAATAAATTTTAAATAAAAATATGAAAGAAATCATTAGTCTTTAATAAATAAATAAAAATGATCAATTTCATCATAGCTTATATTTTGTTTGTATATATATAATTACATTCTTTTATATTTAAGACTATTATTTAATTTCTTATTAAGAATGATGGAACCCCTTTTTCCTTATTTGTTATAAATTAATTTTCGTTCCAAAATTAAGATACATTTAGACTTATTAAAATTAATTTGATTTTTTTGGGAAAAAAGTAATATACTTTCGTTTAAGTTTTGAAAATAACAAATATAATTATTATTGATATTTTAAAGTTAGTTTACAATTGTTATAGTTGTTTGTATTAATAATAAATAATTTTCTACTTATTTTGAATTTTAAAATTTTAAAATTATATTTTAAAAAATTAAGGTACATTATTAATTTTGGTAGTAATTTTAAGGAATTGTTAGAGTTTGTGACCAAACACACTGCAAAATGCGTGTACGAGCGAGGTAAATAAATAAATCGCGTTTTAAATAAACAAATAAAACTTTTAAATGTATTTATAATTTTTAGATTTTTTTTTTACTTTAAAATGCACTAAACATAAACAAAGCCCTAAACCGTATAGAAGAAGAAGAAGAAGAAGAAGAAGAAGAAAAAGGGACGGAGGAGAACAAAGTTGAGAAGCCAGCCCACAGTTGTTCCACAAAAGTTCTTGTGTGAATTGAAAAGTTCTTGTGTGAATCTTGAAAATGCTTTAAAACATAATGATGTTTCTGATGTTGATGCTGTTGCGATATTGAATTAATAGTCAAAGATTCTCTATTGTTACTTAATTATAGGAATAACTTAATTATAGGAATTGTTAAATAACTTAATTATAGGAATAACTTGATTGTAGGATGAATAGCTTGATTGTAGGATCTCTATTATCTCTATAAATATGTACATGTAAGGATACATAAACATATGAATGAAAATATTCTTCTCTGATTTTCAAGTTGGTATCAAAGCCACGAAACTCTAAATCATTCTTCTTTGAATCCTTAAACCATGAGCAAGTCAGATTCTAGCCCCATCATTATTCAACACGAAGGTTCATCATTCAATGCAGGAATTGTATTGAATCAGACCAACTATGATCTATGGTCTCAAATGTTAGAGATGCAGATTGCTGAGAAGGAGAAACTCTCTTTCATTCGTGGCACATCGCCGTCACCTAAGGAGAAAGATGAAGGCTATGAAAAGTGGTATTCAGACAATCAGAAGGTCAAAAGATGGTTGCTGATGTCTATGTCCCCGAAGATTATGAAGCGATACATTCGTTTACCTACCGCACAAGATATTTGGAAAGCTCTATCTAAAGCCTTTTATGATGGAGCAGATGAATTACAAGTTTTTACCTTGAACACGAGGGCTTTCTCTGCCAAACAAAATGGCAGACCGCTCTCTATATATTATGGAGAACTGACTGAAATCTTTAGTGAGTTGGATCATCGTGATAAGGTGGTCATGGTGGATGAGACAGATATTGCATCCTATCAGAAATTGCTTCAGCGACAAAGTGTGCATATCTTTCTCGCTGGATTAGAGGGTGATTTCGAGCAAGTGTGCGGCGAAATCTTGAGGAAAGATCTTATTTCTGAGTTAGAAGAGTGTTATGCCCTAGTTCGCCGTGAAGATGTTCGACGCAGGGTGATGAACGGACAACTAGGAAATTCTGAAGCTTCAGCCATGGTGACTCGAAATCGGTCTAATCAAAACTGGTCTCCTCAACACCAGCAAGACAAAAAGAAGAATATCCATCCTAAGAATGCTAATGGTGGCGACAAATCATCATACAAATGCACCCATTGTGATCAAACGGGTCATACAAAAAGTGGATGCTATGAACTTGTGGGATATCCAGAATGGTGGGATCATAGCCGTGATTCCCGGAAGAAGAATTCCAAGAATACCTCTACTGCTGCAATTGTTGAAACAAAGACAGAGGATGATAGCGGTGAAAAGTTCTTTGCATTGGCAGCAACAACAGGTAATGGTGGTAAGGTTTTAAATATTTCTACACATGTTTCTAATAGTTCATGGATAATTGATTCCGGTGCTACGGATCATATGACATTTGATTCTAGACAAGTTTCACCTATTAAACCTTCCTCACAAAGTTCTGTTTCTACTGCCAATGGTATCTCAATTCTGATTATTGGGGAAGGATCTTTGTCCCTCAATAACACCTTAAATTTAGATTCTGTTTTGGTTGTTCCCTCTTTGAATTATAATCTTTTGTCAGTTTCTCAAATAACCACTGCCTTATTTTGTGTTGTCATTTTTTGGCCTGAATTTTGTGTATTTAAGGACATCCGGACAAGGCAGACGATTGGTTATGGTGTTAGGCGAGGGAAGCTGTATTACTTAGACATGGTGTCCAAAAGTTCAGATAAGTTGCGTCAAGCTTTAAAGTTTGGGGGTTCAAAGGAGGAAAAAAGGAAATCTGATATATGGTTATGGCATCGACGTCTGGGGTATGCTTCTTTTGGTTACATAAAGAAATTATTTCCTAGTTTATTTGCAAACTTTGATGTTTCTAGTTTCAAATGTGATGTTTGTGAACTTGCAAAAAGCCATCGTGCTTCGTTTCCCTTAATTTTGAATAAAAGTCCAGTTCCTTTTATGATTATACATTCTGATGTTTGGGGACCATCTAAATTTGCTACTTTGGATGGATCGCGTTGGTTTGTTACTTTTATTGATGACTGTACCAGGATGACTTGGGTATGTTTGATGAAGTCCAAAACTGAAGTAAACTTGTTATTCCAAAAATTTCATAAAATGGTTTGTAGTCAGTACAATGCACAGGTTCAGGTTCTCTGCAGTGACAATGGAGGTGAATATTTTAGTTTTGAATTGAAGCGGTACTTGGAAGCCCATGGAACCATTCATCAAACTACTTGTTCCGATACACCCCAACAGAATGGGGTGGCAGAGCAAAAAAATCGTCACTTATTGGAGGTTGTATGTGCTTCATTAATAGAAGCACATATGCCTTTATCCTATTGGGGACACACACTTACCTCTGCAATATATTTAATCAACTGAGTACCTTCTAGCACTATTAATTTTTGGACACCATCTCAGGCTCTTAGTGAAGCAATTGTGGCTCCAGTCATTCCAAACTTACCTCCTCATGTTTTTGGTTGTGTAGCATTTGTACATCTTCATCAGCGTCAGCACGACAAGTTGACACCTCGAGCCTTGCGATGTATTTTTTTAGGTTATACTGCTTATCAAAAGGGGTACCGATGCTATCATCCTCCAAGCAAATGAATGTTTGTTACAATGGATGTAGTTTTTCATGAAGACTCGATGTATTTTTCCTCTGAGCCTGAACTTCAAGGGGAGTACCTGGAAGACGTTCAAGCTCTAGACTATGATTTTCTGATCTCTATAGAAACGAAACGCCCTGAACTTGGTAACAATTTTAATGGGAATGAAACGGAACGCCCTGAACTTGGTAATGAGAATGTTGATGAATTGGATTTGAGTGGTATAAATTTGAACCACAGTGGTGATGAACGTGGTGAAGACCCAGAAAATGAAGTTATGGAGCAACCTCCATCTGAATCTCTCGCACCACAAGCAACTGATACACCAAACCAATCACCTGCTGAGGATGATCCTGTTGTAGTGTCTGAACCACCAAGAAAACAACTACCACCGCGTCAAACCAGAGGTATCCCCACACCCACATATGAACCTGAACTTTCTAGTAAAGTTAAATATCCCATGAGTCATTATGTGTCTAACCATCACTTATCTGAATCAAATAAGTCATTTGTAAATCAATTATCTACTGTATCTATTCCTAACAGTGTGCAGGAAGCCTTAGCTGACCCAAGGTGGAAAGCTGCTATGAATGAGGAGATGAAATCCTTGCAGAAGAATGAAACTTGGGAACTTGTTGATCGTCCTTCAGGGAAGAAACCAGTTGGATGTCGGTGGGTTTATACTGTGAAACACAAAGCAGATGGTACAATTGAACGTTTTAAAGCAAGACTGGTGGCAAAAGGGTACACCCAAACCTATGGAATTGATTATATAGATACATTTGCACCTGTAGCTAAAATCAACACAATTCGAGTCTTATTGTCTCTAGCTGCGAACCTGGATTGGCCATTGCAACAATTTGATAGTGAAAAACGCCTTTCTGCATGGCGAGTTGTCTGAAGAAGTGTACATGGATTTTCCACCAGGGTGCATGATACCAGAAGTGCATTTTCGGAAGGTGTGCAAATTAAAGAAATCGTTGTATGGACTAAAACAATCTCCAAGAGCATGGTTTGGAAGATTCACGAAGTCAATGAGGTCCTTTGGCTACCATCAAAGTAATTCAGACCACAACTTATTCTTGAAAAGACAGCATAGTAAGATCACTGCCCTTATTGTGTATGTTGATGACATGGTGGTTACAGGAAATGACCCTGATGAAAGGAAGGCTCTACAACGTTACTTGTCAAGCAAATTCGAAATGAAAGACCTCGGTCACTTGAAATATTTTCTTGGGATCGAAGTGTCTCGATCTGATAAAGAGATTTTCTTGTCTCAAAGAAAATATGTTTTAGATTTGTTGTAGGAAACTGGTATGTCAGCATGTCAACTCGCTGATACACCAGTAGAAGAAGGATTGAAGTTATGTGTTGAGACTAATCAGGTCCCTATTGATAAAGGGAGATATCAGAGACTCGTTGGAAGATTGATGTACTTAGTTTATGCATAATCCTAGAGAACAATATATGAATGCAGTTATGCGCATTTTAAGGTATCTGAAGTCTGCTCCTGGAAAGGGCATTTTGTTCACTAAAAATGTAGATTGTCAAAGTGTGGATGCATATAGTGATGCTGACTGGGCTGGAGCAATAGATGACAGACGATCTACTTTGGGATATTTCACCTTTGTAGGTGGTAATCTTGTTACATGGAGAAGCAAGAAGCATAATGTTGTTGCACGTTCAAGCGCAGAGGCTGAATTCAGGGGTATGACACTTGGAATATGTGAAGTATTGTGGCTGAGACTTCTCTTGAGGGATTTGGGATATCTGCCTAGGCAAACGATTCGGCTTTATTGTGACAAGCATGTGATATTGCTCATAATCCGGTACAACATGATCGTACAAAACATGTGGAAGTGGATAGATTCTTCATTAAGGAAAAATTGGATGAGAAAATTGTCGAGTTGCCTAAGATTCGATTCGAAGATCAATTGGCTGATATTCTCACCAAAGCTGTTTCAAGTCGAGTGTTCTCAAAATTTTTGGGCAAGTTGGGCATGTGTGACATCTATGCACCAACTTGAGGGGGAGTGTTGCGATATTGAATTAATAGTCAAAGATTCTCTATTCTAACTTAATTATAGGAATAACTTAATTATAGGAATTGTTAAATAATTTAATTATAGGAATAACTTGATTGTAGGATGAATAGCTTGATTGCAGGATCTCTATTATCTCTATAAATATGTACATGTAAGGATACATAAACATATGAATGAAAATATTCTTCTCTGATTTTCATGTGATGCAAGAGCCTTATTTTCAGAATTACAGGTGTAACAAGTGATGTTACCAAAAGAAGCATATGAAACGGATAAACCATTGACATCCATTAAAATTCTTGAGTTTGTAAAGAGTGTGGATATGTTTCCTAATGTAATGGTTGCTTATAGGGTATTATTGACTATACATGTGACTGTGGCATCTGCTGAAAGAAGTTTTTTCTAAATTAAAATTATTGAAATCTTACTTGCGGGCCACCGTGACTCAAGATAGGCTAAATGGATTAATGATATTATGCATTGAAAAGGATATGTTAGAAAATATTAAATATGATAGTATAATTGATGATTTTGCATCTAAAAGTACAACAAAAAGACATTTTAAATGATGTTTTGTGGTTCATAATTCATTGCTATTTTTTTTGTAGGTACATGTGATGATTCTTTACTTCGATTAATTGTAGAGGATGAAAAAAAGATTGATCAAATCAAGAAATGCTTATGAAGATTCAGAAGAAAGCATGTAGACTCAAATATGTAGTTTTCATTTTTTAATGCAATATTTACAATCCGGGGTACTCTTTTTCCTTCGTTTGGGGTTTTATCCCATTGGGTTTTCCCCAAACAAGGTTTTAATGAGGCCCCAAAGTGTTCTTTCTTATATTTTGTAAATTCTTATAATTTTAATAAAATTAGTTAGTTGATAATTTATTTATTTATTTTGTTTAATTTGTATAAAGGGACACACTTACGAAAATTTATCCTGGGCCTTGGAAAACCCAGGACCGAATCTGCCAAGTGGTAACTGATATCGAACACACATGGCGACTGATAATAGTGACCAACTACTTATTTCATCGATAAATGCATCAACGATCACATGCCGATACTTTTGTCTTTGTTAATTTGCTTTGGAGAGCCAAAAATACCTGTGAAAATTAGCGCTAAAATGGGCCATCGCTATTGCAGTCGCTAATTTGTCGTATATATTTTAGCGACCACTGTCGGCCTGATTCATCACTAAGGTGGTCGTTAAAAGTTTCACATCATTTAAAATCTGAGAAGCTTAGCGATTGTTATAGGCGGTTGTTTATTCTTTTTAGACAGAATGACACTTATTTTCCTTTAAATTGTTACTCACTTTTAAAGTAGTCGATAAATTTCTTTTTTTGCCAATTAGGTCCTTAAAGTGACATTTTTTGACATTTTCATTCCTTTTACCCAATTTGACACCAACACAACCTAGTTTGACCACACCACAATTTCACCAATTAATTTTTTTTCAAAAAACATAAAAAAGGATAATTGGGGATCAAGCTTAAGAGCAAGAAGAAGAAGAAGAATCATCAAAAGGTAAGATTATGAACTTTAAACTTTTAGTTTTGAAGTTATTTCATTGAATCATGATTTTGATAGTTGTTGGTGGTTGGTTAACTGGGGATCATGATGGATTCGATAAGGAAGGATATGACGTAGATTTTATGTTTAATCCATGTCATAATCAAATCTAAGATCAAAAAATCATAAACCTATGGTTGAGGATGGAAAAATTATTTAGAGGACTTAAATCAAACTTATAAAAGTGTTGATTGTGGATTGATTTGTGAAATTCGTAAAGAAGGACAAATAGGTAATGAAGTTATAGAAATAATCTTATTTGAATGGACTAAAATCGATTTAAATTGAAGTCGTGGCAAAAAATTTCGTAAAGCATGTTAAAAAGAAGAAAACAAAGTTTTGGGGGACTTTTGAACTAATTTCCAAAAAAATTAATGAATCTGAAAAATTATGAATCTGTGGGGGTTTTGTAGAGCATGTTACAAGCTTTCCATATCCTTAAAAACTGACTAATTTTTGATAACGGATGACCAAGTTATGAAGATTTGAAGTATGCGCGTCAAAATAGGCAAAATCTGGAAATTTTTGACAATAGGAACCGAGGTTCTGATGATTGGGCGTGGGGCGCGCTGCCCACAATGTAACAATCCAGAATTTTAAATTATAATTTCAAATATTTGTTGAATTATATAAATATTTAATTGATATTTTTATTGTTGAATAAATATTTATTTAATTTGATTTGATTTGATTATTTATTTGTTAAATAAATAATTAATGAGTGAAGAAAATTAATGATTATAAGATAATATTCTAATTTAATCTAATAATTAAGTTAGAGAGTTGATAGGGATTAAATAGATTATTAAAATATTTTAATTTAATTTGGTAATAAAAGTGTGACAATAAACTATTATATAAATGAGTTATAAAAATAAATTAAAGGTGTTTAATTTAGTTTTGCCAAACAATGCTTAAAGATATTAAGTCTTTAATTTTTAAAGAGTTTTTGCCAAACAAAGCCTTATGACTTTTAAATTTTAATTTGAATTATAATAAATAAAATATAAATAATATATATTAAGTCTTGGTAACTGGTAATTTAATATTGTCATTAGTAAAACGTCGGTTTTGGGATGTTTTGGGTCTGCGTGCGTTGGTTTTGTTTTATTTCACATAAAAGGGTCTGGTATTGGCTTAAGTGAAAAGAGAAGAAAGAATACAGAGAAAAGAAAATAGAGAGAGCAGAGAGAAGTTTGTGAAAATTTGAGAGAGACTTCTGTGATTCCAAGAAGTTGTCTGTGATTAGCAAGGATTATCCAAGCAATTCAAGGTATGTTTTCAAAGCTTTAATATTATATGTATGAATATTTTACATTCACAAGTCTTATGTTTTCTATAAATTCATGTTGGGTGAATTGTTATTATAAACTGAACTATTGTATTTATATGTATTGGTGATGTTAGAACTAACATCTAGATAAGGATTTAGTGTACCAATTACTCTCTTTACGTTCAAAAAAAATAAGAAAAACTGATTACAGTGCATGTGTGTATGAACATGGCTTGTAGGAGTACCAAAATTGATAGTTGATTGTGAACTAATAGGTAAATTGAGCCTTGATTGTATTAATTCAGTAAGTAATGAAGAGAATGTAGTTTGAATAATTTAATTTGGTGTACAATGGTGATTACAGTGTTAACTTTGTTAACAATGTCAAAAAATAGAGGTTTGTATAAAACATGGAATTGAAAGGTTTTAAATTTGATGCTTATGTTATTTATGTGGGTAAAAACGTACTAGAGACCTTAAGTTATGTTTATATGAAATGTTAGTGAGTTATACGTGTTAAATTGGGTGCTAGAAATTAAGATTAGCTTCATTTTTGTTCTTCGTGCTCATTTCTGTGATTCAGCGCCGCAACACCAAATCTCACGCCGCAGCGCCAAACATAGCGTTGCAACGCCAAGCCTCGCACCGCAGCGCCAGCACCGTCCCCAGTGTAAACTGTGGCGCCGCAGCACCGGTTAGCAGAATGGCCAGAAAATTATTTTTTATTACACAAAGTCTGTAATTGTTGATATGGTGCAATATTATGACTGTTAAAATATTATTTTTGTTAATCGTGGTATTATAGTACTAAGAATGAGAATATTATTAATAATTAACAAGTTTTGTTATTACATTACTAAGGTGACTTGACTATGTGATTAAAACCAATCCATACATGAAATAGATATTTATTTGTATACAAAGTATATGTAGTAACTAATTGTGTCATAATGACATGTTATAGGATATTGTGAGTCAAATTATTACGATTTAGCTCACACGCAAGGCAAGTTTTCTAACTCTAAACTTTCTTTGAGCAAGTTCTGAACTCTAATTATATCGTGCAAGTTTCTAAACCTTACCTCTTGATATTGAGCAAGTTTTTCTAATCTTTAACTTGTTTCTTAGTATGCAAGTTTCTTAACTCTGATGCACTTGTGTTGAACAAGTTTTATCGTTCAAATTATCATTTATTATGCATGCTCAATACTCAATTCTAAACAAAGTTCTAATCTTAGCTTAATATTGTTCAAGCAAGGTATGTTACGTTATTCAATGCTTATGCTTTTAGCTTATTTTTAAAGCATGACCTTAATATACAATGTTGACTCATTTATGACTTATTCCATAGCATATTATTATTACATTCTTATTCAACTAATCTTTAGTTGATGTTCGTTAAACTCTAAATTACCTTGAAACTTATCCAAACCAAACTTACTTTGGTGCATACTTGTATTCTAAATACTGAGATGAACAACCCTATTATAGGGGATAATTTACGCATAACGTTTAAATGTGTGTGCACAATACATTGTACGAAGGGCTGATCCCCCTAAGTATGAGGAGTCCCTATAGTCTTATGACTGTTAAAGTTTAAGTTGAAAGAATATGTGACACCCCCAAAATAGGTATACATCACCTATTCTGAGTCGCTAAATACATGGTACAGAATACAAATACAATCTTAAATATACAACATGAGCTGTGAGTTTTAATACCAATATTTTCTTCTAGACAGTATTAAAACTCAAAATAAGTCCTCAATACATTTATTAACACACTATTTCATAGAATAGTGAGGACTACTAATGTTATCGTCTGGATCGTCACTCCGTTCCCCGACTAGTCCCTGCTACATTCTCATTTCCTGAAGATAATAATGAAAGTAAAAGGGTGAGCTCAACTAGCCTAGTAAGAAATATTATGACTAAGATAATGCAGAATAAATTATCATTAGTCTTCAACAATGTTAAACTGATAAAAAATAATAGACATCAAGTTTAACTGCAGCGGAACAAGCAATCCATTAAAAGAGTCAAGTAGAGAATAAAATCTACTATCTTTTATGATTTAAAAAGGTTTTTTTTATCACTTTTATCACTGAGACTCAACTTAATAAATAATCCACATCATCCCTGCACTACGGCCAAGGATATTCATTAGTATCACAACCACAAATTATCCATGCACTACAGGCCAAGAATATTCGTGTATTCATCAATGGTCATGATCATGCCAACAAATGTCTATCAATGCACTACAGGCCAATGAGGACTTTTACCACATCATTTGTAACATTACAGTCATGATTATACCAAATAATCCTGGGTCATAATCATACCAAGTCCATCTATGCACTACAGGCCACAGATGACTTTCAAAAAAAAATATAAACATGCGGATGATGACAATGATATAAGAATTCAATAAAACAAGTTCAAGAATTAATTTATTCAGGAACTAATAACGTCCATATTGTCAACATGATACTTCTTTGTAGAGAAAAATTCAAGAATGCTCAGAAGAATATTTGAAAAGATATTGGATGAAGCGCAAATATCAAGGATATTCCACTAATTTTAAGGAGTATAGAAGTCAAAACTTTAACTAACTGAGTATAATAAAGAATGGAATAACAAAAGAAATCACCAGGCATGCGATAGACCACACAGACAGGTTATTCCAACAGAATAATAAATAACAGAACCAGGTCATGCGTAAACGCACGGACAGGATATTCCAACAAAATAATAAATAATGGAACCAGGTCAGGTGAAATTCACACCGACAAGATGTTCCAACAGAATAATATATAACGGAACCAGGACATGCGTAAACGCACAGACATGATGTTCCAACAAAATAATAAAGAATGGAATAACAGAAGAATTTCACCATGTATGTGGTACTTCGTACAAACAAGTTATTCCAACATAATGATAAAGAATGAAATAACAGAAGAATTTCACCATGTATAGGGTAGACCGCGTATACAGGTTATTCCAACAGAATAAAAAAATGGAATAACAGAAGTTCTCTTCATAAATACGAAAGAAATAATACCCCTTACCTTAGAAGAAACTGGATATAGAAGTAGTGAAGTAGCAGAATACTTTTATTCTTTCTCTCTATAGTTTCTCTCTCTAGAGTTTCAGTGAATTCGTAAGAAATAATGAAGGAATGAGCTTCTATTTATAGAAGAATAGACTGAATAGTAACTAATCCATGAACGGTCAGATTGATTTACTTTTAAACGGACGGTCCAGATTGATTTAATAAAAAAACAAAATCTTTTAAATAAAATATAATATATTCTATTTATAATCTAATAAAACAAATAACTTTATAAAAGTATTCTGTTTTATATAAAAAGATTTTTACTATACAAACACTATACAGGCACTATGCAAACACTATGCATAATAAAATATAATATATTCTAATTATTATGTAATAAAACGAATAACTTTATAAAAGTATTCTGTTTTATATAAAAAAAGATTTTACTATGCAAAACACTATGCATAATAGAATATAATATATTCTATTTATAGTCTAATAAAATGAATAACTTTATAAAAGTATTCAATAAAAAGCTTTTCTGTTTTATTACATTAATAATACTAATAAAAAAAAACTCATCATCATTATCATAATTCACACTATTAATCGACCAGGTCGTTCCCAGGAAAGAGGGGGCTTTTCAATAAAGATTTCTCCCTATTAGCGCGCAATTAGGTGACCAAACCTCTCCTTGGTAGAACTTTTAGACATCGTTAATATTGCAAATAAGAATATTAATAACTCTGTCATCTCAATTATTGATTTAATAATATATAAAATATAGACAATAATTGAATCAAATAACGTGAGATACTATGCAATAATTATTGAAGTAATAATTGAACAAAACTAAGTGACTTCTCACGTAAGCATCAATAATCAATACCGTGTGCTACTATGCAACCACGCGTATTACTGTACTTTTAACACCGGGTGTTTCAACAGTTAACAATAAAACTTCCGCCGTTATTTTCATAAAATATTTTTGTCGTTTTCTCAATCCGACAATAATTCCGTTGTCGAGTCCACCAATGATTGTGCCGTCGTACAAATATTCCCTATTAAAACGAATATTCACCGACCAATCGAATATTATATAACAACTTACGTACTTTGCAAAATTTATAACTATTAACCACAACTATAACATTATATCAAATTCATTCCATAATATTCAAAAATGATAATTATAGAAAATTAATCTTTATTCATAAAAGTTGGGGTCTTACAATCTCCCTTTCTGATGAAATTTCGTCCTCAAAATTAGGGTACGTACCTGGTATGTCGAAGAGGTAAGGATACCTTGATTTCATTTCAGATTCTAACTCCCAGGTCATTTCCTCAACATCGTGGTTCCTTTATAAAACTTTGACTTGAGGTATAACCTTGGAGCGTAGAATATGTTCCTTCTTATCCAAGATTTGAATAGGAACCTCTTCATACGTTAAATCTTCCACTATTTCGTCTGGTTCTAACTCAATAATGTTGTTCAGGTCTTTCACATATTTACGTAACATGGATATATGAAAAATGTTATGAACACGAGATATACTTGGCGAAAAAATGAGTCTATAGGCTACAGTCCCTACTCGATCGAGGATTAAAAATGGGCCAATGAATCGAGGATTGAGCTTTCCTCTCTTTCCAAATCTCGTAACTCATTTCTATGGAGTAACACATAACAACACATGATCTCCAATATCGAATTCCACGTCCTTTCGATGAAGATCAGCATAACTCTTTTGTCGGTCTTGTGAGGTTTTTATACGTTGTCGGATCGTTTGAATCTTTTCCATAGTCATACGTACCAACTCTGGTCCCAACAACGTTGCTTCACCCACCTCATCCCAGCATACTAGAGAACGACACTTTCTTTCATGCAACGCTTCGAATGGAGCCATGCCAATACTTGCTTGATAAATGTTGTTATAGGAAAACTCCACCAATGGTAAGAACTTGTCCCAACTTCCCTTGAAGTCAAGGACACAGAGTCTTAATAAATCTTCAAGAGTTTGAATAGTCCTCTCTGATTGTCCGTCCGTCTGAGGATGATATGCTGAACTAAATCGTAAATCCGTGCCCATCGCTTTTTGTAAACTAACCCAAAATCGTGAAGTGAATCTTGGGTCTCGATCAGAAACTATGGATACTGGCATACCATACAGTCTTACAATCTCGTTTATGTACATACGAGTAAGACGTTCAAGTGTATAAGTTTCTCGTATTGTTAAGAAATGAGCAGACTTGGTCAATCTATCAACAATGACTCAAATTGCATCTATGCCTTGAGAAACCTTGGGAAGACCAGTAAAGAAATCCATGGTAATGTGCTCTCACTTCCATTTTGGAATTTCAAGTGGTTGCAATGGACCTTTTGGTACTTGATGCTCTGCCTTGACTCGTTGACAAATTAAACACCTTGAGATAAACAGCGCTATCTCTCTCTTCATATTGCCCCACCAAAATGTATGTCGAAGATCATGATACATTTTGGTACTCCCAGGACGGATTGCAAACGGTGTGTTGTGCGCCTCCATCATGATTTTATACTTTAACTCAGGATCGTTAGGAACACAAAGTCTGGAGTTGACTCGAAGTATTCCTTTTTCATTGATTCTTGCTTCCGACATAGCATCTTCTTGTACTTTCTTTCTCATATGCATCAACTCCAGGTTTGTAGCTTGAGCAGCTTTAACTTTATTAATTAAAGTCGGTTCTACTCGTATATTCGCCATCATCACGTGGTTCCCTGGAGTCTTTATCTCTATCTCCATCCTTTAAAAGTCATACAAAATGGGCCTCTGCGTTGACAAAATCACACTAGTACCCGCATATGATCTTCTACTTAATGCGTCAGCTGCCACGTTTGCTTTTCCAAGATGGTATGATCATAATCTTTCAACAGTTCAAGCCAACGTCATTGTCTCATGTTGAGTTCCTTTTGAGTGAAGAAAATATTTGAGGCTTTTATGATCCGTAAAGATCTCCACTTTCTCCCCATACAAGTAATGCCTCCAAATCTTTAGTGCAAAAACTACAGCTGCTAACTCTAGATCATGAGTAGGATAATTTCTCTCATATTCTTTGAGTTGTCGAGAGGCATAGGCTATGACTTTCCCATGTTGCATGAGAACACATCTTAACCCTTTGCCTGAAGCATCACTGTAGATGACAAATCCCTCCAAGCCAGATGGTATTGTCAGAACAGGTGCTGAAATGAGTCTCCTCTTGAGTTCTTGAAAACTCTTCTCGCATTCCTCACTCCAACCGAATTTTTTATCTTTCCGAGTCTGCTGAGTTAATGGAGTAGCAATTCGAGAAAACCCTTTTATGAATCTCCGATAATAACCAGTTAAGCCGAGAAAACTACGTACTTCAGTCACTGATTTAGGTTGTTCCCAACTTTGAATAGCTTCGATCTTTGCTGGGTCAACAGATATTCTATGACTTGATACTACGTGCCCAAGGAATGCTACTTCCTCAAGCCAGAACTCGTATTTCTTCAACTTGGCATAAAGCTTATATTCATGAAGCTTTTGGAGTATCAGCCTCAAGTGTTGCTCATGATCTTCACGACTTTTGGAATAAATAAGATGTCATCAATAAAGACGACCACAAAGTGATCCAAATATTCCTTGAATACTAGGTTCATCATATCCATAAAGGCAGCAGGAGCATTAGTCAATCCAAAAGACATAACTAGGAATTCATAATGCCCGTACCGAGTTCTGAAAGCCGTCTTTGGAATGTCATCGGTTCTAATCTTTAATTGGTGATATCCGGAACGAAGATCAATCTTTGAAAAGAATTTGGCTCCCTATAACTGGTCAAGCAGGTCATCAATACGTGAAAATGGGTACCTATTTTTGATGGTGACATGATTCAACTCCCGATAATCAATACAAATTCGCATACTCCCATCTTTCTTTTTCACGGATAGAACAGGAGCACCCCAAGGAGACGTACTAGGACGAATGAAACCGATATCTAACAATTCCTGCAGTTGGGTCTTTAACTCCTGAAGTTCAATAGGAGTCATTCGATATGGGGCTTTGGAAATAAGTTTTGTACCGGTTTCAAGGTCGATACAAGATTAAATTTCACGCTCTGGGGGTAGGCCAGGAAGTTCTTCAGGGGATACGTCAGGAAATTCATTAATAACAGAAATATCATTCAAAACTGACGTATTTTTGTTTAAATCCGTGACATGAGCTAAGAAAGCTTGACATCTGTTTTTCAATAAATGAATAGCTTTATGGCTTGAGATGGCAGTGATTGATTTTAATGGTTTGGTTGCTTGAATTCGCATAATAGGTTGGTTAGGAATATGAAAGCTAACAACCTTACGAAAATAATTAATTTTTGCATGATGAGTAGTTAACCAATCAATCCCTAGAATCACATCAAATGCAAGTATTTTCAAAGAAATAAGATCGACAGGTAATGTGAGGGTACCGATTTGAACCAAACAAGACTTATAAGCAATGTATGTAATGAAGGTTTCTCCCAATAGAGTTTCAACAGATAAGTCAAAGTCTAATTTCTCCGTAGTCAAATTTAAACGTTGAGCAGAAGTAGGAGAAATAAAAGAATGGGTAGAACCGGTATCAAATAAGGTATATAGTTCACTAGAGTTTAAGATAAGCTTACCCGTGATGATCTCGTTCGGGTTCCTTTCTTTCTGGGAGGTCACAAAAAACGCTCTCCCTTGCACTACTGGCTTTGACTTTTCTGGAACGTCCTTTGGTGCCTCCATTCTAGCTGAACTTGTCTTCGGTGAACGACAAAATCAAGCTAGGTGACATTCTCTTCCACAATTATAACATCCTTTGGATGGCATAGCGCAGTTTGGAATGATTTGTCCCTCCTCTCCGCATTTGAAGCATATGATAGGTGGTAGTTCTCATTCCTTAATAACGGGTGCTGATGCTGACGTCTTTCCATCATTGTTGCATCTCCTCTTCTTGAAATGTCCATTCTTTTTGTTTTATCCATGATTACCACCGAAGTGGTTACCATTTCTGGCATGTTGATTCCCTCCACGCTTATTGTCATCGCTTCGATGACTGCTATCACTAGTATTATCATTTTGCCGGCTGCTCTCTTTTGGTTGGGTTGACTCATTATCGCGCTCTAATAACTGAGCCCTATTAACAACATCTGAATACAGACACAGTTTATAAGAGATAAGGTATTGACGTATCTCGGGTTTCAAACCTCTTAGAAACATTCGCGTCATTCTCTCCTCGTTATCAACCAAATGGGATGCAAACCGGGACAACTCGACAAACTTGGCTTCGTACTGCGACACGGTCATATTTTTTTACTCCAGCTTGATGAACTCTACCTCTTTCATGTGACGAATACTTTTGGGAAAGTACTTGTCGTTGAACAATTCTTGAAACTTCTCCCAAGTCATCTTCAGTGCGGCAGGTTGAGTACGTTTTACAGATTCCAACCAGTAATCTGCTTCTGCATGCAACATGAAGGTGGCAAAGGGAACCTTTTGCTCTTCGGAGTATCCCAAGACATCAAATATCTTGCAGATCTGCTTTATCCACGTCTCCTTCTTAAGTGGTTTTGGCTCTCCAAAAAACTTCGGTGGTCCCAGTTCCTTGAACTGCTTAGCGGTGACCGTCCGAGAGTTGCCAGTGTTTCCACCTGTATTTTGGACAGGAGCCGCTCTTGCCTGATGTTGCATGAATTACATAAAGCCTCTAAACATTCCATCATTCATCATCTGGTCTGTGTTGTTGTTTTCCTGAGTATTGTCGCCTTCCTGATGCACATTATCCTGATTATTGATCTGTGGAGACTCAACGGTCTCCTGTGCTCCATTGATGTTCTCAACAGTCTCGGATGTCATTTTCAAATACTGCCACAAAACAAGGGTTAATTAGCATATCACATATTATCTCTATACTCTGATCGACCAATTAAATACCAAATAAACTTAGGTAGGTTATACTAGCGAAGGAATTCCACGTCTCTCCCCTCCTAGTTCTTGTCTCACATCTTAACCAGGAATCATATTCCCTAAGCTTTGATACCAACTGTGACACCCCCAAAATAGGTATACATCACCTATTCTGAGTCGCCAAATACATGGTAAAGATTACAAATACAAATCTTAAATACACAACATGAACTGTGAGTTTTAATACAAATATTGTCTTCTAGACAGTATTAAAACTCAAAATAAGTCCTCAATACATTTATTAACACACTATTTCATAGAATAGTGAGGACTACTAATGCTATCGTCTGGACCGTCACTCCGTTCCCCGACTAGTCCCTGCTACATTCTCATTTCCTGAAGAGAACAATGAAAGTAAAAGGGTGAGCTCAACTAGCCCAGTGAGAAATATTATGACTAAGATAATGCAGAATAAATTATCATTAGTCTTCAACAATGTTAAACTGATAAAAAATAATAGACATCAAGTTTAACTGCAACGGAACAAGCAATCCATTAAAAGAGTCAAGTAGAGAATAAAATCTACTATCTTTTATGATTTAAAAAGATTTTTCATCACTTTTATCGCTGAGACTCAGCTTAATAAATAATCCACATCATCCCTGCATTACGGCCAAGGATATTCGTTAGTATCACAACCATAAATTATCCATGCACTACGGGCCAAGGATATTCGTGTATTCATCAATTGTCATTATAATGCCAACAACTATCCATCAATGCACTACGGGCCAATGAGGACTTTTACAACATCATTTATAATATTACGGTCATGATTATACCGAATAATCCCTGGTCATAATCATACCAAGTCCATCTATGCACTACAGGCCATAGATGACTTCAAAAAATATATATAAACATGAGGATGATGACAATTATATAAGAATTCAATAAAACAAGTTCAAGAATTAATTTATTTAGGAACTAATAACGTCCAAATTGTCAACATAATACTTCTTTGTAGAGAAAAATTCAAGAATGCTCAGAAGAATATTTTCATGAAAAGATACTGGATGAAGTGCAAATATCAAGGATATTCCACTAATTTCATGGAGTATAGAAGTCAAAACTTTAACCAACTGAGTATAATAAAGAATGGAATAATAAAAGAAATCACCAGGCATGAGATAGACCGCACAAACAGGTTATTCCAATAGAATAATAAATAACGGAACCAGGTCATACGTAAACGCACAGACTGGATATTCCAACAGAATAATAAATAACGAAATCAGGTCAGGCGAAATTCGCACCGACTAGATGTTCCAACAGAATAATAAATAATGAAACCAGGTCATGGTAAACGCACAGACATGATGTTCCAACAGAATAATAAAGAATGGAATAATAGAAGAATTTCACCATGTATGTGGTACTTCGCACAAACAAGTTATTTCAACATAATGATAAAGAATGAAATAACAGAAGAATTTCACCATGTATAGGGTTGACCGCGTATACATGTTATTCCAACAGAATAAAAAAATGGAATAACAGAAGTTCTCTTCATGAATACGAAAGAAATAATACCCCTTACCTTAGAAGAAACTGAATATAGAATTAGTGAAGTAGTAGAATACTTTTCTTCTTTCTCTCTATAGTTTCTCTCTCTAGAGTTTCAGTGAATTCGTAAGAAATAATGAAGGAATGAGCTTCTATTTATAGAATAATGGACTGAATAGTAACTAATCCATGAACGGTCTAGATTGATTTACTTTTAAACGGACGGTCCAGATTTATTTAATAAAAAAACAAAATCTTTTAAATAAAATATAATATATTCTATTTATAATCTAATAAAACGAATAACTTTATAAAAGTATTTTGTTTTATATAAAAAGATTTTTACTATACAAAATACTATGCAGGCACTATGCAAACACTATGCATAATAAAATATAATATATTCTAATTATTATGTAATAAAACAAATAACTTTATAAAAGTATTTTGTTTTATATAAAAAAGATTTTACTATGCATAATACTATGCATATTAGAATATAATATATTCTATTTATAGTCTAATAAAACGAATAACTTTATAAAAGTATTCTGTTTTATATAAAAAGTTTTTCTGTTTTATTACATTAATAATACTAATAAAACAAAACTCATCATCATTATCATAATTCACACTATTAATCGACCAGGTCGTTCCCAGGAAAGAGGGAGCTTTCCAATAAGAATTTCTCCCTATTGGCGCGCAATTAGGTGACCAAACATCTTCTTGACAGAACTTCTAGACATCGTTAATATTGAAAATAATAATATTAATAACTCTGTTATCTCAATTATTGATTTAATAATATATAAAATATCGACAATATTTGAATCAAATAACGTGAGATACTATGTAACAATTACTGAAGCAATAATTGAACAAAACTGAGTGACTTCTCACGTAAGCATAAATAATCAATATCGTGTGTTACTATGCAACCACGCGTATTACTGTACTTTTAACACCGGATGTTTCAACAGTTAACGATAAAACTTCCGCCGTTATTTTCATAAAATATTTTTGTCGTTTTCTCAATCCAATAATAATTCCTTTGTAGGGTCCACCAATGATTGTGCCGTCAAACGAATATTCCCTGTTAAAACGAATATTCCCCGACCAATCGAATATTATATAACAACTTGCGTACTTTGCAAAATTTATAACTATTACTCACAACTATAACATTATATCAAATTCATTCCATAATATTCAAAAAATGATAATTATAGAAAATTCATCTTTATTCATAAAAGTTGGGGTCTTACAGAATACTTATAACTATGGATATAGTTCGTGGTCTTTTGACCCTCAGATATATATTTCAAATTATGTTCCTGATTATTATTGATAAAACACATTATTCAATTCTATTGAGTCTATTCATTTGACAGTTGTTATAATGTTTTATTCATTGTCATTTCAAGTGAGCATTGTTTACTCACTCTTGCTTATATAAATATTACAACTAAATTTGAGAAGGTCGATGAACCTACCACTAGTAAAGAGAAAGGGAAGATAAACAAGTTTTGAAGATTTGTAAACCTGTTGACTTTTATATTGTCAGACTTTATTTTTAAATCTTGTGATGTAGTTATTTAATTTTCCGCACATGATGTTTGCATTCCTCAGGAATTGATCCCAACCACTCCCTGGGCTAATATCCAAATAATCACAAGGAACAGCCGTTTTCAGACCTGGCCGTACTCCACACTGGCTCTCTACTACTCTAAATTCCAACTCGTTCCCCTCTTTCTCAATATTTTGATCAAGTTCTTCCCAGGTAAACAGCAATGGCAATGTAAATGCGCCCCAAGGGTTAAAATCCAAAAGCTTAACCATCTCATTCTTAGTAACATAAACATCAAAGGTGTACTTTTCTGATTCGAAATTCTGCCACACCTTATCCATGAAAAAATCCTGGATTATATTTTTGAAATGTTTTTTATTCTCGAGAAGGGAAGGATAATATCCAGTGACCTCACGCTGCGAAATTCCAACTATGAGCTGATTGCGAACAAAGCAACGAAATTCCATCTCAGGACGGAGGGATGGGTACCACTTACGGAGAGCAAGGAAGAAGCGTGAGGGTCTTGACAAGGTCTTATCACCACATGAATCATATGCATGGCATAAATCATGGACTAGTGAGTCGGATGAGCGAAACAGAAGAGCTATCTCACTGAAAGAAGTGCATTTAAGATTCCCAGTCGAGCTAATCCAAGCAGAGTCTTTAGGGGCACTCCAATTCAGCTTAGGGAAGACAGCACCCCCAAGGGATTCAATTGATTCTTTGATCTTTAATTCCAGTTCTGGAAAAGAAGGAGGCGATGAAGATCGTTCTGACTCGTCTTCGGATCCTTCTGATACTACATAGTCCTCTTCCTCTTCAGGATTATGAATTCTATTTGGTAAGGCATCATCATTTGATATGGAAAGAGGAAGAACCAAGGGACCGGAATCATCAACAAGGTATTGAACAAAGGATTCAGGAAGTTCATGAATTAAGGTTTTTATGGAGGTTGATTTGAATTTTGGGTACCATTCTTGAATCTGGCATCTATTTACTTCTTCTTCCTTCATCTTCCAGAAGCGGGTAAAATTGTTGACTCAAACTAAAGTTAAAGGCCCTTTCTTCTAATTTCTGCACAATATATAAGAACACAAGTCAGAAGCTAAGAACATGACCACCAGTTCAACATGGTAAAATTACCCAAACTGTGCCACCAACATTTCAAGCATTTTAAATTCTTCACGGCTTATGTAATAGTAAACCTAACCAATGGAAGGAAAAAAAGTAATGCACCAAAAAGGATAATAAATAGACAACCAACCTTCAGTTATATAAATTATAGAAATTTATAATTGCGAAAGTATAAAGAAACAAACCAGAACTTAGATTAGTGAAGAGAATAGCAAAATTTTAAAGCCGCCAAGACAACAAGCAATAACGATTGTAAGATCCAAAAACTCCAATTATCAAGTATGACCATCTGTTTAAGAGGGTGTTTTATATTCTCAGTTGAATCTGAACAAACTCAGAGTAACAAACATTGTAATTTATATCCACAAAAAAATCAAACGACCATCATGACATGTAGCATTTCAATGTCCTATAACAGGGATCCTTTTAAGTTTAAACCAGGGCAGGAAGAGTTGAGATAACATTATCATTATTCATTGTACACAATATTCTTCTCTTGTACTCAAAAAAGAGAAAACGCAGAGTGCACACATGCTTGGAATATCAAGTATCAACTCAAACAAACCTCACGGAAAAGCAACCACGTATTACTTGAGCTGATGCTACTAGAATAAGCTCTAATTACAAGCTAGATAAGCATAGCATGAAACCTATAGAAAATTATTATTGTAAAAGATGGTTTAAGAAAAATAACATTCTTTCACTAATCAGCCTTACATTTATGTTGTTTCACCGGTTAGCTGCAAAAGATGCCAAAATCCAGATATACTAAGGGGGTGTTTGTTTAGAGCTGAATAGAGCTGAATCCAGTGCGTTTATTTTGAATAAAAATAGTCTGAATGGCTGAATCGGTCAGATTTTTGGGTTGAATGACAAAGTGTAATTTTTTTGGCTGGATGGGCTGAATGACTGCTGAATGAAGTATTTTGTATTTAATTTTTTTACAATATTAAGTAATATTAAATAAATTTACAAAAATTTTGAATTTTTTCAAATGGATAAAATAATAAAAATATGTTATTTAGATGTTTCAGACATGTCAATTATCAAACAACTTTTTTCATCCAGTATTCAAAATTCTGCTTCATTCAGCTCATTCAGATTACTTAAACATTCAGAACTATTTCATTCAGTTTTATCAAACACCCCCTAAATCCTAAAATCTTTAAATTCAGCAGTTAGAGACCACACGATGGTATACCAGGAGATGCATACATTAATATGTATAAAGAGAATTTACACATAAGAAAAAGCCAAGGGAAAAAAACACAAGGAGGAAGTATTCGTACTGATAAGAGTGGCAAAGGCAATCAGAAGTCTTTGCAATTACATTCATAGTATAAATATTACAATCTCTTCAGGAAAAATAATCTTAATAGTTCAATCCAAAGAGACAAGTCTTACAAATTTAATAAAACATCTCATTACAACAATAAATAAAATATTCAAACGAGAAAAGGGTTAAAAAAAATATAACATGAGACATGATACTCACACTACCAATATGCATAGTATAACATTAACAACAATTAACAAACCAAAACAAGTTTAACATATATTTGCACCAACTATGCTTAAAAAGATGCAAAAAGTCTTTCTTTTTTTCTCTATATCTATAGAAGGGCAAATATAATATCTTTAGTTAAAATCTTATCCCTTAAGGACCAAACACTTTAATCAATATATATTTGCTACCTGTTATTATAGTTGGTATTTTATAATTCCTTAAGGTTTGGGCTGTCTTAAGTCAAACTCCCTTGAGTAATGCGTTTGTATTAACTTGAAAGCTGTTGTAGACGAAAGTGGAGGATCCATGATAATTGCTGGGACTACAGAGGTATTTTTGAATCATTTCACCAAGGGAATGGATCCTTTCTCCTGTCATGACTCCAAGAGCTTATCATCAAGTAATTCTCAAAGCCATTTCTATCATTTATATCTAATTTCTTGTCCATTTTGTGAAATTTATCGACGCTGAAAAATGCTGAATCTTTTTCAGTAGCTCTAGTCTGAGTATTACAAGTGAATTTATAAAAGGAGGTAAAAATTACAAATGTTTGTGCAGTTGATTCCAAATGTGCTGCAGTATGAGAACTGGACAACTGTGGTTGGTGATCACTTTGAAATTCCGGCAGAGACGAGGACAACCCTACTAAAGAATGTCCTACAAAGTCTTGCTGGTGGGACAATTTGCCAATTTGTTGTTCATGAGTTGGAGGGTTCAAAGTTGGGGGCACTTGTTGCATTGAATGACCCTATAAAGGGTGGATTTCCAGCTGGTTTCTAAATTTTGCTAAGAACTTTAGGAAGCTCAGCTGAATTATCCCTCTATTCTGAGATTCAAGCAATCAACTAAAAGAGAATCCAAATAAGAATTATCCCTCTGTTCTGTTCTGTTCCGAAACAAGACCATCAATAACTCTTTTGGAATCACTCTCCAATACAACTCTAAGAAATTGAGAATCTAATGACCATTTTTCCTTTTTCTACTTGTATGGAAATAATTTAATGAGCATGTTGCAATAATAGAATTCATAAATCATTCAATCTTTTACATTTCTCTTTTCTTGGCATGGAAAGCCAACATTAAATTTTAATGCTAGCAGCTACAACATTATTAAGAGAAGAAAAAAAAATCCTCATGAACCAGTTAATTAAACAAGAATGCCACATGTGGATATAATTATGTAAAACAATATTAACCGAAAAAAAAATTTAATAATCAATACAACAGAAAATATTATAAAATATCCAGCTGCAGAAATAGTACATGTTTATGGTTGACTAGTAGTGAAACATTAAAAAATTATGAATGTGCAATAAATGAAGACAAAGAAAGACAAAGTGAAACCAAGAAGAATGATTTCCAAACTAACCCTCCAGAGAATAGTCTTATTTCACCGAGGCAAAAACAAGTAAATACGCATAATAAAACAGTTACCCAAACCTTAAATGTGAAGTGTGTGTCCAGGGGCAGATCCATAAATTTTTCCCACCAGCGGCGGATTTTAACTAATTTTTTTTCTGAAGTTAAATAAAGAGAACTTGAACTAATCATAATAATGTTTACAAATAACAATGCTATCCTCCTAGATTCCATACCTTGAAAATGTTCTAAAATAGCTTCATTATCAATAGTTTCAAATACATCATTTTAAATGCAAGGAACCAAACACTCACTCAACCAAGACAATAACTAGCTTTGACAAAATTATGCTTAGTTCATCTTTCCAAAACAATAACTAGCTTTGACAAAATTATCATCACATTTTATGTAATTAATTAATAACATAACCTTGAAAAAAATTAGTCACATAATTACCTAATTTATCAAACATCTAGTTTCTACAACCAAAACAAAGTAAAATATTACACCCCAAAGTAAAAGTTCAAATTACAGTGGACTCAAACTTAAACAACAAAGACCAAGTTACAACTTTCATGGTTCAATTGGAGCAAACTCCGAGTGAGAAAAATAAAATGTAAAAATTTACAATTCCAACAGGCACTTCAATTAATCAGATAATAGCCAAAAACAGTATCTGCCATTGATGGAAAACATAATTGATAAATGAAAGATTTAAAGATAATTATCACTTCAATGAAAGTCAATGTTCTAAAAGGCGCTAGCCGGGAGGCGGGCGGCCGAGGGAGGCCTAGCGCCTAGGGGGCCTAGGCGGGGCCTATGCGGAATTTTTTTATTTTAAGATAATTTTAATATTTTATCTTAATTTATCCAAACAAAATAATAATATAAAGCAAAACAATCTATAATAAAGATAATAAAGGCTTTTTCTTAAAGTTCAAACACATATCCATATTGCTAATGTCAAAGTTCAAACACATATCCATATTGCTAATGTCAAAGTTCAAACACAAACATGCAATTGTTCAAAGTTTAAACAAATTTTTAACGTATTAGTTTTATTTATAAATAAGATTGCTATTAAATAATAAATTTTAAAATTTCAAGAATTTAATTCAATATTAAAACTTAAAAAACTAAACATAAATTTAAGAATTACAAAATTGAATTAAACTAAATATTACAAATGTATTCTCATTTATATAATTTGAAGTTGGTACAAGTTCAAAAAATTACAACTATAATAAAATTATTCATTTTGACTTGATATTGTTCACTTCTTGTTGTGATTTGATATGCCACAACCTGTATTATGAATATAGTAATCATTAGAAAAATAAACATATCAAGATTTGGTTTGGGTAGTTATTAAAATAAAAAAATCTTTCCGCCTAGAACCCGCCTAATTTTATAGAAGGATTTTTTTATCGCCTTGGGCCTAGATGAGGCACCTGGGGGCTTAGAGGCGCCAAGTGGGGGCCTAGGTCCTAGGCGGGGCGCCAAGAGGGGGCCTGGCGCCTAGGCGGACCTAGGCGGGGATTTTTAGAACAGAGATGAAAGTTGCAAAAAGTTCAATTATAAATCTGCCCCCTTAAGTTTATTAACTTATATTTATGCCCCTATCCCTATACCTAAAAAAATAAAAATAAATAAATAACTCAGCATAGGCAGCTGCCTATCCTTCATGTACGTCCGCCCCTCTGTGTCTCTATCTATCTCATCATGTGATGAGATGGAACAAAAGTCACGTGATAAAAGAGATTAACACACGCCTACATTTAAGGTTGGTTGTAGCCATTGAATTGGTGAAACATTCAAATGCAAAATCATTTAAGGAGCAAGTAGTTTGGTAGAAGCAGTATACATATAAGAATTGAAAGTAGGAGTAAATGAAGATGAATTACATAGAGCACGTGTAAGGTGCGAAGTCGATTCTGGATTCTTCATTTACTTGAGAAATTAAAAATGAAGTTAAAAACATAAATAACCAAACATAAAAAAAATGGAATAGTTATAGATCATGGGCTAAGGCCACAAAGACCCCCACAACCCTGACGACAGCAAGGTTTGATTAACCTATTACTAGCTAGGATACCATGACTGTCTCCAATTCAATGACGAAACTTGAAAAAGCTTATATAGGGCCTTGTACTTGATATCAAAACCTATTGCAATATTTTTAAATCTTCTTCAAAGTACCCCAAAAAAAAAAAAAAAACTAAAGCACCATTCTCCCAACATTAATATGTTGAAACCAAAACAATGAAAACCCATAAAGTGCGAGACTAGTACAACCAACTGATACACAAGTCCAATACCTGACCTTGTTCTCTGATAAGGTTAGCGTGAAACTACTTCATACAACAACCCGCAAAGAAAAAAGTAACAAAATAAATTAAAGAGCCATCAATTAGGTGAAGATGGAACCCAAATTAGGCCGTGCAAAGGACGAATATTAAAATTTCAGTATACCCATCTAGAGTCAGCTCCCACACTTCCCAACTAAACAAATCTTTAAACTTAAAAAGGATAATTTTTATTCTCTTCAAGAAAGTAGTCTTTGACAGCCTTGAATATATAGCACACTGAAGATTCAACTAATTTAAACCCGTAATATTGATGGATCAAATCCAAAACTCCAAAACCATAAACAGAATGAATTGTATAATATATCTGTGTATTTACATATCACAAATCGTACCGTACTGCGATCCGGTAGGAATTGTAAGGCGAAAGAGGAACTGACCCAATCGAGCGAGAGAGTGATTCCAATCGACCTAGATGAGAAGAGCAGAGCAGAGCAGAGCAGAGCAGCCGTTAGAGAAGGGAAGGAATCAGATATAGGTTGGAGATGGGCAGAGCAGCTGTTTGTTTAGGTTAGAGAAGGGAAGAAAATCAGATACACAAACGAGCTTATTAGAAATGACTTATACGTTCTTTTTAAATAAGTTAAGTATTACTTATTAATTTTAACTTATAAGTCAAATAAATAAGTCATATATTAAGTTACAAATAAATACCGAACAGTACAAAACAGCTTATAATCAACTTATAAGATGTTGTCGAACAGAACAGGCTCAGTCTTAAGCTTTCACCAGCTTCAAATTAATGGGTGTTATTTTTTCAATAGTAAAATTTGTTCCTTTAAAACAAACACCAATTAAATTTGTTCATTTAAATTGAACACCATCTAAAATTTTGAGCTCACATTTTCTCTAGTTCCAATTCTTGGGTGAGGATTTTTAACTCCCAAAGGCAGCATAAGAAGCAAGTGGACATGATTCAAGCAACAGTTCATTTTTAAGCAACAGTTCATCATTCATGAGTGTGATTATTCTATATTTTTCCTTTTTATTTTTGTCTTCTGATTGATCTTTAAAACACTCATTTGGTCCGTATTCTCGTGGTTTTGTTTCATTTTAGTTCTTCTATTTTATTTTTATTTTTTTTATAAAAGTCTATCGGTACTACTCCTTCCGTCTATAATTATTTCACGTTTTAAAATTTTTCATTTGTTCCTAATTATTTGACGTTTATTCAAATATAGGAGAATTAATGATAATTTTTTCAAAATTACCCCTCATTGCTTTGCCTATTTTTGATACTTTAAACTCTTTCTCTCTCCTTATTTCAACAAAACTCTCCTTATTTCAACAAAACTCTCTTTATCCCAACAAAAAATTTAAAGGTATTATAGACAATTGAATACTATATTTAATGTTTTCCAATCATTATCTTAATTCACGTGTCCACCTCTAAAACGTCAAATAATTAGAGACGAAGGGAGTATTTTTTAGAGCATTAATAACAATTTCCCTAATCAAACTCTCTATCTCCCATTTTGAAGAATACATCAACAAATTATTATCCGACAGTTTTCTTATCCTTATTTGACTTTCTATTTTAACCCGTATATAGGATTTTACTCCCCAGTGCGAGGAAATCAAAAGACTGTTCTCTATATATACAAAATGACATTTCACACCCTCATTTAAGTGGACAACTCATCAATCATACACATCTTGACATTTTTTGACTATTTCATTTTTAAATTATAAACTTAATATTGACTTTTAAAAAAAATTAATTTCAAACGTATTCAAATTTAAAATTGATTTAAATTTATTTCAAAATAATTATAAAATTTATTATTTTCAAATTTTAAATTAATCATATTAAATTTAAATTTAAAAATATTACAAATTAACTTTTTAAAAGTTAATATTGATCTTGTGTATATTTGTAACTACAATCCATTTAATACTCACTCCATAAGTTACTTAAAATTTAAAATAAAATAAAAATTATTTTATAGTGGAATATAATTGATAAATTATACTCTCTTTGTAAATTATAAGATTATTATTAATTTGATATTTTGACTGTTGGAACTTTTAAATTTCAAATTTTATTATTTAAGGAATCAATATAGGGAACATGTTGGGTACATAGTGAAAAAATTGAATCCCTATTTTGCAGAATGACCCAATAACAATGCAGAGTATGGATAAAGATAAGAAAATTGTTGTGAATGCTCTTAGAGTATTAATATAGGGAATTGATATTTTTACAAGCTAATTTAATATTTTCGCAAGTGGGTCCCATTTTTAACTAAACCAACCCAAGTAGACTAACTATAGGATTTAATTCTTATGTTCAATTTATCCTTACTTAAAAAAAGTTGAATTGTGACGTTCCCAAAATAGGTATACATCACCTATCTTGAGTCATCAAATACATGGTATAAAATTTAAATACAACTTAATTATACAACAGTCGTATAAAATACGACAAAACATATGCTATGAGTTTTAATACAAATATTGTCATCTAGACAATATCCACACTCAATTGAGTCCTCATTACATTTATTATCACTCTATTTAACAGAATAATGAGGACTACTAATGCTACTATCTGGACCGTCACTCCGTTCCATGACTAGTCCCTGCTACGTTCTCATTTCCTGAAGAGAACAATGAAAGTAAAAGGGTGAGCTCAACTAGCCCAGTAAGAAATATTATGACTAAGATAATGCAGAATAAATTATCATTAGCCTTCAACGATGTTAAACTAATACAATATAACAAACATCAAGTTTAACTGCAGCGGAACAAGTAATCCATTAAAAGAGTCAAGTAGATAATAAAATCTACTATCTTTTATGATTTAAAAGATTTTTCATCACTTTTATCGCTGGGACTCAGCTTAATAAATAATCCACATCATCCCTGCACTACGGCCAATGATATTCATTAGTATCACAACCACAAATTATCCATGCACTACGGGCCAAGGATATTCGTGTATTCATCAATGGTCATGATCATGCCAACAACTGTCCATTAATGCACTACGGGCTAATGAGGACTTTTACCACATCATTTGTAACATTACGATCATGATTATACTGATAAATCCCTGATCATAATCATACCAATTTCATCTATGCACTACAGGCCATAGATGACTTTCAACATAATATAAACACGAGGATGATGACAATGATATAAGAATTCAATAAAACAAGTTCAAGAATTAATTTATCCAGGAACTAATAACGTCCAAATTGTCAACATGATACTTCTTTGTAGAGTAAAATTCAAGAATGCTCAGAAGAATATTTCCATAAAAAGATACTGGATGAAGCGCAAATATCAAGGATATTCCACTAATTTCATGGAGTATAGAAGTCAAAACTTTAACCAACTGAGTATAATAAAGAATGGAATAACAAAAGAAATCACCAGGCATGCGATAGACCACACAGACAGGATATTCCAACAGAATAATAAATAACGGAACTAGGTCAGGTGAAATTCGCACCAACAAGATGTTCCAACAGAATAATAAATAACAGAACCAAGTCATGCGTAAATGCACAGACAGGATGTTCCAACAGAATAATAAATAACAGAACCAGGTCAGGTGAAATTCGCACCGACAGGTCAGGTAAATAATAAAAAAAAATTCTGTTTTATTACATTAGTAATACAAATAAAACAAAACTTCATCATCATCATTATTATAATTCACACTATTAATCGACCAGGTCATTCCCAGGAAAGAGGGGGCTTTCCAATAAGGATTTCTCCCTATTGGCGCGCAATTAGGTGACCAAATCTCTCCTTGGCAGAACTTCTAGACATCGTTAATATTGCAAATAATAATATTAATAACTTCGTCGTCTCAATTATTGATTTAATAATATATAAAATATCGACAATAATTGAATCAATTAATATGAGATAATATGCAACAATTATTGAAGCAATAATTGAACAAAACTTAGTGACTTCTCACGTAAGCATCAATAATCAATACCGTGTGCTACTATGCAACCACGCGTTTTACTGTACTTTTAACACCGGGTGTTTCAACAGTTAACGGTAAAACTTCTGCCGTTATTTTTATAAAAATATTTTTGTCGTTTTCTCAATCCGACAATAATTTCGTTGTGGGGTCCACCGTTGATTGGGTCGTCGTACGAATATTCCCTGTTAAAACAAATATTTCCCGACCAATCGAATATTATATAACAACTTGCGTACTTTGCAAAATTTATAAATATTACCAACAACTATAACTTTATATCAAATTCATTCTATAATATTCAAAAATGATAATTATAGAAAATTCATCTTTATTAATAAAAGTCAGTGTCTTACAATCTCCCCTTCTTATGAAATTTCGCCCTCAAAATTAGGGTACGTACCTGGTATGTCGAAGAGGTAATGATATCTTGATTTCATTTCAGATTCAAACTCCCAGGTCATTTCCTCAACATCGTGGTTCCTCCATAAAACTTTGACTTGAGGTATAACCTTGGAGTGTAGAATATGTTCCTTCTTATCTAAGATTTTAATAAGAACCTCTTCATACGTTAAATCTTCCGCTATTTCGTCCAGTTCTAACTCAATAATGTGGTTCGGGTCTTCCACATATTTACGTAACATGGATATGTGAAAAACGTTATGAACACGAGACATACTTGGCGGTAAAGCGAGTCTATTGGCTACAGTCCCTACTCGATCGAGGATTAAAAATGGGCCAATAAATCGAGGATTGAGCTTTCCTCTCTTTCCAAATCTCGTAACTCCTTTCCATGGAGCAACACATAACAACACATGATTTCCAATATCGAATTTCACGTCCTTGCGATGAAGATCAACATAACTCTTTTGTCGGTCTTGTGAGGTTTTTATACGTTGTCAGATCATTTGAATCTTTTTCGTAGTCATACGTACCAACTTCGGTCCCAACAACGTTGCTTCACCCACCTCATCCCAGTATACTAGAGAACGACACTTTCTTCCATACAACGCCTCGAATGGAGCTATATCAATACTTGTTTGATAACTGTTCTTGTAGGAAAACTCCACCAATAGTAAGAACTTGTCCCAACTTCCCTTGAAGTCAAGGACATAGAGTCTTAATAAATATTCAAGAGTTTGAAAAGTCCTCTCTGATTGTCCATCCGTCTGAGGATGATATGCTGAACTAAATCGTAAATCCGTGCCCATAGATTTTTGCAAACTAACCCAAAATTGTGAAGTGAATCTTGGGTCTCGATCAGAAACTATGGATACTAGTATACCATGCAAACTTACAATCTCGTTTATGTACATACGAGCAAGACGTTTAAGTGTATAAGTTTTTCGTATTGGTAAGAAATGAGCAGACTTGGTCAATCTATCAACAATGACCCAAATTACATCTATGCCTTGAGAAACCCTGAGAAGACCAGTAACGAAATCCATGGTAATGTGCTCCCACTTCCATTCTGGAATTTTAAGTGGTTGCAATGGACCTTTTGGTACTTGATGCTCCGCCTTGACTCGTTGACAAGTTAGACACCTTGAGATAAACAGCGCTATCTCTCTCTTCATATAGATCCACCAAAATGTATGTCGAAGATCACGATACATTTTGGTACTCCCAAGATAGATTGCAAACGGTGTGTTGTGCGCCTCCATCATGATTTTATACTTTAAATCAGGGTCGTTAAGAACACAAAGTCTGGAGTTGACTCGAAGTATTCCTTCTTCATCGATTCTTGCTTCTGGCATAGCACCTTCTTGTACTTTCTTCCTCATACGCATCAGCTCCAAGTCTGTAGCTTGAGCAACTTTAATTTTATCAATTAAATTCGGTTCTACTCGTATATTCGCCATTATTACGTGGGTCCCTGGAGTCTTTATCTCTATCTCCATCCTTTGTAAGTCATACAAAATGGGCCTTTGCGTTAACAATATCGCACTCGTACCTGTATATGATCTTCTACTCAATGCGTCAGCTACCACGTTTGCTTTTCCATGATGGTATTGGATGGTATGATCATAATCTTTCAACAGTTCAAGCCAACGTCGCTGTCGCATGTTGAGTTCCTTTTGAGTGAAGAAATATTTGAGGCTTTTATGATCCGTAAAGATCTCCACTTTCTCCCCATACAAATAATGCCACCAAAATTTAAGTGCGAAGATAACATTTGCCAACTCTAGATCATGAGTAGGATAATTCCTCTCATATTCTTTGAGTTGCCGAGAGGCATAGGCTATGACTTTCCCATGTTGCATGAAAACACATCCTAACCCTTTGCCTAAAGCATCACTGTAGATGACAAATCCCTCCGAACCAGATGGTATTGTCAGAACATGTGCTAAAATGATTCTCCTCTTGAGTTCTTGAAAACTCTTCTCACATTCCTCGTTCCAATCGAATTTTGTATCTTTCCGAGTCAGCTGAGTTAAGGGAGTAGCTGATGAGTAGGTTTTATACCTATGAATCCGATATTATTAAACTTAATTATTGTTATCTTTAATTGTTTTTTAGTATCTTTTTATGTGTTTTGTGTTTATTTGTTGTAGGTTGGAGCTAGAGGGACAAATTGGTCATTTCGGAGAAGAAAAAGGACAAAAATCATGAAAATTAAAGCTGAGTGGCATTTTTGTAATTACGTGGTCCTGGTCAAGCGCCTAGGCGCTTGAAAATGGCCTATGTTGAGCACCTAGGCGCTCATGTGCGGAAAGAGGAGCATTTTTCTACTGCTAAGTGGGTTTTTGAAGCCAAATAGGAGTCTGAATGAGGGCGGAGACCAATACAAATAGGAGAAGACTTTAGAAAAGACGTATCACTGAATTTTTCAAGAGATTTGCAGAGAGAACAAGGAAGGAAAACACGAAGGAGAATTGCAAGGGCTGAAGATCAAAGAGAGAGTATTGGAGCAAATTCAGAGTTTCTTCTTCTCTTTTCTAGTTTTATTTTTTGTAATTATCTGGGATGTTTGGATTATTAATCTGGATGATGTTTTTCTTTATTATTATTATCATGAACTAAATTTTCATTAAGATTGCAACGGAACTTGGTATGTAGTTTAAATTGAACCTTCCCATTGAATGAAAGTTGGTTTTTATTGAATTGTTTATTATATCTTTCGCTTATTGTTTAATTGTTTGGCCAACAATCACTGTGATAATCTATATGAAATTGGAAGATGGAGTATAGATTGAGATCTGGATATGATAACATCTGTTCATATAATCTGAATAGGGTTAATATGATTAGCATGTAGGATAGGAATATACCCATGTGTCTTTTGTATCCATTGAAAGAATTTGAGCGTAAAACCCTAATTAACTTGATTCACATAGGAATATAGTGAGTTGATTAACTGGGGTGTTCCTTGTAATCCCGCATCTTAAAGACTGGATTTAAAAGGATTTGTTCACATGTCTTTGGAAGAAGTGTGTGAATTTTTATAAAGCATTCTTGGATAACGATTCATATTAATTAGTTAATTTTAAATGGGAAGTAAGTTAGTTTAAATGAAATACCAAGGGAAGTTGTAATCTTAACCTATTAAATCTGCAGTTATTCTTTTGAAATTTTGATTTTAATAATTAGTTTTGTTAAGTTTAATTTTCAAATCATAAACAAAATTTTTGTAGTTTAAAATAGGATTAATTGCATTAGAATTAGTAATTGATAAATATTAGTCTATTTCCTCGTGGGAACGATATCCTTGCTTGCTAAATATTACAATTGAACGCGTATACTTGTGTGGTAAAGTGCTATTAAAAATTAGGCAACAGTAGCGATTCGAGAAAACCCTTCTACGAATCTCTGATAATAACCAGCTAAGCCGAGAAAGCTACGTACTTCGGTCACTGATTTAGGTTGCTCCCAACTATGAATAGCTTCAATCTTTGCTGGGTCAACAAATATTCCTTGACTTGATACTACGTGCCCAAGGAATGCTACTTCCTCAAGCCAGAACTCGCATTTCTTTAACTTGGCATAAAGCTTATATTCACGAAGCTTTTGGAGTATCAACCTCAAGTGTTGCTCATGATCTTCACAGATTTTGTAATAAATAAGGATGTCATCAATAAAGATGACCACAAAGTGATCCAAATATTCCTTGAATACTCTATTCATCATATTCATGAAGGCAGCAGGAGCATTAGTCAATCCAAAAGACATGACTAGGAATTCATAATGCCCGTACCGAGTTCTGAAAGTCGTTTTTGGAATGTCATTGGTTCTAATCTTCAATTGGTGATATCTGGAACGAAGATCAATCTTTGAAAATTTTTTGGCACCTTGCAACTGGTCAAACAGGTCATCAATACGTGGCAATGGGTACCTATTTTTGATGGTGACATGGTTCAGCTCCTGATAATCAATACAAAGTCGCATACTCCCATCTTTCTTCTTCACGAATAGAACAGGAGCACCCCAAGGAGAAGTACTAGGACGAATAAATCCAATATCTAACAATTCCTATAGTTGGGTCTTTAACTCCTGAAGTTCAATAGGAGCCATTCGATATGGGGCTTTAGAAATGGGTTTTGTACCAGGTTCAATGTTGATACAAAATTCAATTTCACGCTCTGGGGGTAGGCCAAGAAGTTCTTCAGGGAATACGTCAAGAAATTTATTAACAATAGAAATATCATTCAAAACTGACGTATTTTTGTTTAGATCCGTGACATGAGCTAAGAAAGCTTGACATCTGTTTTTCAATAAACGAATAGCTTTATGGCTTGAGATGACAGTGATTGATTTTAATGGTTTGGTTGCTTGAATTCGCATAATAGGTTAGTTAGGAATATGAAAGCTAACAACCTTACGAAAATAATCAATTTTTGCATGATGAGTAGTTAACCAATCAATCCCTAGAATTACGTTAAATGCAAGTATTTTCAATGAAATAAGATCGACAGGTAATGTGAGGGTACCGATTTGAACCAAACAAGAATTATAAATAATGGATGTAATGAAGGTTTCTCCCAACGGAGTTTCAACAGATAAGTCAAAGTCTAATTTCTCCGGAGTCAAATTTAAACATTGAGCGCAAGTAGGAGAAATAAAAGAATGGGTAGAACCGGTATCAAATAAGGTATATACTTCGCTAGAATTTATGATAAGCTTACCCGTGATGACCTCGTTCGGGTTCCTTGCTTTCTAGGAGGTCACGAAAAATGCTCTCCCTTGCACTACTGGCTTTGACTTTTCTGGGACGTCCTTTGGTGCCTCCATCCTAGCTGAAGTCTTCGGTGAACGACAAAATCGGGCTAGGTGACCTTCTCTTTTTAAATAAAATATAATATATTCTATTTATAATCTAATAAAACGAATAACTTTATAAAAGTATTTTATTTTATATAAAAATTTTTACTATGCAAACACTATGCAGACACTATGCAAACACTATACATAATAAAATATAATATAATTCTAATTATTGCCTAATAAAACAAATAACTTTATAAAAGTATTCTATTTTATATAAAAAGATTTTATTATGCAAAATACTATGCATAATAAAATATAATATATTCTAATTATTGCCTAATAAAACAAATAACTTTATAAAATTATTTTGTTTTATATAAAAAGATTTTACTATACAAAATACTATGCATAATAAAATATAATATATTCTAATTATTGACTAATAAATAAAATAACTTTATAAAAGTATTTTGTTTTATATAAAAAGCTTTTCTGTTTTATTACATTAATAATACTAATAAAACAAACTTCATCATCATTATTATAATTCACATTATTAATCGACCAGGTCGTTTCCAGGAAAGAGGGGGCTTTCCAATAAGGATTTCTCCCTATTGGCACGCAATTAGGTGACCAAACCTCTTCTTGGCAGAACTTCTAGACATCGTTAATATTGTAAATAATAATATTAATAACTCTGTCATCTCAATTATTGATTTAATAATATATAAAATATCGACAATAATTGAATCAAATAACGTGAGATACTATGCAACAATTACTGAAGTAATAATTGAACAAAACTTAGTGACTTCTCACGTAAGCATCAATAATCAATACCGTGTGCTACTATGCAACCACGCATATTACTGTACTTTTACTAACGAGTAGTTCAATAGTATTAACGGTAAAACTTCCGCCGTTATTTTTATAAAAATATTTTTGTCATTTTCTTAATCCGACAATAATTTCGTTGTGGGGTCCACCAATGATTGTGCCGTCGTACGAATATTCCCCGACCAATCGAATATTATATAACAACTTGCATACTTTGCAAAATTTATAAATATTACCCACAACTATAAATTATATTAAATCCACACCATAATATTCAAAAAAATTCGAGAAATTTAAATCTTTATTCGTAAAATTTGGGATTTTACAATCTCCCCTCCTTATGAAATTTCGCCCTCGAAATTTACGTACGTACCTGGTATGCCGAACAGATGAGGATACCTCGTTAGATTCTGACTCTTGAGGTATAACCTTTGAGTGTCGAATATGATCCTTCTTATCCAAGATTTTAACAGGTACATCTTTATATGTTAAATTATTCGCTATCTCGTCCGGTTCTAAATCAATAATGTGGTTCGGGTCGTCCACGTATTTACGTAACATCGATACGTTAAAAACGTTATGAACACGCGACATACTTGGCGGTAAAACGAGTTTATAAGCCACATTTCCCACTTAATTGAGGATTTCAAATGGACCAATTAAATCGAGGGTTGACATTTACTCTCTTCATCAATTCTTGCTTCTAGAATAACGCCCTCTTGAACATTCTTTTTTCACATTCATCAGCTTCGGGTGTGTAATTTGAGCGGCTTTAACTTTATCGATTAAAGTCAATTTTACTCGTATATTCGTTATCTTCACGTAGGTTTGTATATTCACACTCATAAACGCATATGATCTTCTACTCAATGCGTCAGCTACCATGTTTGCTTTTCCACGATGGTATTGAATGGTACGATCGTAATCTTCAACAGTTCGAGTCAATGTTTTTGGCGCATGTTACGTTCGTTTTAGTTGTAGAAATATTTAAGGGTTATAGAAATGGGGTTTTGTACCGGGGTCAGTACAAAATTCGATTTCACGCTCTGTGGTAGGCTAAGAAGTCTTCAGAAATACGTCAAGAAATTTATTAACGATAGAAATATCATTCAAAACTGTGACCCTCATCCAAGACTTGGATAGCACGTCACATTGATACCTATCAACTTGCCACCGTTATTCACGACGTCCCCTATGGATAGTCTGGTTTCGGTGCATTCCACACAAGGAAGTCAACAACGAAAGGATCGGGGCTCTTTACTTATGGCTTGATATAACAGTGATTGACTTTAGTGGTTTGGTTGCTTGAATTCGCATAACAGGTTGGTTAGGAATATAAAAGCTAACAACCTTACGAAAAGCATGATGAGTAGTTAACCAATCGATTCCTAAAATCACGTGAAAGACAAGTATTTTCAAGGAGATAATATCGACAGGTAACGTGAAAGTGTCAATTTGAATCAAACAAGATTTATAAATAGTGGAGGTAACGAAGGTTTCTCTTAACGAAGTTTCAATTGATAAGTCAAAGTCTAATTTCTCCGGAGTCAAATTTAAACATTGAGCGCAAGCAAGAGAGATAAAAGAATGGGTAGAACCGGTATTTAACAAGGTATAGACTTCACAAAAATTTATAATTAACTAACCCATGCTAACATCATTCGGGTTACTCGCTTTTTGAGAAGTCACGAAAAACGCTCTTCCTAAAACCACCGACTTTGTTTTGTCCGTATCGGCCTTTGGTAGCACTGTCCTAACTTTCTCCCCACATAGATAGTGCCTCCAAATCTTTAGCGCGAAAACGACTGCTGCCAACTCTAGATCATGAGTAGGATAATTCCTCTCATACTCTTTAAGTTATCGCGAGGCATAGGCTATGACTTTCCCACGTTACATGAGAACACATCCTAACCCTTTGCCTGAAGAATCGCTGTAGATAACAAATCCATCCGTACCAGATGGTATTATTAGAACATGTGCTAAAATGAGTCTCCTCTTGAGCTCTTGGAAACTATTCTCGCATTCTTCACTCCAAACGAATTTTGTATCCTTCCGAGTTTGCTGGGTTAAAGGAGTAGCGATTCGATAAAACCCTTCCACGAATCTCCGATAATAACCAGCTAAGCCTAAAAAGCTACGTACTTCAGTCACCGACTTCGGTTGCTCCCAACTTTGTATTGCTTCAATCTTCGCCGGATCAACAGATACTCCATGTTTCGACACCACGTGCCCAAGGAATGCTACTTCCTCAAGCCAGAATTCGCATTTCTTCAATTTGGCATATAGTTTGTTTTCACGAAGCCTTTGGAGTACCAGCTTCAAATGATGCTCACGATCTTCACGACTTTTGGAATATATGAGGATGTCATCAATAAAAACAACAACGAACTGATCCAAATATTCCTTGAATACTCGGTTCATCATATCCATAAAAGCCGCAGGAGCATTAGTCAATCCGAAAGGCATGACTAAGAATTCATAATGCCCGTACCGAGTTCTGAAGGCAGTCTTTTGAATATCCTCAGTTCTAATCTTCAGCTGATGATATCCAGAACGAAGATCGATCTTTGAAAAGAATTGTGGTCCTTGCAACTGGTCAAACATGTCATCAATACGAGGTAGAGGATACCTATTCTTGATGGTGACATGGTTCAATTCCCGATAGTCAATATAAAGTCGCATACTCCCGTCTTTCTTCTTTACGAATAAAACAGGAGCACCCCAAGGAGATGTACTAGGACGAATGAAACCGATGTCCAACAATTCCTGTAGTTGGGCCTTTAACTCCTGAAGTTCAATAGGAGCCATTCGATATGGGGTTTTAGAAATGGGCTTTGTACCAGGTTCAAGATCAATAAAGAATTCAACTTCACGTTCTGGGGGTAGACCGAAAAGTTCTTCAGAAAATACGTCAGGAAAGTCAATAACAACAGGAATATTATTCAAATTTGACGTGTCTTTATTCAAATCCATAACATGTGCTAAGAAAGCTTGACATCCTTTTTTTAATAAACGAATAGCTTTATGATTAGATATGACAGTGATTGATTTTAATGGTTTAGTTGCTTAAATTCGTACAACAGGTTGGTTAGGAATATGAAAACTAACAACCTTACGAAAACAATCAATTTTGGCATGATGAGTAGTTAACCAATCAATCCCTAAAATCACATCGAAAGTAAGTATCTTTAAACAGATAAGGTCAACAGGTAAGGTGATGGTGCCAACTTGAATCAAACAAGATTTATAAACAGTGGATGTGATTAAAGTTTCTCCTAACAGTGTTTCCACAGATAGGTCAAAGTCTAATTTCTCCGGAGTCATGTTTAAACGTTGAGCACAAGCAGGAGAGATAAATGAATGGGTAGCACCGGTATCAAGTAAGGTATAAACTTCGCAAAAATTTATAAATAGCTTACCCGTGATCACCTCGTTTGGGTTCCTCGCATTTTGACCAGTCACAATAAACGCTCTTCCAAGAACCATTGACTTTGACTTTTCTGGGACAGTCTTTTGAGTCACCGTCCCCGCTGAACTAGGTTTCGCTACCGTACAATCTCGAGCGATATGTCCTTCCTTTCCACAATTATAGCATACCTTGAACTGTTGTGGGCAGTTTGGACTGATATGTCCCTCTTTCCCGCATTTATAGCATATGACCGGTGGTCGTTCTCCTCCCTTAGAACCAGTTGCTGTTGGCACTGTCGTCTTCACATGGTCGTTGTTAAATCTCCTCTTTTTAAAATCTCCTCCTGACTCGCTTCTTCTATTTTCATGGCCATGATTACCACCAGAGTGGTTACCATTTTTGTCCGTCTTTTTCTTTCTCTGCTGGTTATTGTTTTTTTGTTTACTGCTATCTCCGGTATGATCATGATTGTGGTCCCTCGGTTGACCGTACTCTTTATCTCGCTCTAATAATTGATCCCTGTTTACAACATCTGAATAAAGAGAAAATTTATGTGAAATGAGATATTGTCGTATGCCGGGTTTCAAACCTCTCAGAAACATTTGCGTCATACGTTCCTCATTCTCCACCAAATGAGGTGCAAACCTGAATAACTCTGCAAACTTTGCCTCGTACTGAGACACCGTCATATTGTTTTGTTCTAATCTGATGAACTCCACTTCCTTCATATAACGAACACTTTCAGGAAAGTATTTGTCATTAAATAGTTTCTGAAACGTCTCCCAAGATATACCGAGTGCGGCTGGATGGGTACGCTTCACAGACTCCCACCAGTAGTCTGCCTCGCCACGGAACATAAAGGTGGCGAATGGAACCTTCTGTTCCTCCGTGCATCCCAAGACATCGAATATCTTGGTAATTTGCTTGACCCATGTTTACGCCATGATCGGATCTGGCTTTCCCTTAAATTCTGGTGGTCCCAATTCTTTGAACTGCTTGGCTGTGACAACCCGTGAATTGCTATCATTTTCTCCTATATTTTGAACACGAGTCTCCCTCGTCTGATTTTGCATGAACTACAAAAAGCTTCTAAACATCCCCTCGTTCATCATCTGCTCAGTGGTGTTGTTCACAGGAGGAACATTGCCAGCCTGTTGCACGTTCTCCTCGTTGGTGACTACAGGCGTCTCCACGGTCTCATTTCCACTGTTAATATTCTCAGTCGACATTCTCAAATACTGTCATAAACAAGGGTTAATTAAGGAAATTAATATATCACATAATATCCCTATATACTGACCAACTAACAAATAAGCTTAGGTAGGACACACTAGCGAAGGATTTACTCGTCTCTCCCCTCCTAGTTCTATTCCCCGATCTCCGCCAGAGATCATATCCCTAAGCTCTGATACCAACTGTGACGCCCCCAAAATAGGTATAACATCACCCATTCTGAGTTGTCAATACATGGTACATAAATAACTACAAATTTATTATTACAACAGTAAAACTGTGAGTTTGAATACAAATATTATCTTCTAGACAATATCTATACTCAAATAAATCTTCATCACATTTATTGATACATTATTTTACAAAAATGGTGAGGACTACTAAACAACTCTCTCTAGAACCTTCATTCCATACCCCGACTCGTACTCGCTATATTCTCGCCTCCTGAGAAGAAAAATGGAACAAAAAGGAAAAGGGTGAGCTCAACTAGCCCAGTAAAGAATATTATGACTAAGATAATATACAACAAATTATCATTAGTCTTCAACAGGGAAAAAATCTAATAGAATACAATAGACAACAAGTTTTAAATCAATATTTGCAGCGGAAATAATAATTTATTAGAAGAGTTAAGTAGAGAATGCAAACTACTATCTTCTATGTATGAATTTAAAAGTTCATCGTCTATCTTTTATCCCTGTAACATTAATCAATATATATCTGGAATCAAATATTCATCTTTGCACTACAGGCCAAAGATATTCATCAGTTGGTCATGTTCATCTAAACACCTGTTCATCTTTGCACTACGGGCCAAGGATATTCTTAAAAAATCATTCATCTTTGCACTACAGGCCAAAGATATTCAATAATATCATCATTTAAGACTGAGGATGATGAAAAATATTTTTAAAGAAACGAATCCAGTGAAACAAAATGACAAGGATTAAGGATTAAAGATTCGTACTTTGTTTTAACCATGTCCAAAAATACCTCAAAAATAATCATAGTGGTATAAAATTCAAGAATGATCAAAACATGGATACAATCAAAGCTAGTATCCACAATAGATATTTTAGACGAAAAGGAAAATTTTCATTTTTCGATGAATAGTGCCGTATTCGTGAATAATGTCATATACGTGAATAGTGCCGTATACGTGAATAGTAACTCTGACACAAAAGTTCCAAATTTGATTAAAAGTTAAGATCAATACTTCGGCATAATGATATTAGAAGAAATAATATCATTTAAAAAAAAATATCCCTTACCTCGAAAGACAGTACTTCTAGTTGAAACACCGGATATAAGCTATGACTTGAACTTGTACCGTATAGCAACAGCACTCAAAGTATACTCAAAATACTCACAAGAATACGCTCGATAATATAGAGAGAGAAAACTTCAATTTCTGGTGTGATTTTCAATTCTAACCTAAGCACCCTATTTATAGGAAAATGCTTAGAACACCAAAGTAGAAAATTTAATATAATAATATTATATATATTACAAATTCTCTACGCACATTTTGACAACTGATTTCAACTTATCTTGCACATGCTAGGGCTGCCCAAAAAACAAAAAAAACGTTTTTCCTATTTTAAATATTTTAAACTTCCAAAAATCAATTATTTCGGAGCTTTGGAACTTCAATAATTCATAATAATAACCCTTTTATCAGAAAATTCGAATCTCGCGTCTATTTATAGGAAATTCAATTCTCAACATCTTTTCAGAAGAAAGTTTTTCCAAATTCCAAATAAAAATTGACCGAAATCAACAAACGGGCGATTTTACAGGCTATAATCAAATTTCGGTCAATAATTGTGTCCACCAACACACAAAATAATTGTTAAACATTTAATGCCACAAAAATACTCTTCCTCCTCATATACTCACATATCCTACATTCATTATAATAATATCACCGTTAATATATTATTAAAATAATATATTTAAATGAATTATTTTATCAGAAAAAGATAAAATATTAATTTTCAATAATTGTCACATTAAAAATTTTCTCCATCTATATCCACATAAAATAATTATTTTCCTCATCATATAAATCAATAATTAATTATTCACAAATAATATTACAGAATCACAGTACTGGCAACCAGGCCGTTCCCAGGAAAGAGAGGCTTTCCAATAAGAATTTCTCATTACTGACGCGCAATTAGGTGACCAAACCTCTCCTTAGACAGAACTTTCTAGACATTGCCAATAATGTTATCTAACAATATTATTTAGATAATATGAATTATTGCTTTGATAATGAAAAATACTGTGTAATGACAATTATTGAAACAACAACAATATAAAATATCAACGCAGCAATTATTAAATCAATAAAATAAAATACTGAACAGTAATTACTGTAACCATTATTAAGTAGTGCCTTATTACGTAAGAATCAATAATTGGTGCAATACCGTGTGCTACTGTGCTTTAACCACCGAGTATTTTAACAGTATTAACGGTAACAACTACGCCGTTATTTTTAAACAACTTATATTTGTCATTTTCTTCATCCAATCGCTTTTCGTTATGGGGCCCACACATGGCTGCGCCGTCGTACGAATATTCCCCGACAGTACGAATATTCCACGACAGTACGAATATTCCCCGACAACAATGAATATTTTATAATCACTTGCTTATTTTGAAATATTTGCGTATTTTACCCATAACTATCCACATTAATCAGATCAACCCTTACTATTTCAAAATAATAAATAGAGAAAATTAAATTTCATTAATAATAAGTTGGAGTCTTACAACAATGATATAAGAATTCAATAAAACAAGTTCAAGAATTAATTTATCCAGGAACTAATAACATCCAAATTGTCAAGATGATACTTCTTTGTAGAGTAAAATTTAAGAATGCTCAGAAGAATATTTCAATGAAAAGATACTGGATGAAGCGCAAATATCAAGGATATTCCACTAATTTCATGGAGTATAGAAGTCAAAACTTTAACCAACTGAGTATAATAAAGAATGAAATAACAAAAAAATCACCAGGCATTCGATAGACCGTACAGACAGGTTATTCCAACAGAATAATAAACAACCGAACCAGGTCATGCGTAAATGCACAGACAGGATATTCCAACAGAATAATAATTAACGGAACCAGGTCATGCGTAAACGAACAGACAAGATGTTCCAACAGAATAATAAATAACAGAACCAGGTCAGGTGAAATTCGCACCGACAGGATGTTCCAACAGAATAATAAAGAATGGAATAACAGAAGAATTTCACCATGTATGCGGTACTTCGCATAGACAGGTTATTCCAACAGAATAATAAAGATTGGAATAATAGAAGAATTTCACCATGTATGCGGTACTTCGCATATACAGGTTATTCCAACATAATAATAAAGAATGGAATAATAGAAGAATTTTACCATATATGCGGTACTTTGCATATACAGGTTATTTCAACAGAATAATAAGGAATGAAATAACAGAAGAACTTCACCAAGTATAGGGTAGTCCCCGTATACAGGTTATTCCAAAAATAATAAAGAATGGAATAACAGAAGTTCTTTTCATGAATACGAAAGAAATAATACCCCTTACGAGTACAACAAATAATATCCCTTACCTTATAAAGAAGAGTACTCCAACGGGTAGGACGAGGATATACTTGAAGAAACTTGCACTATGCTCAAAGCTTTCTTAAACAGATAATACGCTCAAGATTATAGAATAAAAATTCTCTACAGTTTCTCTCTCTAGAGTTGCAGTGAATTCGTAAGAAATAATGAAGGAATGAGCTTCTATTTATAGAAGAATGGATTGAATAGTAACTAATTCATGAATGGTCCAGATTGATTCACTTTTAAACGGTCGGTCCAAATTGATTTAATAAAATATTCTAATAAAACAAAATCTTTTTAAATAAAATATAATATATTCTATTTATAATCTAATAAAACGAATAACTTTATAAAAGTATTTTGTTTTATATAATTTTTTTTACTATTCAAATACTATGCATAATAAAATATAATATATTCTAATTATTGCCTAATAAAATAAATAACTTTATAAAAGTATTCTATTTTATATAAAAAGATTTTACTATGCAAAATACTATGCATAATAAAATATAATATATTCTAATTATTGCCTAATAAAAAAATAACTTTATTAAAGTATTCTGTTTTATATAAAAAGATTTTACTATACAAAATACTATGCATAATAAAATATAATATATTCTGATTATTGCCTAATAAAAAAATAACTTTATAAAAGTATTCTGTTTTATTTAAAAAGCTTTTCTGTTTTATTACATTAATAATACTAATAAAACAAACTTCATCATCATTATTATAATTCACACTATTAATCGACCAGGTCGTTCCCAAGAAAGAGGGGGCTTTCTAATAAGGATTTCTCCCTATTGACGCGTAATTATGTGATCAAACCTCTCCTTGGCAGAACTTCTAGACATCATTAATATTGCAAATAATAATATTAATATTTCTGTCATCTCAATTATTGATTTAATAATATATAAAATATCGACAATAATTGAATCAAATAACGTGAGATACTATTTAACAATTACTGAAGTAATAATTGAACAAAACTGAGTGACTTCTTACGTAAGCATCAATAATCAATACCGTGCGCTACTATGCAACCACGCGTATTACTGTACTTTTACTACCGAGTTGTTCAACAGTATTAGCGATAAAACTTCTGCCGTTATTTTCATAAAAATATTTTTATCGTTTTCTCAATCCGATAATAATTTTATTATGGGGTCCACCAATGATTATGCCGTCGTACGAATATTCTCTGTTAAAACGAATATTCCCCGACCAATCGAATATTATATATAACAACTTGCATACTTTGTAAAATTTATAAATATTACCCACAACTATAACATTATATTAAATCTACACCATAATATTCAAAAATTTTTTTCGAGAAATTTAAATATTTATTCGTAAAATTTGGGATTTTACACAGGCACTATGTAAACACTATGGATAATAAAATGTAATATATTCTAATTATTGTCTAATAAAACACATAACTTTATAAAAGTATTCTATTTTATATAAAAATATTTTACTATGCAAAACACTATGCATAATAGAATATAATATATTCTATTTATAGTCTAATAAAATGAATAACTTTATAAAAGTATTTTGTTTTATATAAAAAGCTTTTTTGTTTTATTACATTAATAATACAAATAAAACAAAACTTCATCATCATTATTATAATTCACACTATTAATCGACCAGGTCGTTCCCAGGAAAGAGGGCTTTTGAATAAGGATTTCTCCCCATTAGCGCGCAATTTGGTGACCAAACCTCTCCTTGACAGAACTTCTAGACATCGTTAATATTTCAAATAATAATATTAATAACTTCGTCGTCTCAATTATTGATTTAATAATATATAAAATATCGACAATAATTGAATCAATTAACGTGAGATACTATGCAACAATTACTGAAGCAATAATTGAACAAAACTGAGTGACTTCTCACGTAAGCATCAATAATCAATACCGTGTGCTACTATGCAACCAAGCGTATTACTGTACTTTTAACACCAGGTGTTTCAACAGTTAACGGTAAAACTACTGCCGTTATTTTCATAAAAATATTTTTGTCGTTTTCTCAATCCGACAATAATTTCGTTGTGGGGTCTCCCAATGATTGGGCCGTCGTACGAATATTCCCTGTTAAAAAGAATATTCCCCGACCAATCGAATATTATATAACAGCTTGCGTACTTTACAAAATTTATAAATATTACTCACAACTATAACATTATATCAAATTCATTCCATAATATTCAAAAATGATAATTATAGAAATTTATCTTTATTCATAAAAGTTGGGGTCTTACATGAATTCTAATTTATTTTAACTATTGCTCAAAATTCAATTCAAATAGAACCATGACAAGACAACACGTCGTCATTTTGATATTCAAACAAGTTCTAACCACCAAATTTGATTCGTACGCCATGCATATATTTTTTATTTAAAAATTGAATGATTCTCTCATCTCCTATTTTTATTTCTCTCATTTCCTTCGTTTAACAGAGTTAAAAGAAACAGAGACCATGAAACTAACTAACAAATATAGAGTGATTCTGCTTTAGCAAACTAACTAGCAAATGAATCTTTTTATTTAGCAAATACAGAGTATAAAAAAACACCTAAATACCCAAGTATAAAAAAACACTTTTGTAAGACAATATGCAAATACAGGGCATATAATTCTCCAAAAAATATAAAATAATTATTAATATGCTAAAAATATATTTACATAAATTAAGTTTTTGATACTAAAAATATTACAAAAATACTAAGAAATGCATCAAATAATTGTAACGTCCCCAAAATAGGTATACATCACCTATTCTGAGTCTCCAAATACATGGTACAGAAACAACTACAATTTCATTAATATAATTATTGTGCGAAATACGACAACACATAAACTGTGAGTTTAAATACAAATATTGTCTTCTAGACAATATCCAAATTCAAATAAGTCCTCATTATAATTATTGATACACTATTTTATAAAATAGTGAGGAGTACTATAACAACTGCCATGGAACATCACTCCACACCCCGACTACTTCCAGCTATATTCTCGCTTCCTAAGAAGAAAAATGAAACAAAAAGGAAAATGGCGAGCTCAACTAGCCCAGTAAAGAATATTATAACTAAGATAATAAACAACAAATTATCGTTACCCTTCAACAAATCAGATAAAATATAATGGACAACAAGTTTTAGATCAATATTCGCAGTGGAAATAACAATTCATTAGAAGAGTTAATTAGAGAATGAAATCTACTATCATCTATGAATTTAAAAGTCCATCATTAATATTTTAGCCATATAACATCAATCAATATACATCCTGAATCAAATATTCATCTTTACACTACGAGCCAAAGATATTCATCTGTATCACCAGTTGGTCATGTTCATCTCAACACCTGTTCATCTTTACACTACGGGCCAAAGATATTCATCAGGTAATCATTCATCTTTGCACTATAGGCCAAAGATGTTTAGCTATATCATCATTTAGGTCTGAGGATGATGAAAAATATTTTAAAGAAATGAATTCAGTGAGACAAAAGAACAAAGATTAAGGATTCATTCTTCGGTTTATCAAAGTTCAAAAACACTCCATAATAATCAATTGTAGAGCAGAATTTAAAAATAATGATCAAAATATGGATACAATCAAAAATAGTAACCATAATAGCCATCTTGGACAAAGAAGAGAATTTTTTTTTTTGAATAGTGTCGTATTCGTAAATAGTGTCGTATACGTAAATAGTGCCGTATATGTGAATAGTAACCCTGACATAAAATAGTAGAAATTCTACAATAAAATTCATATCAATATTTTGATATAATGATATTGAAGAAATAAATTCATTTACGAAGAAAATAACATCCCTTACCTTAAAAGAACAGTACTTCTTACCGGAATATCAGATATAATGTTGAAGGAAACTTGCACTGAATAGCAACTCTCAAAGTATCTAAATATTCACAAAAATACGCCTGATAATATAAAGAGAGAAAACATATGATTTTGGTGTGATTTTTAATTCTAACTAAGCACCCTATTTATAGAAAAATGCTAGAACGCCAAAGCAGACTAAATTAATAAAATAATATTTTATCAAAAATTTTCACGCACGCCACAATTGATCAAATTTCAGCACATCACAATGGGGCCCACCAAATTCAGAATTTCCACACCAACCAAAAGTGGGGCCCACCATGTTTTTAATAAAATATTTATTTTCAAAACTTCAATAATTCATAATAAATAGCTCTTTTATTAGAAAAATTCGAATCTCATGTCCATTCTATAGGAAATTTAATTCTCTACAACTTTGTAAAAGAATTTTTTTTTCCAAATTCTAAACAAAAAAATGCTCAAAATCTACATACAGACGATTTTTAATACCTTCATTATAACAAAATACTGATAAAACACCTCAACATTAATTCTTTCATTTATATCCACATAAAAATAAATATTTCCTTATCATATAAATCAATAATTAATTATTCATAAATAATATTACTGAATCACAATACTGACAACCAAGGCGATCCCAAGAAAGAGGGGACTTTTCGATAAAGATTTCTCCTTATTGGCGCACAATTAGATGACCAAACCCCTTTCCTTAGACAGAACTTCCTTAAAAATTGTAAATAATGCTATCTAACAATATTATTCAAATAATACGAATTATTGATCTAATAATGGGAAATACTATGCAGTGACAATTATTGAAACAACAATAATATAAAATATCAACGTATCAATTATTGAATCAATAAAATAAAATATTGAACGGTAATTACTGTAATAATTATTGAGTAGTGCCTTCTTACATAAGAGTCAATAATCTAAAAATATTATGCAATACCGTGTGCTACTGTGTAACCACGCGTATTACTGTATTTTAATCACCTAGGTATTCCAACAGTGTTAACGGTAACAATTACGCCGTTATTTATAAAAACTCAAACTTGTCATTTTCTTCATCCGTCCGTTTTCCATTATGGGTCCCACAAATGGCTGTACCGTCGTACTAATATTCCCCGTCAACAAGAGTAAATTATAATCACTTTCTTATTTTGCAACATTTGCACATTTCACACATAACCAAAACATTATATCAAATTAACACCTTATTATTCAAAATAATAATTAGAAGAAATTCAATTTTATTTATAAAAAGTTGGGGTCTTACAACCTCCCCTCGTTATAAAATTTTGTCATCGAAATTGACGTACATACCTAGTGTTTCGAAAAGGTGAGGGTACCTCGCTTTCATTTCCGATTTCAACTCTCAGGTCATTTCCTCAATAGCATGGTTCCTCCACAAAACTTTAACTTGGAGTATAACCTTTGTGCGTAGGACATGCTCTTTCCTATCCAAGATCTTGACAAGTACCTCCTCGTACGTTAAATCTTCAGTTATCTCGTCTGGTTCTAACTCAATAATGTGGTTTTGGTCTTTCACATATTTACGAAGCATATATATGTGAAAAACATTATGAACACGAGACATGCTTGGAGGTAATGCGAGTTTATAAGCCACATTTCTTACTCGATCAATAATCTCAAATGGACCAACAAATCATGGATTGAGTTTTCCTCTCTTCCCAAATCTTATAACTCCCTTCCATGGAGCAATACATAACAATACATAATCCCCAATATTAAATTCCACGTCATTTCGATAAAGATCCGCATAACTCTTTTGTTGATCTTGTGCCATTTTTATACGTTGTCGAATCGTTTGGATCTTTTATGTAGTCATGCGTACCAATTTTGGTCCCAACAACGTTGTTTCACCCACCTCGTCCCAACATACTGGAGAACAACACTTTCATCCATACAACGCCTCAAATGGAGCCATGCCTATACTTGCTTGATAACTGTTGTTGTAGGAGAATTCCACCAATGGCAAGTACTTATCCCAGCTTCCTATGAAATCTAGGACACATAGTCTTAATAGATATTCAAGAGCTTGAATAGTCCTTTCTGATTGCCCATTCGTTTGAGGATGGTATGCCGAACTGAATCGTAAATCCCTGCACATAGATTTTTGCAAGCTAACCCAAAATCATGAAGTGAATCTTGGGCCACGATCTGAAACTATGGATACTGGCATGCCATGAAATCTCACAATCTCATTCACGTACATACGAGCAAGACATTCAAGTGAATAAGTCTTCCATATCGACAAAAAATGAGTAGACTTGGTTAATCTATCAACAATAACCCAAATCACATTTATGGCTTGAGAAACCTTGGGAAAACCCGTAACGAAATCCATGGTAATGTGTTCCCACTTCCATTTTAGAATATCAAGTGGTTGCAATGGACCCTTTGGCACTTGATGCTCCGCCTTTACACCTTGACAAGTTAAACACCTCGAGATAAACTCCGCGATCTCTCTCTTCATATTGCTCCACCAAAATGTATGTCGAAGATCATGTCACATTTTGGTACTCCCAGGATGGATTGCAAACGGTGTGTTGTGTGCCTCCATCATTATTCTATGCTTCAAGTTAGAATCGTTAAGAATGCAAAGTCTAGAGTTGACTCGAAGTATTACTTCTTCATCGATTCTTACTTCTGGAATAACACCTTGTAATTTCTTCTTCATACGTATTAGCTGTGGGTCTATGGCTTGAGAAACTTTAATTTTATCGATTAAAGTCGGTTCTACTCGTATATTTGATATCATCACGTGGGTATTTGGAGCCTTTAACTCTATCTCCATCATTTGTAAGTCGTAAAAAATGGGTCTTTGTGTTAACAACATCGAACTCATATCCGCATACGATCTTTTACTCAATGCGTCAGCTACCACGTTTGCTTTTCCAAGATGATATTGAATGGTATGTGTAAGGAATAAACATGTGAATGATATTCCTATTTATATATGATTTGATTATGATATATATATTAATGAATATGCAAGTATGCTTGCATTAAGAAAAGATGTAAAGTCCTCTGATAGATTATAGAAACATATGTACAAGGACTTAGAATGAATTGATCAAATATGTTAGGTTGATCCTACATAAGCAAAACAACTTTATAAAGTCCTTAAAAAGAAATGATGTACAAGAACTATAAACATAGAAAGATCAAACATGTTAGGTTGATCGTATGATGTAACAGATAGGCTTGTCTGATCGTCGAGCACTACAACAGAAATTATAGTCTGCCAGGAGAGTCAAGGATAACTCAAGAGCTATCGAGGCAGAATCGTAGTCTGCAAGATAGTAGATCTCGAAGTTCGTAGACTGCCAGGAGAGAAGAGAAAGGAGCGTGGTGTGTCGAGTAAAGCTTCCTTGGAGCCGTAGTTTGCTGAGGAAGTCATGTTCAGAATCATAGAGATAGCCTGCCTAAGAGATGACCGAGCATCTGCCGAAGCCAAGTCAAGAATCGTAGACTACACTCAGAGTCGTAGAGTCTACTGATCGTATCAAAGGTAGAGATCGTAGTCGAGTAAGATCTGATGAAGACAACAAGCAAGACGACAGAAATCGTAGTGTCTAGATTTGATCTCAGAGTCGTAGTGTCTGCACAGCCAAAGCTGAATCGTAGAGTGCAGAGCTAAGACCTCAACAGATGTGCTCACAAAGCCAATGTATAATCGTAGAGCAAACAAAATTCTCAACAATTGAGCACTCCCAGAATATCCAAAGGAATGAAGGCTCTGGTTGGTACTGCAAAGATACATCTCATCTAAAGGAAGCCAGAGAGCACTCAACGAATGGCATGCAAGCTAATAGAAGATCTAAGCATCAACCCAATCAGCATCCAGATTGAGTTGTGAAGCCATTCAAGATGAAGTCTTCCACAAGATAATCATAAGAAAACTTCAGTAGCTGACTAAGGAAAGTCAGCATATGCAGTAGCTGTCAAGTGGAAATATGACAACGATCTTGGAAGTTACCATGATCGTAGTGTTTTCCAAACAAAGAAGGAACTAATGGAGTATACACAAAGATACTGGTCAGCCTCTGAAGAACAAGGCTAAAGTGATTAAGCATTGGGTCAGTCCATTGATGATAAGTGAACGGGAGATCACAAGGAGAAAGCGAGCTGGACACGCCATAAATCTGAAGTGTCTTGTTATTTAGAAGGGGCCAGATCAAGGAGTTAAGCCATCAGTATCTGAGAGCAGTCGAGGCAAATAGAAGTGATGAAGCACTGCACGAAAGAAGAAAGAGTTGTTCTTCACTAAAGATCAAGTGAACACTCTTCAAGATCGTAGTGCTGACTCTACTTGTCAATAAGACAGTACGATCAGGTCCAAGAAGAAGTGCATCAAAATCGTTGAGTTCGAACAACTGAGGATTGAAGCATTGGCAACGGTTCAATCTGAAGGCTGGCATTCAGACAAAAGCTTATTGAGAGCATCAATGCAAGGACAACCTCTGATCATGAAATTAGAAGGGGGAAATAAAGTCGTCAACCTGCCCGAGACATCAAAGTAATATATCGGATGGGGTAGGTGAAACAGCAGACTACAGTGTCAAAAAAGTCAGAAAAAGATGGCATGTCACATCTGTAGTCTGCCTTAAATAACTCGAGATTTGTGAAGCAATTTGAATAGCTTTCAATGGCTACCTTCCAACGGGAAGATTGGAAAGTTGTATAAATCAACAGAGCTTCAAAGATCAAGAGTTGCTGATGATTGCTATGTTACAGAATCGTTGAGTTATTGGGATTGCTATTGTTGACTCTACGAGTTTCACCAAAGATCAACAGAACAAGTCTCAGTGACAGTGAGACTACTAAGGTAGAAGTGAAGCTGCTTTGAAGAAGAACTTAAATAGATTAGAGCTTCACTCAACAAAGATGAGAATGCTACTAAAGATGGCAGCCAAGCTGAGAGCCGAGAAGGCCAAGAAGATAGCATTCAGAAAAGTGGCAGAATACAAAGAAGATCAGGAAAGCCACTCTACAGATCACCAAGAACTAAAAACTAAAAAATCCAGACAAAGTCTACCAAAAGCTCAGAGACTTAGCAAATCCAGATGGTGATGGTGCACAACTGACATCAGATAAAGATGAGCAGAAAGGAGTAAAGATCAGCTGTACCAAAGAAGATGTGGTTCAGACTTGAAGCAGAATGCAAAGAGGACCGCACCAAGCTGCTAAGTACAGAAGATGTTCAGAGCTTAAAGATATCTTAGCAGCTCAGCACCAACAAGAACAACTACAACAACAAGAAGCCAGGGCCTGAGGGGTACTTGCCTGGAGGGACTAAATAAAGTTCCAAGCTTGCTGGGCTTGAAGAGTTCCTAGGGAACTAGAGAAGTTCCAAGGCTGCTGGCCTTAAAGTGTTCTTAGTGAACTGAAGTCCCAAGGCTGCTGGCCTTGAAAGAATCTTAGTGATTCAGGGTAATGCCCTTCCTTAGTGGAAATCATGCTAGTTGAAAGCAGAAGAGTGGATTAGGATCTTGAGTCTCTGAACCACTTAAAACCCCTTGTGTCTTTTACTTTATGTCATTTATATTATGTACATTAACTGCTATAACTGTCATGTATGTTCTAACTTGCTTACCACTGAACTAACTCTATGAACAATGTATGTATAAATATGAATATATCAATGAAGGGGATCTTTTACTTATTCCGCTGTACTTGAAAAGATTCTTATATGCTAAATTAGTAGCAATACAAAATAAAACAGAAAAGTATTTGAAAATAAAAAGGATCTATTCAACCCCCCCTTCTAGATCTATTGTGCCTACTGGGAACTAACAATTCGTATCAGAGCAGGTTCTCATGACTATATTCAAAAGCTAATTGCTTTAAGTCTGATCCTAGGCACAAACATTGTTCTAAACTTAGTTTAGTAGTAAGTCACTTGTTATATAAAGATGAGCTCACACGTTAGAAATATTGTGTACAGGTAAATGTGCATATACACCTGAAGCTGCTCAGATTGGTCCATGTTCTTGATTGTCATATCAACAAGACCAATCTTTGCTTGCAGTCAATCTTGTAGTCTGAAGGCCAGGCTAGAAAGCTCTGGAGACATCAACAAAAAAGAATCAAATATCCACCAGCCTGAAAAGATGAAAAGGCCATACATGCTAAGCAATGCTTATCCAGAGAAGAAAGAAGAACTTCTCAAACATGTGTCTGGCCAACCTGCAGCTGGATGTAAACCTTGTGAACTTAAGGATGTCAAAGAACTAAAGATGCTGATATTCTCTTAGCTTGCATCTTCAAGACCACGACTGATTGATTGAAGGTCAACTGGAGCAGCTACCTGTCAGGAAAATTTGAGAAACTATGCACATAAATGCCTAAACTCAGTATATCTTAGATAAATGACTGTTAAGAAACTGACAGTAAAAAGGTACGGTTCCTCATTTATATAAATATGTACATCATGATTGCACCTTCTTATGAACTATAACAGTATTCTTTCAAGGAATCATAATCTACCTAAAAAGGTGAAGAGAGAAAGTACACTGAGGGTGGAAACTCAAATGCCTATAAACTTTCTCTCCATCCATGTTTTTTTTGAAGATGACATCTTGAAAGAAATATGAGATGGTCATAATAGCATCACAAGTTAAAATAATTTTATATGAAGTAATCTTTGCTGATGGGTTAGTATGTATGTATAACCTATGGTCTAAGTGTTTAATGACACACAGAGTATGATCAGTTCTACAAGAGCATCTTAAAGATTCGTAGAAACTGATCACCTCCATGATTTAACCAGATACAAATAAATTTTAGAGTTGATTCTCACTCTGTGAACATTTAAAACTTGTGAACATAACCTAGCAAATGATGAAACCATAAAAAAAGAGTGTTTTATTAAAATAACAAATCTCACACACACTCACCATCATGCATCTCAAAATCTATTATCTAAATTAGTTACATGCATGAATATGACTGTTGGTGATCAATATGATGATTATCCAAATATATGAGGAACATGGGTTTAGAAAATTAACCTAACAGGACCCATTTAACCATGGGTACCAAAAATAGAAATTTATAACCTGCAGGTACCCGGTCCATCTGACCACACTAAGGAATGCTGAAGCAAAAGACTTCAGTTAAGAAAATTAAACCAGCAGAAGGCTTAATACTGTTCATAAATGATTCTGATAAAACTCCTATATGTCAAAGCCTGTCCTGGAAGACTTGCTGAGCTAATCTGAATGAAGCTCACATTGTTGCTGATCCTTATAAGGAAGCAAGTCATTCAACCAAAGATGTAAAAGGGTTTTAGATGCTCAATCATTCAAAGCAGGCCATAAGAGAAGAATCCTCACAGAAGCTCAACATAGAGGATCATCGAGCATCAAACATGAGGAACTCATTACGGGAGCAGAACTCCACAAATACAAACTATAAAAGAAGACTACATTCGTAGTGCTGTCAAAGGATCGTAGAATGATCAACCCTGAAGATGCCCATTTCTACGATATAAGAAGATTTAATGATTTCAGTCAGAAGGAGATATGCAGGGATGCTTCCTAATGTACATGAAGAAAAAGAAATCACACCTCACTGAAAAGACAACATCAAACATGGGGGATCAATGATCTGTTAAGGAACAACAACACTGAATTATTCTATGAAGTAATTTACCAGCTACAGAGTCCAAAAACTTTGTGGCTGATGAACCAAATGAAGATCCATAGTCAGTAGGAACGTCTCAAAATGTACTACTAATAACCTATCAGCCACCCAACTCAAAATTGTGGAGTGCCTATGATCAAACATCTGATCGTAGTGTAAGAGCATGAGGACACCACGATTATAGCAAATTCAATTTTCTAAAGTTGGGAGAGGACCTCCCCACTAGAAAAGGTCAAATGAGATATTAGTGCAAACTACTCCTAAAGTACTTCATCTAAAAAGTGCCTCAGGGATAAACCTGACCCTTAGCTCATTCTAAGAGGTTGGCCCTTCCCGAGCTACCTTAACCCAGAAGGATTACTTGATCAAGTTCATCTCAAGAACCAAGACAGTCAACGATCGTAGAGCAGGGGTTGTAAGAACTCAACGATCGTGATATAACCTCAACGATCATAGTGCAACCTCAGCGATTGTAGAAACAGACTCAACGATTGCAGTCTTATAAGAGGCTACTCCAACTCATGAAGAGCTTGGAAGAATAGGACAATTGCTCAACCATTCAGATTATGGGAGATAAGTTCGAATGTTGGTTGGAAAGATGACCTGATGAAGAAAAGTGCCCAAGACTTTATGAAGTACATTAGTAGTTGAGCCATGCAGGTTCAAAATAAAAAGTAATGTCAAAAACCATCCACTACATCATCTCTCAAAAGTTGATCGTTGAGTCAACAAAGAAAAACGTAGAGTCCATAGCTGCCTTATCATGCTACTCTACGAACCGAAGAGGTCAACGGTCAATCCACATCAATTAAACGTCTACTCTTCTAAAAGAGACATCTAACTGAAAAGTTAATGGGGAGTTACAGCTCATTACTGGGCATCGTGCAACCAATGGCTAGTTGACACATCACAACGTATGCAGAGTTAGAAGAAACTACCATAAAGACAAATTCTAAATTTGCAAACAGTTACCTGGAACTATCGAACCTCTCTCCCTCCTATTTTCAAACCCTAGAATCCTATTCGAAGCTTAATTCAATTAAATCTCCAGAACCCAAATCATAATCAGCTATCTCTCATAAATCTTTCTGAATCAAATACCCATATCCCTCGAATCATTCAAATAGAAGATTGGCGAGTAATCACTGGTATTCAGCTCGGAACCAAATCGTTTGAGAAATCTGAAAAGAAGTTCAGAGATATTATTGAGCTTGTGAAGAAAGCTGGATTCTTTAAACGCCTTGAGGCAAGCACTCGAGTATACACTGAATTGATTAAGGAGTTCTACTCAAATGCTTCCATAAATGGAGGAACTCTTTCAACCAAAGTTAAAGGTCAGTCTCTAAAGCTGAAATCATTCGACATAAATCCATGCTTAGGTTTTCCTGACCTAGGACTGAAAAACCTTGATGAAATCGACACTGAGTAAGCAAAGGAAATTATGGGGTACCAAAGAAACCCCAGTCTAAAGGACATGAAGAAGAAAGAGTTCCCTGAGGAATTCGAGTTCCTTGCTGAGATAGTAGGAAAGTGTATCTTATGCAAGGATACTGCACATGACACTGTGCTTGATCAGCAGTTAAAGATAATGTCTGTAATAGTTCGGAAGAAGCGAATCAGCTTTGGAGCTATCTTATTTGATCAGATCTCCAAATGGGTAGAAAAGGCTGAGTTGAAGAAGTCAAAGAAAAACCACTTACAAAGGTGTTTCATGGAAGACTGCTGAGTATTGTGATGAAGAAGAAGCTGGGAAACAAGATCAAGGATGATGAGGCAGAACCTCTAAATGTTCACAAAATAATGTCTCCATAACTATTTGTAAATTGGAAGAAAAATCCAATGGAAAATAGGAGACTAACAAAAATTGAAAGCAGTAGAAAAGTCTCTACAAAGAAGAGAAAGGCAAAGGAGGAGGAAAGCTCTGAGTCTGGTGACTCTGCACCAGTAGCAGCCACACCAGTAAGAAAGAGATCTAGAGGTGTGAAGAAAATAGAGGCTCCACCAAGAAGTCTATCCACCAAAGACGAAGATGAAGGTGAAAAGGTCTTAATTGCACTAGAGACCACAAAGAAAAGATGCAACAGATTGCTTCAAGGGCCTTCAAGAAATAAAGCTAAGGTGGTAAAAAAATCAACCCCAATTTCTCAAGAATGCACATCTAACGAAGAAGAAGATGTAGAGTCAAAAGAAGAGATGGGAACTGATGGTCTCAAGACTGAGTCCCCGGGGAACAAATACAGTGATGAAGGTGGAGCTGGATCCATGAAAGAAGATGTAAACTCTGCTGATGAAGAAGAATATGTAAGCCCTATGGCCAACTCTCAGAGTACTCACTCTGAAGTTGAAGAAAAGCTGCAAGATGACCCATCTGAATCTCCAAATGCAAATGCTCCAACAAGCCCTCATGATGGTTTAAAAGATGATGAGTTCGCAAAAGAAATACCTGCCCCTGCCAATGATGAACCTCAAGGAAGTTTGTCTGATGATCCAAAGGCCTCAAAGTTTGAAGAAAAAGAAGAGTCTGACTCTCTTACAGCTGAACCTCCAAGGAGAAGGAAGAGCTACAGACTACTGGCTAAATTTTCCTCAAACAAGAAGAATTCACTAATGAATCTGATCAAAATGATTCGGGCTCCAAAAGAGAAGAAATGGAGAAAGATTTTAATTCTACACATCAGGAATCAGAGGAATCAGAATACTACCATGATCTCTCTCCAGCCAGAATTAACAAAAGAATAGTAGTGGAAGTCTTTGATGAACCACCATCTGAACCAGCAGCAAGATGGATAAATCATGGAAATGAACAACTTTGAGTTGTAAGAATGAACACAGATGAAGTGCTTCACAATTGGAAAAATATGGAATTAGACTGCACAACAATACTGTATAACTCTGAAGATCTTCTGATGAGATGGTTCTTCCCGTGGTTGAAGGCACATACTAATACTGATGAGAGCTACTTCAGCTGGTGCTATTCTTAGTTTCCAAATCTAGAGCTAGTGTCACAAAACTTCCCAAGGATAAAGAAGTTTGCAACCATTATGATAAATGACAAGGACCCCTTAGGCCCTGGCTTCATGTTGTTGTAGTTATTGTTGTTGGTGCTGAGCTACTAAGATGTCTTTAAGCTCTGAACATCTTCTGTACTTAGTAGCTTGGTGTGGTCCTCTTTGCATTCTACTTTGAGTCTGAACCACATATTCGATCAACCTAACATATTTGATGAATTCATTCTAAGTTCTTGTACATATGTTTCTATAATCTATCAGAGGACTTTACAGCTTTTCTTAATGCAAGCATACTTGTATATTTATTCATATATATATATATATATCATAATCAAATCATATATAAATAGGAATATCATTTACATGTTTATTCCTTATAATCTCCCCTTATTTGATTATGACAAAAAGGGGGAGAAAAAGAGGCATAGAAAAAGGCAGAGTAAGAGGCATTCAAGAAAGGCAAGGAAAGCAGAAGGAAATAAGACAAGAAGACAAAGAAGAAGAAAGCAGAAGAAGAAGATGGTTCATCATCTGAGGGGGAGCCAAAGGATGATGAGCCTGAGGCTGAGGGGGAGCCAGAAGAAAAGGAGAAGGAGGAGCAGACAAAAGAATGAAGTCAACATCCCGGGGGGAGAAGGAGCAAACAAATTAAACAGATGAGTAGCTGATCAACAGACATCCTGTAAACATACATGGAGCCAAAGAGGTACATCTCTAACTAGTTAGGTGTGTTTTGAATCCAGGATGTATGTCATAGTGTATTAAATTCAATATTATTATAAAAGACATTCATGATTATCTATTTTAGAAATACTGTAAGACCCCGAATTTTATGAAATAAAAATATTCAATTTTTCTTATAATTACTATTCAGTAAATGGTTAAATTGATAAAAATTAAGTTAAGGGTGATATATGAATTTTTTTTTCAAAATACACAAGTGGTTATAAAATATTCATTGTTGTCGGGGAATATTCGTTTGGTCGTGGAATATTCTTTCTGTCGGGGAATATTCGTACGACCGGCGCAGCCATTTGTGGGCCCCATAACAGAATAACTGTCAGATGAAGAAAACGACAAAATTAAGTTTTTATAAATAACAGCGTAATCGTTTCTGTTAACACTGTTGGAATACCCAGTTGGTAAAATAAATTAATACGCGTTGTTGTACAGTAGCACACGGTATTACACAATATTTTTGAATTATTGATCTTTACGTAAGAAGGCACTACTCAATAATTGTTACAGTAATTACTGTTCAATATTTTATTTTATTGATTCAATAATTGTTGCGTTGATATTTTATATTATTGTTGTTTCAATAATTATCACTGCACAATATTTCTCATTATCAGATCAATAATTCGTATGATTTGAATAATATTATTAGATAACATTATTGGCAATGTCTAGAAAGTTCTGTCAAGGAGAGGTTTGGTTACCTAATTGCGCGTCAGTAAGGAGAAATTCTTATTGGAAAGCCCCCTCTTTCCTGGGAACGGCCTGGTTGTCATAATTGTGATTCTGTAATATTATTTGTGAATAATTAATTATTAATTTATATGATAATGAAATATTTATTTAATGTGGATATAGATGATGGATTTATTTATGTGGTTATAAATGAAGGAATTAACGTTGAGGTGTTTTATCAGTATTTTGTCGGATTGGAGGTATTAAAAACTCAAATCGTTGTTCTTAAAGCTTTACTGCGTGAGTTATAATTTTAATCTGACCGTTGGATCGTTGTGATTTTTGGATATGTTATATATATATAAGTTGAGTATATGTCCCCAAATTTTGAACCGTTAAAAATTAACGCATGATTTGTTATGAATTTTAAAAGGTGTTGAAACGATGTTTAAAATCATCCGTTTATGGATTTCAGATACTTTAGGTTTGGAATTTGGAAAAACTCAAAGCTACAAAGTTGTAGAGAATTCGATTTCAGTCAGAATGGACATAAATTCGTATTTTTCTGATAACCGGGCTATTTTCTATGAATTGTTGAAGTTTCAGAAAATAAAATAATTTTTTATTAAATTATGGGTGGGACCCACTTATGTTATAAACATGTGGGCTGCTGAATTTTCTTCCTTAATGGCTGCTGGTGGCTTGGTTGGTGAAGTGGCATAGAAGAAAGAAAAGAAATAATATTATTATATTATTTTAGTCTTCTTTGGCGTTCTAGCATTTTCCCATAAATAGAAGCTTAAGTTAGAATTGAAAAACACATCAGAAACATAAGTTTTCTCTCTCTATATTATCAAGCACATTTTTGTGAGTATTTAGAAACTTTGAGAGTTTCTATTCGGTGCAAGGTTCCTTCGGCTTTTCATCCGATATTCCGGTCAGAAGTACTGCTCTTTTGAGGTACGGGATTTTAAGGGTTATTATGTTTTTCAGTTCGTACTTCTTCCATACTTTAGAAAATTCTGGAAAAATTTAAAATGATATTTTGATGAGTTTTATTGATTGTGTCCAAAAATGGCGATTTTTAGATGTATAGAATAAGAGTTATGAATTTTACTGGAAAAGACTATTTTAAAAGTAACCGCTTATAACTCCTTGTGGTTAAGTTCAAAATTGATGAAATTTTTATTAGGAGTACATCTATATAATATCAGTGTACTCTGTGAATTTCGGAATTTTTGGATAAAAGTACAATTTATGATAAATGTCTAAATATTCGGCAGTTTTGGCCATATGAAAAATAGTAAATGAATTTTAAAAATTCTAAAAAAAATATATGTTCAATATGGAACTATATTCTGCTAAATCCCAGAAAAGAAATATTTTTGGAACTGATTTGGTATTTTTCATGAAAATAGACTAGTTATGAATAAATGAGTTAAATATGTTATTTGAAGGAAGAAAATTGGAAAATAGGATTTTATGGCTTGAGAATCCTATATGAGGTATATGCAAATTTTTGATGAGGGTTTTGATGATTGGTGATGAAATCTTATGAGTTTGGTATTTTAGAATGATTAAATGCATTATTTAGTAAAGTGTAAACAATTAAAATAAATTGTTTATAAGCTTAAGAAATATTATTCTTTCAATATCATTATACCGAAATATTAGTATGGATTTTATTGTGGAATTTTTACCTTTTTGTGTCGGGTTTACTATTCATGAGTTACTATTCATGAGTTACTATTCACGATAAAATTGGTTTCTTTTTCTAACCAAATTATAGTTGATTTATGAATATTACTCTTGAGATTAAAACTATATGTTGATCATATTATTTTTATTATCATATATAACATTTCTATAACCCTAATGATGATATTTCTCTTTGACTTGAGTGTAAAGATGGGTAGATTTTTGGTATGATCATGACTATGGGTTCTCTTTGGCCAATAGTGCAAAGTTGAATTGTTGACTGGTATGATCATGGCCATTGAATTTATAATTGAATATCTTTAGCTTAAGTGCAAAGGTAAATTGATCAACATGGTTATAATTATTGTTTATATAAATTCTGAAATGATTATATATTTCTTTGAGATAATAATATATTTGGCCTGTAGTGCAAATATGAACTGTTGATGAATATATTTGGCCTGTAGTGCAAATATGAACTGTTGAGGAATATCTTTGGCCTGTAGTGGAAAGATGAATTGTTGATGAATATCTTTGGCCCGTAATGCAAAGATGACATGTTGTTTAATATCTTTGGCCAGTAGTGCAAAGATAAACATGTGTTCAGATGAACATGACCAACTGGTGATACAAATGAATATCTTTGGCCGTAGTGCAAAGATGAAATTATTAGTATGATTATGAACAGGAAATGTGATTTGGTGTAACCATGATCTTTGATGTTTCAGGTAAAGATAGGTGATGAAAATTATCTTCTTCCTAGATGAGAAGAGGAATTTAGAACTACAATTATGATTATGAGTTATTCATATGATTGTGGACCAGAATTTTTGATTGATGTTACAGGGATAAAACATTGTTGGTGTATTTTTAACATGGAGAAGATAATAGACTTTATAGTCTATTTGACTCTTCTAATGGATTGCTCGTTCCGCTGCAACTGTGGTTGAAATTTTTATCATCTACCATATGTTCTAAATCTCCGATTTATTATTGATGAAGACTATTGATAATTTAATTATCTTTAGTCATGATATTCTTTACTGAGCTAGTTGTGCTCACCCTTTTGCTTTACAATTCCTTTCAGGTAATAAGAGTATAGCTGGGTTGAGCGGGGGTAACAGGGGAATAGAACGGTGGTCTCTAGCTGTGGAGTTCTCCCTAAACAGTATAGACAAGTGTGTTGTATACATCTTTTAGTAGTTATATTTGGTGAATCATATAGGGAGAGGCGAACCCAACGTTGGAAGGGTGTTTTGCCACTTTCATACAAGATGTCTAATGACATACAACCTTGTGTCATAATAAGACAAGGTTGTGCTCATCCACTTGCTGAGTATATTCACGAGCACTACCTATATTATCTTGGTGTTTGTTTGAAGTATAATTCTCAATTTGAGACAGTGGAGATAATGATAAATCAAGAGAAGACTCACCATTGGGAAGAATATGATAGTAATCTTCTCATTTTTCTTTGGGGTATATTGCGTCAACCAAGGATAATTCTGTGGCCATATGATATCTATCATAACCTAAAAGCATGGCCTCCCATGTACGAAGGTTTCATTGAGCACTTCCCAAAGATTTTAGTTTCTAAAATAGTTTTTGACTACACCTTTATGTAAGGTGTCACTGTGAGGTGTTGTCCACGGTTGGGACATGTGTCACATTTGGTATATATTTGTATCCAAACTCACAGTATATGTGTTGTTGTATTTTGCACGACAATTGTTGTAATAAAGTTGTAGTTGTTTTCTGTACCATGTATTTGGCGACTCAGAATTGGTTGGATTGAATGGACCTATTTTAGGGTCATTACATTTGGTATCAGAGCTTAGGGATATGGTCTTTGGCGGAGATCGGGGAATATGACTAGGAGGGGAGAGATGAGTAAATCCTTCGCTAGTGTGTCCTACCTAAGCTTAAATTGTTGGTTGGTCATAATATATGGATATTATGTGATACATTAATTTGCTTAATTAACCCTTGTTTTATGGCAGTATTTGAGAATGGCAGCTGAGAATGCTAACAATGGAGTGAATGAGACTGTGGGGATACCTCTAATCACTAACCATGATAATGTGATGTCAGACGAAGAAGGAATTAGAGATATCCATGTGGTAAGTGAAGAATTGATAGTTGCACCCGAGATAGTCACAGAGGTGATAGTTGAGAGTGAGGAAGAAGTGGAAGAAGAGGTACCTGAGGAGAGTTTATTAGAGGTATTATATGATCAAAATGTAGAATTTCAAAATCGTATTCATGAGTTAGAAGAGCAGGCTGAAGAACGACAGGCGGTCGTGGAACAAAAGGATGCAACAATTCAAGCTTGTGTTACCCGATATGTGATGCTTGAACAGAAGCATTCTTTGGCAGAGTATAAGATGATAAAGATGGAATCTGAGCTGAAAGAAGAAAAAACTGAACGAGTAAGAATGAGTGATGCATGGGTAAAAGCCACACGACACGTGGATATTGTGGAAAGAGATGTCCGATCTAAGAAGGCTAAAATAGATGACATGAATTTCTCTTTTTGGAAAGCAATTGGGAGAATCTAACATCGAGTTTTGAATTACCCTGTACAAAGCGGTCAACCTGAATTCAATATGGATCGAAGATTGATGATTCAGATCATGAAACAGGAGTACGACGAGGCAGTTAAGGGAGAAATATGTCCTATAGAAAAATATATTCCAACGGTAGTGATGACGCCAAATGCTGCCCCAGACAAGTAAAAGCCGGGTAGTTCGAGGGATGGCGGTTGTCATGACTTCCCAACAAATGAGGAACCTAAATGAAGTTATCACAGGAGATGAGCAATGGAGAAATCATGATGACCGGGGAGATAGAATCTGAAATGGAAGCAAGGTATTCTAAACTTTTTGAAATACCAGGTACGTAAATTTCGGGGACGAAATTTCATAAGGAGGGGAGATTGTAAGACCCCGAATTTTATGAAATAAAAATATTAAATTTTTCTTATAATTACTATTCAGTAAATGGTTAAATTGATAAAAGTTAAGTTAATGGTGATATATGATTTTTTTTTCAAAATACACAAGTGGTTATAAAATATTCATTGTTGTCGGGGAATATTCGTTTGGTCGTGGAATATTCTTTCTGTCGGGGAATATTCGTACGACCGGCGCAACCATTTGTGGGCCCCATAACAGAATAACTGTCGGATGTAGAAAACGACAAAATTAAGTTTTTATAAATAACGGTGTAATCGTTACCATTAACACTATTGGAATACCCGATTGGTAAAATAAATTAATACGCGTTGTTGCACAGTAGCACAAGGTATTACATAATATTTTTGAATTATTGATTCTTACGTAAGAAGGCACTACTCAATAATTGTTACAGTAATTACTGTTCAATATTTTATTTTATTGATTCAATAATTGCTGCGTTGATATTTTATATTATTGTTGTTTCAATAATTATCACTGCACAATATTTCTCATTATATGATCAATAATTCGTATGATTTGAATAATATTATTAGATAACATTATTGGCAATGTCTAGAAAGTTCTGTCAAGGAGAGGTTTGGTCACCTAATTGCGCGCCAGTAAGGAGAAATTCTTATTGTAAAGCCCCCTCTTTCCTGGGAACGGTCTAGTTGTCATAATTGTGATTCTGTAATATTATTTGTGAATAATTAATTATTGATTTATATGATAATGAAATATTTATTTAATGTGGATATAGATGATGGATTTATTTATGTGGTTATAAATGAAGGAATTAACGTTGAGGTGTTTTATCAGTATTTTATCGGATTGGAGGTATTAAAAACTCAAATCGGTGTTCTTAAAGCTTTACTGCGTGAGTTATAATTTTAATCTGACCGTTGGATCGTTGGGATTTTTAGATATGTTATATATTTATAAGTTGAGTATATGTCCACAAATTTTGAACCGTTAAAAATTAATGCATGATTTGTTATGAATTTTAATAGGTGTTGAAACGATGTTTAAAATCATCCGTTTATGGATTTCAGATATTTTAGGTTTGGAATTTGGAAAAACTCAAAGCTACAAAGTTGTAGAGAATTTGATTTCAGTCAGAATGGACTTAAAATTCGTATTTTTCTGATAACCGGGCAATTTTCTATGAATTGTTAAAGTTTCAGAAAATAAAATAAATTTTTTATTAAATTATCGGTGGGACCCACTTATGTTATAAGCATGTGGGCTGCTTAATTTTCTTCCTTAATGGCTGTTGGTGGCTTGGTTGGTGAAGTGACATAGAAGAAAGAAAAGAAATAATATTATTATATTATTTTAGTCTTCTTTGGCGTTCTAGCATTTTCCTATAAATAGAAGCTTAAGTTAGAATTGAAAAACACATCAGAAACATAAGTTTTCTCTCTCTATATTATCAAGCACATTTTTGTGAGTATTTAGAAACTTTGAGAGTTTCTATTCGGTGCAAGGTTCCTTCGGTTTTTCATCCGATATTCCGGTCAGATGTACTGCTCTTTTGAGGTAAGGAATTTTAAGGGTTATTATGTTTTTCAGTTCGTACTTCTTCCATCCTTCAGAAAATTCTGGAAAAATTTGAAATGATATTTTGATGAGTTTTATTGTTTGTGTCCAAAAATAAAGATTTTTAGATGTATAGATTAAGAGTTATGAATTTTACGGGAAAAGACTATTTTAAAAGTAACCGTTTATAACTCCTTGTGGTTAAGTTCAAAATTGATGAAATTTTTATTGGGAGTACATCTATATAATATCAGTGTACTCTGTGAATTTCGGAATTTTTGGATAAAAGTACAATTTATGATAAATGTCTAAATATTCGGCAGTTTTGGCCATATGAAAAATAGTAAATGAATTTTAAAAATTTTAAGAAAAATATATGTTCAATATGGGACTATATTCTGCTAAAACCCAGAAAAGAAATATTTTTGGAACTGATTTGGTATTTTTCATGAAAATGGACTAGTTATGAATAAATGAGTTAAATATGTTATGTGAAGGACGAAAATTAGAAAATAAGATTTTATAGCTTGAGAATCCTATATGAGGTATATGCAAATTTTTGATGAGGGTTTTGATGATTGGTGATGAAATCTTATGAGTTTGACATTTTAGAATGATTAAATGCATTATTTAGTAAAGTGTAAACAATTAAAATAAATTGTTTATAAGCTTAAGAAATATTATTCTTTCAATATCATTATACCGAAATATTAGTATGGATTTTATTGTCGAATTTCTACCTTTTTGTGTCGGATTTACTATTTATGAGTTACTATTCACGAGTTACTATTCACGAGTTACTATTCACGGATACTATTCACGACAAAATTGGTTTCTTTTTCTAACCAAATTATAGTTGATTTATGAATATTACTCTTGAGATTAAAACTATATGTTGATCATATTATTTTTATTATCATATATAACATTTATATAACCCTAATGATGATATTTCTCTTTGACTTGAGTGTAAAGATGGGTAGATTTTTGGTATGATCATGACTATGAGTTCTCTTTGGCCAATAATGCAAAGTTGAATTGTTGACTGGTATGATCATGACCATTGAATTTATAATTGAATATCTTTAGCTTAAGTGCAAAGGTGAATTGATCAACATGGTTATAATTATTGTTTATATAAATTCTGAAATGATTATATATTTCTTTGAGATAATAATATATTTGGCCTGTAGTGCAAATATGAATTGTTGATGAATATATTTGGCCTGTAGTGCAAATATGAACTGTTGAGGAATATCTTTGGCCTGTAGTGCAAAGATGAATTGTTGATGAATATCTTTGACCCGTAATGTAAAGATGATATGTTGTTGAATATCTTTGGCCAGTAGTGCAAAGATAAACATGTGTTGAGATGAACATGACCAACTGGTGATACAAATGAATATCTTTGGCCGTAGTGCAAAGATGAAATTATTAATATGATTATGAACAAGAAATGTGATTTGGTGTAACCATGATCTTTGATTTTTCAGGTAAAGATATGTAATAAAAATTATCTTCGTCCTAGATGAGAAGAGGAATTTAGAACTACAATTATGATTATGAGTTATTCATATGATTGTGGACCAGAATTTTTGATTGATGTTACAGGGATAAAACATTGTTGGTGTATTTTTAACATGGAGAAGATAATAGACTTTATAGTCTATTTGACTCTTCTAATGGATTGCTCGTTCCGCTGCAACTGTGGTTGAAATTTTTATCATCTACCATATGTTCTAAATCTCCGATTTATTATTGATGAAGACTATTGATAATTTAATTATCATTAGTCATGATATTCTTTACTGAGCTAGTTGTGCTCACCCTTTTGCTTTACAATTCCTTTCAGGTAATAAGAGTGTAGCTGGGTCGAGCGGGGGTAACAGGGGAATAGAACGGTGGTCTCTAGTTGTGGAGTTCTCCCTAAACAGTATAGAAAAGTGTGTTGTATACATCTTTTAGTAGTTATATTTGGTGAATCATATAGGGAGAGGCGAACCCAACGTTGGAAGGGTGTTTTGCCACTTTCATACAAGATGTCTAATGACATACAACCTTGTGTCATCATACGACAGGGTTGTGCTCATCCACTTGCTGAGTATATTTACGAGCACTACCTATATAATCTTGGTGTTTGTTTGAAGTATAATTCTCAATTTGAGACAAGTGGAGATAATGATAAATCAAGAGAAGACTCAGCATTGGGAAGAATATGATAGTAATCTTCTCATTTTTCTTTGGGGTATATTGGGTCAACCAAGGATAATTCTGTGGCCATATGATAACTATCATAACCTAAAAGCATGGCCTCCCATGTACGAAGGTTTCCTTGAGCACTTTCCAAAGATTTTAGTTTCTAAAACAATTTTTGACTACACCTTTATGTAAGGTGTCACTGTGAGGTGTTGTCCACGGTTGGGACATGTGTCACATTTGGTATATATTTGTATCCAAACTCACAGTATATGTGTTGTTGTATTTTGCACGATAATTGTTGTAATAAAGTTGTAGTTATTTTCTGTACCATGTATTTGGCGACTCAGAATGGGTTGGATTGAATGGACCTATTTTGGGGTCATTACAAATATAGTAGCTCACTGTATATAAGATTCATTATAACAGGCATATGCACTTATTGTTTTTGTCATAATCAAATAGGGGGAGATTGTAAAGAATAAATATGTGAATGATATTCCTATTTGTATATGATTTGATTATGATATATATATGAATGAATATGCAAGTATGCTTGCATTAAGAAAAGCTGTAAAGTCATCTGATAGATTATAGAAACATATGTACAAGGACTTAGAATGAATTGATCAAATATGTTAGGTTGATCCTATATAAGCAAAATATCTTTGTAAAGTCCTTAAAAAGAAATGATGTACAAGGACTTTAAATATAACACCCCAAAATTCGGTCTATCTTTCCACCCGGATTCCGTACGTCACGATCCCATCTTCTTCCAATCATAGATCATTATATACTGAAATATAACAACATATACTCTTAAATCCCAGGTTCTAAAAACCATACAACCTTTTTCATTATAAATAACGACAATTACATTATCCTTTACATCTTACACGAGTGACTTTCATCCGCCACAAAGGATACATAACAGTTCATTAAACTAATCTAAAGTTCATTTAACTTATTTTATATTACAAGTCTTCACTTGATCTTTTCGCTCATACACATTCTGAATGGAACTTCATCTGGATACCATCAGCTTGATCTTTACGAAATTCTTAAGTTCTTCTAACATCGTTCGCTGAAAATGTTTTTCATTTAAAGCAAGTGTGAGCATTCAATTACCCAGTAAGACATCAGAGTTGAACAAACATATTCAAGAATTGAAACATTCTTTTAAGACTTCAATAACCGAACAAAGGTTATGAAGCAGCTTGAATAATAGGAATAATCTCGATTCCTATCATTTTAAAATAATATTCACTTTCATTTTAAAATACTTTCATTCTTCTACCTTTTCATACACATTCTGTCTGGCTAGAATCATTAGCACAGACTTAACAATAACGGATCATGTATAAACAGAGCATTCTCTTATTGAACAGTTAATCATAGAACAATTCATCTCATAAAAACACCGAAGTGTTCACATTGTGGCACAAGGCCTCATATGTTCTACCACCTTGTACAAATATCGCACATTAGCACATAAACGAAACTTCTCAAGTTCAACATCTGAGAAGTTTAAGAAACTAGCATTCATTAGAAATATGAATGAAGTTAGGAAACTTGCCTTACGCCCAGCTACAGCTTACGCTGAACTGCTCATCTCAATTCCTATATAACACATAAGAAAACACCACATACACCAATTAGTCATACATCTTTGACTTATGCATTAATTTACTTAACTTTAGTTCTTAGGGTTCGCGTTCTTGCAACCTATGTTTACGCGACCACTTTCACTACCGTTCTACTACTTCACGACATACAGAGATGTCTTACTTATACATTCATCATCTTTGATGTTTTACATCTTATCTCTTTTTTATTACTTTTCTAAGACTCAACACACATCGCTTCTCTGCTAGTAGTCCATATGGTACTCTGAGAGGTTTTCCACAAACAACCAACAAACAAGTTCCTGTCTCGTCTACACTGCCCATAACAGTGAGTTAGATCGGTTGCCAATTTTGTATATACCTTCGCTCTCTGAAGGAATTGTTTAGCCCAGCTCTTATATGTCAACCATCAAAGGTTACGATTTTACTACAACTTAAACTTATCCTAACTTATCTGAACTTATTAAACTATAATCTTCGTTAAGTTAATTTCTCATTCCTTATGGCTTCCTGGCAACTAAATGCCACCCCTCAGGATTCATTCTTATATGACTCACCTTTGGCTTTCATTACTCTTATTATCGTTCATTACGGCTTTCTCGATAATTCATATCTTACTTACTACCTTTGCCAACGTCTAGGTCATACATCCAGGGTATACTTAGAACGTTCGTCTGATGCGAATACGATTCATGAGGACCATTTACATATTCAACGTTCACGTTGCTCGTCTTTTAATCTCTCATTCCACCTTTTCTCAAGGTTTTAATTTCTTTCGATTGTTATCCATCCCATGAACCCCATGTTCATTATTCTTTCTTAATGTCAAAATCATATTGTTCGTTGTATGCTACGACCGATCGTTTATCGCAACTGCGTTGCGTTTGCAGTGTCTATACGCTTTACACTTATCTCTCACTATCATGACATAACATCAAAATTTTATTCATTACCCTTTTCACGCAACGTCTAAGGAATCATAACCATAGCAATCCCTCACGTTCGTTCATTGCAACTACGGTCCCCGGACATCGGTTACGTAACCCGCGTCTACATTATATGTCTTTTACTCTAATTTAATCTTTTTGTTCAACCTTCATTTAAGGTTTAACTTACTTGTTTAAGTGTTACATTAGTTGAACATTATGTTCTTTATCTTCCCGTACGTTTCCCCCCAAGAGTTGAGCAGTTAAAAGCTCTTCTCTGGCTTTTTCCCTATACTGGCGCTGCGGCGCCACTCTCCCTTATATTACTCGCGCCGCAGCACGAGTTTGAAGTACCCGGCTCTTTAGTCTGGCGCTGCAGTGCCACCTTTCAAGGCATGGTTGGCACCGCGGCGCCAAGCCCTAATTCTTGATAATTTCATCTAAGTGTTAACTTCATTTTGAGATGCTACTTCTCGATCTTGTAACTCCTTCGTTATAACTCAGAATGAGGTCATTCGAAAGCCATTCTCTTCCTTATCTTACGTACTTCAATCCCCCTTAGACAAAACTTCATTTTGAATCCGTTAACGTGCCATTCGATTGGCTTGATCTTCACCCTTTGTTCATTTTACGTTTTTAACACTCTTTGTTTATTCGTCCGTAATTTGGTCATCCGACCTCGGAATTCGTTTGTTCTTGAGTCCACGACTCACATTCTCTATTTTCCCTTACATTATTATGAAATCCTATATGTTTGGGTTCATTTACTAACTTTTTAATTCTCGTTTGTCTTTTACGAAATATTTGCCATAACTTCGTTATAACTAAGTTTTAATCCGTTCTTCATGAACGTTTCTACGGTTCCTAACCAAACAATGTGCATCTTACTTATATGCAATGATTTTAAACTTGTCCATCAACAAAAATTATCCTACGATGGTTTTAAATTTGTCCATCAACAACGTTCTTCGTGTTCTTCGCATGTTCTTCGTGTTCTTCGTTCGTTCTTCATTTTAATCGATATTTTGGATTATGATTTCACTTTTTATTCGAATTTGATGTTATAGATCATCATTCCTTACTTATTACACCTACTTATTGATATAATCCACTCGGATCGTTCTATTTTATTACGAATCTTATACTTCTTTAAAAAATTTATTTACTAAACTTCAAATTCTTATTTTCATTATTTCTCATGATTTCAACCATATGAAATCATTCCTAACATCAACTACTTCTTATCTTCATTAAGTTATGTTTTAAACATATAAAACTTTAAAGAAAATCTAACATAGAAGTTAGGTTTTAATACCTTTCCTCTTTATTTTTCTTCCGCTAGACAAAATCGGCGATTTGCTAGCCTTTCCATTTCATGAACATTTTTGATCCGAACATTCATGCTCATACTCTTCCTTCTCCCTCTCCATCCGAATTCTCTCTCTCTAGTGTAGGATTTTTCAAAATCTCATTTAAATGAAATCTAGCTTTTTATTTATAGATTTTCCAAAGCTAGGGCAAAATAGTCATTTCACCCCTAACCTCCTCACTATTCACACCTCCATACTATGCATTAATTAAGTGTTAAGTTAACTTAGCCCTTAAGTCTACTTAACTTTTAAGTTACGTGGTTCCGTCTTTCGGGTTTTCATCCGACAATTTTAAAAACTGCAATTCTCGAAATCCAATTTTTTTTGAATATTTCGTCTTTCCTTTACCGATTAACTTTTACGTATTCTTCGGATACCTCAAAAACTGAAAAATACTTTTGGCGTTAAGCATTTGCCTTAACGGTTTACCCTAATGTAGCTAACCGAATAAAAAGTACATAACAGTTCTTTTCGTCGTTTTTATTTCGTCCGATTTTTGCACGTTTTTTGAGAAAAACTATTATCGGCTTACTTAACTTTTCAAGATATATTATCTTCAAATATTTTGACAGAATGTCATTTCGACATACCGAACTCTCAGAACGGCTTAGGTTATTCAAACCCTAACCCTTAGGTTTCGTCGGGTAAATAGTGCCTATTTCGTCTTTTTCCCCAGAAATATTTTGTTCCCGGAAAATTTTTATTTTTATCTTGAAAATTCTTACTCCTTCAATCTAGATCGTATCCAGAATCCTCCTAACTTATAATCATCCTAGGTTCTAGAACGATTAATAAACACGTATCACATAATATTATTAATAAAAAATTCATTTTATTAATAACTAATTCTTTAAACTTAAATTCTGGAAAATCCGAATTTTTGGGGCGTTACAATAAACATAGAAAGATCAAGCATGTTAGGTTGATCGTATGATGTAACAGATAGGCTTGTCTGATGGTTGAGCACTGCACCAGAAATCATAGTCTACCAGGAGATTCAAGGATAACTCGAGAGCTATCGAGGCAGAATTGTAGTCTGCAAGATAGTAGAACTCAGAGTTTGTAGACTGCCAGAAGAGACGAGGAAGGATCGTAGTGTGTCGAGTAAAGCTTCCTCGGAGCCGTAGTCTGCTGAGGAAGTCATGTTCAGAATCGTAGAGACAGCCTGCCTACGAGCCGACCGAGCATCTACCAAAGCCAAGTCAAGAATCGTAGACTACACTCAGAGTCGTAGAGTCTACTGATCGTATCAAATGTAGAGATCGTAGTCGAGCAAGATCAGATGAGGACAACAAGCACAATGAGAGAAATCGTAGTGTCTAGATCTGATCTCGGAGTCATAGTGTTTGCACAGCCGAAGCTGAATCATAGAGTGCTGAGCTAAGACCTCAACAGATGTGCTCACAAAGCCAAGGTAGAATCGTAGAGCAAACACGATTCTCAACAATTGAGCACTCCCAGAATATCCAAAGGAATGAAGCCTCTGGTTGGTACTACAAAGATACATCTCACCTAAAGGAAGCCAGAGAGCACTCAACGAATGGAATGTAAGCTAATAAAAGATCTAAGCATCAACCCAATCAGCATCCAGATTGAGTTATGAAGCCATTCAAGATGAAGTCTTCCATAAGATGATCATAAGAAAACTTCAGTAGCTGACTAAGGAAAGTCAGCATATGTAGTAGCTGTCAAGTGGAAAGATGACAACGATCTTGGAAGTAACCAGGATCGTAGTGTTTTCTAAACAAAGAAGGAACTGATGGAGTATACACAAAGATACTGGTCAGCCTCTGAAGAACAAGGCTAAAGTGATTAAGCATTGGGTCAGTCCATTGATGATAAGTGAACGGGAGATCACAAGGAGAAAGTTAGCTGGACACGCCACAAATCTAAAGTGTCTTGTTATTTAGAAGGGGCCAGAGCAAGGATTCAAGCCATCAGTATGTGAGAACAGTCGAGGCAAATAGAAGTGATGAAGCACTGCACGAAAGAATGAAGAGTTGTTCTTCACTAAAGATCAAGTGAACACTCTTCAAGATTGTAGTGCTGACTCTACATGTCAATAAGACACTACGATTAGGTCTAAGAAGAAGAACATCAGAATCGTTGAGTTCAAATAACTGAGGATTGAAGCATTGACAACGGTTCAATCTGAAGGCTGACATTCGAACAAAAGCTTATTGAGAGCATCAATGCAAGGACAACCTCTGATCAAGAAATCAGAAGGGAGAAATAAAGTCGTTCGACCTGCCCAAGACATCAAAGTAACATATCTGATGGGGTAGGTGAAACAACAGACATCAGTGTCAGAAAGTCAGAAAAAGATGTCATGTCGCATCTACAGTCTGCACCAAATAAGTCGAGATCTGTTAAACAATTTGAATAGCTTTGAACGGCTACCTTCCAATGGGAAGATTGAAAATTAGTATAAATCAATAGAGCTTCAAAGATCAAGAGTGGCTGATGATTGCTAAGTTACAGAATCATTGAGTTATTGGGAATGCTATTGTTGACTCTACGAGTTCCACCAAAGATCAACATAACAAGTCTCAGTGACAGTAAGACTGCTAAGGTGGAAGTGAAGCAGCTTTGAATAAGAACTTAAACAGATTAGAGCTTCACTTAACAAAGATGAGAATGCCACTGAAGATGGTAGCCAAGTTGAGAGCCGAGAAGGCCATGAAGATAACATTCAGAAAAGTGGCAGAATATAAAGAAGATAAAGAAAGCCACTTTACAGATCACCAAGAACAAAAAGCTGAGAAAGAACAGAAGCAGAATCATGTTTGCAAAACATTCAAGAAGGGTTCAGGGTTTGCTAAGTGCCAGACGAAGTCTTCCAAAAGCTCAGAGACTTAGCAAATCCAGATGGTGATGGTGCACATCTGACATCAGATAAAGTTGAGTAGAAAGGAGTAAAGATAAGCTATACCAAAGAAGATGTGGTTTAGACTCGAAGTAGGATGCAAAAAGGACCACACCAAGCTGCTAAGTACAGAAGATCTTCAGAGCTTAAAGACATCTTAGCAGCTCAACACCAACAATAACAACTACAACAACAAGAAGCCAGGGCTTGAGGGGTCCTTGTCCGGAGGGACTAAATGAAGTTCCAAGCCTACTGGGATTGAAGAGTTTCTAGGGAACTAGAGAAGTTCCAAGGCTGCTGGCCTTGAAGAGTTCTTAGTGAACTGAAGTCCCAAGGCTGCTGGCCTTGAAGGAATCTTAGTGATTTAGGGTGCTGCCCTTCCTTAGTAGAAATCTTGCTAGTTGAAAGTAGAAGAGTGGATTAGGAGTTTGAGTCTTTGAACCACTTAAAACTCCTTGTGTCTTTTACTTTATGTCATTTAGATTATGTACATTAACTGCTATAACTGTCATGTATGTTCTAACTGCTTACCACTGAACTAACTCTACGAACAATGTATGTATAAATATGAATATATTAATGAAGGGGATCTTTTACTTATTCTGCTGTGCTTTAAAAGATTCTTATATGCTAAATTAGTAGCAATACAAAATAAAACAGAAAAATATTTAAAAATAAAAGGATCTATTCAACCCCCCCTTTTAGATCTTTTGTTCCTACTAGGAACTAACAGTATGGTCGTAATCTTTCAATAGTTCGAACCAACGTCGTTGCCGCTTGTTGAGTTCCTTTTGGGTGAAGTAATATTTGAGGCTTTTATGATCTTTATAGATCTCCACTTTCTCCCTATACAGGTAGTGTCTCCAGATTTTCAACGCGAAAACGACTGCTGCCAACTCTTGATCATGAGTAGGATAATTCCTCTCATATTCTTTAAGTTATCGCGAGGCATAGGCTATGACTTTCCCATGTTGCATGAGAACACATCCAAACCCTTTACCTGAAGTATCGCTGTAGATAAAAAATCCATCCGAACTAGATGGTATTGTTAGAATAGGTGCCGAAATAAGTCTCCTCTTGAGCTCTTGAAAACTCTTATCGCATTCCTTGCTCTATATGAATTTTGTATCTTTCCGAGTCAGCTAAGTTAACGGAGTAGAGATTCGAGAAAATCCTTCCACGAATCTCCGATAATAACCAGATAATCCCAGAAAGCTACGTACTTCGGTCATCGACTTTGGTTGCTCCCAACTTTGTATGGCTTCAATCTTCGTTGGGTCAATATATACTCCATGTTTTGACACCACGTGCCCTTGGAATACTACTTTCTCAGGACAGAACTCGTATTTCTTCAGCTTGGCATATAGCTTGTTATCACGAAGCTTTTGAAGTACCAGCTTCAAATGGTGCTCATGATCTTTATAACTTTTGGAATAGATGAGGATGTCATCAATAAAGACAACAACAAACTGATCTAAATATTCATTGAACATAGGGTTCATCATATCTATAAAAATAGTAGGAGCATTAGTTAATCCAAAAGACATGACTAAGAATTCATAATACCCGTACCGAGTTCTGAAGGCAGTCTTCAGAATATCCTCAGTTTTAATCTTCAGCTGATAATATCTAGAACAAAGATCTATCTTTGAAAAGAATTGTGCTCCTTGTAAATGGTCAAATAGATCATCAATGCAAGGTAACAGATACCTATTCTTGATGGTGACATGGTTTAATTCTCGGTAGTCAATACAAAGTAGCATACTCCCGTCTTTCTTCTTTACGAATAAAACAGGAGCACCCTAAGGAGATGTACTAGGACGAATGAAACCGATGTCTAACAACTCCTATAGTTGGACTAACTCCTGAAGTTCAATAGGAGCCATTCGATATAGGGTTTTAGAAATGGGTTTTGTACTAGGTTCAAGGTTAATAAAGAATTCAACTTCACGTTCTGGGGGTAGACCGGGAAGTTCTTCAGGAAATACGTTAGGAAATTCACTAACAATAGAAGTATTATTCAAATTTGACGTGTTTTTATTCAAGTCCATGACATGGGCTAAGAAAATTTGACATCTATTTTGCAATAAACGAATAGCTTTATGGCTTGATATAATAGTGATTGACTTTAGTGGTTTGGTTGCTTGAATTCTCATAACAAGTTGGTTAGGAATATGAAAACTAACAACCTTACGAAAACAATCAATTTTGGCGTGATGAGTAGTTAACCAATCAATCCTTAAAATCACATCAAATGCAAGTATATTTAAAGAGATAAGATCAATAGGTAATGTGATGGCGCCAACTTGGATCAAGCAAGATTTATAAACAGTGGATGCAATGAATTTTTCTCCTAATGGAGTCTTAACAGATAAGTCAAAGTCTAATTTCTCTTGAGTCAAGTTCAAACGTTGAGCACAAGCAAGATAGATAAAAGAATGGGTAGAACCGGTATCTAGTAAGGTACAAAATTCACAAGAGTTTATGATTAGCTTACCCGCGATCACCTTGTTTGGGTTCCTTGCATTTTGGGCAGTTACGAAAAGCGCTCTCACTTGATCCACTGATTTTGACTTGTTTGGGACAACCTTTGGTGTCATCATTACTGCTAGAATTAAGTTTCGTTATAGGGTATATTCCCCCCTCAATTGCTTCATCGTACTCCTGTTTCATGATCTGAATCATTAATCTTCGATCCATATCGAATTAGGGTTGACCGTAATGTACAAGGTAATTCAAAACTCGATGTTGGGTTCTCCCAATTGCTGTCCAAAAAGAGAAATACATATAATCTATTTTAGCCTTCTTGGATCGGACTTCTCTTTCCATAATATCAACGCATCGAGCGACTTTTACCCATACATCCTTCATTCTCACTCATTATGTTGTTTCTTTTTTCAGCTGATCCTTGACATTTGAAATCTCAAATTCTAGTTTTATCATCTTATACTCTGCCAAAGAGTGCTTCTGTTCAAGCATCACATATCGGGTAACACAAGCTTGAATTGTTGCATCCTTTTGCTCCACGGCCGCCTGCCGTTTTTCAGCCTGCTCTTTTAACTCATGAATACAATTTTGTAATTCTACATTTCGATCATAAAGTTCTCCTAATAAATCCTCCTCAGGTACATCTTCTTCCTCACTCTCAGCTGCTACTTCTGCGACTAGCTCGGGTGTAACTATTAATTCTTCACTCACCATATGGATATCTCTATTTTCTTCTTCGCTTGACATCACATTATTCTGGTTGCTGATTAGAGGTGTCTCCACGGTCTCATTCACTCAATTATTAACATTTTCAGCTGCTATTCTCAAATATTGCCACAAAACAAGGGTTAATTAAAGAAATTGACATACCACATAATACCCCTATATTCTGACCGACCAACAAATAAGCTTAGGTTGGACACATTAGCGAAGGATTTACTCGTCTCTCTCCTCTTAGTTCTATTTCCCGATCTCCGCCAGAGACCATATCCCTAAGCTCTGATACCAACTGTGATGCCCCCAAAATAGGTATACATCACCTATTCTGAGTCGCCAAATACATAGTACAGAGACAACTACAACTTCATTAATACAATTGTCGTGCAAAATACGACAACACATAAACTGTGAGTTTAAATACAAATATTATCTTCTACACAATATCCACACTCAAATAAGTCCTCATTACAATTATTGATACACTATTTTACAAAATAGTAAGGACTACTATAACAACTTCCATGGAACATCACTCCACACCCCGAATACTTCCCGCTATATTCTCGCATTCCTGAGAAGATAAATAGAACAAAAAGGAAAAGGGTGAGCTTAACTAGCCAAGTAAAGAATATTATGACTAAGATAATAAACAACAAATTATCGTTAGCCTTCAATAAATCAGATAAAATATAATGGACAACAAGTTTTAGATCAATATTCGCAGCAGAAATAATAATTCATTAGAAGAGTTAAGTAGAGAATGAAATCTACTATCATCTATGAATTTAAAAGTTATCATCAATATTTTATCCCTGCAACATCAATCAATATAAATCTTGAATTAAATATTCATCTTTGCACTACGGGCCAAAGATATTCATCTGTATCACCAGTTGGTCATGTTCATCACAACACCTATTCATCTTTGCACTACATGCCAATGATATTCAGTTATATCATCATTTAGGACTAATGATGATAAAAAATATTTTAAAAAAACGAATCCAATAAGTCAAAAGAACAAAGATTAAGGATTCGTTCTTCAGTTTATCCAAGTTTAAAAACACTTCATAATAATCAAATGTGGAGCAAAATTCAAAAATGAAGATCAAAACATGGATACAATCAAAGATAGTAACCATAATAGCCATCTTGGACAAAGAAGATTTTTTTTTATTTTTTGGTAAATAGTGTCGTATTCGTGAATAGTATCGTATACGTGAATAGTATTTCCAACACGAAAAGTTAGAAATTCCACAATAAAATTCATACCAATATTTTAGTATAATGATATTGAAGAAATAACATCATTTACGAAGAAAAAAAATCCCTTACCTCAAAAGAACAATATTTCTGACCGGAATATCAGATGTAATGTTAAAGAAAACTTGCACTGAATATCAACTCTAAAAGTATCTAAATACTCACAAAAATACGCTCGATAATATAGAGAGAGAAAACTTATGATTCTGGTGTGATTTTTAATTCTAACTAAAACCTTATTTATAGGAAAATGCTAGAACGCCAAAGCAGACTAAATTAATAAAATAATATTTTATCAAAATTATTCACGCACGCCACAATTGATCCAATTTCAGCACACTATAGTGGGGCCCACCAAATTTAGAATTTTCACACCAACCAAAAGTGGGGCCCACCATATTTTTAATAAAAATATTTATTTTCGAAACTTCAATAATTCATAATAAATAACTCTTTTCTTAGAAAAATTCGAATCTCATATCTATTTCGTAGAAAATTTAATTCTCTACAAGAAGTTTTTCCAAATTCCAAATAGAAAATGCCCGAAATCCACATACAGACGATTTTTAATACTTCCATTCTGATAAAATACTTATAAAACACCTCAACATTAATTCATTCATTTATATCCACATAAAAATAAATATTTCCTTATCATATAAATCAATAATTAAATATTCACAAATAATATTACAGAATCACAATACTGACAACCAGGTCGTTCCCAGGAAAGAGATGGTTTTTCGATAAGGATTTCTCTTTACTGACGCGCAATTAGATGACCAAACCCATTTTCTTAGACAGAACTTCCTTAGACATTGCCAATAATGCTATCTAACAATATTATTCAAATAATACGAATTATTGCTTTGATAATGGAAAATACTGTGCAGTGACAATTATTGAAACAATAATAATATAAAATATCAAAGTAGAAATTATTGAATCAATAAAATAAAATATTAAATAGTAATTACTGTAACAATTATTGAGTAGTGCCTTCTTACGTAAGAATCAATAATCCAAAAATACTGTGCAATATCATGTGCTACTGTGCAACCACACGTATTACTGTATTTTAATCACCAGGTATTCCAACAGTGTTAACGGTAACAACCGTACCGTTATTTATAAAAACTCAAACTTGTCGTTTTCTTCATCCGATCGTTTTCCATTATGGGGCCCTACAAATGGCTGCACCGTCGTACGAATATTCCCCGACAACAAGAATATTTTATAACCACTTTCTTATTTTGCAATATTTGCAAATTTCACCCATAACCAAAGTATTATATCAAATTAACACCTTATTATTCAAAATAATAATTAGAGGAAATTTAATTTAATTTATAAAAAATTAGGGTCTTATATAATGGTCACATAACTAGATGTATCAATGTAGCATCTTTCATGAAAATTACCACATGTATATAATATGAATTTTGTTATTTATTTTATATTTATGCTAATGGTGAAAATAAAAAAACAATTGAAAAACTAGGGTTCAAAGCAAAAAAAAGACCAATGAAGAAAAATATTTACCTATTAGTAGAAAATTATCCAGATTTAAAAAAGGAAGAAGCAAACAAGAAATAAAAGAGAAAAAAATTAAGAGTAGAATTCACATATGAATTTTTTTTATTTTACCTCAAATCGCTTCTTTCACTCTCGCTTGACCCTTTGTAGATGAATAATGGCGATATGAGTAAAGATTGGTATACAGAGAGAATAGGAAAGTTGGACAAGAGAATATGAATAGACTTTTGAGCAATAGTTAAAATAAATTAGAATTCAACTTTTACTAAATAAGAGCAAATTGGATGTAAAAACTAAATTCTATAGTTAGTTTACTGCATAAATGGTTAGTTTAGTTAAAAATAGGACCCACTTATAAAAATATCAAATTAATTTGTGGAAATATCAATTCCCTTAATATAATTCTTGCCACTATCACTTAATTAAAGTAATCCTACATGGCCTTAAAAAAGGAACAAAAATATGAGTTGTAATTCTTTTAATTCCAAGCAGGTGAGAATACGGAAAATAATATTTCAAAAAGAAAATAGAAATTATAAATTTTCAAGTTAGTTTGATAAATTTTAAAATTCTCAAAATTGATATTAATTTTATTTTAATTTAAATAGTGCAATAGTCTATATTAAAACTACTTCAAAAATTTTTACCAAATACAAATATTATTTTAAAAAGTAAAATAAATTTATGCTAACATTTAAATTTAAGCTTCTGTAAATTAACTACGATAATTTTTTTATTAATTATACTGAGAAACTTAATTTGCAAGGAGATTATAGTCATTTAAGAAGAATGGTAGGGTAAAAGACATTATTATAATCATTTTTATACAATTAAAAATAAAATAATTACTACTCAAAAATAAAAACAAGTCGAGTCAAATTTGAGTGCTATAAAACGAGTCGAATTCGAATCTAAGAAAAAATTACAAAATTGTATTCGAACTCGAGTACGAATCTGAGCATCTTTAAAAAGTTTTGAGTAAAATCTAAGCAAGTGATAAGTTTTGAGTAAAATCTGAGCATCTTTTCTAGAGGGACTCCTGGGTCTACTCTTTTCCCTTTCTGCCTCCTCCCGACGAGGTGTCCGGGATCGGCTGATGTCTGCGCCTCTTTGACGAAGCCTCTTGCTTTGCGGCCATTTTAGTCATCTACTCTTCAAGCTCCTCTTATTGAAGGAGTAGTGCCATCATTGCATCTTGATTTTGCTGTATCTTTTTCTGTAGAATGAATTGACGCTGGTTTTGGTTGCCCCCAGCCCAATTTTTCTCTCTCCTATCGTATGCCAGCGACTGGTTATCGTCGGCATGACTGAAGGGGATGGGGGTATGCTGACTGGTCAAAAATAGCTGTCACCGGATAGATTGGGTGTGTTCAGCATCATCTCTCTGTTTCTTAGAACCCATTCTATCCTTTACCGACCCTCTCACCTGAGTGGTTTGGTGGGTTTTTGCTTTATCATGGTTAGAAGCATTGTTATCCCTGCTCACCATGGCTTTCTACAAGAAAAGTAACACAGGGATTGTTGATGCACTAAAAGCCCTTCTTCTAGCGCTAATTTTAACGCCAAGTTTCGCCGGTGCGCCCAATCACCAAGTCCATGCGCTGATTTCTACACAGTAACAGATCACACATGAAGCTTGATGGCTTCTGCCGCCGGGAGATAGCTCCAATGTGAGAATAAGTATAGGTTGTTACAAGGTTTAACAATGGAGGCTTTAATGTTTAGTGCTTAAAAGTGTATTACATGTTAACCTAAAGTTTAGCCTTGTATTTATAGCCATTCTCACTGCCTTAGAGACCACTTCTGAGTCAGATTAGGACACCTAAATATGACAGTTACCATTATTTAGGTCCAACATAATCTCCTTAAAAGGTTCAAGTTAGATCCAATCCAAATACTACCTTTGGAGTTACCTTATAAAAATATGATTAGTACTAGAATCCTAAACCATTTAAACCCCTTATGACTCCGGACTCCATATGAGGGTTAACTCACTGTATAGGCCCAATCCAACCGAACCCATTTGCATGGGTCTGGGCTCTAGTCCAATAAACTCAGATACCCGACCCCGATCACAATTTACTAGAACAAGACTCCAGCCCATACGACTCGGATGCCCGAACCCAAAAACCTTTAATATCCCTGTTGGTTTCGGCCAAATGGGCCTAGCATCCCATTCTGGTTCCAGGCTTTCAGCCCACATGAAGGTTGGTAAAATTCTCCCAAACATTTCCCCCCAGTCTCTTGTTATAATATATTTATAATTAGAAACTTGAAAAGGCATGAACTTGAAGTGTCATGACATGAAATAATGAGTTATTTAGGGTAAAGGGTTTTCCTTCGTTATTTGAAATGCTACACGTCTTCCTAAGACTGGGCCCCACCTGCCATAAATAGCTACCCTTGGGATTCAAGTAGCCTCGCTATAAAACCCCCCATCCATCCATCACTGTCACATTTTTTAGCCCTCCACCATTTCAAAAATTCTTCCTCAGAGCTTCTGGCAAAGGCGATTTCCGGCGAACAATCCACCCTTCCAAACTTCCATTCATTCAAGTTTTTCTACTTGTTTTTGCTTTTCAAGCTTCACACTCGTGCATCCTTCATCCAAAATGGCAGATTCAGACCTTCCACCCACTTCTACCACTGAGAAATTTCTTCCTACTATTAACACAACCACCACTATCGCCACCGCAGACCTGGTACCTATCAATTTATCAGAAGCCCCTACCAAATCCAGTACCGATAACACTGACTCCAAGATCCAAAGCGTTTGCACTTCTGAAATCAACTTCTCGCACATAAACACCCAATCAACAATCAATCCTTCCCAGATCTCTGACATCCGCACCCTGTTCAACATTCCAAAGGAATATAAGCTTCAGGTGCCCGAATCAAAGGATAGAATATTCTGACAATCTGAGGGCAAGTGAGTTGCTATTCGCCTGCATGCTTTGAAGTACAGGGTTCGATTCCCCCTCTATGAGTTTATCTCATCTTTTCTTTATTTTATGGGGATCGGGTTCGCACAACTTATGCCGAACTCGCATATCCATTTGATCAGCTTCATAGCCTTGTGCAAGGAGGTAGGTATCACCTCCAGCCTTGACTTCTTCTTTGCCTTATTCACCATTGGCAGGTCAAAGGAACCTGACCTTCGAAAATTAAATAAACAACCCAACTAAGCCGTCCTCATCAATACTCCCTCGAGCAACAAGGGGTGGCATCCACAATGGATTTATGTGAAGGGGACCGTCCTCAAACTGCTCCCAAACTAGGCCCATCTCGATGATCCCATTGTCAAGGTGTCCAAGTTCCCGAAGGACCAGACCGGTGCTTTCAAGGAGTTTTACAAAATATTAAGCAAGACCGAATGGGGTCTGGGAGTTTTATCCAACGAGATATGGTTATACAAACACGAGTGTAAGTTCTTTATCGGGAACCTCTCCATAACTCCATTAACTTTCTTTTATCTGGCTTTCATAACCATTTTACTGACTTACTTCCCTTTGTGCAGTGACAATCTTTAAACCCGAAGGGGCTACTGAGTCCTTAGCTCCCCTGCCTATCAAAATCGAACCGACCGCCTTCCTATCATCGATGAAATGGCTAAAGAGGAGACCATTCCCATTTCTGAGCTTTCAAACGGATCCTCTTTGGCCGTGGCTCCTTCAAACACCACCACCGCCGACCCCATCAATAAGAACGTCATAAAGATGGATCGGGCAAAGAAGATGAATTTGTTGAAGAAGAATAAGAAGAGGCCTTCTCCCTCCAAGCCATCTTCTCTGGTCGCTCCGAAGCCAATCCCCCCTCCTCCTGTGCCGGTGATAGTCATTGAGCATTCAGAGGAAACTGAAGAGGAAACTCTCGAACCTCTATCCAAACGGGCGCGTCAATTCGAAGGACCCAAACTACCGATTGTGGAGGCTGACCCTTTACCTACCTCGACCCCACTTCAAAGTTGAGCTCTTCACAAGGGACGCAGTATGACGCCCTCAAAATAGGTATACATCACCCATCTTGAGTCGCCAGATCTATGATACAAAATTCAAATATAACTTAATAATACAACTGTCTTGCAAAATAAGACAAAACATAAACTGAGAGTTTAAACACGAATATTGTCATCTAGACAATATCCACACTCAATGGAGTCCACATTACATTTATTGTCACACTATTTAACAGAATAGTGAGGACTACTAATGCTATCATCTGGACCGTCACTCCGTTCCCCGACTCGTCCCAGCTATATTCTCATTTCCTTAGAAGAAAATTGGATACTGGAATAGTGAGGTAGCAGACATCTCTTCTTCTTTCTCTCTATAATTTCTCTATAATAATTGCTCTTGTGAGACTTAGTGAATTGGTAAAAAATAATGAAGGAATGAGCTTCTATTTATAGGAAAATATAGTTTCCATAATTGCACATTTTGGGGCTTAAAATATTACAATACAATACCCTCATCTTTTCCTTTATTTTAATTTAGTCATGCAAGTATTATCAAACTTGCACCACCTCCCATAATAGTAAATCATGTGAATTAATAGTAAATAATGTGACTCAATAGTTCTAAACATGTGAAAAAATTAATTATAGTATAGTACCTTCATCTATACCTCTATTTTTAATTTAGTCATGCAAGTATTATCAATCTTGCACTAACTCCCCTAATATTAAATCATGTGAATCAATAGTACACACATGTAAACACATAGTTATAAGCATGCGAATTAATAGCAATTAATTGCTCATTTATCCGGTGAATTATCCGATTGATCAATATAACTTCCAGACATTAATTATCATCGAAATAAATGTCGATTTCCACTAACACTAATAATCCCAACACAATGAAACTATCAAATTCATCTTTAATCAAAACCAACTTATTCATCATTAATATTATAACTCACAATATTTAACAACTAGGTCGTTCCCAGGAAAGAGGGGGCTTTCCAATAAGGATTTCTCCCTATTGGCGCGCAATTAGATTATCTAACCTCTCCTTGACAGAACTTCTAGACATTGTCAATATTACAAATAATAATATGAATAACTTTGTCGTCTTAATTATTGATTTAATAATATATCATATTATACAGATGATACTGTGACAATAATTGAATCAATAATATGAGAGATATGATGCAACAATTACTGTAGCAATAATTGAGTTTAACTGAGTGATTTCTCACGTAAGCATCAATAATCAATATCATGTGCTACTATGCAACCACGCGTATTACAGTACTTTTACCATTGAGTATTTTATGAAAACTTGCTTATTTTGAAAAATTTTCCATATCACCCTTAACTTTAACATTTATCAATTTAACCATTTACTAAATAGAATAATAATTATAAAAATTGAATACTTTCATTTCGTGAAATTTGGGGTCTTACAATCTCCCCTCCTTATGAAATTTTGCCCTCAAAATTTACGTACCTGGTAGTTCGAAGAGATGAGAATACATTCCTTTCTTTTTGGATTGTACCTTCCTAGTATTTCCTTTATATCATGATTTTCCCATTTCTCATCTCTTGTATTTTAGATATCATTCTAGAATATAGTTTCAAAATAAGGGTTAATTGACATGCCACATATTATCTCTATATTCTGATCGACCCATTAAATACCAAATAAACTTAGGTAGGTTATACTAGCGAAGGAATTCCCTATCTCTCCCCTCCTAGTTCTTGTCTCACATCTCAGCTAGGGATCATATCCCTAAGCTTTGATACCAACTGTGACACCCCCAAAACAGGTATACATCACCCATCTTGAGTCGCCAGATACATGGTATAAAATTCAAAAATAACTTAATAATACAACTATCGTGCAAAATACGACAAAACATAAACTGAGAGTTTAAACACGAATATTGTCATCTAGACAATATCCACACTCAATGGAGTCCTCATTACATTTATTGTCACAGTATTTAACAGAATAGTGAGGACTACTAATGCTATCATCTGGACCGTCACTCCGTTCCCCAACTCGTCCCAGCTATATTCTCATTTCCTTAGAAGAAAACTGGATACTGAAATAGTGAGGTAGCAGACATCTCTTCTTCTTTCTCTCTATAATTTCTCTATAATAATTGCTCTTGTGAGACTTAGTGAATTGGTGAAAAATAATTAAGGAATGAGCTTCTATTTATAGGAAAATATAGTTTTCATAATTGCACATTTTGTGGCTCAAAATATTACAGTATAATACCCTCATCTTTTCCTTCATTTTTAATTTAGTCATGCAAGTATTATCAAACTTGCACCACCTCTCCTAATTATAAATAATGTGACTCAATAGTTCTAAACATGTGAAAAAATTAATTATAGTATAATACCTTCATCTATACCTCCATTTTTAATTTAGTCATGCAAGTATTATCAATCATGCACTAACTCCCCAATAGTAAATCATTTGAATCAATAGTACACATATGTAAACACATAGTTATAAGCATGCGAATTAATAGCAATTAATTACTCATTTATCCGGTGAATTATCCGATTGATCAATATAACTTCTAGACATTAATTATCATCGAAATAAATGTCGAGTTCCACTAACACTAATAATCCTAACACAATGGAACTATCAAATTCATCTTTAATCAAAACGAACTTATTCATCATTAATATTATAACTCACAATATTTAACAATCAGGTCGTTCCCAGAAAAGAAGGGGCTTTCCAATAAGGATTTCTCCCTATTGGTGCAGTAATTAGATTATCTAACCTCTCCTTGACAGAATTTCTAGACATTATCAATATTGCAAATAATAATATGAATAATTTTGTCATCTTAATTATTGATTTAATAATATATCATATTATACAGATGATACTGTGACAATAATTGAATCAATAATATGAGAGATATGATGCAGTAATTACTGTAGCAATAACTGAGTATAACTGAGTGATTTCTCACATAAGCATCAATAATCAATATCGTGTGCTACTATGCAACCACGTGTATTACTGTACTTTTACCATCGGGTATTTTATGACAACTTGCTTACTTTGAAAAATTTTCACATATCACCCTTAGCTTTAACCTTTATCAATTTAACCATTTACTAAATAGAATAATAATTATAAAAATTGAATACTTTCATTTCATAAAATTCGGGGTCTTACACGCCGACTACCTTTTGGTCGAAGAGTCCTTCGGAAGTGTTCCCATTTGGTCAACTCGAACACTTCAAACTGCCTGGAGATGACGAGTGGTTCAAGGGGTATTCTTCTGAAGAATATCTAGTGGCTTACATTATTTCCCTTTTTTCTCCTTTGTTCCTTGTAACTAATGTATTCCTTCACTGTATTATAGGCCAATGCTATCCTCGCCCGAGCTATTCCGCCTCTGGCCCATGCCACTAAAAAGGAGGCTTAGCTGAAAATGAACGTGAAATTGCTCGGGGGTTAATTTTGGGGCCTACGATCAGATCTAAAGAAGAAGAGGGATCTCCATGTTGAGACCCACAATAAAGTGACCCGGTCTGAGCGTCAGGCCGATGAACTGAAGGAGCAGTACTCCTTACTTCAACTGGAGTTCGTTGGTCTTGACAATTACGCTAAAAAACTAATAAAGGAGAAAGATCATTTGTCAGAAGAAAACAAGGATCGGGAGAAGGCCCTTCATGCCCTTGAGGATATGTTTGACGGGATGCACGCCAAGTTGATGCATTTGATTCAGGAAAACAACTCCTTAGGGAAAGAATGTGCAGAAGCTAAGCAGCGAGCCATATAAGAGTACGAAGAATCTCCTGCCCTGACCGAGAAGATCATGTCTTAGTTCGTTGAAGGCTATGAAGCTTATCGGGAGAAGGCTTGGGTGAAGATGAAGGCTGCTGGGCTCGATGCTGCCGTCCTTGATTCTTCCGATGAGGAATCCGAAGCTAAAGATGGGGGTCCTAAAGAATAGTTTCTTTTAGGGTTTCTATGTATAAGTTTTGTAAACTTTTCTTATTCTTTTTGCTTTTAATTTCCCGATCAGTTATGCTTATAACTTCACTGATTAGTTATGTTGTTTCTAACTTTTTGATCGGTTTTGTTCGAAGCTCTTCTGATCGGATTTGTTAAAACTTATGGATATAAATGAAGTACTAAAAATTTTTCGAAGAGAAATTCTCATTCATTTCATTGATAAATATAATAACTTACTTAATTAAAGGAAAGAACAACATACCTTTTACTGAAAAAAATTTCTAAGTCTTCCAGAATGCCATGTGTTCTTTACTTCTGATCCATCCTTGCTTGAAGCCGATAAGTACCTGGCTTTGGCACTTCTATTACTTTATAAGGTCCCTCCCAGTTCGCCATCAACTTTCTAGTGTTCTGGGGGGTTGATGCCTCTGATTTCCAAAGTACCAAGTCCCCAACCTCAAACCTTTGTTGTTTCACCATCTAGTTATAGTGTTGGGCAGTTCGCTTCTGATAAATTGCTAACCTTATCAGAGCTGAATCTCGAACCTCTTCCAAGAGATCCAAATTTAGTCGTAGGCCGTCATCATTGTATAGCTCCTTGTACTGACTGACCCGAAGTGTAGGAGACTCGATCTCAACAGGTATGAGTGCATCGGTCCCATAGGCCAATCTGAATAGTTAATCCCCAGTTGTTGTCCCCGGGGTAGTCCGGTAAGCCCATAAAACAATGAGTAATTCTCAGGCCATAGATGTAAGATCCCAAATTTTATGAATAAAGATTTATTTTCTCAAAATATTTTTTTTTGAGTATTAAGGTGTGGATTTGATATAATATTAAAGTTGTGGGAAAAAGTAAGTGGTTATAAAATATTCGATTGGTCAGGGAATATTCGTTTTATCAGGGAATATTTGTACAATGTCACAATCATTGGGTGACCTCACAATGGAATTATTGTCGGATTGAGAAAACGACAGAAATATCTTTTTATAAAAATAACAATGAAAGTTTTATCCTTAATTGTTGAAATACCCGGTGGTACAAGTAAAGTAATACGCGTGATTGCGTAGTATCCCACGATACTTACGTGAGAAGTCACTCAGTTTTATTCAATTATTGCTACAGTAATTGCTGCATAGTATCTCACGTTATTTGATTCAATTATTGTCGATATTTTATATATTATTAAATCAATAATTGAGATGATACAATTATTCATATTATTATTTGCAATATTAACGATGTCTAAAAAGTTCTGTCGAGGAGAGGTTTGGTAACCTAATTGCGCGCCAATAGGGAGAAATCCTTATCGGAAAGCCCCCTCTTTCCTGGGAATGATCTGATTGTTAAATATTGCGAATAATAATAATGATGAATAAATGTTGGTAACAATATTAATGGGATTTTTTTATAAAGTATTTGTTGTAATTTTGCTTATTATTTAGACCCCCATTTACTTATTTTTCAAAATAATCGATAGAAAGTTATTCAGTATATATATAATGGGACCCACCTGTGCTAGTGACATGTTGGTGGGAGGGGAACACGTGAGGCCCACGTGGAAGAAAATGAAAATGGGGGTGGGAGGGAGAAAACATGTTTAGGTGGGAGTCTTGGTATTATATATATATATATATATATATATATATATATATATATATATATATATTATAAGTTTTGTTTTATTAGATTTAAAATAGAATATATTATATTTTATTATGCATATTGTTTGTATAGTGCCTGTATAGTATTTGCATAGTAACTCAGAAAAAAATTTCAGCCGATTTGCATTGCCCGTGATTTTATTTCTGTGCAGTCCGTGAGAAAAAAAATTTCAAGTAGTATCCTGGGAGCTTTCGTTTACACTCCTAAATTAACCTCACTTTCACTTTACAAATTTAAACAATTAGCACAGTAGTAAGCAAGGATCGATCCCACAGAGAGTGATTTGTTTTATATTTATCCTATGATTTCTAATGAAAAGGGGATTTTGAATTAATTAATTAAATTAACAAGAATAAACTAATAAGAATAAACAATGAATAAAAAGCTTCAGTTCTTCAGTTCAGTATCACCTTTTTACAATAATAGATTAATCAAGTGTAACATTATTTACCCTTCAATGAAACTAATAGTCCTAGGTAACAACAAGCTCTGCTACCCGAAACTCCCCTTAGATTGTCACTCAATGAAACAAGCTCTTCACAAGATTCTAACAATTATATAACCTAGAACAAGCTCTCTAGATTTAATATAATAGCAGCATTAAGAACTAGGGAATTAGACTATTCCAAGCAACAAACACATAAGCTCGGATTGTTTAACTTGTCTTCTGATAATCATAGCAATACTCAAAAGCATGTCCACAATTAGGTATTACTAATTACTACTTGTGATTAGAAACAATATCAATTACACGTAATATTATTCCTTGATCTAGCATATGATATCTGTTAACCAACTCAATCCTGCAGAAATCAAATCAGTTAAGCCAAATAGCATTCAGAAATTAAATCAGATTATCAAGAATGAATTTCATGTGAGAAGGAATAAATAATGAATACTCAATTAACCATTAATTATAAATAAGGTTCAACATCCCTTAGAACTGAATAAAAATAACTTAGCTCATGTCTTCAATCCTCCAATGTTGTAGATGAGAGAATGTAGTAGATGATTTAATGACTAAAACCCTGACTAGCATCCTCTATTTATAGTGCTAGACAAAGTCCTAAATCCTATAGGAAGTAGAATTCCAAATCCTAAAAGGAATTACAAATCATAATTATTTTCCATAAAGAAATAAAATCTAATTTGGAAATAAATCTTAGTATAAAGTAAATCCTAAAGCTAATAGAAATATCAATCCCATTCCATGTTGATATCTGCCAAAATCTGCATTTAGAAACTTTCCAAAAATCCAAGATTTTCTAATTTTCGCGCTCAAATTCGCTGGGGCGAATTTCCATTTTCTGCTGCGACGTCCTTTGGTAAAACGAGCATAACATTTGATCCATGAGGAGTTACGGGGCCTGCTACCTATCAAAACGAAGATATCTACGAGATCTACAACTTTCATTCTTTGAGAATCGACAGAATCGCTCTGCATCAAGGTCGAAATTGGGCTCCAAGTGACTGCTGTGTAAATTGCAACTTCCAAACTTTGAGGTTCAATGTCCGTTTAGTAAAAATATCATAACATTTTCATATGAACTCCGATTGGGACGATTCAAGATGTTCCGAAAAGCTAAAGAAGAGCTCTACAATAAAATTCAAGTCCCAAGCTAAGAACATGCATCCAACTTAATGCTCAAAATTCTGCAATTTTCTCTTTTTCCTCATTTTAGCTCCAATTTTTCCTGAAATTATTAAACACATTAATAAGCTCATATACACATGAAACATGCAATAAAACTAAATATAATGGAATCAAAACAAATGAATAATATGCACTCATCAAATTCCCCCACACTTAGCCTTTTACACGTCCTCGTGTAAACCAAAAGTTTGATTTCCAAAAAATTATATTCAACCAGAGTGTCAAAAGATTTCAAGATACAAATAATGACTATCAACACTAAATTTGCAGAAATCTAATCAACGCCTTATCAATTAACTCACAATTACCAACTTTATCATTTCACCAATGAATTTTATTAAATCAAATTGTAGCCACATAAGTAACTTTTCCAAAATCATCATACTTACTCAACTTAGTTACCATGGAGCAAAAACCGTGCACACCGACTCATAACCAAGAACAAAATTTTCTTACTTTTTAATTTTTTTCATAGAACCTTCTTTTTAGCACAGATGAATGTATTTTCATGCTTCTTCTTTTTTTTTCGTATTTTTTTTCTTGACATGTGCAATGCCTCCTTTTCTTAGGCTTTTCAGAGTTACCCATTAGCGAACTTTCCACCAACGGCTCCCAAACCAGATGATCTTAGGGTGCTAGGTGTAGAGACACCCCTAAGGGCTTACTTATTCAAGTAACAAAGGCCACAAAAGTCGACTAGTCAAACTGTTTTTATCCATCGCACTTTTCAGCGTGAATACCGATGCTTCCCGAGGCTTAGATACCCAGTTATTTCGCACAATGGACATTGAAGCAGATTTTCAATTTTCGTTTTTTTTCCTTTTTTTTTTTCATTCATCATTTTTTTCACATGGTTCTGCAACAACATAAGCAAGTTAAAAAGTTCTAAGTCATGAAATCAGTGCACATATATAACTCCACAAATAACTTAGCCAAATAAATATGCTTCTCATATTCAAGTACTCATGTATCACAAATTCAATTCAAATCAGTTACTATGGATCATGACATAGTCTTCATCATTCATTAACCAACTAAGCATTAAATTGATTTTGAAATGTAGCATTAATTTTCAATCTTTGACTTTAATCTTTTAACACATAGCCAGATAGAATCATGAAATCAAAATTTTCAAAAGCATTAATTTTTTTTTAAATTCCCCATCAAAATCGGATCAATATTCCTAAATAAAATAAAAACCTAAATCTTCCCCCCACACTCAAACCTTACATTGTCCCCAATGTAAGAAAATCATGTAAAGAAGAAAATACTACTAGCTAACATGCAATAAAAAAAACTAAAAAGTAAAGGGATGGAAAAATCAAATCTGGAATCTTGGGTTGCCTCCCAAGCAGCTGCCCTTGTTTATTGTCATTGGCTTGACATTATCCTTCTCATCCTATGTAATTGGACTTGTGTACTTCAAGTGGACTGGTAACAATTTCAATTCTTCATTAGGAGCATCTTTCAGATCCCTATTTTGCTCCATTCCAGCCCTTAAATCCTCCTTATATATTTGCTCAAGAGATTCCTGCACTATAGAGTCAACAACATCAATAGAAAAAATAGAATTAACATTACCAAGATACCCCTTAACTTTTTATATGTTGAACTGGACATGTGCGTCATCCAATTCCATGTGTAAGGTCCCATGGTGTTTATCATTGTGTTTTGTTGCTGGTACAAGGAAAGTATCATCATCTATATCCTCTTTATAGAAATCTACATGAATTATTAATTCTTCCATCTCTACCTCTTGTTCATCATTTTCAGACTTTGAATACCCGATTTCTTCAAATTTAGCAGTAGTCTCGAGCACATCTAAATGGTTTCCACTAGTGAACTCCTTCTCATCTTTTTGTTCTTGTTCCCTATTCGCCATTTCTTCAAGGAATTTTTCATTAGACTCTATATACCACGTTGAATTTTTTCCAACTTTCCAATTCCTTGTTAGAACTTGGGGAAAAGGTAGTTTCGGTTCATAAGCAGAAAGAGGTGGAAATTTGTGCCTGAGTACATCACTGCTGCCTATTTCACTATTGTCGAACTTGCTTTGTATTAACTTTTGTTGTTGCTGATCCTCTACACCACATCTCAATGTTATGGCACTTTCATTTTTAATAGTTTGAGAAAGTGACCTTCCTACTGTGGTTGCAAGTTTACCAACTTGGTCCCTCAGATCTTGAACAGAATTTCTTGTCTCCTGCTGGAATTGTTGTGTCTGACTCATGAACTGTTGTGTTTGGTTCATGAATGCCTTGAACATATTCTCTATAGATGTCCCAGAATTGACAGGTACTTCTTGATTTTCTGTTTGGTACTGAGGTTGAGCTTGTTGAATACCTTGCGTATTCTTTGTAGCCATTTGTCGAACCAAAGCAGTTAAATCAGAAATCTGCTGCTCCAAGTCTCTCGTGCTTACCCCATTTACCCTTTGTAGTGTGAGATCCATCTTAGTTCCATACTGCTGTGAGTTAGCTGCCATGTTTGCAATTAAGTTCCTTGCCGCTTCTGGAGTCTTGTCTACCACTGCTCCTCCACTTGCTGCATCAATCATGCTTCTTTCCATTGGTAGCAACCCCTCATAGAAGTACTGGATCAAGTAATGTTCATCAATTCCATGAGGTGGACAGCTGGAACACAACTTCTTGAACCTCTCCCAATACTCATAGAGATTCTCTCCATTGAACTGCCTGATTCCACATATCTCCTTTCTTATATCTGTAACTCTTGATGCAGGAAAATACCTCTCCAAGAACAACCTTTGCATATCAGTCCATGATCGTATTGATCCAGAAGGTAGATAGTATAACCAGTCTTTAGCCAAATCTGCTAATGAGAATGGAAAAAGTCTAAGCTTGATCTGCTCCTCTGCCACTCCTTGTGCTTTCATCGTGGAACACACCACATGAAACTCCTTTAGATCCTTATATGAATTTTCACTTGTAAGACCACGAAAAGTAGGCAAAAGATGAATTAGTCTAGAGTTAAGTTCAAAAGCAACATCTAAAGTAGGATACTCAATACAAAAAGATGGTTGAGTCAGATCAGGAGTAGCCAGTTCTTTCAAAGTTCTGTTATTTTGTGGCACCGCCATCTCTTCCACTTCAAATGATGGAATATGAGCTTCTTTTATATTTGCAGTTTTCTCTATCTCTTGATCAAAATTTAAGTCAATAGAGTGAGAGGATTATTTTATAAAATAAAAATAAAATAATAACTAATAAATAATAAAAACAAACGAAAACAAAGAATAAATAAAACAAATAACACTCCCCGGCAACGGCGCCAAAATTTGGGAGCTGTCGTTTACACTCCTAAATTAACCTCACTTTCACTTTACAAAGTTAAACAATTAGCACAGTAGTAAGCAAGGATCGATCCCACAGAGAGTGATTTATTTTATATTTATCCTATGATTTCTAATGAAAAGGAAATTTTGAATTAATTAATTAAATTAACAAGAATAAACTAATAAGAATAAACAATGAATAAAAAGCTTCAGTTCTTCAGTTCAGTATCATTTTTTTACAATAATAGATTAATCAAGTGTAACATTATTTACCCTTCAATGAAACTAATAGTCCTAGGTAACAACAAGCTCTGCTACCCGAAACTCCCCTTAGATTGTCACTCAATGAAACAAGCTCTTCACAAGATTCTAACAATTATATAACCTAGAACAAGCTCTCTAGATTTAATATAATAGCATCATTAAGAACTAGGGAATTAGACTATTCCAAGCAACAAACACATAAGCTCAGATTGTTTAACTTGTCTTCTGATAATCATAACAATACTCAAAAGCATGTCCACAATTAGGTATTACTAATTACTACTTGTGATTAGAAACAATATCAATTACACGTAATATTATTCCTTGATCTAGCATATGATATCTGTTAACCAACTCAATCCTGCAGAAATCAAATCAGTTAAGCCAAATAGCATTCAAAAATTAAATCAGATTATCAAGAATGAATTTCATGTGAGAAGGAATAAATAATGAATACTCAATTAACCATTAATTATAAATAAGGTTCAACATCCCTTAGAACTGAATAAAAATAACTTACCTCATGTCTTCAATCCTCCAATGTTGTAGATGAGAGAATGTAGTAGATGATTTAATGACTAAAACCCTGACTAGCATCCTCTATTTATAGTGCTAGACAAAGTCCTAAATCCTATAGGAAGTAGAATTCCAAATCCTAAAAGGAATTACAAATCATAATTAGTTTCCATAAAGAAATAGAATCTAATTTGGAAATAAATCTTAGTATAAAGTAATCCTAAAGCTAATAGAAATATCAATCCCATTCCATGTTGATATCTGCCAAAATCTGCATTTAGAAACTTTCCAAAAATCCAAGATTTTCTAATTTTCGCGCTCAAATTCGCTGGGGCGAATTTCCATTTTCTGCTGCGACGTCCTTTGGTAAAACGAGCATAACCTTTGATCCAGGAGGAGTTATGGGGCCTGATACCTATCAAAATGAAGATATCGACGAGATCTACAACTTTCATTCTTTGAGAATCGCTAGAATCGCTGTGAATCAAGGTCGAAATTGGGCTCCAAGTGACTGTTGTGTAAATTGCAACTTCCAAACTTTGAGGTTCAATGTCCGTTTAGTAAAAATATCATAACATTTTCATATGAACTCCGATTGGGACGATTGAAGATGTTCCGAAAAGCTAAAGAAGAGCTCTACAATAAAATTCAAGTCCCAAGCTAAGAACATGCATCCAACTTAATGCTCAAAATTCTGCAATTTTCTCTTTTTCCTCATTTCAGCTCCAATTTTTCCTGAAATTATTAAACACAATAATAAGCTCATATACAGATGAAACATACAATAAAACTAAATATAATGGAATCAAAACAAATAAATAATATGCACTCATCATATCCTTTCCATTTTCATATAAATAGGATGCTTAGTTAGAATTGAAAATCACACCAGAATCAGAGAATTCTTCTTCTATAATATTGAGCGTATTTTTTTTCAAGTTTTAGGAAGCTTTGAGTGTAGAAAATAGTTCAAGTTTTCTTCAAGAATATCCCCGCTATACCAGTTGGAATATTCTTCTTTTTAAGGTAAGTGGTATTATTTATTTCATATTCGCGTAGGATATTATTTTTCGTATTTGTAAGAAATTTTATTTCATTCAATATTCACAAGAAATATTATATTCATTTAATATTCGTAAGGAATATTATTTTCATTCAACAGTAGTAAGGGATATTATTCATGATATTATTTGTGAGACCCCAGATTTTATGAATAAAGATTTAATTTTCTCGAAATATTTTTTCAAAATTTTGGTGTGGGTTTGAGATAACGTTATAGTTGTGGGTAATATTTATAAATTTTACAAAGTAAGCTAGTTGTTATATAATATTCGATTGGTAAGGGAATATTTGTTTTAACAGGGAATATTAGTACGACGACACAATTATTGGTGGACCCCATAATAAAATTATTATCGGATTGAGAAAACGATAAAAATATTTTTATAAAAATAATGACGGAAGTTTTACCGTTAAAACTGTTGAACTACTCGGTAGTAAAAGTACAGTAATACGCGTGGTTGCATAGTAGCACACAGTATTAGTTATTGATGGTTACGTGATTAGTCACTCAGTTATATTCAATTATTGCTACAATAATTGCTGCATCATATCTTTTATATTATTGATTCGATTATTGTCACAGTATCATCTGCGTTATATGATATACTATTAAATCAATAATTGAGACGACAAAGTTGTTCATATTATTAAATTGCAATATTTACAATGTCTAGAAGTTCTGTCAAGAAGAGATTTGGTCACCTAATTGCGCACCAATAGGGAGAAATCCTTATTGGAAAGCCCCCTCTTTCCTAGGAACAACTTGGTTGTTAAATATTGTGAGTTATAATATTAATGATGAATAAGTTCGTGTTGATTAAAGATAAATATGATAGTTCCATTGTGTTGGAATTATTGGTGTTAATGGAAGTCGACATTTATTTTGATAATAATTTATGTCTGGAGGTTATATTGTTTAATCGGGTATTCAGGGCACTTTTTGTGTCGGAGTACTATTTATAAGTTACTATTCATGAGTTACTATTCATGAGTTACTATTCACGAGTTACTATTCACGAAATACTATTCACCTGAACAAAATATATTTCTTTTCGTCCAAATCATTTTTGGGTACAATATTATTCCATGAGGAGATGTGCTAATTTTTTAGACCGTTGGTTGAAATTATAATAGTAAATCAATATGGATCATTGGTTTAAAGTTTTAATAGTGCATCAGTATGAACCTCTGGTTTAAAGTTTTAATAGTGAATCAGTATGGACCGTTGGTTTAAAGTTTTAATAGTGAATCAGTATGGACCATTGCTTTAAGTTTTAATATGGACCATTCGTTTAAAAGTAAATCAATTTGGACCGTTCATGAATTAGTTACTATTCAGTCCATTCTCCTATAAATAGAAGCTCATTCCTTCATTATTTCTTACGAATTCACTGAAACTCTAGAAAGAGAAAATATAGAGAGAAGCTATAGAGAGAAAATCTATAGAGAGAAAGAAGAAGAAAAGTCTGCTACCTTTCTATTCCAATATCCAGTTTCTTCTAAGGTAAGGGGTATTATTCTTTCGTATTCATGAAGAGAATTACTTTCTTTCAATACTCGTAAGAGTTGTTATTTCATTCCTTATTATTATATTGGAATAACCTGTCTATGCGAAGTACTACATACATGGTGAAATTCTTCTATTATTCCATTCCTTATTATTATGTTGGAATTTCTTGTCTATACGAAGTACTGCATACATGGTGAAATTCTTCTATTATTCCATTCCTTATTATTATGTTGGAATAACCTATCTATGCGAAGTACTGCATACATGGTGAAATTCTTCTATTATTCCATTCCTTATTATTATGTTGGAATATCTTGTCTATACGAAGTACTGCATACATGGTGAAATTTTTCTATTATTTCATTCCTTATTATTATGTTGGAATAACCTTTCTATGCGAAGTACTGCATACATGGTGAAATTCTTCTATTATTCCATTCCTTATTATTTTGTTGGAATAACCTGTCTATGCTAAGTACTGCATACATGGTGAAATTCTTCTATTATTCCATTCTTTATTATTATGTTGGAATAAACTGTTTATGCGAAATACCGCATACATGGTGAAATTCTTCTATTATTCCATTCCTTATTATTATGTTGGAATAACCTCTTTATGCGAAGAACCGCATACATGGTGAAATTCTTCTATTATTCCATTCTTTATTATTTTGTTGGAATATCCTGTCGGTGCGAATTTTGCCTAACCTGGTTCCGTTCTTTATTATTCTGTTGGAATAACCTGTTTATGCGAAGTATCGTATACATGGTGAAATTCTGTTATTATTCCATTATTTATTTTTCTGTCAGAATATCTTGTCTGTGTGTTTTACGCTGGACCTGGTTCTATTATTTATTATTCTACATTTATTATTCTGTCGGAATATCCTGTCTGTGCATTTACGCCGGACCTGGTTCTATTATTTATTATTTTGTTGGAAATAACCTATCTGTGCAGTCTCTATCACATGTATGGTGAATCCTTCTGTTATTCCATTCTTTATTATTCTGTTGGAATAACCTGTCTATCTGGATTCCCACATGCATGGTAAATGATCCTTTATATTCATTCCTTATTAAATTGTTAAAATGATCTGGTTACGTTGATTATGATGAGAGTCATAATAAAAGCATTGTACTGATAAAAATTATGGGTATATGAAGTTATGATGTGTTATGTTGGTTATTATGTGAAGAAATGAAAGTTTCTGTGAAAACTCGAGAATTTGGACAATTTATTAAAATCTTAAATGATTGATTTAAGGTCAAATAATAGACCTAGACAGAAAATAAGTGTATGCGTATGATGTTATTGGGATTGAATTTTGAGGATTTCAAAATTCGGTGAAGGATATAGGTGAATTATTCAGGATTAAGGATTTATGTGATTATGTTCTGTGTATATGGTTAATGATGTGTGCAGAATGTGGTTAAGGGTCATGGGTTGATCAGATAATTTATATCTGTAACAAACCCTAAGTTTATATTAAGAACGACAGCGTTCGGTTAGAAAACCCTAACGTCTAACAAGAAACCCTAGAAATCGGTTCTGGAAACCCTAGTTTCAGTTCCGGGAGTACGAAATCCTAATTCGGATATTGAAAACCCTAGATTGGGAATGCAATGTATATACAAGGTTAAACGCCTATAATTTTAATTAATTAGGGAAAACCCTAATGAATTACTGGAAATTCTAGTTGATTATTAGAAACCCTAATACCAGATCTGAAAATCCTAGTTTCAGATTCTGATAAACGGAAGCCCTAATCTGGAATATAACGGTGTATTATAATGCTTATGTGGTATTAATTAAGTACTAATTAGGGTAAAGGTTAATTAATTAACAAACCCTAATTTTCAATTTTAGGAACCCTAATTGTTCCGTCAGAAACCCTAATGCTCAGTTGTGGATTTAATTGCTAAATTAGCAATGCTAATTAGGAAATCCTATTCCTAATTATTTCAATTTATGAGTAATTAGAAACCCTAATCTAATTACGAATATTTAATTTCTAAATTAGAAAATTAATTTTTCTATTAGAAACCCTAATTAGCGGTTTATAAACCCTAATGACCATTTTGACCCTAATTGCGTAATTAGCAATTTTAATTAGGAAATACTAATCCTAATTAGTAAGATTTTAGTATGATTAAGAAATTATAATATAATTAGTAAATATTAATTATAAGTTAGAAATGTTAATTTTCTATTTTGAAAACCGAAATTCGGAAATGTAGAAATTAAACTTGCAAAGTTAAGGGTTAAAACCTAAACCCTAAATGCTCCAAACCCTAAACCCTAAGGGTTTGGCCAATTACAAGAATGCCATTAAATATAAAATCCAAATGACCATTATGCCCTTTTTACTTTCTTTAATTTGTAACTTGTAGAAAATTACAAAACCTTTAGTTGGTAACCTAACATGTTGACTTGGTAAGCTAACATCCAGTAAAATCAGGCCAGTAACATCAGATCTACATATATATTATGATATATATAGGTTAAAGAGAGAGAAAAGTTAAAGAAGTTACTCATTTTGCCAACTTTTTTCTCTCTAGCTAAAATTCGAAATTTTTAGAGTAAGAAAAGGTGAGAACCAAGGCTAATATCATGTCTTAACTCTCCATGACCATCAACAAAGGATCAGATTCATGAATCATAGCTCAAAAGGTATAAGAACACTAAATTTCGAAATCTATGATTTTGATGTTTAATGGTTAAATATGTGCAATAAGGTGTCAATTAGAGATCTGGGTTGTTGGATCATGGATCCATAACACCTAGATGCTCGAATCTAGAAATTTAGAAAATCTAGAAATTTTGGTCTGACAGTCATATGTCAGGGCTCTTAAATCTCTGTGTGTTTGATGTTTAGAGTATTTGATGTTATAAATCTGTTCTCTGGTATATGTTCTTTAATCTGAGACTTGAATCAACCTCATATCATGTCTAGATCGAAAGATATGAGCAGTCAAAACCCGTTGACCATTCACGTTTTCTGAAATTCTGGGCAAAACCCAGAAACCCAGATCGCCTGACAAGCTTTTTGAAGATTTTGATCTTGCTGTAATTTGATTGTTTGGCCATGTTGTTGTTGATTAGTTGTATTCTGGTATGTACACTACACATTAAAGCCTTTAGGTCACTTATAACGTAACTGGAATAGCAGGAAATTGAGGTCAAACTTGCTTTGACCGACTGTTTTGACGAAATCTGGGAAATTCCCAGATTTTTGAAGAACAGTTGCTGGCAGGTAGTTTGACCGGACCAGATCTTTGGTAGATAATGTTTTTTGGTTGTTATGATGTTATAAAGTTGTACTCTGACATAAATACTACAATTGTGAACCTTTATATCACACAAAACAGTCTTAGAATCGAAGCTATATGGATCCAAAGGAGGTACCTTGACTGTTCTTCATTTTTTGGGTAACCTAGAAAATGAAGAACACGTCTGTCAGACATTTTGGCTGCCCAGATCTTGATGTTAAGTTGTTGGATTGCCATGAAACTTGATATGTAGTTGTAGTATTACATAAATAATACAACATGAAATCAATCACAGGCCCATAAATCATAAGGTTACTCGACTTGGGTAAAATAGTGTGTAATGTATCGTATAAATAATTTATGTTTATATCTTCCGCAAATAGTGATAGAAATAGTATACCGGATCCGAGGTGATTTGGGACCTGGATTCGGGGCTGCTACAGTTGGTATCAGAGCTGTTGGTTATGAAGCTTAGGTAGGAATACCTGAGACCAATAACCGCAGTGATTAGGATAAGATCTAACTCACATAAAGTTAGTTGGTCGGTAAGATTCAAAGATGAATCTCGGAGAGTGTAAAGACACAGAGTTCCCTAACTCTGGTTATAGTGGTGAACAATAGTGGTTAATAGAAAAGTCTAAAAGACTGAAAGTGCAGGTATAGGAGATCGTAAAACAAAACGACCATAGCGTATGGAATTGAATCGTAATATATACGATAAGATCACCCCGTGATCTGATAAAGGTTATGATATAGGAAATGAATCAATCTACTGATTGAAAAGTTTACAACAAGATGCTGTGTGAAAGTTGTACTATGAAATGGTACTATGAAAACTCATAAAAGAGTTATGGATTATGAATACGAATTGAATTCGTATTGAAAAAAGGGGTTAAGATTAGGTGGGGATTTCAATGAGGACTCGTGCTAGCAACAGAGTTGTATGATTCCTTGTATGGGCGGGGAATTGTACTTGGTGTAAAAACTACTCTGTTGGTGGCATTGGTAATAATTGAAATGTTGTGTCACGCTAGTTATTATTTATAGATAAATAGGTCATAGGTAGAGAATATAGGATTAAGTACGAGTTCTTAGAACTCATACTTATGTGACATTCTTGACTCATAGTTATATGAAATGTTTATGAGCCCCTCAGCGAACGGACGCCAAAGGTTAGACTAGGGTGAGTTCGTAAACTCATATAATTGTGGTCAGGTTATGAACTCATAAGTGTGGTTTTATGAATTGGGTATAGTTGTGTGTTAATGGAGTGTTAAGGATTATAGGAACAGATAGATTATTAAGCAAATGATCATTAGTGGAGACTTAGGTTTTCCTAAACTCCTAGCTATGCTAAACTTCGAAATTTTTGACATCAAGCTAAATACGCACTATGTGCCTTTTAAAAAAAATGTAAACTCATAACCATTTTTGAAACGGTTTAAAGTACAGTCTATGCTACTTATTTCGGCTAGACGCAAATGATTTGAAATATCAAAAATTATTTTTATTTATCACTTACGTACCATGTAACCTGGTGCAGAGATGATAAAAATGATGGAGTCATCAATGCATTATTGCTTAGTGTGAATTAGACCTGAAGTCACTATTCTACTATGGTATGATGTAGCATGACAAAATCACCAAATGACAGAATCCTCAATGGACTGTTAATACAGTGCGGCATCATGACGTCATTCTCGAAAATGTTTTCAAAAAATTTAATTTGCTAACGGGATTTGGCTACACCTAAATAATTCGATTGAATTGAATTATTGATATGAGTCTATGCTATTTGATTCAGCTAGACTAATGTTATAAAAACTCCAAGTGTTTATTGAAAGAAATTTCCCGAACCAAATTGTTTTGGTGCGGAATCCTATGATAAGACTGAGGTGAACGATAATGTTTGGATAAATAATCCAATCTAATAGCGTAAATATTCGCTAAAAATGATTAATATGTTATGCATGCCGTAACTGTACGATGGGATGATCACCTAAAGTACTAATAATGGTAGTTTACCTTCTTTGTGATTGTAAACATACCAAGTAATGTATTGTTTTGCGGTATGATCACTACCGTTAAAACTAAATGTGTTCATGGTCTATACGACCCCTCAGCACAATTTCAAAACTTTTACTCTGGTGAGAGGTGTATTGGGTAGCATGTTATAATGTGTGTGAATGGTATATGTGTGAATGGTGTAAGGTGCACGATGTAAGGTGTAAGGTTCATGTGTGAATGGTGTAAGGTGCACGGTGTAAGGTGTAAGGAGAATTTCGGGGACGAAATTCTTATAAGGAGGGGTGAATGTGACAACCTGAGAATTTGGGCAATTTATTAAAATCTTAAATGATTGATTTAAGGTCAAATAATAGACCTAGACAGAAAATAAGTGTATGCGTATGATGTTATTGGGATTGAATTTTGAGGATTTCAAAATTCGGTGAAGGATATAGGTGAATTATTCAGGATTAAGGATTTATGTGATTATGTTCTGTGTATATGGTTAATGATGTGTTCAGGATATGGTTAAGGGTCATGGGTTGATCAGATAATTTATATCTATAACAAACCCTAAGTTTATATTAAGAACGACAGCATTCGGTTAGAAAACCCTAACGTCTAACAAGAAACCCTAAAAATCGGTTCTGGAAACCCTAGTTTCAGTTCCGGGAGTACGAAATCCTAATTCGGATATTGAAAACCCTAGATTGAGAATGCAATGTATATACAAGGTTAAACACCTATAATTTTAATTAATTAGGGAAAACCCTAATTAATTACTGGAAATTCTAGTTGATTATTAGAAACCCTAATACCAGATCTGAAAATCCTAGTTTCAGATTCTGATAAACGGAAGCCCTAATCTGGAAATATAACGGTGTATTATAATGCTTATGTGGTATTAATTAAGTACTAATTAGGGTAAAGGTTAATTAATTAACAAACCCTAATTTTCAATTTTAGGAACCCTAATTGTTCCGTCAAAAACCCTAATGCTCAGTTGTGGATTTAATTGCTAAATTAGCAATGCTAATTAGGAAATCATAATCCTAATTATTTCAATTTATGAGTAATTAGAAACCCTAATCTAATTACGAATATTTAATTTCTAAATTAGAAAATTAATTTTTCGATTAGAAACCCTAATTAGCAGTTTATAAACCCTAATGACCATTTTGACCCTAATTGCGTAATTAGCAATTTTAATTAGGAAATACTAATCCTAATTAGTAAGATTTTAGTATGATTAAGAAATTATAATATAATTAGTAAATACTAATTATAAGTTAGAAATGTTAATTTTCTATTTTGAAAACCGAAATTCGGAAATGTAGAAATTAAACTTGCAAAGTTAAGGGTTAAAACCTAAACCCTAAATGCTCCAAACCCTAAACCCTAAGGGTTTGGCCAATTACAAGAATGCCATTAAATATAAAATCCAAATGACCATTATGCCTTTTTTACTTTCTTTAATTTGTAACTTGTAGAAAATTACAAAACCTTTAGTTGGTAACCTAACATGTTGACTTGGTAAGCTAACATCCAGTAAAATCAGGCCAGTAACATCAGATCTACACATATATTATGATATATATAGGTTAAAGAGAGAGAAAAGTTAAAGAAGTTACTCATTTTGCCAACTTTTTTCTCTCTAGCTAAAATTCGAAATTTTTAGAGTAAGAAAAGGTGAGAACCAAGGCTAATATCATGTCTTAACTCTCCATGACCAGCAACAAAGGATCAGATTCATGAATCATAGCTCAAAAGGTATAAGAATACTAAATTTCGAAATCTATGATTTTGATGTTTAATGGTTAAATATGTGCAATAAGGTGTCAATTAGAGATCTGGGTTGTTGGATCATGGATCCATAACACCTAGATGCTCGAATCTAGAAATTTAGAAAATCTGGAAAATTTTGGTCTGACAGTCATATGTCAGGGCTCTTAAATCTTTGTGTGTTTGATGTTTAGAGTATTTGATGTTATAAATCTGTTCTCTGGTATATGTTCTTTAATCTGAGACTTGAATCAACCTCATGTCATGTCTAGATCGAAAGATATGAGCAGTCAAAACCCGTTGACCATTCACGTTTTCTGAAATTCTGGGCAAAACCCAGAAACCCAGATCGCCTAACAAGCTTTTTGAAGATTTTGATCTTGCTGTAATTTGATTGTTTGGTCCATGTTGTTGTTGATTAGTTGTATTCTAGTATGTACACTACACATTAAAGCCTTTAGGTCACTTATAACGTAACTGGAATAGCAGGAAATTGAGGTCAAACTTGCTTTGACCGACTGTTTTGACGAAATCTGGGAAATTCCCAGATTTTTGAAGAACAGTTGCTGGCAGGTAGTTTGACCGGACCAGATCTTTGGTAGATAATGTTTTTAGGTTGTTATGATGTTATAAAGTTGTACTCTGACATAAATAATACAATTGTGAACCTTTATATCACACAAAACAGTCTTAGAATCGAAGCTATATGGATCCAAAGGAGGTACCTTGACTGCTCTTCATTTTCTGGGTAACCCAGAAAATGAAGAACACGTCTGTCAGACATTTTGGCTGCCCAGATCTTGATGTTAAGTTGTTGGATTTCCATGAAACTTGATATGTAGTTGTAGTATTAGATAAATACTACAACATGAAATCAATCACAGGCCCAGAAATCATAAGGTTACTCGACTTGGGTAAATTAGTGTGTAATGTATTATATAAACAATTTATGTTTATATCTTCCGCAAATAGTGATAGAAATAGTATACTGGATCTGAGGTGATTTGGGACCTGGATTCGGGGCTATTACAGTTTCTTAGAAATCACAAAGGGTTGAAAATCAGATTTTGGTTAAAATGGAACATGAAATTCAATTGACCATATCTCCTATTATATTTTGAATTTTTGAGTATGGTTAAGTACTAGAGTTAGATCTATGAGTTTTGTAGCATCTCCAAGTAGAATCACTGGAAATAGTGTTGTAGATTTTCGTGTGGACTGATTTTAGCAAAGGAGTCAAAAACTGCCAATTTCGAAAAAGGCTACTGCCCATAAATTTGAAGGGGCTATTTTGGCCACTTAATTTGTGAGAAATATTCTGGCATTTTGGGACATGAAATTATATGGTATAAGGTACCTTCTGTCTAAAAATGAGCTCATTCCGACTTAAAATGAGCAAGTTATGACCATTTCAATATTTAGGTTTTTTCGACGAAAAATGCTATAACCGGAGTTCTATAACTCTGATGACCATGAAATTTAAACTGGAGGCTCACGTTCACATGTGTAAGATCCTGTCAAGATTTGAGAATTTCTGGAGTTAACCTTGAGGTAACTAATTTCTTAAGGAATTAATTAGAAATTGATTTTTGAAAAATAGTAAATGAATTTTAAAAATTCCGAGAAAAATATATGTTTATTATGGGACTATATTCTGCTAAACCCCAAAAAAGAAATATTTTTGAGACTGATTTGGTATTTTTCATAAAAATAGTTTAGTTACGAACATATGAGTTAAATATGTAATGTGAAGTAACAAAGTTGGAAAATAGGATTTTGTGGCTTGGAAATCCTATATAAGGTATATGAAAATTTTTGATAAGGGATTTGATCATTGGTGATGAAATCTTATGAGTATAGGATTTTTGAATAACTAAATGCATTATTTGGTAAAGTGTAAACAATTGAAATAAATTGTTTATAAGTTTAAGAAGTGATTAAAATATTGTTATGATATTAATAATATTAGATTATGAGTGGTTGATAATATTTGGATAAATTTAAAGTCTTTAATATTTATCCTTGTTTGTAGTTGATTAATTTTTATATCATTGTCATCATCCTCATGCTTATATGGTAATAAAAGTTATCTTGGCTTACGTGCAAAGATGGACTGTGGATTATTGAATTGTATATCTTTGGCTTACGTGCAAAGATGGACTGTTGGTTGTTGGTTTTATAGTTGTATATCTTTGGTTTACGTGCAGAGATGAACTTGATATGATTATGAGTAGGGATTTTTCGGTATAGTAATTACCATTGATGATTTAATGAATAACCTTGGCCCGTAGTACAGGGATGATTAGAAGATGTGGTTTATTTATTAAGCTGAGTCTTAACGATAAAAGTTGATGAAAACATTTTTTTAAATCATAGAAGATAGTAGGTTTTATTTTCTACTTGACTCTTCTAATGGATTGCTTATTCCACTGCAGTTAAACTTGATGTCTATTGTATTTTATCAGTTTAACATTGTTGAAGACTATTGATAATTTATTCTGCATTATCTTAGTCATAATATTTCTTACTGGGCTAGTTGAGCTCACCCTTTCTTTCACTGTTCTCTTCAGAAAATGAGAATATAGCTGGGACGAATCGGGGAAAGGAGTGACGGTCCAGATGATATCATTAGTAGTCCTCACTATTCTGATTAAATAGTGTGACAATAAATGTAATGAGGACTCCTTTGAGTTTGTATACTGTCTAGATGATAATATACATATTAAAACTCTTAGATTATGTTTTGTCATATTTTACATGACAATTGTATTATTAAGTTGTATTTGAATTTTGTACCATGTATTTGGCGACTCAAGATGTGTGATGAATACCTATTTTTGGGGGCGTCACATTATTCATATTAAATAATATTTTCTTCCATACTCTATAGTATGTAAGTAATATTATTTCGTTTCAGATTTTGAATTCTACACTCGTTTTGTTAAAGTTTTGGCTTCTATATTCCATGAAATTAGTAGAATATCCTTGATATTTGCACTTCATCCAGTATCTTTTCATGGAAATTTTAATCTGAGTATTCTTGATGAGTTTTAATTTTTTAATGTCGAAGTACTATTCACGGGATTACTATTCCCATAGTACTATTCACGGGGTACTATTCACTCGGGTACTATTCACCCAGGGTACTATTTACCCAGGGTACTATTCATAACAAAAATTGATTTCTTTTCGGTCCAAATCATTTTTGATACAGTATTATTCTTAAATTTTACTCCACAAAGCAGTATTATGTTAACAATTTGGACATTAGTGAATTCTGGATAAATTAAATTGTTAACGTCTTTAATATTTATCCTTGATCTCGTTTGATTGAAATTTTATATGATTGTCATCATCCTCATGCTTATATTATGATGAAAGTCATCTATGGCCGTAGTGAATGGATGGACTTGGTATGATTATGACCAGGAATTATTCGGTATAATCATGACCTTAATGTTACAAATGATATGGTAAAAGTCCTTATTGGCCCGTAGTGCATTGATGGACAATTTTTGCAATGATCATGACCATGGGTTCTCTTTGGCCAAGGGTGCAAAGATGAATTGTTTTATGGCGTGATCATGACCGTTGATGAAAACAAGAATATCCTTGGCCCGTAGTGCATGGATAATTCGTGGTCGTGATACTAATGAATATCCTTGGTCAATAGTGCATGGATAATTCAGTGATGCAAATTATTTATTAGGCTGAATCTCAGCGATAAAATTGATGATAAACTTTTAAATCATAGAAGATAGTAGATATCATGCTCTACTTGACTTTTCTAATGGATTGCTTGTTCCGCTACAGTTGTTGATCTAAAACTTGTTGTCTATTGTATTCTATCAGTTGTTATATTGTTGAAGGCTAACAATAATTTATTCTGTATTATCTTAGTCATAATATTTCTTACTGGGCTAGTTGAGCTCACCCTTTTCTTTCACTGTTCTCTTCAGGAAATGAGAATATAGCTGGGACTAGTCGGGGAATGGATTGACGGTCCAGATGGTTTTTTTAGTAATCCTCACTATTCTGTGAAATAGTGTGATAATAATTTTAATGAAATTGAATTTGAGTTCGGATATTGTCTAGGAGACAATATTTGTATTAAAACTCACAGCTTATGTTTTGTTATATTCTGCACGGCACTTAACAATTGTATAAATTAAGTTTGTATTTGAATTATGTACCATGTATTTGATGACTCAAAATGGGTGATGTATACCTATTTTGGGGGCGTCACAATCGACCCTTCAATTAATCCAACCTCCTCTTAATACCGTTAAGTAGAGTTCGATTAGTGAATTCCACTTGTCCATTTGACTGAGGGTGAGCCACTGAAGTCTTTCTGTGTTGAATCCCCAACTCTTTCAAAAAGGCTTCAAACTTTGCCCCCACAAATTGTTTTCCATTGTCCGAGACCAATGCCATCGGGATACCGAACCGATAAACAACACTTTCTTTAAAAAAATTGAGACATTCTTGTTCGATGATCTTCTGTAGAGGTTTGACTTCGACCCACTTGGTCATATAGTCGATGGCTACGATCACAAAACTTACTTGTCCCTTGGCTTTCGGTAAAGGCCCCAAGATGTTAATTCCCCATATAACAAATGGAATTGGAGATAATATCGAATACAACTCTTCGGGAGGCTGATGAGGGATGGCACTGTTCAGCTGATACTTAGGACATTTTTTGACAAAATCTTTGGCCTCCTGATAGATGGTCGGCCAATAGTATCCCTGTCTCAAAATCTTGTATGCAGTTGACTTGGACCTCTTGTGATCCCCATAAATACCTTCGTGCACTTCCCGAAGTGTGTAATCTGCTTCCAAAGGTGTTAAACACTTCAGCAGTGGAGAATTGAAAGCCCTTCGGTATAGATCTCCGTCAATAAGGACAAAGTTTGAGCTCCTATGCTTGATCTTTCTTGCATAGACGCGATTTGAAGGTAGAACCCAATCAGCCAGATAAGAAATGTATAGGGTGAGCCAGCAGTCCAATCGATCCAAAGATAAGACATCCACCTTTGAAACACTAGGTTGTTCTAACACCTCTAAATACACTGAACCGTTCAAAGAAATTGTTTCATTCGTTGGCAATCGGGCCAAAGCATCTTCTACTGTGTTGTCTGACCAATCGATTCCTTGACAACTGTGTGAATTGAAGTACGTGAGTTTTTTTTTATTTCGGCCAGGTACTTTGTCATTCTTGCCCCCCGAGCCTTATATTCTCCAAACAACTATTTGACGACCAATTGGGAATCACTGTAGATAACTAATTTCTGCACCTCCAAGCTTCGGGCCAACCGAAGTCCCGCTAAGATGGCCTCATACTATATTTCATTGTTTGTGGCTTTGAACTGAAACCGAATGGCTTGTTGGACTTTGAACCGTACCCTTCAGGGCTTGTCAGTATAACCCTTGCACCGCTGACATCTGAATTTGATGATCCGTCTACATAAAGAATCCATGAAGTTGTCATCTGCTATGTTTCAGTGACCGAACCTACATCCGGTTCTGTGAAAGACCACTCCACAAAAAAATATGCCAATAGATGTCCCTTGATTGCTGTTTGGGGATGGTATTCCAAAGTGAACTGTGTTATTTCCATCGCCCATGCAGCAAGCTGACCCAAAACTTTTGGCATGTGTAATAACTTCTTCAATGGCTGATCCGTATACACCACCACCAACCGACCTTGGAAATAGTGCCAAAGCTTTCTGCTTGCAATGATTAAGGCGTAGGCAAACTTTTCTAAGTTCGGGTATCTTGTCTATGCATTTCGAAGAATGTGGCTGACATAATATACCGAGAACTATTTTCCCCCTTTGTCCTGTACTAGTGCCGCTCCCACTGCCATCGAGCTTGCAACCAAATATAAGTATAAGGGTTCCGAAGGGATCGACTTCATCAATAATGGTGCCGATGACAAATACTGTTTGATCCATTGGAACACATCTTCACACTCCAAAGTCCATAGGAAACTTTTCTCATTTTTTGGTCCCTTAAAAGTGTCAAAAAATGGTAAACATCTTTCAGCTGATTTCGACACAAATCTCTCTGAACATTCTTGTACGACTTTGGGGATTTCAAGTCTAAGATCGCCTGAATCTTCTCCGAATTCACTTTAATGCCCCTTTTACTGACCAGATATCCCAAGAACTTTCTAGACCCCAAACCGAAGGTGCACTTGGTCGGGTTTAAACACAACTTATTGATGAGTGGGATTTATACCTGCGAATTAGATCCTTTGTAGCTTAAGTTGTTGCTTGTTTTTTAGTCTTTCAGTTGGCTTTTATTTATATTATGTTGTTATTATGTTTAAGTTCTATCATGCAGGGCTTTACAGAGCTTTTCCAGCTTTCAGGGGCTCAATGGCCATTTTTGCTGTACTGGCGCCGCAGCGCCAGAGTTACATTTAGAGCCCGTGCCGCAGCGCCTGTGTAAGTTGGTACATACTGGAATTTGGCACAGCAGTGCCAAGGATAACATAGAGAGTCGCGCCATAACGCCACTCTACATTAGAACACACTGGAAATACACGCCCTAGAGCCATACCCTGGCGCCCCAACGCCAATTTCGACACCCTAGCATCAATTGCAGAGCCCCGACGTCATTGTTCATCGCACCGTAGTGCCAAGCCCTTCTTATGGAGTCGCGCCGCAGTGCGACCTCCGGTCTCTTTAGTCCTATGTGGTGCCCCAGTGCCACTTGCTACTTTAATGCTCACGCCGCAGCGCGAGCTCCGGTGTCTAGACAGTAAAGAGGTTTTAAATGACCTAAAGAGAGAGGTGCTTTAGATACTTAATTTTAGTCGTCTACGATAGATATCAGAGAGAAATCTCAGACAGAGAGCGTAGACTAGAATTAGTTATTATGATATATTAATTTCTAGAAGAGAAAGAAGTTGTGTTTAAGGAAGAAGAGTTATTGCATCCGACACAAGCTCAGTAGCCACGCACTGAAGAGAAGATTTGGAGGAAGAACACTTAAAAAAAGGGGTTTTCTTATTCCAAATCTCCCATTTATTTGTGTATTACTTAAAGTGTGTAATGTATTGAAAATATGTGTTAGTACCATAGATATGAACTAACTCCATTTTTAGGATTGCAATGTAACCTTTTATCTAGCTTAATTAACTTTCTCTCCTATTTTATATAATGAATCATTTTGGAATGGGTTGTTGTATTTCTTACTTACTGACTAATTGCTTAATAGAGAAATTGGTATTGATAATAATGGAAATTGACAAATGGATGTTATTATCTATCTTTAAATACAACAACACCTGTTATGACCATGCCAATGGACTATATGCATAAACTGCTAATAGGATAGACATATCTCTATTTGCCTTGTGTGACCTTGAGACTTAGCTTAATGACCTTGGCCTAACTATTCTCACCAATAGACATATTGTGATTTATCTGGCTAGGGATGTGCATTTGACCTTCAACAGAAGCTTATGCATATTTACTATTCTCGGTTGACCATTCCTTGATTCGTTTGTAATTTGGAGAGTTAGGAGATTAGGCGACACTTTAGGGGAGTTGTAATCCTATCTTGACTTCCTAGCACAACTATTTCTCGTATTCTTATAGTTTTAAACACATAGCTTAACCAACCATCTTGTTTTACTTATTTAGATAAGATAAGTAACGAAATTTACCTTAGTAATTCTTTTCTCTTAGGACTTTATCCTCGTGGGTTCGACACTCAACTTTCATATATTACTTGTGGACCGCGTATGTTTGCGCGCGATTTAGCAATAACGAAATTGACCAACAAGTTTTTGGCGCCGTTGCCAGGGACTTGGTATTACTTATTTTTCAATATTAAAACTAAGTCATTACGATCTTACTTTAAACTGATTCTTCTGTTTAACTCTCTTTTCAGGTAGTCTTCATTGTGTATGCCACCTCGAAAGGGTTGAAACATATTATCTCTCGGTCCTGAGGTTGATAGAACATATAGACGACTGCGGAGAAAAAATACCGAGGACATACATGCTCCTATCAAAATAGCTGAGGAACTTCAGAAATCTTTGAGGGAGTACACTATGCCTCATATCGACGATCTACAGGCGAGCATTCTCAGGCCCGCCATCCAAACTAATAATTTTGAGATCAAGTCGGGCACCATTCAAATGTGCACCAATATTCAGTTTGGGGGATTACTAAATGATGATCCCAATGATCACTTAATTAATTTTGTGGAGATCTATGACACATTTAAATGCAACGGAGTGTCTGACGATGCCATAGACTCTGGTTTTTTCCATTCACCTTAAGGGACAAAGCAAAGAGCTGGTTACATTCGTTACCTTCAGGATCCATCGCCACGTGGGCTGACTTAGCACAAAAGTTCGTGGTGAAGTTTTTTTCTCCCGCCAAAACAGCCAGACTCAGGCATGATATCACTTCTTTTGTCCAGTTCAAATCAGAATCCTTGTACGACTTATGGGAGTGGTTTAAGGATCTTCTGAGGAAATGCCCGCACCATGGATTGCCATAATGGCTTTTTATCTAGACCTTTTATAATGGGTTATCTGAATTAACTCGTTCGAGTATTGATGTCGCGTCTGGAGGGGCCTTCATGGCTAAACATCACACAATAGGGTACGAACTAGTGGAAACAATGGTGGCCAACAATTATCAATGGCCGAATGATAGGCAAGCCCCTAGAAGAGTAGCGGGGGTATATGAGGTTGACTCGTTCACATCATTAGCAGCTCAGGTTACAACTTTAACGAAATGACTAGACACCATAGGACCATCAGTAGTGCAAAATGTGCATAGTGTCGTAGTTAAGTATGAATTATGTCAAGAGAGACACCCTACTGATCAGTGTGCAATAAGCCCTGAGTCAGTTCAATTTCTTTCCAACTACGAGCGGCAACAAAACGCTAATCTTCCCACTCATTACCACCTAGGCTTGAGAAATCATCCCAACTTCTTTTGGGGCAACAACAACAACAACAACAACCCCAATCAAGCACAACCTTCATCCACTAGGCCGAATTATTCTAACCCTTCGGGTTTTCTATCTCAGAATCAGTACACTTTGTGAGACCCCAGATTTTATGAATAAATATTTATTTTTTTCGAAATATATTTTTAAATATTATGATGTGGATTTGATATAATGTTATAGTTGTGGGTAGTATTTAAAATTTTTGCAAAGTATGCAAGTTGTTATAAATATTCGATTGGTCGAGGAATATTCTTTTTGTTGGGGAATATTCGTACGATGGCACAATCATTGGTGGACCCCACAATGGAAGCACTGTCGTAGTTAGAAAATGACAAAAATATTTTATGAAAATAATGGTGGAGGTTTTACCGTTAATACTGTTGAACTACCCGGTAGTAAAAGTACAGTAATACGCGTGGTTACATAGTAGCACATGGTTTTGATTATTGATGCTTAAGTGATAAGTCACTCAGTTATACTACATTATTGCTACAGTAATTGCTGCATTATATCTCTCATATTATTGATTCGATTATTATCACAGTATCATCTGTATAATATGTTATTTTATTGAATCAATAATTGAGACGACAAAGTTATTCATATTATTAAATTACAATATTTACTATGTCTAGAAGTTCTGTCAAGGAGAGATTTGGTTACCTAATTGCGCGCCAATAGGGAGAAATCCTTATTAGAAAGCCCCCTCTTTCCTAGGAACAACTTGGTTGCTAAATATTGTGAGTTATAATATTAATGATGAATAAGTTCGTGTTGATTAAAGATGAATTTGATAGTTTCATTGTGTTGGGATTATTTGTGTTAGTAGAAATTGACATCTATTTCGATAATAATTGATGTCTAGAGGTTATATTGTTCAATCGGGTATTCGGGACACTTTTCGTGTCAGAGTACTATTCACGAGTTCATATTCACGAGTTCATATTCACGAGTTACTATTCACGAGTTACTATTCACAAGTTACTATTCACAAGTTACTATTCATGAGTTACTATTCACCTGATTACTATTCACTCTAGTATTGTTCACTCGGGTATTTGAGTACAATATTATTCCATGAGGAGATGTGCTAATTTTTCTGACCGTTGGTTGAAATTATAATAGTAAATCAATATGGATCGTTGATTTAAAGTCTTAATAGTAACTTGTCCCTTCAATATTACCAAGGGTTAATTGCCCCTTCATAAATAGTAGTTGTCTCTTCAATATTACCAAGAGTTATTTGCCCCTTCGGTGTTCCAAGGGTTAATTACCCCTTCGTAAATAGTAGTTGTCTCTTCAATATTACCAAGAGTTATTTGCCTCTTCGGTGTTCCAAGAGTTAATTACCCCTTCGCAAATAGTAGTTGTCTCTTCAATATTACCAAGAGTCATTTTGACCCTTCGTTAAGACTAAGAGCCACTCTTAGTTTTTCTGTAAATAGAAGCTCATTCCTTCATTATTTCTTACGAATTCACTGAAACTCTAGAGAGAGAAATTATAGAGAGAAAGAAGAAGAGTGTTCTGCCACTCCATTACTTTGATATCAAGTGTCTTTTACGGTAAGGGATATTATTTGTTGTACCCGTAAGGGGTCTTATTATTTCTTATTCACGAAGAGAACTTCTGTTATTCCATTCTTTATTATTCGGTTGGAATAACCTGTATATGCGGCATACCCTATACATAACTTGTATACGCGACATACCCTGTACTTGGTGAAATCCTTATGTTATTCCATTCTTATTTATTTTGTTGGAATAACCTGTATACGCGGACTCCCCTATACTTGGTGAAATCCTTATATTATTCCGTCTTTATTATTCTGTTGGAATATCCTGTATGTGTGTTTTACACCGGACCTGGTTCCGTCTTTATTATTCTATTGGAATATCCTGTCTGTGTGTTTTACACCGGACCTGGTTCCGTCTTTATTATTCTGTTCGAATATCCTGTCTGTGTGTTTTACACCGGACCTGGTTCCGTCTTTATTATTATGTTGGAATAACCTGTCTATGCAAAGTACCGCATGCATGGTGATTTCTTTTGTTATTCCTTCATTTATTATACCTAGTTGGTTAAAGTTTTGACTTCTATACTCCATGAAATTAGTGGAATATCCTTGATATTTGCGCTTCATCCAGTATCTTTTCATGGAAATATTCTTCTGAGCATTCTTGAATTTTACTCTACAAAGAAGTATCATGTTGACAATTTGGACGTTATTGGTTCCTGAACAAATTAATTTGTGAACTTGTTTTATTGAATTCTTATATCATTGTCATCATTCTCATGTTTATATTATGTTGAAAGTCATCTGTGGCCTGTAGTGCATAGATGGACTTGGTATTATTATGACCAGGGATTATTCGGTATAATCATGACCTTAATGTCACAAATGATGTGGTAAAAGTCCTCATTGGCCCGTAGTGCATTGATGGACAGTTGTTGGCATGATCATGACCATTGATGAATACACGAATGTCCTTGGCCCGTAGTGCATGGATAATTTGTGGTCGTGATACTAAAGAATATCCTTGGCCGTAGCTCAGGGGTGATTCGATGATGTGAATTATTTATTAAACTGACTCTCAGCGATAAAAGTGATGAAAAACCTTTTAAATCATAAAAGATAGTAGATTTCATTCTCTACTTGACTCTTTTAATGGATTTCTTGTTCCGCTGCAGTTAAACTTGATGTCTATTATATTTTATCAGTTTAACATTATTGAAGACTATTGATAATTTATTCTGCATTATCTTAGTCATAATATTTCTTACTGGGCTAGTTGAGCTCACCCTTTCTTTCACTGTTCTCTTCAGGAAATGAGAATATAGCTGGGACGAGTCGGGGAACGGAGTGATGGACCAGATGATATTATTAGTAGTCCTTACTATTCTGTTAAATAGTGTGATAATAAATGTAATGAGGACTGAATTTGAGTTTGTATACTGTCTATGAGGACTCCATTGAGAGTGGATATTGTCTAGAAGGCAATATTCTTGTTTAAACTCTCAGTTTATGTTTTGTCGTATTTTACACGACAGTTGTATAATTAAGTTATATTTGATTTATGTACCATGTATTTTGGCGACTCAAGATGGGTGATGTATACCTATTTTTGGGGGCGTCACACACTTCACAACCGAAGAGCGCTCAAAATCAGTTCCACCATCCACCACCTCAACAAGAGAGAAAGCCCAGTTTGGAAGATCTCCTGTCGAGGTATACTGCCCAGAATGAAACAAGGAGTAACAATCAAGAAGCCACCATTCGGAATCTTGAAGTACAGATAGGACAATTGGCCACTGCTTTAAACAGTCATCCACAAGGCACATTGCCTAGTGACACTAATGTCAACCCAAAACAGGAAGGCAAAGAACAATGCAAAGTAGTGACACTCAGAAGTTGGCGAACTACTAATGATCAAGGTGGAGAGAGTTCTCCAGTGGAAGACGAAGTTATTTAAAAGGAACCTGTAGTGGAACAGAATAGTGAGAAAGCTGAGGATGAGGAAAGTACTCAAGTGAGCCCTATAACACCAACCCCTTCAATGAGTAAAGTCAATCCTCCTCTCCCTCAGTTGTCTTTCCCCCAGCGTCTGTAGAAACAAAAGCTGGACAAACAGTTTTCCAAATTTCTAGAGGTGTTCAAGAGGCTTCACGTAAACATCCCATTTGCGGAGGCATTGGAGGGAATGCCAAGTTATGTCAAGTTTATGAAGGATATATTATCTAAGCAGCGGAAAATGGGGGATTATGAAACAATGGCGCTTATAGAGGAGTGCAGTGCCATTCTACAAAACAAGCTTTTGCTTAAGATAAAAGATCCAGGAATCTTCACAATTCCTTGCACTATCGGGGACCAATTCATTGGCAATGCATTGTGTGATCTAGGGGCTAGCATAAACTTGATGCCGCTGTCCATATATAAGAAGCTGGGGCTAAATGAAGCCAAACCTACTAGTGTCACTTTATAATTGGCTGATAGGTCTCTTACGTAGCCGAAGGGGATAATAGAGGATGTGCTTGTCAAGGTTTACAAGTTCATTTTCCCAGCTGATTTTATTATCCTAGATTTTGAAGAAGACATGTAAGTCCCTATAATATTGGACAGGCCATTCTTGGCGACGGGGAGGACCCTAATTTATGTACAAAAGGGGAGTTGACAATGAGGGGTTCAGGATCAAGAAGTAACTTTCATTATCTTTAAATCGATGAAATATCCGAATACTTCTGAGGACTGCTTCCAGATTAATGTAAATGACAATTCAGTGAGGAAAGTGTTCTCAGAAACCTGCATCACGGATACCTTTAGAAGCTACATTGACAGGGGCCAGTACTACGGAAGATCCCACACATGTGGAATGTGCCAAGTGGCTAGATGAACCCCAAAGATCCAAACAATTCCAACGACAATTTGAGTCTCTAAATGATGATGAGGCGTTAACTTCCAAGGCTCAGCCGTCGATCATAGAACCCATTGTCTTAGAATTGAAGCCTTTGCCCAATTACCTGAGGTATACTTACTTAGGGGACTCATCCACTTTACCTGTGATGATTTCTGCTTCTTTATCCGAGATCCAGGAAGATAAGTTGTTGCTAGTGTTTAAGCAATACAAAATGGCCCTGGGGTGGTCCATTTCTTATATAAAAATGATTAGTCAAACACTATGCATGCACAAAATCTTATTGGAAGAAGGGTTTAAGCCGTTTATTGAACATCAGTGGTGGTTGAATCCCATCATGAAAGAGGTGGTTCATAAAGATATTATAAAATTATTGGATGCAGGCATCATCTACCCCATATCTGATAGTCCTTAGGTCACTCCTATCCAATGCGTGCCAAAGAAGGGTGGAATGACTGTAGTGCCCAACGAAAACAACGAGTTGATTCCAACCAGAACGGTGACTGGATGGACGGTGTGTATGGATTACAGGAAATTGAACAAATTAACCTGTAAGTATCACTTTCCTCTTCCATTTATTGATCAGATGCTCGATAGACTTGCTGGGCATAAATTTTATTGTCTGCTATATGGTTACTCTAGGTATAATCAGATATCAATTGCTCCCGAAGATCATGAGAAACTAATTTCACATGCCTTATAGGACGTTTGCATTTTGGAAAATGTCTTTCAGGTTGTTCAACGCTCCTGCTACATTTTAGCGGTGCATGATATCTATTTTCTCTGACATGGTTGAAAAGACCCTGGAGGTCTTCATGGATGAATTCTCAGTATTCAGGAGCTTATTTGATAATTACCTGGGAAATTTGATTGCCGTTCTCCACAGATATGTCAAGACTAACCTAGTATTGAATTGGGAGAAGTGCCACATCATGGTTGAAGAGGACATTATTCTAGGCCATTGGGTTTCGGTTGGCAGCATTGAGGTTGACAAGGTGAAAATTGATGTCATTAATAACCTTCCACCACCGACATCGGTAAAAGGGATAAGGAGTTTCCTTGGGCACGCTGGGTTTTACAGAAGGTTTATCCAGGACTTCTCATAGATAACTAAACCACTGTGTACGCTATTGGAAAAAGGACATGCCTTTCTAATTTGATGAAGCCTGCCTGAGTGCGTTCAATTTATTAAAGGAAATACTTGTCTCGGCTCCTATTGTGGTTGCCCCTGACTGGACCTTCCCTTTTGAGCTAATATCTGATGCAAGAAATTTTGCTATAGTGGCAGTTCTAGGCCAACGGAGGGATAAGGTATTCCACACAATATATTATGCTAGCAAAACTTTAACTAATGCTCAACTGAATTATACTACCACTGAGAAGGAACTGCTGACAGTAGTCTATATATTTGATAAGTTCCATTCCTACCTCATCGGGACGAAGGTGATTGTCTACACTGATCACTCGACAATCAAATACTTGATTGAAAAGAAAGATGCAAAGTCGAGATTGATAAGGTGGGTCCTGCTTTTCCAAGAGTTTGATCCAGAGATCCGAGACAAGAAGGGGACATAAAATCAGGTAGCGGATCACTTATCAAGATTAGAAAACACCCCGCATTTAGGAGATGCTGAAAAGGCCATCAATGATTTCTTCTCGGAGGAACAACTTTTTGTCATCCAAAGTAAAGCCCCTTGGTATGCGGACTTTGCCAATTTTGTCGCTTGCCAAGTGCTTCCTCCAAACCAAAGCTATCAACAGAGGAAGAAATTCCTAAAAGATGCCAAACAATATTTATGGGATGAGCCCTTCCTGTTCAAGCAGTGTTCTGATCATATTCTGCGGAGGTGCTTGCTGGATGAGGAAATTGAAGATGTGATACATCACTACCATTCTTCAAATTATGGAGGTCATTTTGGGGGTCAAAGAACGGCAGCTAATGTTCTTTAGTCTGGATTTTACTGGCCTACCTTATTCAAAGATGTACACACATATGTGTTGCACTGGGATAGATGCCAAAGGGTGGGAACTATTTTGAGAAGGCATAAATTGCCCTTGCAGAATATCCTCGAAGTTAAACTATTTGATGTATGGGTATTGACTTCATGGGTTCATTCTCGTCCTCCTACAATAATCTCTAAATTCTTGTGGCGGTGGATTATGTCTCCAAGTGGGTTGAAACAGTTGCCTTGCCGACTAATGATGCGAAGGTTGTATTTCAATTCCTTAAGAAAAGCATTTTCACTTGTTTTGGCACGCCTCGGGCTATTATCAACGATGAAGGGTCGCATTTTTGTAATAAATTCCTTAACGCCCTTTTAGCTAAGTATGGGGTGACCCATAAGATAGCCCTTGCTTATCATCCATAGATTAGTGGACAAGCTAAGATTTCTAATCAAGAAGTGAAACAAATCTTAGAGAAAAATGTTAACCCCAATCGCAAGGACTGGTCAAAGAAGCTCGATGATGCATTGTGGGCTTACCACACAGCTTACAAAACGCCTATCAAAATGTCTCCGTATAGGCATGTCATCTTCCAGTAGAGTTGGATCACAATGCTTATTGGGTTATTCAGAAGCTTAACTTTGATTTAGAAGCAGCCGGTGAGAAATGACTCTTGCAACTTAATGAATCAGACGGGTTTCGTCTACAAGCGTACGAAAACGCTAAGTTGTATAAGGAGAAAACAATGAGGTGTGATAAAAAAATCCTCGAAAGAAATTTTGAGCCGGGTCAAAAGTTCTTCTCTTCAACTCTCGTCTGAAGTTATTCCAAGGGAAAAGGTCATTCACGGTTGCCAAGGTGTATTTGTATAGGGCAATAGAGGTTGAGGACCTCAATTCTGACAAAACCTTCAAGTTTAATGGTCAGCGCTTGAAGCATTACTGGGCAACGAGATAGACCGGTAGATCACCTCTATCACATTGGGAGACCCGGTGTAAGACGGGATAATAGTCAAGCCGACGACTCTAAATTAAGTGCTTGATGGGAGGCATCTCCATCTCAGTATCAAACAAATTGCTTTTGTTTTTATTAACTTCAGTCTTATTTTTAGTTGTCATTAGTTAGTGTCTGTACTTCTTAGTATAGACTTTAGTCTGTATAGTGCTTGTATGTTAGTATGTGTTTAATGGCTTTCAGTAGTTAGAACTTGTGAATACTGTGTTTGTTGTGTTTTTGTTGTGTGAATTACTGATATGAAATTATTGGCTTGTGCAGGAATTTATTCCTCAGATACAGAATTTTAAAAGTCACGCCGCGGCTCCGATGTTATATACCAGTCTCATGCCGCAGCGCCAACTTTCACGCTGCAGCCTCAAAATTCACGCTGCAGCACCGGACCAAGGGAGGACCTACTGTAAATCCACGTCACGGCGCCAGTTCTCAAAGAAACTCTTTGCACCGCAGTGCCATATCAAAGAGGTGCACACTGTAAACTCACACCGCGACACCGTCCAGCCTTGTATTACCCGCGCTGCATCGCCACAAAGGGGGATTGCATACTGTAAACTCGTGCCATAACGCCGAATACCATATTGAGATTCGTATCGCAGCACCAGAATGGGTTTGACCTCAAGCCACAGCGCCATCCATCGCGCCGCAGCGCCATCAGCGTGTTTTTGTTTTTTAAATGATGTATTTCACTTAAATTACAAAGTTAATTCTTCTCCCTCCTCTTATATCAGTTGCACCATTCCTATTTTCCTCTCCAAGCGACACCGTTTCCTCTCCCCAGAGCCGTTAAGAAACCAACTGTCGGCCATTTCTTATCATTTGGGCACCCAACCGTCCTTTCAGTTGCACTTCTGACCGTTGCCTCAGTTCATACCTTTATCTTTATAAGCTAAACAAGCAAGATGTAAATTCTTAGTTGCGTATTGGGCTTGAAAAATTACTTAACAGAGCATGCCTTTAGATTATTCTTGCAAATTAACTATGGCTTCTAAGCGTCCTAGAACTAGTATCGGTCCCCCTCCTCCATCCTCTTCCCGAACCCCTGTTACGGCTTGGGATGCCGTAAAATTTCCATCTGAAGTGGCTTATAAGTGCTATACTCAATTTTTTTGCTGCGTAGTCTGGTGCCTGAGCAAGGGCTTAGGCCTGATGATAAATTGGATGGCCATATGAATTCTATGATTATCACCATGAAATGGGTGCATTTTACCAAGCCGTCAGAATCCGCCGTGGTCGCGGTGGTGAAAGAGTTCTACGCCAATGCCATTGCTGATGGCCCTCCAGCTGTTCCAGTGAGGGGAAAGCTAATTCCAATTTGATAGTTGTTTTATCAATGCAGTCTATAGGACTCCCAATTATAAAGGTCACGATTATCAGGAAGTTGGGCTTCGGAGTTACAACACTGACAAAATTATTAGTAAACTCTGTAAGCCTGGGACTGCTTGGAAAACTAATGAATATCATGGTGAAAGGACATCATTCCCGCAGCAGGCCTGAAGAAGGTATGATAAGGCTTGGTACTCATTTATCTATTCCAATATCATGCCTACGCGTCATTTTAGTAATATAACTCGGGAAAGGGAAATTATACTCTATGCCATTGTTACGGGCTTAAAGGTCGATGTAGGGGTATTGATCAATGAGTCCATCAAGAAGGCTATAAAGAGCAATGTTATGTCTGGCCTCCCACACCTGTCTCTTATTACCCGTCTATGCAAAAGGGCGGGTGTTCAGTGGGAGATAGAAGATGTCACCCTGCCGCCAATGTTTGTCATTAATCATCATCTCATAAGCCGCTATACAGTTTGGGAAGGGGCGCCGCATAATCCTCAAGGAGAGGGCTATTTCCAGCACCTCCACCGCCTCCATCCAGTGATCCCACGCCATCCAATGAAGCGGGTACCTCCACTTATATGCCTGAGCCTCCGTCATTTGAGACGGTTCCTCCTGGGGCCCTCGCAAAAATCTTGAATAGCCTAAATTTTTTACACTGCAAGGTAGACACTGTCGCCCAATGGTAGAGCCAATTCCACCATTACCATGCAGAGTTCACAAACACACTCGCCAATATTCATGCTGCTCAGGGGGGTGAGGACGTTGATTTCATGCCTTTCCCATTTCCCGTGCCTCTAATATATGCTCCTTATCCGCCATAATTTCTGCCTACTAAGGGAACCCGCGCAGATGAACTAGTGAACGTGGAGGATGATGGTGATGATGAAGATCTTGAGGTGGTTGGTGATGATGATGATCTTGATTTGGAGGGTGACGAAGGTGGTGATGCCCCGGATGCTTAAAGATGATGAAAAGAGGCCATTCAGAACACTGAACAAATTGCAAGTTTGGGGGGGGGGGGAATTCCTTTTATTTATATTATATATGAATTGTGTTAGTCTATTAATAGTTGAACTGTTAGGTTTATTTATGTTTATGGTATAAGGATTTGGCGTGAATCATTTGGACTGAATAGCCCCAGACTTCTATTTAACTATGTTTTATTTATGTTTAAATATTATTGTGATTATTATTTTTTATGTTGTAATTGATTTATTTTGGATGCATGCTTTGCATAGTAGTATTTTAATTTATATATGAATGCATATTTTTGGTTGTATATCTTATGTTCGTATTTATTATCATTTTGTGGATAGCCATTTTCTTTGGGGCTTACACTGATCATTGGTATAGTTAATGCCATTTGTTATGGCTTTGCTCTATTTTGATAAGGGTACTTTATAGTTATAATTCTTGCCTATTACATTCTGATTAACTCTAACCCCCAGTCTATAACTGTTTATATGCTGGGTTAGGGTAGTTTAGCTGTAAGTTTTGATTGTGGTTGATGACAAGCACCAAATTATTATATTATTTTTCTTAGAGTAGTGTCAAATTTATGTGAACTTGGAGCGTGTTAATGAGATAAATTGAGACTGTTTTGGATCCATCCTTTTAGCAAGCACTGACCAATTGTCTTTTCTAGTTATGTGTCCAGATTTAGGTTGTCAAGTTATTGTGTTGAAAATTTGTACACTGTTAAAAATTCTTCTGATTTCAAGGTAATAAAAGACTTAGACGTTTTTACACTTTCGGGTCTATAGTTCTATAATAAAATAAAATTATAACAGTCCTGAGGTGGGTTGAGATGGAGTGTGGAAACGCACTCACCCATAAACGTAGGCTGGTAAAATCTATTTTGGACTTATGTTGATTACGTGGCGTTTGTTACTTGAGTTATTAGATTCATAGGGGAGTTTTACACCTTGTGCCCTAAAGTCATCTAGCTTGGGAGTCATTGATTGAAAGCTCGCTAATGGGTACTCTATTTAGCCTAAAAGTAATCAAGTACTGTCTGAGTCAGAATTTACTTCATATTACTAGAACTTTTTGATCTTTTCTTGTTTTTGCGTCTTGTTCTTAATATTTGTTATTTATGTGGGTTGCATAGTAAGACTATTGGTTATCACAATCGATTGTGTGATCTTAATTTGGGTTATGGTTAGTTAAGATGTTTGGTCTGCACACACACACACAGAGTGGATCAATTACAGTCTCTTGTTTATTTTTAGACATTAAGCCCTCGTTTGTATGCGTTTTGTCCTATTCTCAGAGGATGTTTATGATTGTGCTTAGAGGCCATAATATTAGTCTATAGGATTAGTTTTCATTTGTATCTTGCAGTAATGGGGGTATGGATGTCTGATAGTTTGCTTGAGAACAAGCAAAAACTTAAGTTTGGGGATATTTGATGAGTGAGATTTATACCTGTGAATCAGATCCTTTGTAGCTTAGTTGTTGCCTGTTTTCAGTCTTTTAGTTAGTTTTTATTTATATTCTGTTGCTATTATGATTAAGTTATATCATGCAGGGCTTTACAGAACTTTTCCAGCTTTCAGGGGCTCAATGGCCATTTTTGTTGTACTGGCGCCACATCGCCAGAGTTACATTTAGAGCCCGCGCCACAGCGCCAGTGTAAGTTGCTACTTACTGAATTCGGTGCCGCAGCGCCAAGGATCACATAGAGAGCCGCGCCGCAGCGCCACTCTACATTGGAACACACTGGAAATACGCGCCCCAGCGCCATACCCCGGCGCCCCAATGCCAATTACAGAGCCCCAACATCATTGTTCATCACGCCGCAGCGTCGAGCCCTTCTTATGGGGTCACGTCGCAGTGCGACCTTCGGTCTCTTTAGCCTTATGTGGCGTCACAGCGCCACTTGCTACTTTAATGCTCGCGCCATAGCGCGAGCTCCGGTGTCCAGACAATAAATGGGCATTAAATGAGCTAAGGAGAGAGGGGGTTCAGATACTTAAAATTATCTACCTGCGATATAAATCTCAGATAGAGAGCATAGGCTAGAATTAGTTATTATGATATATTAATTTCAAAAAGAGAAAGAACCCGTGTTTAAGGAAGAAGAGTTATTACATCCGACACAAGCTCAGTAGCCACGCACTGGAGAGAAAATTTGGAGGAAGAACACTTCAAAACAGGGGTTTTCTTATTCCAAATCTCCCATTTATTTGTGTATTATTGAAAATGTGTGTTAGTAGCATAGATATGAACTAACTCCATTTTTAGGATTGCAATGTAACCTTTTGTCTAGTTTAATTAACTTTCTCTCCTATTTTATATAATGAATCATTTTGGAATGGGTTGTTGTATTTCTTACTCAATGACTAATTGCTTGATAGAGAAATTGGTATTGATAATAATGGAAATTGACAAATGGATGTTATTATCTATCTTTAAATACAACAACACCTGTTATGACCATACCAATGGAATGTGTGCATAAACTGCTAATAGGATACATATATCTCTATTTACCTTGTGTGACATTGAGACTTAGCTTAATGACCTTGGCCTAGCTATTCTCACCAATAGACATATTGTGATTTATCTGGCTAGGGATGTGCATTTGACCTTCGACAGAAGCTTATGCATATTTACTGTTCTCGGTTGACCATTCCTTATTTCGTTTGTAATTTGGAGTGTTAGGAAATTAGGCGACGCATTAGGGGAGTTGTAATCCTATCTTGACTTCCTAGCACAAATATTTCTCTTACTCTTATAGTTTTAAACACATAGCTTAACCAACCATCTTATTTTACTTGTTTAGATAAGATAAGTAATGACTTTACCTTACTAATTGTTTTCTCTTAAGACTTTGTCCTCGTGGGTTCGACACTCAACTTTCATATATTACTTGTGGACCACGTATGCTTGTGCGTGATTTAGCAATAGCAAAATCAACCAACACTTATGTCTCCTAACAGTTTCAAAGTAGCTTTCTAGGTCCTCCAGATGATCCCGGACTGACATGCTCTTCACAATCATGTCGTCCACATATACTTCCATGCTTTGGTCTAGCTTCCTTGTGAATACGTAATTCATCATCCGCTGATAAGTTGTCTCGGTATTTAACAATCCGAAGGTCATCTTCCGATAAGCATAAATAGCCCAATGCGTGATGAAACTGGTCTTCAGAATGTCCTCCTGACTCATTGAGATATGATGATACCCTGAAAAGGCGTCCATGAAGCTTAACATACTGTACCCCGAAGTGGCATCGATCAGCTGGTCTATGTTGGGAAAAGGATAGAAATCTTTCTGGTATGCCTTATTCAGGTTTGTATAATCAATACATAATCTCCACTTCCCGTTTTGTTTTTGAACCAAAACCACATTAGCCAGCCATTCGGGGTAATCAATCTCGAAGAGGAATTCTGCTTCCAAGAGTTTGGCGATCTCTTCATCTATGATTCTCTGCCTTTTTGGACCAAAAATCCTTCTTTTTGTACAATTTACTTTCTGTTAGGGTCCATATGTAATCAGTGATGGGCCACCGACTCACTTACCCAGGGCATATCACTAGGTTCCCATGCAAAGATGTCAGCGTAGACCCGAAGCAGGTCTATCAGCCCTGTTCAAAATATTTTTGTCAACCCAGACCCGTGGGTTCGACACTCAACTTTCATATATTACTTGTGGACCACGTATGCTTGTGCGTGATTTAGCAATAGCGAAATCAACCAACACTTATGTCTCCTAACAGTTTCAAAGTAGCTTTCTAGGTCCTCCAGATGATCCCGGACTGACATGCTCTTCACAATCATGTCATCCATATATACTTCCATGCTTTGGTCTAGCTTTCTTGTGAATACGTAATTCATCATCACCTGATAAGTTATCTCGGCGTTTAACAATCCGAAGGTCATCTTTCGATAAGCATAAATAGCCCGATGCATGATGAAATTGGTCTTCGGAATGTCTTCCTGACTCATTGAGATATGATGATACCCTGAAAAGGCGTCCATGAAGTTTAACATACTGTACCCCGAAGTGGCATCGATCAGCTGGTCTATGATGGGCAAAGGATAGAAATCTTTCTGGTATGCCTTGTTCAGGTCTGTATAATCAATACATAATCTCCATTTCCCATTTTGTTTTTGAACCAAAACCACATTAGCCAGCCATTCGGGGTAATCGATCTCAAAGAGGAATTCTACTTCCAGGAGTTTGGCGATCTCTTCATCTATTATTCCCTGCCTTTTGGACCAAAAATCCTTCTTTTTGTACAATTTACTTTCTGTTAGGGTCCATATGTTATCTGTGCAGGGCCACCAACTCACTTACCTCGGGCATATCACTAGGTTCCCATGCAAAGATGTCAGCGTAGACCCGAAGCAAGTCTATCAGCCCTGTTCAGAATAGTTTTGTCAACCCAGACCCGATCTTGATCAGTTTCTCTGTATTCCCCAGGACAAACTACATATCCTCTGTCTCTTCGGTAGGCAGGGCAAGCGGTTCTATGCTACTCTCAAAGAATGGCTCTATTTCAATGGCATTGTCTGCTTCTGCTTACTGACCCCGACCCCAGAAGAAATCAAAGTATTCTGATAACGCCTTCAGGCAATGTCAAGATCACCTTTTACCTCCCCAATCCCGTTCGACGTTGGAAACTTAATTTTAAAGTGAGGTATGGATGTCACTACTTACAAGGCTACCATCCCAGAATTGAATTATATGCCGAATCCACCTGGACTACGAAAAACCTGACCATTATCTCTACCTGCTGGGGTGCTGTGTCGAACCTGACAGGCAACTCAATGGTGCCCGACACATGCAACGGATATCCACTGAATCTGTACAAAGGGCCTTCTCCACCCAACTCTATCATTTTACATTCTAAGTCCATCATCTGATAGGCGTGGGTGTATAATATGTTGACTGAGGACCCGTTGTCTATCATCATTCTTCTCATGTCAACTGGTCTGACTTGAACCGTTATCACCAACGCCCCATCATGTAGTTCTATAAGGTCTGTAGGATAGACTTCATCAGAGAAAGAGATAGATGTTCCCGGGTAGGCCCAATCCTTTCTTAGCGAGGAACCCATAACTGATAACACTGCGTCGAGGTGCCCACTTCTTTTCTTTCTAGTTACACGCCCTACGAAACCACTTGAATGTACATCAATCATGCCTCGGGCTGGCTGGTTTTATTTTAACTGTGTATCCAGAGCCGACCCTCTATTTTCCTCCTTGTGTGCCTCAGTATTCTCCCGACATGCTACATACTGAAATAGCTGGCCATTCTGAACATTTTTCTCTATCAGATCCTTTAGGTCATAACAAATCTCCGTTGTATGCCTAGGACTCTAATGGTACTCACAAAATTTGTCTCTGCCCCTCTTCCCAAGTTTTGGGTTCATCAAATAGGGCTCATAGAATGGTTTTCTTCGAATCTCCTCTAATATCTTAGCTCGATCTATGTTGAGGTGGGGGGGGTGTAAACTTTATTGATGCATCGGTTCGGGAAGGGTGGTTGGCCACTGCCCGATCCCCCATCATTATGGTTCTTCTTCCCAGAATTATCTGCCTTCCCCTGGTTATTGTCTGAACGTTGATAATTTGGTTAATCCCGGTCCTTGGATTTATTGTAAGATTGGGAGTGCATTTTGAAGTTTCCCATGGCCTCTTCTATCGTAATAAACCCTTCGACCTGATGAAAAGCTTCAGTCAAATCTGCAGGAGGATTGATCACCAGGTCCTTCATCAGCTTCTTCGACCTCCCTATATCCAGACTTGTTGTGAAAAATCCCAAGGCTTGAGGGGAATTCAACTTTTCCACTGATCCCACTGCCTCCTAGAACCTCTTAATGTACTGACCGAGGCTTTTATTCGAATGCTATCTCACCTGCATAAGGGAAGTAGTGATTTTCCCCCTCCTTCTGTTACTCCCAAACCGAGCATAAAATTTTTCCCCAAGGTCATTCCATGAATTGATTGATCCGGCTGCCAAAGTCCCCATCTATTCTTGGGTGCTCTTCTTTAAGGTTGTGAAAATATATGACATTTGGCAGCATCCGAATGCCCATAGTAAGTCATCAGCCTATCATATCCGTCAGAATGATCATAAAGATCTCCCAAACTTAATGGTGTTCCCATCGGGCTTTTTGCTGCCAATAGATTTTCCAACTCAGCAACCCTCTTGGCGAGGGGATCAGACTCCTCTTTACGAGGGGACGACTTAGGCTTGTCCCTCTCATATTCAGGAGACGCGATCCTCCTCCTCTGACCCGATCTTCCCGGGTACTCAGACTTCATGTCCGGGGAACGACTCCTCCTTCAGCTTCTGCCTTCTCTAGAGCGACTCCTAGGTCTGCTCTTTTCCCTTCATGCCTCCTCCCGGCGAGGTGTCCGGGTTTGACATCGATGTCTTCTGATGAGTGGGTTTTATACCCATTAATTGAGTATATTCAAACTTAACATTTTGGAAGTTTTTAAGTGTTTGTATCTATTCATGCATGTTTTATGTTATTTTGTAGGAATTGGGACAAAAGTTACTTGAATCGACGTTTGGGGTTGCTAGATTCACATTTTCCAAATGGCGTTAGAGTAGAAAATTTCTAAAAAAGGGCCCAGCGCCAGGTCACCCATTTCTAGTTCATTTGCAGCGCCGGGGCGCTAGGAGGCAGTGTTCCAGCGTCGTGAGCAGCGCTAGGGCGCTGTGGTTGGGCCTGTTCAAGTTGGGACGCATTTTGGGGGTGAATTTTGATACTTTTTTGACTCCAAATTGGATTGGGTTTCCTCCTAAGCTAAAAATTGGACTTGTGGCGTATAAATACATGATGTGAGGTGCATATTAAGGGGGGGGGGATTAGATAGAATATATTAAAAAAAATACTCCATTAGATTAGAACATAAACCCTAGTTTATATTATTATTGGAGATTGAAGCAATTTGGTGATCATTGAAGATCAAGATCAGGAGTAAGATGGGAGCATCAGATTTGTAGACAACAGATTCCATTCTTTTCTCTACTTCTATTCTTTTCTTTTAATGTTGATTCAATTATGGATTCTAGATTTTAATTCAATGATTATGAGTTAAATTCTTGTTTAAGATTGCAACGGATCTTATTGAATAGCTTATTTTAGTATGCTTCTCTGTTAATTACTGTGATCTATTCTATGGATTGTCTATTATGATTGCGTATAATTGTTTAGCTAATAATTACCATGATAATATTATGAATTCGGGAGATGAAGTATAGATTTAGATTTGATCATGATAGCATGTGATTGTGTTTTCTACGTGATGATGAAATTCATGATTTGTGTTTAGGATAGGGATATGCCTTACGCTGCATGTAATCTAATAAGGGAACATGTGCTTTAAATCCTCTTTAATTGTAATTCACATAGGAATATAGTGAATTAGTTAATTATGGTGTTTGATTCAATTCTATTAATTGTGGATTTAGATTAATATATTTGTGATGCATCGGAAGGTGGTTATAAATACTAATAAGTCCATGATTAACAATCCAGAATAATGAGCATAATTAATAAGAAGTATTTTAATATAAGTGAAACAATAAGTGAAGTTGTGAACTTAAATCTCCATAGCCTGATTCTCAACTAGTGGTGGTAGTAGTAATAGTAGTTTAATTATATATTTTAATTCACAACATTAAATCGATTTTTTAAATAAAATTAGTTTGGTTAAGAACTAGTACTTCGTGATTTTTATTAAGGAATTTCTCGTGAGAACTATACTCTACTTTCACTTTATTACTTGTTGGCCGTGTATACTTGCACATATTTATTGATTGCGAAATCAACCAACAAGTTTTTGGCACAGTTGTCGGGGAAATTAATATAATAATATTTTCCAATATTACTTTTTATAAAATTAGTTTTCATTTAAACGTTTTTTTTTATCTAATTTAATTCTCTTTCTATTTTTCTTTTTTTAGGTACCATGGTTGAATTTAAATATCAATGGCTGTATATGAGAATGATGGACTTACGATACTTTCTACATTGTCAGCATAGATTGAGACACTTTCAAGGAGGTTGGATGCTTTTGCAGCATAACGTCGTCAAAGTGTGGCGATTACTTGTGATTATTATGCTGGAAATCATCTCAATTTTGAGCCGATACAGCATGGCGGGGATTACCCTAACAATTATGTCTATCACAACAGCTATCATCAGTATTGGGGGTATCACCAAGATTTTTCATGGAGCCATACTCATCAAGATCAATTTTATGCTCCAAGTACAACATACCCACCAGATTTCTTGTGACCACCTCCACTACAACAGGAAGCAAATCTAAATTTGGAGGAAATTTTGTCTAAGTTCATAGCTTCAAGTAAGGAGAGGAGGATTAGTCAAGAAATATCGAGTCAAAATTTTGCGAAACAACTATTCAATGCCTCAAACATTTGTCCTCAATACACTTGGCCCTATGACATGGATTCCGAGACTGATGGAGAGCCTGAACAAAATCTACAACTGGATGAGCCACAAGATGTTAAAAGAGAGGAAACAATTAAGGACCAAGAAAAGGAGATCAATGAAGATTTAACTTTAAGCTTCAATGAAGATGAGCCAATTTCATTAGTATCCTATATGCCTCTTCCATCAAAGTTCAAGAATCCGGGCAGTTTTGCAAAACCATGTCCAATTGGCAATCATGTCGTTGGCAAAGCTCTTTGTGACATAAGAGCTAGTACAACTGTGGAGTCATGGTGGGATGACAAGGAGAAGATAGAGGAAGAGACCATTGTGTTTATTAAGCTTCAATGCCCCAATCTAACCACAAACATAATGGAGAAAACACCTAGTTATTGGACGTTCATAATGGGGAACCTATCTACAAAGAGCATGCTAGATGACTTTAATTCAATGGCCTTTGCTAATGGGAACCTCCCAAAAGAGACATTGATACTGATGGATGGAGGATTCCTCAAATTTCAAAGGGGAATTGGATAGAGAATTGAAGAAGTCATGTTGAGAATATAAACCAAGGGCGTATTGGGAGGCAACCCAAGTTTAATTTTTAGTTTTTGTTTTTGTTAGGTTTTATATTAGTAGCTTTGAATTTGCATTTATTTAGGATTTAATAAAATTGTTTCAATAATTGTTTATAGGTTATTCAAGTATGGTGCCCAATTTGTTCCATGTGCCTAGCCTATTCTCCAAACTTAGCGGATAAGGAAGAAGATTGCTACACTTTCAGGGAAGTCCTTTGCTTTACTTTTTACTATTTCATCCATTGAGGATAATGTCTAGTTTAAGTTTGGGAGCATTTTAGTGTTGTATTGCATATAGTTAGTTATTTACATTGTAGTTTGTTATTTTTACGTGTTAGCATTTGTGTTTTTGCATTTAGTGTGCATATAATACATGGTAGTTAATTGCATATTCATATATATTTTGCATTAGTATGTGTACATGTAGTATAATTGCATTTTTTTTGCATGAATCTGTGTGATCGGTTGGTGTGGTCTTAGCACGGCCTATGATATGATTGGTTTTGCATGTTATCTTGAACAGTGTTGATAATTGATGATGAGTTCTAATTTTAAACATGAAGAAAATTTGAGTCTGTCTGAAACATGGGTAACCGGTTAGCACTTAAAGTTTAACTGTTTTAATCCACTTGGTTCAAGGGTTTCTTAATTTGTTTCTGGGGGAAAAACTTGGTTAAAATTTAAGGAAATTAGTGAACTGGCAATAAAGGTTGGAATGACGTAAAAGCTTGAGTTGGGGGGAATCTATGGGGTATATATATATATATTAAAAACAGAAAAAAAGATATGATGAAAAGGAAAAAAAATAGAAATTCCAGAAAAAGAAAAAAATGAATAAAAACTGTGGCTAGTCTAGTTTTGTGGTCTTTGTTACTTGAGTAAGTACGCCCGAGGGGATGTCTCTACACCTAGCGCCCTAAGGCCTTAATGGCTTGGGAGTCGTTGGTCGAAAGCTCGTTAAGGTAGCATTGAAAAACCTATGGGAATAAGACATTCCATAACCATGAGAATTTTATTTAAAAAAAATTATAAAACATGAGAAAGAGCAAAAAAAAACCCTCGTGGTTGAATAAAGGTATAAATAAATCCTGTATTTACCCTTACACTTGGTATTTGCTTAGTTTTAACCGCAGTTGTCATGTTCACAAAAGTAATTGAATTGGAACTAAAATTTTCCTTCTAAAAAGTTTGTTATGTGATTATCTTGATATGTGGTTGGTTATAATGGTTAACAAGCACATACGCACAACATGGGTGATGACAGGTTTGTATTGATTAACTGGTTAGAGTTATAGACTTTGACTTGATTGGATATATTATTTGAGTATCATTGGTATCTTTGAGGCCTGTTGCTATATATATCATACTGATTAATTACTGGGTTCGTATGTATATTAGGAAGTAGATCATGCATATTCATTCATGTAGTTGAGTTAGGTTGTTTATTTTTAGTTCTTTTTTGTTTTTACTTGAGGAAAAGCATATGTTTAAGTTTGGGGGTATTTGATGAGTGGGTTTTATACCCATTAATTGAGTACATTTGACCTTAATCTTTTGGAAGTTTTTAAGTATTTGTGTCTATTCATACATGTTTTATGTTGTTTTATAGGAATTGGGACAAAAGTTACTTGGATCGACGTTTGGGGTTGCTAGATTCTCATTTTTGGCTTGCCATTTACATAAAAACCACTTCAGAGCCTATTTCAGCATTCCTCCAGCCCTTATTTTGAAAACCTCAAAGCATGAAAGTTGTAGATCTATGTCTCCTCTTTTTTGGAACATCTTGAGTCATCAAAATCGAAATTCAGACGAAGAAGTTATGACCATTTTCCTAAAGGTCGTCAGAGTAGAAAATTTCCAAAAAAGGGCCCAGCGTCGGGGCACCCAATTCTAGTTCATTTGCATCACCGGGGAACTAGGAGGCAGTGTTCCAGCACTGGGAGCAGCGCTGGGACACTGGGGTCGGGCCTGTTCAAGTTGGGAGGCATTTTGGGGTGAATTTTGATACTTTTTTTACTCTAAATTGGATTGGTTTTCCTCCTAAGCTAAAAATTAGACTTGTAGCCTATAAATACATGATGTGAGGTATATAATAAAGGGGGATTAGATAGATTAGATTAAAAAACACTCCATTAGATTAGAACATAAACCCTAGTTTATATTGGATTAATTGTTAGAGATTGAAGCAATTTGGAGATCATTGAAGATCAAGAATAGGAGCAAGAGGGGAGCATCAAATTTACAGACAACTGATTCCATTCTTTCCTCTACTTATATTCTTTTCTTTTAATGTTGATTCAATTGTGGATTCTACATTTTAATTCAATGATTATGAGCTAAATTCTTGTTTAAGATTGCAATGGATCTTATTACATAGCTTATTTTAGTATACTTTTCTAGTAATTACTGTGATCTGTTCTATGGATTGTCTATTATGATTGCATATAATTTTTTAATTGTTTAGCTAACAATTACCATGATAATATATATGAATTCGGGAGATGAAGTATAGATTTAGATCTGATCATGATAGCATGTGATTGTGTTTTTTGGATTATGATGGAATTCATGATTTGTGTTTAGGATAGAGATATGCCTTTACGCCGCATGTAATCTAACAAGGGAACATGTACTTTAAATCCTCTTTAATTGTAATTCACATAGGAATATAGTGAATTAGTTAATTAGGGTGTTTAATTCAATTCTATCAACTGTGGATTTGGATTAATATGTTTGTGATGCATCATAAGGTGGTTATAAATACTAATAAGTCCCTGATTAACAATCCAGAATAGTGAGCATAATTAATAAGAAGTATTTTAATATAAGTGAAACAAAAAGTGAAGTTGTGATCTTAAATCTCCATAACCTAATTTTCAACTAGAAGTGGTAGTAGTAGTAGTTTAATTATATATTTTAATTCACAACATTAAATTGATTGTTTAAATAAAAATAGTTTGGTTAAGAAATAGTACTTGGTGATTTTTATTAAAGAATTTCTCGTGGGAACGATACTCTACTTTCACTTTATTACTTGTTTGTCGTGTATACTTGCACGTATTTATTGATTGCGAAATCAATCAACATCTGCACCTCTTTGACGAAGCCTCCTGCTTTGCGGCCATTTTAGCCATCTACTCTTCAAGCTCCTCTTATTGAAGGAGTAGTGCCATCATTGCATCTTGATTTTGCTTTATCTTTTTCTGTAGAATGAATTGACGCTGGTTTTGGTTGCCCCCAGCCCAATTTTTCTCTCTCCTATCGTATGCCCGCGACTGGTTATCGTCGGCATGACTGAAGGGGATGGGGGTATGCTGACTGGTTGAAAATAGCCGTCGTCGGATAGATTGGGTGTGTTCAGCATCATCTCCCTGTTTCTTAGAACCCAGTCTATCCTTTTCCGACCCTCTCAACTGAGTGGTGTGGTGGGTTTTTGCTTTCTCCTGGTTAGAAGCACTGTTATCCCTGCTCGCCATGGCTTTCTACCAGAAAAGTAACACAGTGATTTTTGATGCACTAAAAGCCCTTCTAGCGCTAATGTTAACGCCAAGTTTCGTCGGTGCGTCCAATCACCAAGTCCATGCGCTGATTCCAACACAGTAATAGATCACACACGAAGCTTAACGGCTTGTGCCGCTGGGGGATAGTTCCAGTGTGAGAATGTGTACATGCCGTTATAAGGTTTAACAATGGAGGTTTTAGTGTTTAGTGCTCAAAAGTGTATTACCTGTTAACCTAAAGTTTAGCCTTGTATTTATAGCAATTCTCACTGTCTTAGAATCTACTTTCGAGTCGGATTAGGACTCCTAAATATGGCAGTTACAATTATTTGGGTCCAACACAATCTCCTTGAAAGGAGTAAGTTGGATCCAATCCAAATACTACCTTTGAAGTTACCTTATATAAATATGATTAGGACTAGAATCCTTAACCATTTAAACCCCTTATGACTCTGAACTCCATATGAGGGCTAACCCACTGTATAGGCCTAATCCAACCGAACCCATATGCACGGGTCTGGGCTTCGGCCCAAAGGACTCGGATGCCCGACCTCGATCACCATTAACTAGAACAGGACTCTGGCCCAAAGGACTCAGATGCCCGAACCCGAACACCTTCAATATCCTTGTTGGCTTCGGCCCAATGGGCCTAACATCCCATTCTGGTGCCAGGTGTGAGACCCCAAATTTTATGAATAAATATTTAAATTTCTCGAAATACTTTTTTGAATATTATGGTGTGGATTTGATATAATGTTATAGTTGTGGGTAATATTTAAAAATTTTGCAAAGTAAGCAAGTTGTTATATAATATTCAATTGGTCGGGGAATATTCTTTTTGTTGGGAAATATCCGTACGACGGCACAATCATTGGTGGACCCCACAACGGAAGTATTGTCGTAGTTAGAAAATGACAGAATTATCTTTTTATAAAATAACGGGGAAAGTGTTACCGTTAAAACTGTTGAACTACCCGGTAGTAAAAGTACAGTAATACGCGTGGTTGAATAGTAGCACACGGTATTGATTATTGATACTTACGTAAGAAGTCACTCAGTTATACTCAATTATTGCTACAGTAATTCCTGTATCATATCTCTCATATTATTGATTCAATTATTGTCACATTATCATATGTATAATATGTTATATTATTAAATCAATAATTGAGACGGCAAAGTTATTCATATTTTTATTTGTAATATTGACAATGTCTAGAAGTTCTGTCAAGGAGAGGTTTGGTCACCTAATTACGCGCCAATAAGGAGAAAACCTTATCGAAAAGCCCCATCTTTCCTGGTAACGACCTGATTGTTAAATATTGTGAATTATAATATTAATGATAAATAAGATTGTAATTGATAGTTCCATTGTGTTGGAATTATTAGTGTTAGTAAAAATCGACATTTATTTTGATAATAATTGATGTTTAGAGGTTATATTGACCAATCGGGTAATTAACCGGATAAATGAGTAATTAATTGCTATTAATTCATATGATTATAACTATTTGTTCACATGTGTTTACGATTGACTCACATTCTTGTACTATTAGGGGAGTTGGTGCAAGATTGATAATACTTGCATGACTAAGTTAAAAATGGAGGTATAGATGGAGGTACTATACTGTAATTCGTATTTTCACATGTCTAAAACTATTGATTCACATGATTTACTATTGATTCACATGATTTACTATTAGGGGAGGTGGTGCAAGTTTGATAATACTTGCAGGACTAAATTAAAAATAAAGGAAAAGAGGAAGGTATTATACTGTAATATTCAGAGCCCCAAAACGTGTAATTATCGAAACTATATTTTCCTATAAATAGAAGCTGTGACACCCCCAAATCCGGGTTACCTGACCCCCGAGTTTGGTGTTCACGATCCACAATATAAATAATATTTAACTACCCATAATATATATAGATAGGAATATATACATCATTAACATAAGTTGTTAATACATAAGTCCCAGGTTTCTAACCTTAAATTACAAACATACCCCTTAGATAAACAAAATGGGTTTACAATACAACATAATAATAATAATGTTCTTATAACTACTCCAGCATCTTGCCTTTGCCTTTGTTCTTCTTTGACCCACTGGTCTCTTCGTTCCTAGCAGAAATGTTTTATTTATAGCAAGGGTGAGCAACAAATTTTCCCCGCAAGTTAAGATTATACAATAAATGTATATGAATCAACAATAATATCCTATCTATTTTGATAGAATGAAACCAAAATTCGGGGAACTTTGAAATAGCTGAACAATTTGTTATTCAATAACAAAGCTTCTCCTTTTCTATGCAACACCATAATTTGATAATGAAAGAGTACAACGCTTTCAAAATTCTACAAGAATCAAATTCTACACAATAACAAAGTGGATTAATTTCCAGATTTATACTGAGCGATCACACAAGATCTTTGAACTTATTTTCTCGGGCATCTATCAAAGATTTACTTTGATATATACCAGGAGTATCAGATAACCATAAAGATTAAATCATACCCCTCGGCAAGTACTTGGAGCCGGCCAACTCCTTGTACCCTATATTATGCATAATACCCAAAATGCGCACAAAGGTCGAATTCACGACCCAAAATGTTCCCTTTATATAAAAGGTTGTTCTTCTCAGTTTTAGAATCAATATTTTGATTTTACAAAGAAATACTGTGATTTCAAATTCTACTTACTTATCGATCTTGCCGAAATAATTGGCATCGATTATACCAATAACAATTGAATTATTTTCTTGAATTTAACAAGTTCTAACCAATGTTTGTCTAGCCAGAATAATTAGCTAAGACATTTCTCAACACAATTTGACAATAAACATGAATTATCTGTACTGTCAATTCTAACTTCTACAAATTTGAATATTCAACAATAACTTCCCTGGATGTGGTGTAATTAGCAATAATTAACCACTATAATAATTGAAGGAAATATAACTCAAGGTTTAGTTAGGAAACTTGCCTTCCACGTTGATTACAGCTACACAATATAATTAACTGCGTTCGTAAGACCTATATTCAACAATGTCGGTCTCACAATTAGTACAAACATGTATAACACATAACACTGTATTTTACAGTCAAACTTCTCCTAGGCACATTACCACATAGCCACATCAGTGTTTATAACATATATAAACACATATCAAGTCTAACTATATCAGTCTGGTTGGACTTTGGTTCGTTCTCGGTATTCTGGTCACCCTATCCGACAATTAACACATTGATTGTCAATTAAAATTGGTCTCTAAGCTTCAATATTATTTTAGATAAGTCAAATATCGTTTATAATATTTTTCGAAAGCTTTTAATAATTTATAAACACTTATTATAATTTATAATAATTTTTCAAACACTTAAATCATTTTTAAAAGATTTAATTATCAAATAATCTTATCATTATTAATATTTAATAATATCAAAATATTAATAACATACTTGTCAAAATATTAAAGTTATTATTAATAACTTAAAATATTTTTAAATCATCAATATTCTACTTAAATGATTTTTAAAAATAATTAAAATCATTTTTAAATCATCACCATTAATAAATAAATATTAATGAAATTATTATCTAAATATTAAAAGTCATTATTATATAACTTAAAATATTTTTAAACTATTTTTCTCATTTTTAAATGATTTTTAAATCAATAAAATCATTTTTAATTCATTTATTTAATATATTAATTAAATAAATCAAACATCATTAATAATAATCTATTAATGAAAATTCTTCAAAAATATTGAAAATTATATTTTATAATTTAAAATATTTTTAAATACATTTTTCTTATTTAAAATGATTTTTCATAATATTAAATCATTTTTCTCTAATTTATTTAATAAACTATTTAAATAAATTAAATAACTTTAATATTATAAATAATTATAAATATTAAAGAAAAATATTCCATTTGGTCAAAAATTATTTTTCATAATTTAAAATAATTTTTAAAACTATTTTTGGTAATTTTTAGAATTTATTTCTATTTTTTTTATTAAAATCCGGAAAATCAGAAAATAAATAATTAATCCGTCGCTAATGGCCTATAGCGACACTTTCTGTCGCTATAGGTGTTCTTGAGCTTCAAGCCCAGAAAATCGCCAGTTGCGAGCTGCCTACTTTGACCGAAATTTAATCTTTGATTCTCTTACATTCTGATCTTGTAATTGCTTTCATGTTGTAGTATATATGTAATACTACAACTACATAACAAGTTTCATCACTAAACAACAACAGATCATAGAGATCTAAGTCTCCAAAGTCTCTGACAAAGCTGTTCTTCACGAAGAACAGATCGAGGTGCCTACTTTGGACCTCTATAACTTGATGATCGTGCAACTATTATACGATCTATCAATTCCAGTGTGTAGACAACATGTAGTGCTACAACTACCGATCATAATAACACTAAAACATCAAAACAGGAGCTAGATCTATCCGGTCGAACCTGAACACGGAAGTTGGGCTCAAAATTTCTGAGTTCGTGTTCTTGACAGATTTCGGTCAACGGGTTTTGACCGTCTATAACTTTTTATCTACAAATGATCTGGATTTAATTCTTTTTGCATCTTAAATACCACATATCAGGCTACATGTTACATGCTTTAAACATCAAAAACACTTAACACACACGGCGTTATAAGATCTGACATTTGACTAAAAAACACAATTTTTCAAATTTCCAGATTTTGAAAACATTAAATTCGTGCACTTTGATGTTATGGGTTCATGATTTATCAACCTAGATCATCAATTGACACCCTATTACACAACTTTGAACAATCAATTGCAATATTTAACAAGGAATTGAAGGATTTCAAAATTAGGGTTTATACATCTTTTGAACTTTGATCTTGATCTTGGCTCTCCAATCTATTTATGGATGATCTATAGACTGTTTCTAGGACTGATCTACTTATGGTTTTCGTTGGTTTGAGAGAAAAAGAGATTTGGTGAGAGCTTGAATGAAAAATGGCAAAGTTTATGAACTTTCTCTCTCTTGAATCCTTATATATTGCTTGCAAAGTTGCTAGATCTGATGACTTTCGGTTGGGATTGATAGATTTGCTGAGATATGGAGTCACAAGGTCAAATGAGTTGTTCACCAACTCTTGATTTGGAAAGATTTTCAAGTTATTACATAAAATATCCATAAAGGGCATTATGGTCATTTCTAATTTTTTCTAGAACTTGGATTTGATGAAACCCTTAGGGTTTAGGGTTTGGACATTAAGGTTTAGGGTTTAAACCCTTTTAGGTTTTAAAAATTTCTAGTTCCCACAATTTTCAAATTTAGGGTTTAATTAGAAAAATAAATTTTCTAAAATAAAATTACGGTTTCTAAAATAGAAAAATTAATATTCAAAAATATAATTAAAGCTTTCTAATCATATTTAAGTTAATGAACCCATAGGCTCGTCAATTAGGATTAAGGCTTCCTAATTTAGGGTTTAAAATTCCCGATTTTGAAATTAGGGTTTCTCGGCGTACAATTAGGGTTTCTAACTGTACAATTAATTTTCTAAATCTGAGATTAGGGTTTCCAATCCCTTATTAGGGTTTATTAATATTAAACCTTATCCGATCAATCATTGATCAAAAATTCTATACCGTTAAAACACATATATATTAATATAATTATTTTAATTATATTTTCTATCGAATTCGGTTCCAAAAATTAGGGTTAGGGTTTCTATTCTCCGTTAAGCACAACTCTACTCTAATTTTATTAGTCAAAACATAAATTGACCTTCTCGATATACGTATCACAGAAACTTGTCACAAAATTGATAATTAATATTAATTTTAATTAAAAAAATTTATTCATAAATTTTGGATTATTCGAAATCTTGGGTTATCTCATTCACCCCTCCTTAAAAGGATTCCGTCCTCGGAATAACCGCTTTCTTATATTCTACAATCTTTTAAAGTGGTATCATCAATTTATTTTAATCAACACCATAATAATTTTGGTTTCAAAGTCTAACCTGTGACTTAAGTCTATAAAAGAAAATAGTTCACAGAATTATCTAACTCCTATTATTCGTGTAATGAAATCATTACCTTCTGCCACGTCCTGAGTTACCACATCTTGCGCCGTCATGTTGAATGTACGGGCCGTTGGTCTTCCTGGCTGTGCAGGTCCTCGAATCGTCAAGCTTCCGCCACCGGGTCCCTTGTGAAAGTAATATGCACACAAGCCAATCATGTTTGATGATAAAGCATATACTTTGTAACAATCTTATTCATTTATTAATAAAAAGTATTAATTTATTAAAGGCTTTTAATTATCTACATGATGCTGTTTTATAATATGTGATAAACCCATAGTTTTAAGCAATGCTTTTAGAATAATGATGATGATCATTCTAATGAGATCTAAATTCTTAGAAAGCTTAAAACTAAAATAGTTCCCAATCGTTGGATTACTAAATTGGGGATTAGTGAATCCGGATAGATTAGTACATACGTTGCTTGCTCATTGGATGAGGATGATTGATCTCATGATCATTTGTGTGGAGACACTAAAGCAAGTATGTAGGTGCTTATTAGAGAATAAGTTCACTGAACGTGACTCGCTAAGGAATACCTAATGGAGTTTTACTTGCATGTCAATAGGAATTCCTATAGTGATAGTAGTACAAGTGATCCTTGGACTTGAGATCATCATAGTATCTTGTGTACGATGAGTTATACTTTGACTTATTCCTTAAGACCCTTAGGGTATATCAAAGGCTATGCTTGGGTATAATAAGTTGTACATGGAGATAATGTATGATCAATAAAGAATCTACCACTTCTAGTAAAAGAAGAGAAATGTCCTATGTGATTCGATAAATGACAACCCAGTAGTCCTTGGCCAAGGCAGAATGAAATTAGAAAGGAGTTTCTAATTTGCATTATTTGGAGTTATGCATTTAAGAGTCGAAATACATATAATTAAATAAAATAAGACTTGACAGAAATTCCATGTCTTATATTTAATTGGGACATTGTATGGTGGAAGGATTGAATTGTACGGTAACTATTTACTCAAAGGTTCTTTTATGATTAATGTTGAAATCTATATTATCTGGAAAGTCGTTGAACGCTAGGGAGGCTTATCTCTATTGTAGAATAAATATTATTTATTTAAATAAATTATTAGTTTAATTTATTTATTTAAATAAGATTAGAATTGTTCTAATTGATTTATTCACAACCGGTTTAATATGGAGAACCTAAAAGGTCACACCATAAAAGGAAGAATAATTATTTAAGAAGTTAATTGCATAATTGTAATAAAAGTTAAGTATATTTTTAATCTATGGTGATAGAATAAATTAAATAGCTTAATATTTATTATTTAATATTTTGGAAATATTAATATAATTAATAAGAGGAGTCTTATTATTATTATTATATTATTATTATTATTATTTAATTCCTAAAGGAGTTTGGGAATTAATTAATATAAGTACTCTCATTTATTCCTAATAGGATTAGGAGGAAAAATTAGTTAAAGGAGTTTAATTAATTATCCCTAATAAGATTAGGGAGCCCATTTAATTAAAAGAGTTTAATTAAATAAATAATACCTTATTTTTAATAGGGTTATTTGATATCTTTATAAGAGGAGTCTTATATCAGATATCTAATATACGTCATTCCAATTGTTGGAGAGTATGCCCCTTTTTCTATAGAGATAGAAAACTAGGGTTTGAGCCAAATACCCATCTTCTTGAATTCTTCTCCTTCCTTGGTGGATCACCTCTAGAGGCCAAACATTTGGGTGGCTAACGTTGATCAAAGGAAGGAACCAAACCCGGTGGATTCAAGTTGAACGCGAAAAAGGATTGGAGGTGAACTTGTACCTGAGGAAGCTCGGATCTTCAAGGGTATGATTCTTGTCTTTCATGTTTTCGTTTAATTAATAATTGTGCATAAAGGGTGATCCGGGTTTATGGTTTGTAAAAATTTTAAACTCTGATTTTACACGCTTCCGCATATTTTTGCAATTTGATTGCGATCTTGAATGTTACAAACCTAACAGTGGTATCAGAGCCAAACCTTTATGCAAATTATTAATTGTTCTAATTTAATATGTATATTGATATGTGTTTAGAACAAATTTAATTGGGCATAATTTGTTGTATAAAATTTATTTTAAAAAAATGGAATATATTTCCGAAATAAGGGAATCCGTGTATGTCAATTTTTCAAGGGATTGTGACGTGGCAACCTTGAATTCAAATGGCAGGATATTATATATAGTATTTATATATATACATGATTCTTACTTATATTATATATATAATACGTAACATGCTTGCTTTGCTTAAAAAAAAAAGAAGGATGATCCTGTACGGTTTTTAATATATATATATAGATATATATAGCAGCCGTATTATATATAATATATATTCTTAACTATTTTATAATTAAAATAAAAGTTTATTTTATAATTAAAATAAAAGTTTATTTTATAATTAAAATAAAAGTTTATTTTAATATTAAAATTAAATTTCATGCTAACTAATTAGAGTTGGAATTGGATTCCATGATAACTAATTAGAGTTGAAATTGGATTCCTAATTTTCTTAAATAAAGGAGTTTATTTAGATATGAAATTAGATTTCATATTATTCAAAATAAACGAGTTTATTTGTGAATAGGAAAGAGAATCTCAATTTCCTTAAATAAAGGAGTTTATTTAGATATGAAATAAGAATTCATATTATTTAAAATAAATGAGTTTATTTGTGAATGGGAAAGAGAATCCGTGTTTCCTTTGAAAAATGAGATATATTTTTTTACATGGAATTGGATTCCATAATTAATTAAATTAAAGGAGTTTATTTTGATTAAAGATTTTGATTAAAATAAAATAGTTTATTTTATTCAAAATTGAAAAAATTAAAATAAAATAGTTTTATTTTGATTTATATTTGGATTAAAATAAAGGAGTTTATTTTGATTCAAAATTAGATTTTATACTAACAAAATTTGCCCATTAAATGATATCAATATATATATTAAATGTATATTATTCATGAGTTGAATGTTATTTATCGATACATATGGTGATGTGTATGATAATAAATGGGATTGATTATGGACTATTGACCAATTTGATTGGAATTTATTTTAGTTGGATGCTTGAATGTATGGGTTTTATTAAATGGGGTCTGCGTACCTCGTCTTCTCTAATTTTTCTTAATGTAAATTCTAACTCCCTCCTATGTACTTCCCCTTGACTGCTGATCAAGGTTTCTATTTATTTTAAATAGTTTTGTAATAGGAATAGTTAGAATTAATTTTGAAAAATTGGAGATCAAGGATCAAGGATCAAGGAGCGCGTGAAGACCCGTTTGTAATGGAGCCCGGATTTAAATGTAATAGTTATATTTAAATATTAATTCTTGCACCCCTAGGGTTTGACCTTTTGGTTCACTTGGTGGCTCTAGTGAACCAAACTAGAATAAAAGTCCATAATCAATACAGGCAGAATATAGTATTCTATATGTGCATGCTTATATTATATATATTATATATTATGCAAACATGCTTCGCATGTTAATTAATATGACGCGTATTATATATATATATATATATGTGCATGCGCGCTAAACAAGATGAGACAAATTAATAACAAAACCCTCAAATATTTTTTATTAAGTTGTAACGTTCAAAGATATTTGGAATATCGAACGTCGCCTTCTAGCATGATAGAAACAATAGAGTATTGAATATATAATATGAGTTTGTTGTGCACACACAAGGCGAGTATTAAATATTTAAGATGTTGTTTTTATTACATATGATGTTTATAAGGAATTGAACATTACTGCTTTGTTGTGCACACACAAGGGCTGTAGTTTTCTCTTTACTTATATAGAAATGCTAGGTCTGACTTAACTTAAATCGTTTTAGTTCAGATGTGCACACACTTGACCATTATGATTTAAGAGGCAAAATACAAGGAGTTACATAGTTGATGTAATTGACAAGAGTTGTCTACCTATTTATTTATATATAGTTTGTTGTGCACACACAAGGCTATATACATTTGAAATGGGATCCTTATTCTCACTAGCATATCTTTAATTAGATATTGCCGAACTATATATATTGAGGGTAATATAGTTTGAAGAAAATAGTGAGAGATACCAATTTAAAACAAGACCTAATTTATTTTGGTAATTAATAAAAGAATGTATGTTAAAATGTTGTTAATTACAAATTCATTTACAGATTTTTACAATGTCTAAATTACTATCACTGCGTAGCATATTAGATGCTAAATTAACCGGACCGAATTAAACGGATTGGTTAAGGTAATTGAGAATAGTTCTCACGACTGAAAAGCTTTCTTATGTCCTTAATACGCTTATCCCTGCAATGGTTGCAGACAATGCCTCTGAGGAAGATATTGTTACTTTTAGAAGTGACTAGATGATGCATAGTTGGCTCAATGCATCATGCTCGCATCCATGAGTAACGAGCTTCAGCGTCAGCATGATACTATGGATGCTCCTATTATATTCCTGCACATCAAGTAGTTGATGGTGAGGAAAGTAGGACTGATAGATATCAGATATCTAAGGAGCTCTTCCGATCTAGAATGACCGATGACACTACGGTACAGATAAAAGTCCTTAACATAATCAATTTGATTGATCAATTAGGACAATTGGTTTTGTCATGGATGGAGAGTTGAGCTAAGATTTGATCTTGAACTCACTCCCGGACTCCTTTCACAATTGTTGTGAATTTTTCATATGAACAAGCTAGATATCAGCTTTGCTGATTTGCTTAACATGTTGAAAAATGTTGAGAGTCACTTTCAACCAAGAAAGACCAAGTCTTACTGGTAGGGACCAAAGGATCTTCTGAAAAGAAGAACGATTCTAAGAAGGTAAACAAAAAGGTGTAAACAAAAGATAATAAGAACAAAACTGATATGGATAGCAAAGGAGTTTGCTTCCACTGCAATAAGCCTGAACACTGGAAGGAAACTGCAAGAAGCATCTTGCAAAGGCTAACCAAAGAAGCTTAGTGAAGTTTCGGTTACAAATATAATTTTGTTCATGATTTAAAATAAATTTTTCTTTAAGTCAAGGTTCTACTTGGGTATTGGATACCGACTTTGGTTATCATAAATATAGATTTATGAAGGGACCAAGTAGAAGTAGAAAGCTAAACAAATATAAGTAAACCTATGTGTGGAAAATGAAGCAAAGGTTGCTGCATTAGCCATAGGAACTTATAGTTTAGCAATGCCTACGGGCAAGTCTATTAAGTCAATAAGTTGTTATTGTATTCCAGTTCTCGTTGGAAATATTATTTCCATTTTATTGTTGGACAATGAAATCTTTGGTATTATAATTAGGAACAATTGTTGTTCTATTTATAATAATAATGTTTTGTATAGAACTGAAATATCACTTAATGGATTTTGTATACTTGACTTACGTGAAAAATATATTTTTCAAATTGAACAAACTAGTATAAGAAAAGGAGATGATCATTCAAAGAGTTGAATGTATGTATTTGCTGAAATACAAGTGTGAATTATTTGAAAGGTTCAAAGAATTCAGAAGTGAAACAAATTGACAAAGTATTAAGATTCTTTGATTAGATCAAGGAATGAATACTTGTGCAATAAGTTTCTAGATCATCTCAAATGGTTTTCTCATAATGGACACATCCTGATATGCAATAATTGATTGATGTATCTGAATGGAAAAATCGTACCTTGTTGGACATGGTGCGGTCCATAATGATTTTACCGACATTCCAGTATCCTTCTAGGATCATGTCCTAGAAATGGCTGCATATCTACGGAAAAGGTAACCTCAAAATCCGGCCCCAAGACTCCATAAAAGTTATGGACAGGGAGGATTCCTAATCTTAAGTATGTTAAGATAAGGGGTTGTCCAACTTATATGAAACGGTTTCAAAGGATAAGTTTGGGACAAAATTTGACAAGTACAGATTTGTGGGACATCCTAAAGTAAGTTTAGGGCATATGTTCTATAATCCTACTTAGCAAAAGGTGTTTGTTGAGAAACATGCTGCCTTCTAAGATAAAGATGTTTATCATTAAAGGGGCTAGTGGGAGGATAATACATCTTGAAAAGTTCAAGAACCACAAAACACTATAAGTCAAATAAGAGGAACCTGTAGATGGACCTATTGTACCACAACCGAATCGTAAATCTGGAATAGTACCGAAGATACCTAGGAGGTATGGATTCATCATGGATGATGATGATGAGGTACGTATCATAGAAGATGATGATCCAGTTACATACGATGAGGTAAGAGTTGTAGACACTCAGAGAAATGGATTGAAGCAATCTTCTCAAAATGGAACATTCATTTTGATGAAAGAATCAAAAGAGTTTGATTTTATCAAAAATAAGAATGAACCTAGTGTGTACAAAAGGGTCAGTGGGAGCGTCGTGAAATTTCTAGTATTATATGTTGATATACTACGGATGAGGAATAACATACCAATGCTACAATCAGTAAAGATAAAGTTGTCTAAACATTCCTCCATGAATGATTTGGGAAGAGTATCTTAATTGGGGATGCAAATCTATATAGATAGATTTAAAAGGATACTCGGCTTAACCCAAAGAACGTATATTCATTTGATGCTAAAGTCGTTTAGCATGGAAAACTCCATAAGATGTCTCATGTTGATGAGCCATGGAGTGTATCTCTCTTAATATTCCCATAGACTCCTAAAAGAGAGATCACATGAGTGACAATCATGTATGCAATGAAATATACGCGACCTGATGTTGATCAGTCATATTCTGGAGAAGTTCACTGTGAGACAGTGAAAAACATCTCAAAGTACTTAATTGGCACTAAGGATGTGTTCCTACATGGTGGGTCTGAATTAAAACTAGAGGGCTTAACAGACTCAAGTTTTTCAGACAGACCAAGATGACAGAAAATCCACTTTAAGGTAAAGTGTTACCTTGAACGGCGGTGCAGTGAATTGGAAAGGTTCCAAACAGCAAAGAGTTGTTGGTTTAGTGATAAAGACAAAGTATATAGTTGTAAATAAAGCTGCAAGTTGATTGTTTGGATTAAAAGTTCATTACAGAACTAGGAATAGTTCCTAAGTCTCATCTTGGATCTAAACATGTGTTGTGGCACTTTCATTTGATTATAGGAATCATTGAAAGATGGGAAATCACTATAGAGATAGTGGACTCTCAAGAACAACATTACATATCCATTAACTAAAGCTTATCCAATAGCAGGATAATCGTCACTTAGAGAAGAAGAGTATGAGATACCATGACGATTGGCTTTAGTGCAAGTGGGAGATTGAAAGTAATATGCACACAAGCCAATCATGTTTGATGATAAAGCATATACTTTGTAACAATCTTATTCATTTATTAATAAAAAGTATTAATTTATTAAAGGCTTTTAATTATCTACATGATGCTGTTTTATAATATGTGATAAACCCATAGTTTTAAGCAATGCTTTTAGAATAATGATGATGATCATTCTAATGAGATCTAAATTCTTAGAAAGCTTAAAACTAAAATAGTTCCCAATCGTTGGATTACTAAATTGGGGATTAGTGAATCCGGATAGATTGGTACATACGTTGCTTGCTCATTGGATGAGGATGATTGATCTCATGATCATTTGTGTGGAGACACTAAAGCAAGTATGTAGGTGCTTATTAGAGAATAAGTTCACTGAACGTGACTCGCTAAGGAATACCTAATGGAGTTTTACTTGCATGTCAATAGGAATTCCTATAGTGATAGTAGTACAAGTGATCCTTGGACTTGAGATCATCATAGTATCTTGTGTACGATGAGTTATACTTTGACTTATTCCTTAAGACCCTTAGGGTATATCAAAGGGTATGCTTGGGTATAATAAGCTGTACATGGAGATAATGTATGATCAATAAAGAATCTACCACTTCTAGTAAAAGAAGAGAAATGTCCTATGTGATTCGATAAATGACAACCCAGTAGTCCTTGGCCAAGGCAAAATGAAATTAGAAAGGAGTTTCTAATTTGCATTATTTGGAGTTATGCATTTAAGAGTCGAAATACATATAATTAAATAAAATAAGACTTGACAGAAATTCCATGTCTTATATTTAATTGGGACATTGTATGGTGGAAGGATTGAATTGTACGGTAACTATTTACTCAAAGGTTCTTTTATGATTAATGTTGAAATCTATATTATCTGGAAAGTCGTTGAACGCTAGGGAGGCTTATCTCTATTGTAGAATAAATATTATTTATTTAAATAAATTATTAGTTTAATTTATTTATTTAAATAAGATTAGAATTGTTCTAATTGATTTATTCACAACCGGTTTAATATGGAGAACCTAAAGGGTCACACCATAAAAGGAAGAATAATTATTTAAGAAGTTAATGGCATAATCGTAATAATAAGTTAAGTATATTTAATTTAATCTATGGTGATAGAATAAATTAAATAGCTTAATATTTATTATTTAATATTTTGGAAATATTAAATATAAATTAATAAGAGGAGTCTTATTATTATTATTACTATTATTATTATTATTATTTAATTCCTAAAGGAGTTTGGGAATTAATTAATATAAGTACTCTCATTTATTCCTAATAGGATTAGGAGGAAAAATTAGTTAAAGGAGTTTAATTAATTATCCCTAATAAGATTAGGGAGCCCATTTAATTAAAAGAGTTTAATTAAATAAATAATACCTTATTTTTAATAGGGTTATTTGATATCTTTATAAGAGGAGTCTTATATCAGATATCTAATATACGTCATTCCAATTGTTGGAGAGTATGCCCCTTTTTCTATAGAGATAGAAAACTAGGGTTTGAGCCAAATACCCATCTTCTTGAATTCTTCTCCTTCCTTGGTGGATCACCTCTAGAGGCCAAACATTTGGGTGGCTAACGTTGATCAAAGGAAGGAACCAAACCCGGTGGATTCAAGTTGAACGCGAAAAAGGATTGGAGGTGAACTTGTACCTGAGGAAGCTCGGATCTTCAAGGGTATGATTCTTGTCTTTCATGTTTTCGTTTAATTAATAATTGTGCATAAAGGGTGATCCGGGTTTATGGTTTGTAAAAATTTTAAACTCTGATTTTACACGCTTCCGCATATTTTTGCAATTTGATTGCGATCTTGAATGTTACAAACCTAACACCTTGTTGGCGCTTTCCTTCTCAGCATTTCTTTTCGGACAGTTTCGAACAATATGGTCGGTCGATCCGCATCCAAAGCAACCTTGAATTTTCTTCGGACTGGGACAATTGGGTGACATATGCCGCTCTTGCCCGCAATTATAGTAAACACCCTTCTTCTTCAGGCAAACCCCAGCGTGGTGCTTCCCACAATTCGAACATGGCTCCCTTCCCTTCCTATTATCTTCTGTCTTATTACCCGACTGGGTATTCTCATTCCATTTTCTCTTATTCGGATTACTTCCTCCACTACTTCCACCGTCATTTGTTTTCTTCTTCTTTTCCTGATGAAATCGAAACACTGCTTCGCTCCCTCCTTCAGCAATTAGCGTTTTCTCGAATAGAGCCGCAAAAGTGTTGATCTGCAGCACAACTACTTTGTTGAATATCCCCGGCTTCAGTCCATTCTCGAATCTTCGCGCTTTTCTTGCTTCTGTGTCTACTTGATGAGGTGCAAATCTTGCCAGTTCGTTGAATTTGGCAGCATATTCAGATACCGACATGTTCTCCTGCTTAAGTTCCAAGAACTTAACTTCCATCCGAGCTTGCATACTCGGTGAGAAATAGTTCTCAAAGAACAACTCCTTGAATCTCGTCCACAACACCACATCTGTACCAGCTCTTGCTTGGTTTGTCTCCCACCAGTAATTGGCTTCTCCCTTCATCAGATAAGTTGCAAAAGCCGTCTTTTTCTCTTCTGTCACACGTGCAATGATGAATGGCTTTCTCCATTTCCTTTACCCAAGTTTGGGCTTCAATCGGATCGGTGGTTCCTTTGAATTCCTGGCGGTCCTACCGCTTTAAAATCCTTGAAATTGGCTAATCTATCAGCTGGCTGTTCTCTCGCTCTTCCTCTTCCTGCGGGAGCTCTATTCTCCATAGCTTCGTCTATCATATTTGTAAAATTTTGCATTGGGTCAACTTGACCTCCTTCGTTATTCACTGAATGTTCTTCTCGTTGGTTTCGATTCTGTCATCTAGGCGGCATGATCTGATTTAAATAAAAATCTTATATTAATACTCTTTTTCTATACAAATTCTTAACACAATAAGAATTCAACACATAATTCTCAAGTAATTGCATATTTATTCAAATAGCACATAGTACATTTAGTACTTCACATATTACTAACCCTTTTTAGATCATATTAGGATTAACAACACAACTTTACACAAAAAGTTGTTATTCTCCATTTTCACATTCTTATATCCAGTTCATCAAACTTACCACACTTAGGAGTTAAGTAACTTGCCACAATTATACGAGTGTATGAACTTATCCTAGTCAGACCTTTGGCGTCCATTCGCTGAGGGGTTCAAAACATTTCATATAACTATGAGTCATTAACTTACCATAAGTATGAGTTTTAAGAACACACAAATTAATTTAATCTTATATTTATATAGAAAATAAATATTTCATTCATACAAACATATCATTGCATTTATATTCATGCAAATATTACATAGTACTTTTTAGTACACAACCCATACAACTACAAATAGGTACTATCCCTTTTTGACAAAAATCGGGATTCATTACTACCACTTTACACAAAAAGTGGAGGCATACAAAAGTTATCCCCTATCAAAGAAAATACTATTCTCCACACACTTAATCCTTCTTCTTTTTAGGACAATTCTTAACCTTATGACTCGTTCCACCACATGCATAACATCCTCCTTTATTTGGTTTAGGACAATTTGGTGATAGATGTCCTTCTTGATCACAATTATAACACACATTCTGACCCCACATACATTCTCCCAAATGGCTCTTTCCACACTTGCCACATGCTTGCTTTTTTTTCGAGCTTGACTTTTCTAAATTAGGGCTATCGTTGTCCCTCTTCCTTTTCTTCTTGTCCTTCTGCTGCTTGATCATCCCTTCAGACGATCCACCACCTTCCGCCTTCATTCTGTCTACATGCGCCTTGAGTTCGTTCCTTTCTTCAGTCATTTCGCTTAGCGCTCGTTCGGTCTTCCATAGCTGCTCCAAGAGAAACGCCTTACTCCGGAGTTCTTGAACTTCTGCAACTAGTTGATCTTGTTCTTCAACTTTAGTCTTATTCTTTATTTCTACCCTAGCTGGCTCAGACTCTACCTCCTCATCTCCACTCAGGTACATCTCGGGATAATCGTCATGATCGCTCCCCAGATTAACCATAGGTTCATCTTCTTCCACCTTATCAACCGATTCACTTTGTGCTGGCACCTCGACTTCTGGCATTGGTGCAACAGCCGCTAGCATCTTCGTACTCATTTGATCTTCTCCAGACATCCTACAATCAATTTAAATAACTTGATTAGTACTTCCTTAGTACAAACTCCTCACACTATGTGTCCCCATTTCTCACTATCGTTGCACTTCGGCAATCTCTCACTTAGTACTCTAAATGAGTATTCTCTATTTCGCTTATGGTTATAATCCTAGGTCTTTTCCCACCCCACTTAAGGTTTATAACCTACAGCTCTACTACCAGCTGGTGACACCTTGGTCACTTCAGCTCTGATACCAACCTGTGACACCCCCAAATCCGGGTTACCTGACCCCTGAGTTTGGTGTTCACGATCCACAATATAAATAACATTTAACTACCCATAATATATATAGATAGGAATATATGTTGGGCTTCGGCACGGAAACGCACAGCAGAAATTTAAATTTTAAAGCAATTTTCGAAACCCTAAAACAGGATCCATGCGAAAATCAATTAATTCAGAGGTTTAGAGATTATACCAGATATAAACAAAAACGAGAATCTGAAACCGACTGCGCCTCGAATCTCCAACGCAATACAAATCGATTGCGCCTCTACGGTATCCACACGAACGCAGCACGAACCGTCGAACGATTCTGCAATAAGAAGGGCTTGCGGTACTAGCCACCAAAAGGAATGGATTTTTGAAACTGTTTTCTCTCTAGTCTCTCTCTAAGAGCGGCTAGGATTTTTCAATTCTGATATATTACCCTAAGTAGCTGCTATATATCATATATATAGTAGTTAAAAGAAATTAATCAAAATCAAAACCTAATTTTATAAAATCTGAATATATATATATATATATATCTCTTAATTAAGTCTTACTTAATTAATATACATATATACAAATTCTCCTTTTAATTTAAATTCGTGATTTAAATACTATTAATCATATTAATATATTTAAATCCTTAAAATTTAAATTAATTCCCTTTTAAATAACGTTCTATGTGTGTGACCCTATAGGTTATTATTACGTTGGCAATAATTTTAAAATCATATTATAAAATTATAAAAGTGAGCGGCATCTAGTAATGCATCACTGCTACCCAAGTAATAATAAGATCGATGATTTGATGCAACCTTTTGTGACCAATGTTTCAATGCAATTTAATCCTTTTAACCTTAATATCCTAGATTAAACTCGAGTCATGGAATGTGTCATACTCTTCATAATTTAATCTGAGTTTTCTTGATCAATGAGTAGACTATATGAAACAAATCACTATTTGAGCATGGCCATGCATTTCATAGTCCTATTCAATCAAGAGGCCTATGGATATTACCCATAATATATAGGATGGTTAAATTCCATCTAGATCACTCATATTTCTCACATGATTAATGATGAACCCAATAATCACCTTTATAGTCCACCCTATTAAAGGTGACATTTGATGATATCAAAGTACATAAATTCTCGTGTAGTAATATAGCGATTTCAGGTCGGAGGACCATTACATCATTGTCACTATGAGAATTGCTAATGACACTTCGCATAATGCTCCATATAGAATTCTCATGGTGGGTCTGTCCAGTATATCGTTCTCTAACATGTACCTATGCATTGACTTAATATCTCATATATTTATGACCAATGAGATTTGGTCATCAGTCAATCCACATACTAGTCTCAATGCATCATTGTTGTCTCATCAACAATGATACTCGACTAGGGACATTTAAGAACACTGATACTAATGGTAATATATAATCTCATGTTCAAGTCACATACTTGAAACTATATAATTTGTATCACTATTCTAAGGAATTTTATTATGTTAACAATTATATTACGCAATAAATAAAACCATAATAAAATCATATATTTATTCAATCAAATATAATATCAAAACGTTAAGCAATTATATCAAATAATTGGCCTCTAGGGCATAAACTCTAACAATATATACATCATTAACATAAGTTGTTAATACATAAGTCCCAGGTTTCTAACCTTAAATTACAAACATACCCCTTAGATAAACAAAATGGGTTTACAATACAACATAATAATAATAATGTTCTTATAACTACTCCAGCATCTTTCCTTTGCCTTTGTTCTTCTTTGACCCGCTGGTCTCTTCGTTCCTAGCAGAAATGTTTTATTTATAGCAAGGGTGAGCTACAAATTTTCCCCGCAAGTTAAGATTATACAATAAATGTATATGAATCAACAATAATATCCTATCTATTTTGATAGAATGAAACCAAAGTTCGGGGAACTTTGAAATAGCTGAACAATTTGTTATTCAATAACAAAGCTTCTCCTTTTCTATGCAACACCATAATTTGATAATGAAAGAGTACAACGCTTTCAAAATTCTACAAGAATCAAATTCTACACAATAACAAAGTGGATTAATTTCCAGATTTATACTGAGCGATCACACAAGATCTTTGAACTTATTTTCTCGGGCATCTATCAAAGATTTACTTTGATATATACCAGGAGTATCAGATAACTATAAAGATTAAATCATACCCCTCTGCAAGTACTTGGAGCCGGCCAACTCCTTGTACCCTATATTATGCATAATACTCAAAACGCGCACAAAGGTCGAATTCACGACCCAAAATGTTCCCTTTATATAAAAGGTTGTTCTTCTCAGTTTTAGAATCAATATTTTGATTTTACAACGAAATACTGTGATTTCAAATTCTACTTACTTATCGATCTTGCTGAAATAATTGGCATCGATTCTACCAATAACAATTGAATTATTTTCTTGAATTTAACAAGTTCTAACCAATGTTTGTCTAGCCAGAATAATTAGCTAAGACATTTCTCAACACAATTTGACAATAAACAAGAATTATCTGTACTGTCAATTCTAACTTCTATAAATTTGAATATTCAACAATAACTTCCCTGGATGTGGTGTAATTAGCAATAATTAACCACTATAATAATTGAAGGAAATATAACTCAAGGTTGAGTTAGGAAACTTGCCTTCCACGTTGATTACTGCTACACAATATAATTAACTGCGTTCGTAAGATCTATATTCAACAATGTCGGTCTCACAATTAGTACAAACATTTATAACACATAACACTGTATTTTACAGTCAAACTTCTCCTAGGCACATTACCACATAGCCACATGATACGTAGGTTTTATACCTACTTATCCGGTATCTTTTACTTGAATTAGTTACTTTTATTCATGTGTCTTAGTTACTTTTCATGCATTTTGTGTTCGTTTTGTAGGTTATACGTTTGGAAGCGGTGTGAGCGATTATTGGGAAGGAAAAGCAAGGAAAATGCAAGGAAAAAGCAATCCGGATATCGTTTATGCTTTTATGTTCATTTCATGTTCTTGGCTTGGAGCTTGGAGTATATTGTAGAGCGTTTTCTTAGCTTTCCGTAACATCTTTAATCATTCCAATCGGAGTTCGGATGAAAGAGTTGTGGCATTTCTACCAACGGACGTTGAACTTCACCGTTTTGGGTGGTGATTTTCATAGCAGTCACTTCCAGTCCAATTTCGACCATCATGCGTTCGTTATTTCTCAAAGCTCAAAGAATGAAAGTTGTATATCTCGTCGATAGCTTCGATTTGATAGGTCGCGGGCCTCGTAACTCCTCTCGGTTTAGAATTTATGGCAGTTTTAGCAGAGGAGGTTCAAGCAGAAAAGTTTATTGGCAGATTGGTACCCAGCCGGGGCTGGGCGTTTTTGTTCTTAGGACCCAGCCGGGGCTGGGTACCTGGGAGCTTTAGCAGCTTACTAGCAAGCCGGGGCTGGCTTTTACCAAAGGAAATACCCAGCCGGGGCTGGGTATACGCGAAAATGAGTGGATTTTGTCCGAATTTGTGTCCGAAAAGGATTGTTTCGAGTTGTTTGATTCAAGGACTTCCAAGAGGACTAAAAGACATATACAAAGGCTTATAAAAAGAGGGGAATAACACAGATTAGAGGAGATTATTAGGAGATTAGAGAGCATTCTATTAAATTAGATTAGAGTAAATTAGAGAAAAACACTAGTTTTTATGAGATTTGGAGATTGATGCAACTTGGAGACCATTGAAGATTTGAAGTAGGAGCAAGGAGGGAGCGTCAAGTCTACTGACAATAGATTATTTTTTCTCATCTACTTCTATCTTTATCTTTTAATGTTATTTCAAAGTGTGGATTCTTAGTTTTAATTCAATGAACTAATTCTTTGTTTGAGATTACAGTGGATCTTATTGTGTAGTTTATTTTAATATACTTCGTTATCAATTATTATGTTCTATTGTGAGAATTGTCTATTGTAATTTGGACTTAATTGTTTAATTTCTTGGCCATCAATTACCATGATAATCTATATGAACTCGAGAGATGAAGTATAGATTTAGATCTAATCATGATAGCATGTGTTCAGGATTTTGTTAATAGCTTAAACTTGATGAGTGTTAAGGTAGAGATATGCTTGACATCGCATGTAATCGGATAGAGAACTTATTCTTCAACCTTCTTCAATTGTAATTCACATAGAGATATAGTGGGTTAGTTGATTAAGGTGTTTAACGAATTTCTATCTTAATTTGGATTGACGTTAATACGGTATTAGTGCATCGAGAGGTGGTTAATACTACTCTAGTGTTCTTGATTAACAATTCAGGATAGAGAATAATTGATGAGAAGTGTGTTAACTTAAATGAAGCAATAAGTGAAGTTATGATCTTAAATCTCCATAGTCTTAATTTAATTAGTGGAATAGTAGTTAATTTATATAGTTTGTAATTCATTCGTTTAAATAAGATTGAGTTGGTTACGGGTTAGTACTTGGTGATTTTTATTAACTAATTCTCTGTGGGAACGATACTCAACTTATCACTTTATTACTTGTTGACCACGTATACTTGCGTGTTGTGCGTATATAGATTTTACCCAACAAGTTTTTGGCGCCGTTGCCGGGGAATTAGTTTAATAGTTTTTTACCAATATTAATTTCAATCAAATTAGTCTTAATTTAAATATTTTTATTTTTATTTTTAATTTTCTTCCTATATTTCTCTCTTTTCAGGTACCATGGATGACTTTGCGTATTAATGGCCATACACGAACGTGACTCAACCAAGGGAAATGGAGATTGACAGACTCGCGACACTCTCCGCAATGTCAGCACAAATTGAAGAACTTTCGAGGAAGTTGGACGTTATCGCAGCCCAACAGAGTCGAAGGATGGAAGTTACCTGTGGCTATTGTGCTGGCAATCACCCGAGTAATCAATGCACCATCAATCTTGGGTCTATACAGTATGGTGGTAACTATCTCAATCAGTATGTATATGATAATTATCATCAAGTTTGGGGGTATCACCCGGATTCTTCATGGAGTTACAACTATCAAGACCAATACTCTACTCCAAATCCAACATACACACCGGAATTCTCATATCAACCTCCATTAAAAGAAGAAAAGTCAAAGTTGGAGGAATTGTTGTCCAAGTTCATAGCATCAAATGAGGAGAGGAGGATTGATCAAGAGATATCAATGCAAAATCTGCAGAACCATGTGGATCAAATACTCAAAGCCTTGAACAATTGTCCTCAAAATAATCGGTGTTATGATGAGGATTCTGAGATTGATGAAGTGCCCAAGTTAAATCTACAACTGGATGAGACACGAGATGTTGAAAAAGAGGAGACAAGTGGGGATAATGAAAATAAGGTCGGTGAAGAACTAACTATGAGTACCAACGAGGATGAGCCGATGTTATTAGTGCCCCAAGTTCCTTCTTAGCCAAAGATCAAGGGTCCAGTTAGATTTGTAAAACCGTGCCCGCTTGGTAGTCATGTCGTCGGCAAGGCTCTTTATGACATGAGAGCTACTACAAATGTGAAGCCATGGTGGGATGAGGAGGAAAAGATAGAAGAAGAGCTCGTTGTTCTTGCCAAGCCTCAAAGCTCCAATCGAATCATAGGCTCAACGGACGGAAAAGCACCTAGTTATTCAACATTCTCAATTGGGCATATATTTAAACAAAGCATGCTAGGTGACTTTAACTTGATGGCTATCACAAATGGGAACCTACCAAAAGCTATATTATTTCCGATGGATGGAGGGTTCCTCAACTTTCGAAGAGGAATTGGATAGCATTGACCAGAAAAAGTCAGGCTGAAAGACTATAAATCAAGCGCTGACTGGGAGGCAACCCAGGAATTTTTTTATATTTATATGCTTTACTAGTTTATTTAGTAGATAGGAATTAAGTTGCTTATTAAGTTCTCTTATAATCTAATCCATGTTGTCTCTCTTCATTGCAGGTATTGGAGGTTCAATGGATAAGAAAAAGATCGTCGCCGCCATCGCCACCATTAACTCACGCTTAGCTGATTACAGGGAAGTTCTCTTCTATTTATTGTTATATTCTTACAATGAGGACATTGTAATTGCTAAGTTTGGGGGAGTTTTGTTTAATTCATTATCGCATGTTTAATTTATGTTATGTTAATTTGCATATGTTGTTAATTTAATTTAGGTTCATTATAAAAAAAATCAAAAAAAATCAAAAAATTTAAAAATAATAGTTAGTTACTATGTTCATTTCACATTAGTCCAGCTGTTTGATAGTTACAGTTTATTTTGGCTAATGATGAGGATGGGATTGAGTAGACAAGTATAATACTGATTATTAGAGCTTTGATGTGATTTCTTGTTATGAATTGAATTTTTTTATGTTTGAAAATGGTATAATAAGGATAGCACAATAAAAACAACTTGTTGATGGATTGAGTTTAAATTGATACATAATGGGACTCTAAAGGATAATGCTAGTTTGAATGAAAGAATGAGAAGAATAAGTAGTGATGACTAAAGTTCGATAAAAAATTAAGTTCGGGAAAAAAATTTGGGATATATAAGCTTCAAAAAAATGAAAAAAAATATACCGTGGCTAGTTTTGTTTCGGGGCCTTTGTTACTTGAGTAAGTACGCCCGAAGGGGTATCTTAAAACCTAGCGCCCTAAGGTCTTATATGGTCTGGGAGTCGTTGGTCGAAAGCTCGTTAAGGGGTAGCATTGTTAGCCTAATGGAATGAGACATTGCACAGTCATGGCTAAAAAGTAAAAAAAAAAAAAAAGAATAAAACGGGAAAAGAGCATAAAGCCCCCGTAGATGAAAATAAAGCATAAGTATCCCATGTTACCTCGATATTGGTAATTGTTTGATTTTAGTTGGATCTAGCTTATTTTTGGATTTCTTAAGTTTACACTGTATGATGCCTTTGAAGAGACTTGTTATGTGTTAAATTTGATTTCATATCAGTTAACATTGTTGTGGAGCACACACGCACTATATCAGTGATAACAGTTTAAGACTTGATGATTAACTAGGAAATTATTGATTGGTTTTGATATGAAGTATTATCGTGTTTGCTTGATTGCTCTAAGCCCGAGTGAATAGATTTGATTCTATCAATACTTCTGGATTCGTAGGCATATAGATTAGTTGCATTCCATTGCATTGCATTGCATTATGTTGTGTTGCTTGAGGACAAGCAACGGTTTAAGTTTGGGGGTATTTGATACGTAGGTTTTATACCTACTTATCCGGTATCTTTTACTTGAATTAGTTGCTTTTATTCATGTGTCTTAGTTACTTTTCATGCATTTTGTGTTCGTTTTGTAGGTTATACGTTTGGAAGCGGTGTGAGCGATTATTGGGAAGGAAAAGCAAGGAAAATGCAAGGAAAAAGCAATCCGGACATCGTTTATGCTTTTATGTTCATTTCATATTCTTGGCTTGGAGCTTGGACTATATTGTAGAGAGTTTTCTTAACTTTCCGGAACATCTTGAATCATTACAATCGGAGTTCGGATGAAAGAGTTGTGGCATTTCTACCAACGGACGTTGAACTTCACCGTTTTGGGTGGTGATTTTCATAGCAGTCACTTCCAGTCCAATTTCGACCATCATGCGTTCGTTATTTCTCAAAGCTCAAAGAATAAAAGTTGTAGATCTCGTCGATAGCTTCGATTTGATAGGTCGCGGGCCTCGTAACTCGTCTCGGTTTAGAAGTTATGGCAGTTTTATCAGAGGAGGTTCAAGCAGAAAAGTGTATTGGCAGATTGGTACCCAGCCGGGGCTGGGCGTTTTTGTGCTTAGGACCCAGCCGGGGCTGGGTACCTGGGAGCTTTAGCAGCTTACTAGCAAGCCGGGGCTGGCTTTTACCAAAGGAAATACCCAGCCGGGGCTGGGTATACCCGAAAATGAGTGGATTTTGTCCGAATTTGAGTCCGAAAAGGATTGTTTCGAGTTGTTTGATTCAAGGACTTCCAAGAGGACTAAAAGACATATACAAAGGCTTATAAAAGGAGGGGAATAACACAGATTAGAGGAGATTATTAGGAGATTAGAGAGCATTCTATTAAATTAGATTAGAGTAAATTAGAGAAAAACACTAGTTTTTATGAGATTTGGGGATTGATGCAACTTGGAGACCATTGAAGATTTGAAGTAGGAGCAAGGAGGGAGCGTCAAGTCTACTGACAATAGATTATTTCTTCTCATCTACTTCTATCTTTATCTTTTAATGTTATTTCAAAGTGTGGATTCTTAGTTTTAATTCAATGAACTAATTCTTTGTTTGAGATTACAGTGGATCTTATTGTGTAGTTTATTTTAATATACTTCGTTATCAATTATTATGTTCTATTGTGAGAATTGTCTATTATGATTTGGACTTAATTGTTTAATTTCTTGGCCATCAATTACCATGATAATCTATATGAACTCGAGAGATGAAGTATAGATTTAGATCTAATCATGATAGCATGTGTTCAGGATTTTGTTAATAGCTTAAACTTGATGAGTGTTAAGGTAGAGATATGCTTGACATCGCATGTAATCGGATAGAGAACTTATTCTTCAACCTTCTTCAATTGTAATTCACATAGAGATATAGTGGGTTAGTTGATTAAGGTGTTTAACGTATTTCTATCTTAATTGTGAATTGACGTTAATACGGTATTAGTGCATCGAGAGGTGGTTAATACTACTCTAGTGTTCTTGATTAACAATTCAGGATAGAGAATAATTGATAAGAAGTGTGTTAACTTAAATGAAGCAATAAGTGAAGTTATGATCTTAAATCTCCATAGTCTTAATTTAATTAGTGGAATAGTAGTTAATTTATATAGTTTGTAATTCATTCGTTTAAATAAGATTGAGTTGGTTACGGGTTAGTACTTGATGATTTTTATTAACTAATTCTCTATGGGAACGATACTCAACTTATCACTTTATTACTTGTTGACCACGTATATTTGCGTGTTGTGCGTATATAGATTTTACCCAACACCACATCAGTGTTTATAACCTATATAAACACATAACAAGTCTAACTATATCAGTCTGGTTGGACTTTGGTCCGTTCTCGGTATTCTGGTCACCCTATCCGACAATTAACACATTGATTGTCAATTAAAATTGGTCTCTAAGTTTCAATATTATTTTAGATAAGTCAAATATCGTTTATAATATTTTTCGGAAGCTTTTAATAATTTATAAACACTTATTATAATTTATAATAATTTTTCAAACACTTAAATCATTTTTAAATGATTTAATTATCAAGTAATCTTATCATTATTAATATTTAATAATATCAAAATATTAATAACATACTTGTGAAAATATTAAAGTTATTATTAATAACTTAAAATATTTTTAAATCATCAATATTCTACTTAAATGATTTTTAAAAATAATTAAAATCATTTTTAAATCATCACCATTAATAAATAAATATTAATGAAATTATTATCTACATATTAAAAGTCATTATTTATAACTTAAAATATTTTTAAACTATTTTTCTCATTTTTAAATGATTTTTAAATCAATAAAATCTTTTTTAATTCATTTATTTAATATATTAATTAAATAAATCAAACATCATTAATATTAATTTATTAATGAAAATTTTCCAAAAATATTAAAAATTATATTTTTTAATTTAAAATATTTTCTAACACTTTATTATCAATTAAAATGATTTTTAAATCATTAAAATCATTTTTATCTTATTTATTTAATTTAATAATCAAATAAATATAATATCATTAATATTAAATTATTAATGAAAATTCTCCAAAAATATTAAAAGTTACATTTTATAACTCAAAATATTTTTAAATATATTTTTCTTATTTAAAATGATTTTTTATAATATTAAATCATTTTTCTCTAATTTATTTAATAAACTATTTAAATAAATTAAATACCTTTAATATTATAAATAATTATAAATATTAAAGAAAAATATTCCAATTGGTCAAAAATTATTTTTCATAATTTAAAATAATTTTTAAAACTATTTTTGGTAATTTTTAGAATTTATTTCTATTTTTTTTTATTAAAATATGGAAAATCAGAAAATAAATAATTAATCCGTCGCTAATGGCCTATAGCGACACTTTCTGTCGCTATAGGTGTTCTTGAGCTTCAAGCCCAGAAAATCGCCAGTTGCGAGCTGCCTACTTTGACCGAAATTTAATCTTTGATTCTCTTACTTTCTGATCTTGTAATTGCTTTCATGTTGTAGTATATATGTAATACTACAACTACATAACAAGTTTCATCACTAAACAACAACAGATCATAGAGATCTAAGTCTCCAAAGTCTCTGACAAAGTTGTTCTTCACGAAGAACAGATCGAGGTGCCTACTTTGGACCTCTATAACTTGATGATCGTGCAACTATTATACGATTTATCAATTCCAGTGTGTAGACAACATGTAGTGCTACAACTACCGATCATAATAACATTAAAACATCAAAACAGGAGCTAGATCTATCCGGTGAAACCTGTACACGGAAGTTGGGCTCAAAATTTCTGGGTTCGTGTTCTTGATAGATTTCGGTCAACGGGTTTTGACCGTCTATAACTTTTTATCTACAAATGATCTGGATTTCATTCTTTTTGCATCTTAAATACCACATATCAGGCTACATGTTACATGCTTTAAACATCAAAAACACTTAACACACACGACATATAAGATCTGACATTTGACTAAAAAACATAATTTTCCAGATTTCCAGATTTTGAAAAACTTTAAATTCGTGCACTTTGATGTTATGGGTTCATGATTTATCAACCTAGATCATCAATTGACACCCTATTACATAACTTTGAACAATCAATTGCAATATTTAACAAGGAATTGAAGGATTTCAAAACTAGGGTTTATACCTCTTTTGAACTTTGATTTTGATCTTGGCTCTCCAATCTATTTATGGATATGATCTATGGACTGTTTCTAGGACTGATCTACTTATGATTTTCGTTGGTTTAAGAGAGAAAGAGATTTGGTGAGAGCTTGAATGAAAAATGGCAAAGTTTATGAACTTTCTCCCTCTTGAATCCTTATATATTGCTTGCAAAGTTGCTAGATCTGATGACTTTCGGCTGGGATTGATAGATTTACTGAGATATGGAGTCACAAGGTCAAATGAGTTGTTCACCAACTCTTGATTTGGCAAGATTTTCAAGTTATTACATAAAATATCCATAAAGGGCATTATGGTTATTTCTAATTTTTTCTAGAACTTGGATTTGATGAAACCCTTAGGGTTTAGGGTTTGGACATTAAGGTTTAGGGTTTAAACCCTTTTAGGTTTTAAAAATTTTTAGTTCCCACAATTTTCAAATTTAGGATTTAATTAGAAAAATAAATTTTTTAAAATAAAATTAGGGTTTTTAAAATAGAAAAATTAATATTCAAAAATATAATTAAAGCTTTCTAATCATATTTAAGTTAATGAACCCATAGGCTCGTCAATTAGGATTAAGGCTTCCTAATTTAGGGTTTAAAATTCCCGATTTTGAAATTAGGGTTTCTCGGCGTACAATTAGGGTTTCTAACTGTACAATTAATTTTCTAAATCTGAGATTAGGGTTTCCAATCCCTTATTAGGGTTTATTAATATTAAACCTTATCCGATCAATCATTGATCAAAAATTCTATACCGTTAAAACACATACATATTAATATAATTATTTTAATTATATTTTCTATCGAATCCCGTTCCAAAAATTAGGGTTAGGGTTTTTATTCTCCGTTAAGAACAACTCTACTCTAATTTTATTAGTCAATACATAAATTGACCTTCTCGTTATACGTATCACAGAAACTTGTCACAAAATTGATAATTAATATTAATATTAATTAAAAAAAAATTTATTCATAAATTTTGGATTATTCAAAATCCTGGGTTATCACAAAAGCTCGTTCCTTCATTATTCTTCACCAATTCACTAAAGCTATAGAGCAATTATTATAGAGATAAATTATAGAGAGAAAGAAGAAAAGAAATCTGCTACCTCACTATTCCAGTATTCAGTTTTCTTTTGAGGTAAGGGATATTATTTCTTTCATATTCATGAAGAGCGCTTCTGTTATTCCATTCTTTATTATTTTGTTGGAATAACCTGTTTATGCGAAGTACTGCATATATGGTAAAATTCTTATGTTATTCCATTCTTTATTATTATGTTAGAATAACCTGTCTATGTGAAGTACCACATACATAGTGAAATTCTTCTATTATTCCATTCTTTATTATTCCATCGGAATATCCTGTTTGTGCATTTTCGCATGACCTGGTTCCATTATTTATTATTCTGTCAGAATATTCTGTCTGTGCATTTACGCATAACCTGGTTCCATTATTTATTATTCTGTCGAAATATCATGTCTGTGCATTTACGCATGACCTGGTTCCATTATTTATTATTCTGTCAAAATAACATGTCTGTGCATTTACGCATGACCTGGTTCTTTTATTTATTATTCTGTTGGAATAACCTGTATGTGCGGTCTATCGCATGCATGGTGAATTCTTCTATTATTCTATCATTTATTATTTTGTTGGAATAACCTGTCTGTGCGGTCTATCGCATGCCTGGTGAATTCTTCTGTTATTCCATTCCTTATTGTTCTGTTGGAATAACTTATCTATGTGGATTACCACATGCATGGTGAATGTCCTTTCATATTCATTCTTTATTAAATTGTGGAAATAATCTATTTACGTGGATTACCGCATGGCGGATGAAAATCCATTTGCAGTTTCGTATATTCTATTATACTCGTATGAGATATCATTTCTTTTGTACTCGTCATGAAATATCATTTTATTTTATATTTTCTGTTACGAGTTACAATTCACGGGTTACTGTTCACCCGGTTACTATTCACTCTAGTATTATTCACTCGGGTATTCGGGGTACTTTTCATGCTAGAATACTATTCACGAGTTACTATTCACCCAAATGACTATTCACTCGAATATTATTCACTCAGTTATTTGGAGTACTTTTCATGTTGGGGTACTATTCCCGAAGTACTATTCACGGGGTACTATTCACAACAAAAAATAATTTTTTTCTGTCCAAATTATTTTTGGTGCATGAATATTATTCTTGAATTTTAGTCTACAAAGCAGTATCATGTTGACAATTTGGACGTTATTGATTTCAAGACAAATTAAATTATAAATCATTAAAATTTATCCTTGAACTTATTTTATTGAATTATTATGTCATTGTCATCATCCTCATGCTTATATTGTGATGAAAGTCATCTTTGGCTTACGTGCATAAATGGACTTGGTATGATTATAACCAGGGATCATTCGGTATAATCATGACCTGTAATGTTATAAATGATGTGGTAAAAGTCCTCAGTGGCCTGTAGTGCATTGATGGACAATTTTTTGTATGATTATTATCAGGGATTATTCGGTATAGTCATGACCATTGATGATTTAATGAATATCACTGGCTTGTAGTGCAGGGATGATTCGATGATGTGGTTTATTTATTAAGCTGAGTCTCAGCGATAAAGTTGATGAAAAACTTTAAATCATAGAAGATAGTAGATTTTATGCTCTACTTGACTCTTCTAATGGATTGCTTATTTTCGCTGCAGTTGTTGATCTAAAACTTGATATCTATTGTATTCTGTTAGTTGTTATACTGTTAAAGGCTAAGGATAATTCATTCTGTATTATCTTAGTCATAATATTTCTTACTGGGCTAGTTGAGCTCACCCTTTATTTCATTGTTCTCTTTAGGAAATGAGAATATAGCTGGTACGAGTCGGGAAATGGAGTGATGGTCCAGGATAAATGGCTTTAGTAGTCCTCACTATTCTACGGAATAATGTGATAATAATTGTAATGAGGACACCATTTGAGTTTGTATATTGTCTATGAGACAATATTCATGTAAAAACTCTCAGCTATGTTTTGTCGTATTTTACACGATTGTTGTATAATTAAGTTGTATTTGAATTTATGTACCATGTATCTGGCGACTCAAGATGGGTGATGTATTCCTGTTTTGGGGGCGTCACATCAGACCTTTAGCCCACATGAAGGTCGGTAAAATGCTCCCGAACAACGATAGGAGTAAAGATTGATATACAAAGAGAATAAGAAAGCTGGACAAGAGAATATGAATAGAATTTTAAGCAATAGTTAAAATAAATTAGAATTCAAATTTTACTAAATAAGGGCAAATTAGATATAAAAACTAAATTTTATAGTTAGTTTACTGCACAAAGGGTTAGTTTAGTTAAAAATAGGACCCACTTATGAAAATATCAAATTAATTTGTGGAAATATCAGTTCACTTAATATAATCCCTGCCACTATCACTTCATTAAAGTAATCCTACATGGCATTAAAAAAGGAACAAAAATATGAGTTGTAATTCTTTTAATTCCAAGCAGGTGAGATTAAGGAAAATAATATTTCTAAAAGAAAATATAAATTATAATTTTTCAAGTTAGTTTGTGAAATTTTAAAATTCTCAAAATTGATATTAATTTTATTTTAATTTAAATAGCGCAATAGTCTATATTGAAAACTACTTCAAAAATTATTTTAAAAAGTAAACTAAATTTATGCCAGAATTTAAATTTAAGCTTCTGTAAATTAACTACGATAATATTTTTTTATTAATTATACTGAGAAACTTAATTTACAAGGAGATTATAGTCATTTAAGAAGAATGATATGGTAAAAGACATTAGTATCATCATTTTTATACAATTAAAAATAAAATAATTACTACTAAAAAAAAACAAGTCGAGTCGAATTCGAGTGCAATTAAACGAGTCGAATTCGAATATGAGCAAAAATTACAAAATTGTATTCGAACTCGAGTACGAATCTGAGAATCTTTAAAAAGTTTTGAGTAGAATCTAAGCAAGTTATAAGTGCATAATATTCATGATTTTTATTCATTTATGTTGGTTTTATTGCATGTTTTGTGATGTAAATGAACTTATTAGTGTGTTTATTGATTTCAGGAGTAATTGAAGATGATAAGATGAAAACGGGAAAAACGGACCTAAAAAGCCAATTTGTTACTGATCAAGGTCAGGCGTGGCCACGCCTGTTCCCAGTACAAAAGCAGCGCAGCCGCGCTACTACAGAATCTCAGAATATTGGCATGCTGCCCCGGCGGACATTTTGGCTTGGAAAACTGCGCCCTGGCAGGTAACTCTCTGTCAAAAGCCGCCCCAGCGCATTTAGAAGCCACCCCGGCCAGCCCCTCTTTCTCAAAGCTCACCCTAGCGGGTCTAGTAGGCATAAAATCTCTGCCCCAGCGGGTGTTGGGAGCGGTCGCGTCGTTCCCCAGTAAAAATAGGCCGCAACTACCCTAGGTCGGGAAAGCTGAAAGATTTTTGGAAACTTTTGAAGAGCAGATTCTGGCAGACTTCTACATGGAATTGAATTAATACTTCTATTAGACTTAGGAAATCTTTAGACTGAGATTCACTTTCTATATTGGATTCTATTTCTTTATGGAAACTAGTTATGAATTGAAATTCCTTTTAGGATTTGGATTTCTAGTTCTCATAGGATTTAGGGATTGATCTAGCACTATATATAGAGGATGAGTTAGAGTTTTATTAATTCAATCATTAGCTCTCCTCTATACCATTAAAGTGTAGATCCAGAAGCATGTCAAGCTAAATTCCTCTTTTCAGTTCTAAAGGGAGGTGAAACCTTATTAACAAGTAATTGATTAATCGAGTCATATTATTTATTCCTTCATGCATGAGATTTATTCTGATCATGTATTTGAACTTCTTGTATGCTATGCTATCTGATTAATTTGATGTGGACAGTTAGATTAATCTGATAAATATCATCTGCTAGATTAAGATATATATTAAGCAAACGATATATGTCTAATCATAAATAGCAATTAATGATACTTGATTGTGGACAAGATTTTAGGTATGGTTAAGGTTTTCAGAAGACAAGTTAAATAATTTTTGATTGTGTAATTCTCGCTTGGAATAACCTAATTGTCATTCTTCATTCTTCTATTATATTAAATCTAGACTGATAGTTCTAGGTTATATGATAGTTAGGATCTCTTTTTGGCAATTATTGCATTAGATTACACTTAAGGAGAATTTCGGATAATTAGCAATTGCAGATATCTAGGGTTATTAATCTCATTGAAGGATAAACAATAACAACTTAATTAATTAATTGTTGTAACTTGGTGAAACTGAATTGCAGAACTAAAGTTTTTACATATTTGGTTAATTTCATCATTTAATTATGTTTTTCTTAGTTTAAAAATAAATTTAAAAAAAACCCATATTTATTTTTTGTCAAAATAATATAATAAATCTAAAACAAATCACTCTCTGTGTGATCGATCCTTGCTTACTACTGTGCTAATCATTTGAATTTGTGAAATAAAAGTGAGGTTAATTTTGGAGTGTCAACGACAACTCCCAAATTTTAGCGCCATTGCCAGGAGTAATTGTGTTTTGTTTTATTTATATTACTTATTTATATTTGTTTATGCCTCGATCCTCTCAATCTTTTGATTTGAAATTTGATTCAGAAATAGAGAGAATTGCATGCAAGATAAGGAAGGAAGCTTAAAAATCCTAACTTGAAATTGAAAATTCCGAAGAAGCTCCATCCTCATGCCTTAACAAAGCTTTGGAGCTACTTTCCAACAAATCCTCCACCTAATTAGATGAAGAAGAGAAGATGGCTTAGCCAAACAACAACCGGACATTGAAACAATTGGCTACTCCTAATCTTACTCACCAATCTTTGTTCATTGAATATCCTACTTTAAATGTTGCAATATTTAAACTTAAATCCAGACTAATTTATCTTCTGCCTACTTTATCTTATAGGTGAAGATCCATACAAGCATTTGAAGGAGTTCCATTGGTGTGCTCTACCATGAAACCACACGGAATTACAGAGGAGTAAATCAAGCTAAGAGCCTTCCCATTATCCCTAGCAGATTTGGCAAAGGATTGGTTGTGCTATCTTCCATCTGGATCCATACACTCATGGAGTGACATGAAGGGGATATTCTTAGAGAAGTATTTTCCTGCTTCAAGAGTAGCCAATATAAGGAAAGAGATATGCGAGATCTGATAGGTTAATGGAGAAACATTATATGAGTATTAGAAGAGGTTCAAGAAACTGTACTCTAGTTGTACAACTCACCAAATCGATAAGCAACACCTGATCCAGTATTTCTCAAAGGTCTTATACCGATGGAAAGAAGTATGATAGATGCTGCTAGTGGAGAAGCCTTGGTAGTTAAGATACCAGAGGCTGCAAGAAATTTGATTACAAACATGGCTGATAACTCACAACAATATGGAACAAGGAATGATTATGGTACACAAAGGGTAAGTGAGGTAAGTATGAGTGAATTGGTGCAACAGATTTCTAACTTAACTGCTATGGTGAAATAATTAACAACAGGAAACTTGTTGATTTCAAAGGCTTTTGGGATATGCTTAATGGCAGGGCATGCTACTTATTCGTGCCCAACATTATAAGAGGATGAGACCACACAACAAGCCAATGCCATAGGGAACTAACAATCGTAACCACAGAGAAAGTATGACCCCTACTCCAATACTTACAATACAAGATGGAAGGATCATCCCAATTTGAGTTACAGAGGTATTAGACCACTGGTGAAAGATTTTTACCCAAACAAACAACAAGATTTTTAGCCCACTTAACCAAAGTACCAACCCAAACATGCAACCCCAGCCACGACTGAAACATCCCTTGAAGACATGTTCAAAGCATTTATGACTCATACATGATAAGTAGGATGTATACCCACTTATCCGGTATCAACTAACTTCAATAGTTACTTATCTCTGTATGTTTTAGTAGCTTTTCATATATTTTTGTTTTATTTTGTAGGTTGCATGTGACGCCCCCAGAATAGGTCCATACAACCCATTCTTAGTCGCCAAATACGTGGTATATAATTTAAATACAAACTTCATTTATACTACTATCATGCAAAATACAAAAAAACAATAGATGAGTTTTAAAACAAATATTGTCTCGTGGACAATATCCAAACTCAAATAAAGTCTTCATTACAATTATTGTTACACTATTTTACAAAATAGTGAGGACTATTATAAAAACCATCTTGAACCATTAATCCACTCCCTGACCAGTCCCAACTATATTCTTGCCTCCTGAGTAGAACAATGGAACCAAAAGGAAAAAAGGGTGAACACAACTAGCCTAGTAAAGAATATTAAGACTAAGATAATATAAAAAAATTATCCTTAGTCCTCAACAGGGAAAAAATCTAATAAAATACAATAGTCAACAAATTTTTCGATCAACAACTGCAGTGAAAACAACAATCTATTAGAAGAGTCAAGTTGAGAATGGTGTCTACTATCTTTTATGATTTAAAAATCCATCATCGATATTTTATCCCTGTAATACCAATAAATAAAGATTTCACATCATCAAATTATCCATGCACTACGGGCCATGGATATTCGTTAGTATTACTAGTGGTCATGATCATGCCAAACCACTGTCCATCTATGCAGTACGGGCCAAAGAAGACTTTCACCACATCATTTGTCTGTAACATTACAGGTCATGATTATACCAATACAAACTTTTCTGGTCATAATCATACCAATCAACAGTCCATCTATGCACTACGGGCCAAAGATGACTTTTACCACAACATAAGCATGAGGATGATGACAATGATATAAAGAATTAATCTAGTGAGATCAAGGATAAATATTAGAGATTCATAATTCAATTTATCTATTGTTCAAGAATGTCCAAATTTTTAACATGATGATTAATTTGTGGAGTAAAATTAAATAATGATATTCATGTATCAAAAATAATTTGGATAGAAAAGAAACCCATTTTGGCGTGAATAGTACTATGAGTGAATAGTACCCCGAGTGAATGGTACCCGAGTGAATAGTACACCATGAACAGTACCCAAGTGAATAGTATCACGTGAATAGTACCCCGAGTGAATAGTACCCTATGAATAGTACCCCGAATAAAAATATTGAAATTTAATAAGAAAGCTCAAACCAATATTCCGATGAAACGATTCTAGATGAAGAGAAAAACTTAAGGATATTCTACAAATTTCAGGGATTATAGAAGCAATATTTACCATAGTATGTTTAGATTTAAGAATATGAAAAGAAATAATATACAAAAGTGCAAATGGATTTTCACTTGTCATGCGGTAATCCTCGTAGACAATTTTTTTCCACAGATAAAGAATGAGTATGAAGGGTTATTCACCATCCATGCAGTAATCTGCGTAGACAGGTTATTCCCATAGATTAAAAGATGAATACAAAAATTAACACCCCTTACAATATGAAAGAAATAATACCCCTTACCTTAGTAGAAGATTGGATACTTCAATAGTGAAGTAGTAGAATACTTGTCTTCTTTCTCTCTATAGTTTCTCTCTCTACAGTTTCTCTTGTGAGTCTTAGTGAATTGGTGAGAATGAAAGAAGAAATAAGCTTCTATTTATAGGAAAATATAGTTTCGATAATTTCACGTTAGGGGCTCAACTTATTACAATTTAGTGCCTCAATAATTGCACCTTAGTCCAGGTGACATCATGATGATATCATCCTTACATCATCTTTGTGTTTTTTAAAGATGATGTCATGTTTACATCATGCTTGAATCATCTCTTTTCTGATTGGTTGATTCAAGTTCACATGGATTGGTTAACTTATTATACTTTGGTACCCCTAAAGTTTTTCAAGTTTGTATTATTCCCCTTTAACTTTTGTAATTCACTTCTCTTCAATAAACACATTTTTAATATTTCAACAATTATTCATTATTAATATTATAACTCACAATATTGACAACCAGATCATTCCCAGGAAAGAGGGGGCTTTTCGATAAGGATTTTTCCTTATTGGTGCGCAATTAAATAACCTAACTCCTTTCCTTGACAAAACTTTCTAGACATTGTCAATAATGCAAATAATAATATAAATAACTGTGTCGTCTCAATTATTGATTTAATAATAAAAAATATTGTGCAGATGATAATATGACATTAATTGAATCAATAATATGAGATACTAAGCAACAACTACTGTTGCAATAATTGAATAAAATTGAGTGACTTCTTACGTAAGCATCAATAATCAAAGATATTGTGTAATACCTTGTGCTACTGTGTAACCACGTATATTATTGTATTTTTATCACCAGATATTTCAACAGTTTAATGGTAAAAGTTTTTCTCTTATTTTAATAAAAAGGTTATTTCTGTCGTTTTCTATATCCAATAGTTATTCTATTGTGGGGTCCACCAATGATTATGTCATTGTACGGATATTCCCCGACCAAAAGAATATTTTTAGACTAAATGAATATTCCCCGACACAACGAATATTTTATATCAACTTGCTTACTTTGTAAATTTTTCACATATCACCTTTAACTTTAACTTTTTATCAATTTAACTATTTACTAAATAGAATAATAATTATAAGAAAATTGAATACTCTCATTTCATAAAATTCGGGGTCTTACAATCCCCCTCCTTATGAAATTTCATCCTCAAAGTTGATGTACGTACCTGATATATTGAAGAGGTGAGGATACCTTGTTTTTATTTAAGATTCTAACTCCCAGGTCATTTCCTCAATATCGTGGTTTCTCCACAAAACTTTGACTTGAGGTATAACCTTTGAGCATAGAATATGTTCCTTTTTATCCAAGATCTTGACATGTACCTCCTCATACGTTAAATCTTCGGCTATCTCGTCTGGTTCTAATTCAATAATGTGATTCGGGTCCTCAACATATTTACGTAACATAGATATATGAAAAACGTTATGAACACAAGACATATTTGGCGGTAAGGCGAGTCTATAGGCCACAGTTCCTAATCGATCGAGGATTTCAAATGGACCAATGAATCGAGAGTTGAGCTTTCCTCTCTTTCCAAATCTCGTAACTCCTTTCCATAGAGCAACACATAACAATACATGATCTCCAATATTGAATTCCACATCCCTTCGATGAAGATCAGCTTCAGTTTTTAGTAAATTTAACCCACGTGCATGTACAACTTCATCCTTTGTACCTGAAAACCATTTAAAACCCAAAGTATAAGATAAATACACGGAGTTTGAGCAAGCATGTTTGAAATTACAAAAATAACTAACTACCTACCTAAGAATTGTACACAAATGAACTAAGTAATACTAAATTATTAATTAAACTACGAATTGAGAAAAATGAAACTAAAATATTGTAAATGACAAGAAAATTGGGTTGCCTCCCAATGAGCGCTTGTTTTTAAGTCTTTTAGCCTAACTAATCCCTGTTTCTATCCTGGATCGGTTGGGATATTTTCAGCATGTTATTTTTTTACAGCACATAACCAATAACGCTTTATTTCATGCATGTTCATTTGCATTTCTGGGAGTGAAGTTGACTTAATATCCTCAATCAGCGATTTTAGACCACCAATATCTCTACAATCCTTGTTTTTGACACGTGAAGATTCCTCAATCAAATCACTTTCCTCCTTGTCAGTAGGGATTAGAATTTCTTTGAACACTTTAACTTTCACTACTTGATCGAACACTTTCACAGTCAATTCTCCATTAGGCACGTCAATTAGTGTTCGTCCCGTTGTAAGGAATGGTTGTCCCAAGATGATCAGGATGTTCTTATCTTCTTCAAAATCTAACACCACAAAATCAGTTGGAAAAATTAATGTGTCAATGTGACGCCCACAAATTCGGACCGCCACTTGGTCACTCGAATTCAGCTCATCACGTGCTTATGGCATAGAATAATAACTAAAATTACACATTCATAGTGAAAGATCTAATCTAGAATAATATACAATGATTTATTATAATTATTTCTCCAAATCTCGTAACCTACAGTACTTAATACATTACATAATAATATCGAATAAAAACTTATTACATAATCCTACTTAAGCTTAAACATAGTCTGAAGACAGTCTTAATACAACATAACAATTTTAAACATAAAGGAACAAGCTAGTCGGTAGCCTTGCCCTTGCCCTTGTCTTTCCCGGAGACACTTCCCTGTTCCGCCTTAGCTGAAAGGTTTTAAATGAGTAAGAATGAGCATAAATTGCCCAGCAAGTAATATACAACAAGGGAAATGAGTATTATATCACGAGTTTGAAATACCAAAGTATAGTCTCCAAGGTAGTTCAGAGTCTTAGAATAATATCATGAACAATGAGTATCATCAATTCTTGAATCAAATCATTGGAATATGAAATGATAGTTCAATATAGATCAACATATATATACATATATATGAATTCAAAGGCTATCAACGTATCCAACTGGATAAAATAATTCATACTAAGCAATCACTAAGGACTATTGAACATCTACTAGAATTACCAATATTAAACTGATAACCCAAAAGAATTAAGTATAATAGATGATCAGTCTATAATACTTCTATGTTATGCATAACACCATAATAATATTCACGCGTGTGTTGGGGCTTCCAACAATATACACTCCCCTTACCATAAAGGTTGTTATCTCAGTTTTTAAGATTTTTCGCACCAATCAATTGGTTTGGATAGTTTTATAAACATGCATATAGTCTAGCTGAATCAAATGGCATAGATACTTTCACAATATTCAAGAACAATACCAAGTTCAACACGAATAATTGTTTTCACAAGAGATTAAACATACTAGCTCGATTGAACGAATAAGTAAGATAACTTGCATTCAAAGAGATAAGGTTTAGATACTTGCTTACGATATTCGTTGAATAAAGAAATGCAATGTTTTAGGATACTTTCCTGAATCGTAGTTTATCCACATTAAGAAATTAACACTTTCAAATCCTATTTATAGTGTATTATAAGTATAGGATGCCCATTAGCTAACACATTCGTTATTTAAGCTTGTTATGATTCATGTATACACATACGGTATAAAATCAGCTTATAAGTTATTACAAAATCAAGTACCTAATTACTTCATTAGCAAATTTATAATGCTTAAGATTAAGACCTTTTTATCCATGGACTTTCATTATATAAGGCAAACACTATCTTATTACTTAATCATCACATATATACATGTATCAGTATGGTGTAAATCATTACTAGCAATGTAGGCATCATATAAGCTAACTATTCAAAATCAGTTTGTCAAATTGCATGACTTCTTATTTCAGGCCGGCGCAGCTGCGCATCCCTCTGGCCAAGCCAGGGCTAAGCTGTTGCCTTGTGGTTTCTGTCTGGTACTAACACAACATTCACACATAATATATATTATCATGTCAAGTGTCCTTTCGTGTCTCTCAAGTCAATCTAGGTCCCTTCTTTCATAATATGGTTCTAAGTTGAACATTTCAACAAGTTAAGGTCATTCAAGGTCATGAAACCACAAAGTCTAACATGTTTGCTTTTTAAACATATAAGGTAGTCATATAACTCATATTAGGTATGCTTATGAGTATTCATATTGCATACATGTAACTATTTTAGTTATTATTATGAAAACATGCTTTAATTAGTCTTAACTTGATTTTGCAACTCCTAACATAGTAGGCATATATGTATGATACATTAGCAAGTCTAAAAGTATCATCAAACATGTTCATAAATGTCAGATTCTAACTCTCAAAGTAGCATGTTAACATTCACGTTCAAAGTTCGTATTTTCATTTGTAAATCTTACTAATAAGTCCAACATGTTCATGATTGCTTACGAATCATATAAACACATGCTAACGGGTTATTCATTCATTTCTAAATCATACCAACATGCTTGCAAAGTAAGTATATAATCATGGCATACATACATATCAAGTTTATTTCTAAAGTTCTGAATTCATTTTAAATTATACGCTTTCGTTAATCATGTATGCTAATTTAGTAAAACATGCTCACATTAGGTTAATATACTTATATATTTAAAATCAATCATGCGTATGAATCAGTAAGTTCAGAACTTGTAGGATAAGTATTACATCAAAGTTTGTTTTCAAAACTTTAAGTTTTCATTACAAATCTCTTACTAAATCTTGTTGATCACTTCATACTACATAAGAAAACTTTATATCTCATGTTATACCCCTTTTTAGGTATATATCTAAGTCATGATATCAAGTTCTCAACACATAGCATAAACAAAACCAACAACTGATTCTGAGGTACGGCGCAGCAGCGCTGCACCCTAGTATAAACAGGGCGCAGTTATGCCATGTCGAGACCAGAAGCAGTAACATACTCTATTTTGCAGAGTATCAATTAACATAATTCCTATCGATTTAAACTTGTTCCAAACTATCATTAAAGAGTTCATGCATGCAAGTATACTTCTTAAACACATTATAGCATATTAATTTATCTTGATTGACAAAGAATTTCATGTAATTTCAAGAACTAAATAAGACCCAATTCAAGAACATAATTAGAATTTATACCTCCTTAAGCTTGGATTGGACTCCTTACACATTGAGTATGCTTCTATAATTGCTCAGCAAATTAGAACTCTTAACTTAGAATTATCAGACAATTTCAAGCAACACAAACTAAAAATTTGGTCAGCTATTTATAGAAAAACTTGGACTAGCTAAAGGGTTGGCATGGAAGTTTGAGACTGAAATGTAGAAGGAGAACACAATGGTTAACTAGCAGTGGTTCAACCACTCCCATTAGTTATCTCCATAGCCAATGAGTACCAATTTGGAAGTTACATAATTTAGAGTGTAGACCACTGTTCATGTACTACGAGGTCGCTCATTTTGGGACAAGAGCAAAATCTCAGCAATAAGTTATCTAAGGCTTGGTTTGGTTCCTTTAAATTCCCAAAATGTAATCTTAATGTAAAATTGTTACCATATTAAGAAATTAGGGATTAGTTATATACTCACATCATATAATCCATGTACATTAAATACACGCAATAAAATAATGCAGCTTGGTATTATGGTCCAGGTATCTCCCATAATTATTTTTACTACTCTCTTAACCACATAATAACCTTATTTAATATTAATGTTTATTTAAACATTTAATTCCTTTCCCAGTTTCTAGAATACACAAATATTAATTATTTATGTATTACAATTACATATAATTTCACTGTACTACTTAGTACCTCATATCAACATAATTTACTTTTATCCTATGATTTATTAATGTCACACATATAAAAAAAAGTGTTCCATTTTATTGCTACAGTAGAAAACTAATTATCTCAAACTGATCACTGGCGCAGCTGCGCCAGTTTGTACTGCTGGGAGGGCGCAGCTGCGCTGGACCCTGGCAGTGCCAAACTGGTTTAGCTTCAGGCCAGTTTCAATATCCATCGCCACACTAGTTTTAAATGACATGAATTGATTGTCATATTAGTTATATTACTAGTTTAAGAGTGTATTCCTTAAATGGAATCACATAATTATATGCAATTAATCTTCCTCTTAGTTTAACCACTTAAATTCCTTTCTTATGCCACACAAGGCATTTCTCAATTCTCAATCCTCATGCAACTTCAATTTATACTAATTGAATTACTCATTTTACCACACATCAATATTTATATTCAAATAAATATTCATTCGCTCATATTGAAATATTTATTATATCATGAATTTCTCGGTTCTTACATCCTCTCCCCTTATAAAATTTTTTTCCACAGAATTGGTATAAGGTTACACAAATAGATGGGGATAATTCCTCATCATCCTATCTTCTAGCTCCCATGTATCCTCCTCGACATTGTGGTTACGCCAAAGTACTTTTACATAAGAAATGACTTTGTTCCTTAAAGTGTGCTCATTCCTATCTAGAATTTGGACAAGAATTTCTCCATACGCTAAGTTCTTCTCCACTTGAATGGGTTCATAAGAAATCACGTGCTTGTAGTCGGCCTTGTATGGTCGTAACACATAAATGTGGAACACATTGTGCATGTGCTCCAACTCGGGTCGTAATGCAACTTTTTACGCCACTTCGCCCACTCGCTTCAGTATCTCGAATGGTCCTATGAATCTCGGACTCAATTTTCCTTTCTTACCGAAACGGATCTTTCCCTTCCATGATACCTTCAAGAATACGAAAATGTTGACTTTAAAATCTCGGTCCTGCCGATGCAAATCTGCGTACTTCTTCTGGCGATCTTGAGCTGCTACTAGTCTGGCTCTTATCACTGTTACCACGTCTGCGGTTTGTTGTACTAACTCTGGTCCGAGTATTTTTCACTCTCCGACTTCTGCCCAACATAATGGCGTTCTGCACTTTTTTCCGTAAAGAGCTTCGTACGCTGGCATGCTGATACTTGCATGGTAACTATTATTATACGCAAATTCGACTAAGGGTAGGTGGTCGTCCCAATTTCCCTTGAAGTCCATCACGTAAGTCATAAGCATGTCCTTCAGCGTTTGTATTGTTCACTCACTTTGTCCATCTGTCTGAGAATGATAAGCGGTACTCAAACTTAATTGTGTGTTCCCATCCTCTCTTGCAAGCTTTTCTAAAAATTTGACGTGCAGCGCGGGTCTCGATCGGAGACAATTGACACCGGCACTCCATGTAGTGAAACAATCTCCTTTATGTACAGAATCGCTAACTGGTTTAAACTGTAGCGGATATTGATCGGTAGAAAATGTGTGGTCTTTGTAAGTCGATCCACGATAACCCAAATGGCATCATAACCTTTCTGCGTAACTTGAAGTCCTACCACAACATCCATCGTAAATTGCTCCCATTTCCACTCTGGTAATTCCAACAGTTATAGTAAACCACTCGGCCGCTGAAGCTCTACTTTTATGCGTTGGCAAGTCAAACATCTAATAACGCACTCTGCAACTTCCCGTTTCAAATTTGGCCACAAAAAATGTCCCCTCAAGTCCCGGTACATCTTAGTGCATCCTGGATGAACGGAATACATCGTATTATGTGCCTTGTACAAAATCTCTTCTCTTAACTCGGTTACCACTGGTACCCACACTCTTCCTTCGAATCTTAAGATACCGTCTTTATCCATTCGAAATTTCTTTTCCTCATTTTCTATAATCCTTTTCCTGATCTTCTCACATTCTTCATCTTTCTTCTGTGCTTCTTTTATTCTATCCAACAATGTCAGACAAGCTTCCATTATAAATAACTTCTCTTCAGACTTCTCTAGTCCCTTTACCTCTATTTCCAATTTCTCCATTTCTCTTATTAACTCTTCCCGAGTCGTCAATTGAAATAATTTCTCCCTTCCTTTCCTGCTCAGAGCGTCGGCTACCACTTTTGCCTTCCCCGGGTGATAAAGAATATCACAGTCATAATCTTTGATCAATTCCAACCACCTTCTCTAACGCATATTCAACCCCTTCTATGTGAAGATATATTTCAGACTTTTGTGGTCCGTGTATATCTCACATTTCTCACCGTACAAATAATGCCTCCATATCTTTAACGCAAAGACTATTTCCACTAACTCTAAGTCGTGAGTAGGGTATCGTTTTTCATAATCCTTTAGTTGTTGTGATGTATACGTAATGACTTTTTCGTGTTGCATGAGCACACAACCAAGTCCCTTGTGCGATGCGTCACTATACACCACAAAATTTCCCACATTATCTGGTAATGATAACACATGCGCTTCACTCAATCTCTTCTTCAACTCTTGAAAACTTTCTTCGCATTTGTCGTTCCATACAAATTTCACTGTCTTCATCGTCAGATTAGTCAACGGAGTCGCTATTGTCGACGTCGAGATTTTTAGTTGTCCCTTTTCGTTACTTGTTCTTTGGTGTTCTGATGTTAATGTGAGATTTGTTTGAAAAAAAAAGTGAAAAAAGTCTGACATGTGTAATGTTGACGATTTGACTTTAAGAGTCGCCAGTTGGTGCTTTTAACTGGTTGCACCAACGCAACCGAAAAGGTTTGCACATTGACCCAGTGATTTGACACTGCTAAACGGGTCTGTGAAACCGAGATTAAATATGGGTCCGAGGGCTTGATTATGCGGAGGGAAGGTGTTAGGCACCCCCCGACATCCGTGTTACCATGGTGACCGCCACTTTCCAAATAAACTGTTATATGAATATGTGTGTGTGTGTGTGGATCAATGTGCAATTTATTTGAAAGTAGTACGAGGCCTCGTTCGTACCTATATACAAATAGTTTGAATTTAATAAAAAAAAATTAGTTTTAAGAAGAATATAGCAATGAAGTTTTGTAAGAGAGGTTTTTCAAACCATGTGTTCAATATGAATTGAGACCTTTCCATACTTCTATTTTATTATTAAATGTTTGGCTTGTTTGATTTTATTTTCGAGATGCGAGGCATATTCGAGAAAATAATATATAGTAGTGCTAAACTCCTTATAGGCATGACAGCCATCCAAGAAAATTCAGACACCGTAAATAATGTACAAGCTGCTTACAGCTAAAAATGTCCATCACGGGAACCGAATCTAGATTCAATAGACTGAATCTGTGATCACATGATTCATAGGCTCACATGATATCACAGTTTGTATGGAAAACAGTAAGAAGTTATATATATATATAAAAGTTATAAATATATATATATATATATATATATATATATATATATATATATATATATACAGACATGATCAACCACCACGAAGCAACTCCATGGGGGATCAGAAATGTAAATAAAGCTGTAAAAGTGATCAACCGCCACGAAGTAAACTCCAGGCGGGATGAAATGTAAATAAAGCTGTAAAAGCGATCAACCGCCATGAAGTAAACTCCAGGCGGGATGAAATGTAAATAAAACTGTAAAAGGCTACGAAGTAAACTCCAGGCCTGACGGAAATATAAATATATATATATAAGCAGTAAATGCACCGGATATAAAATCTAGGCTCATCAGATATGTCTGACAACAATTATATATATATATAAGTATATATATATATAAGCAAGAAATGCTCCGAATGTAAAATCCAGGCTCATCAGATAGAGTCTGACAATAGTTCATATATATAAGTGTATATATATATATATAAGCAAGTAAACGCTCCAGATATAAGTCTAGGCTCAATCGAGGCATAACTCGATAATGTTAGTCCATATATAAATATATAAATATATAAGTATATATACAGATAGAAATGAAAACCACGGACCGAAGTCCCGGCATACGCACACAACACGACTATCAATGTGTAGAATAGTGTGTGCAAAGATGAAGAGAAAGGCTTTATATAGTGTAAGAAGGCTTATAGTGGGCTGCCAATGCAGACTTCTATGACTCTATATGGATAAACACTCAGCTCGCACTGGTAAATTTATAACTGTATGTGAGCTAACAGGTGTTTAAAAAGGGAAAGCACTCAATATGGGGTGTGTATAGAGCAAATTGGACAGGTTTTCTCACCTTTTTTCTTTTCAAAATGGCTACCCCAAGCCCTCTATTTATAGAGGGGGAGCCGCAGGTTTACCTGCGGCAGCCGCAGATGCACCTGTGGCTGCCTGGGGTGCCCCAGGTTTTTCCAGTCCCGTCGTCTCAAAGTACGTGCACTCGTGCACTGTAGTGTCTGCTCAAACTTATAGAACTTCAATCCAAGCATTCGAACGAGGTATATAAGACCTTCATTAGACTGCTTGTGTCAAGAGTTACGAAATGACATGGAATAGAGGTTGTACAAAGTCAGGAAGAGGGGACCATGCCCATGATCTTCAAGCTTCAAATTCTATCCGGTGTACTGCCACGCGTAATAGTCACTCAGGATTGGAACTCCTTGGTTCTTGTAGGACATTGTTGTATGTATGTATGTATGAAGTATTGAGACGACGCGCAGGTGTTGAGGTAGCAAGATGACATTTAACTCCTCATCGGGGTTATCGCCGGTTTGAGTTGAAAGCAGACGTTTCTCAGGGTTACATCTGAGATTGGACTGTTGCAAGTGTTGAATGCTGTAAGGTCATCTATGGATGCCTGTCTGCCCGGTGTTAGCTCCGAGTCTGAGGTATGAGTACCTCGACAGGAGGTCTAATTGAATCTGATAGCATGCATTTAAAATAACCATTTCTGGAGTATCGCCAGAACTGTAATAGTATTCCTTGGGGTTATCGCCAAGGATGAAACTCAGAGTTATCTCCGAGGTTGGAAATGATGTTCCCGGTGTGTGTTTCGGGGTTGAGACTGATACTCCCGGTGTGTGTTCCGGGTTTGAAACTAAACTTCTGATAGTATCCGAAATGGATGTAAACTGTCTTCCAGGGTTATCTCCGAAAGATGAATCTGCCCTCCTGCAATGTCAGTAACAGGTCTGAAGAAAATTTTGAGTGTCTACAGATGCCCTCTTTATCATATTCATGCAATGCAAGGCATGGACATGATAAAGAATCATATACACTTGAAATTCAACAAGATAAACATGATGCTATGTGCAGCAACATGATGCAAATTTATGATGCATGATTGTCAGTTAATCCTATTGGGATGACAATCACTTATGTCTTGGACATGCAATCCAAGTCTTTAAGGATGCTTGACATTGGGGCTATCACCAAAGTCGTGAATCCTAGACACAGACTTCATTATCCATAGAAGTGCCTCTTGTGTAAAAGAGATCTGCCTGGATAAAGCTTTGCCTGTTTGAGGATGTGTATAACATATCCCATCACCCTGTCGGAGTTGCTGCCAACAATATGTATTTGTCAGGGCTGCGTGATCTTCGCTGATGTGTGTATCACTGGATAAATCCCTGTTGGGCAAATTGTCAAGGATGCTTGACCTTCATTGATATGGGTATCAATGGTTGCATTAAGTTGTAACCATTACTGGGGAATGAGTCAAGGTTGCTTGACCTTCATTGATTCGTACGTCAATGGTTGAATTATGTTGTAACCCCACCGGGGATACACAAGCATGGATACTTGGCTTCGATGGGTTTACCTTTCACTGGCTGAGATAACGTCAAGGCTGCTTGACCTTCATTGATATATGTATCAATGGTAAAGAATGTTTTGTAACCCCGCCTGGCATAAGTCTTCAGTTTGTGACTTTGGCATTATAACCCCCGCCGGGGATACTTCTTTAATTTGTAACTTTGGCGTTGTAACCCCACTTCTAGGGTTGTGACCCTACACTAACGGCATCAGACCTTTGTGAGGTATTGTCGAGCATGATTTGTGAAAGCCGAGGCTATTGGTATAGTATACCTTGTATGAAAGCGAATACCAATGAGTGACATACGGAGCCAGAATTCAACTCATGAAAATCGGGATTCCAAGCTATTTCGCTCAATCGTGTAGCGCTTTTATTCCTGATTTGACCTTTTCAGCTTGTGAGACCTCCTTTACAACTCTAACTGGAGCGAGCCGGAGGTGTGAGACCCACATAAGGGTGTCGTAGGTACACCTACAGTAGCCGCAGGTGGACCTGCGACCAACCGTGGCTATACAAAGCCTACGGGTTGCTTTCATAAGCCATTTTCAAGCTACGCGATGAAGGAAATCTGAGAGCTTTTCTTTAGATCTGTTGAGTTCAGGCAACTTTCTGCATATTCTGCCACCGTAAAAGCGTTTTTCACTGCCCTGGTAACATATGCATGTATTCTTTTCCAATTTCTATCCGTTGGAAAATGACTTATCACATGAAATGCACTTAGACACATAGTAGTAAATATGCATGCTGATATGATATGATAAAGAATATTCAACATAGTAAATGTTAGTATTAAACCATGCTGAACATAATGATGTGGAAAAACTTTGACTTTTGAAACAGTCAAATTTGCACCTTTTACTGTCATTTCTTAACCTATTTGAGGACAAATGAGTAAAGGTAGAAAAGTAAAATAACCCTGGTAATTAGATTACACTTACATATTTTTTATTGTGATATATTAAATGCATGTAGGACGTATATGACTGTTAGTAGGTGTGCTACTAAATGGCCACCTAGTCATGCCTATGTGCATGTGGATAGTCCCATTTACAAAGGGGGCTATGGCAAAAATTTTCCAAAACATAGGCATTGGGTAGTCATGCATTTTTAACTCTATTGTAGATGTATGTTAAAACAATGCATGCATGCATGTAATCATAAAATGCATTTTGAAAAGCTCCAGGTAAGATTTTACCACACCCTTTTTGAGGTGATTTGGAGACTTGTTGTCCAGATATTATGGATCCGGATCAGCCGAGTAGTTCCTAAAGGACCACTTCTGGTGTATGGAGGAAGGCTTCTGAAGTACCTCGACCTCGTTCTGTTAGACAGCCTCGTCGATTGGTGGAGGCGGTGATTCGTCCAATCCGGATTGAAGTGTCGGATGTTAAGGACGAGGAGGAGGATGTACCGGTTAAGGTTCCTGCTATTGCTGCATGCGTTCCTCGTAGAGAATTGCTAGGTATTCAAGTGGCGAACCCAGATCTTCTAGGTGACTTGAGTCGGCATCCTTCAGTCTACCTGCACACAAACGAGGTATGAAGTTAGATCTTAATATTTCTTATTTCCTATTGATGAGGAGTAAAGGGTTCTGACGTTGATCTGCATTTGATGTAGGTTCTTAGCTTCATAAAGCTTCGAGGGAACTAATTCAGCATCCACTCTATGTATCATGCTTTGCATGATGACTATAGAACGATTGTAGATGGCTGGGGATTCGAGACGTTCTTTTTCATTCTTCCCCATCGTTGTCCCTGGGGTTACCTCAGGGCATTGTCTAAGCGGTGGTTTCACCAAACTCAGTCACTCTATTTGGTGGATTGTGAGGTGATGATGACGTCGATGGATTGGTGGTTTATCACAGGTATAGAGTTTGGAGGGGATTCAGTGCCTTGTTCGGCGGATATTACCCCTAATGCCGTCAGATCCCTGTTGGGAGTTTCGATGGAAGCGCTCAAGGGCAGGACTGTTCATATATGTCCTTTGAGCATAGATGCTATAAGTGGGCTGTTGAGTGAGTCTATACCCGATGATGTGAGAGTCAGGGATCGCATTCTTCGGCAATTATTCCTGATGATCATTAGGGGCTGCTTCATAGCAGATAACTCTTCTAAAGTTTCCTTCACTTTGATCAGCGCCACTCGACATGTGGACCGTATAGGAGACTATGATTGGGGTTCCTACATCGAGGCTTGGTTAGGATTTTACCAATTTTTGCTGGTGAGTATTTCTCTTGTCTTTTCCCATGTACAGGTTAAGAGCGTTGACTGACAGTAGATGTTTTCCTTTGTGGCAGTTTTGGGCCTATGAGAGGCTTCCATGTTTGCATCATGTGACCATGTTAGGTTTAGACACATATCCTTGAGGACGGAGATGGTATCATTTCATACTGGTGGAGGTCCTTGTTGTTGAGGGTTTCACCCATTGCCGCCTATAGTAGGAGTTATTGACAGTGGATGTCATCACATGGGTTCCCTATTCTGGGGAGTACCTGAGTGTTGGATTTGAGGATGGGTACCCGACCTGCTTTGAGTACGTTATTTCCACCTGTAGGATTCCTCTTTTCACATATGGAGGATGAGAGCTCTATTTAGGAGAGCGTGCTATCAGGAGCACAAGTGGAGAGATTTGCATACTGATCTTGCCTCCTGCCAGGCGTTATTGGCTTGTTTCGTAGTTACCCGTCATTGACATCCCATTGTTGGGGATTTATGGTTTCACATTGTCAGAGGGTCTCTGAACTCAGGAGATGTTCCAGTATTGGTGGTTCCTTCGTACCATTGGAGCTTAGACCCGCGCCACATAGTTTATAGGGGATATGGTTCCAGGATCTGTGATGATGAAGGATTGGATAACCCGTGTTAGAGATCCAACTCATGTGACACAGATTGATAGTTTGACCCGGCAGTTGGACCGGGCACATTTCTTCATCCGGCACTTGGGTAGAGATCCTTCAGAGGCAGATACTTTTGATCCTTTCAGCTCTGGCGTTGGCCCCTCAGATGACCCATATGGTTTTGTCGATGTAGATCCTCCCTTCTATAGGCCTAACATCCCAGTAGATTGAGATCTAGTGACTCAGGAGGAGTTACATCAGATGGACAGGATTGACGATGTAGACATCGATACCATTGACTTCTTCTGATGTATATTTCTCGATATCTCTTTTGATAGGCCTCTGTTAGCTGATAGGTAGCTTCGCCCCATTCTCGCTATATCTTTTGATAGGCCTCTATTGAGATGTTGGGTAGTTTCGCCCCATTTCCCTGTATCTTAGCTATATATATAGATGTATTAGATGATTATATACTTAGGAATGTATGTACAGTTTTCAATTCCCTATATCATATTGCCATCTATTATATCATGCATATTATTATGTTATGCATATGTATGTATGTCCAGAGATATTCAGCATTGACCCCTGGTTGGTCTTATGACACGGCCCGTATAGATGTCTTCTTCAACAGTTAGCCGTATTGATCATACCCCACCATTTTTGGTAGCATCTAGTATCTGCTCATGGTATGATAGTATATCACCACCAGACAGGGTGACTGTAGATCATTTGCTGCAGCATACAATGACCTTGTTGATGTTTCAGGTTCCCACAGGGTTCATAGAGGGTATACTAGAGCATTTAGTTCTGGAGAGACAAGTCTTCCGATTCAGGACCCTAGGATTTGACTCCTACTTTGGAGGAGTATGCACGGTTGATGATGCTACTGTTGGACAGACCTTGTGTGCACATGGCGATTGGAGACATGATTAGGCAGTTCATGACACTCATCGGATTGAGGCGTAGAGTGGTACAAGACGAGATTACATCCGGCCACGTGATATCCCAACATTTTTTGTTCGACAGATTTGGCTCTAAGGATAGTTATGCACAACATTCTGGGGATTTCACCACACAGGAGGATCATTGATGTTTGGCGAGAGTGGATGTATTGTTGCTGTTTGTATTGTCATACGTCTACATGCCACGGTACATGGATGAGTTGGACATCAGGTTTATTATGGCAGTGAGAGCTCTCAGGGAGGGTCACACCATCCTACCAATGATTATGGCAGAGACTCTGAGGTCAGCCACATATTACTGCACTTATCCGGCATGAGTGTTCATAGGCAGCTCGGTCATGTTGTACGTATGGTTTAAGTCACTTTTGGGACCGATTGGCACATTCAGATGACATGGATATTATTTCACCCATGATATAGCCATGTCGTACTCCTTTCAGCCTGCAGATTGTACAGATTCTGCATCTTGGTCAACTTTCCTGGCAGGGATTGAAGATCCATTCGCTATATTGCCGTATACATGGCTTAGCTCACCCTACAACTTCATTATTCATGCTCCGGGCATGGATTATCTTCCTCTAGCTGGTTTGAGAGGGATGATCACCTATTACCCACTGGCCGTGATGTGTCAGTTTGACTAGTTTCAGGATTTCCACCCATTTGAGGGGGCAGTGATTCAGCGCTTCGCTTCTCGCCATTTATCATCAGTGGACAGGTCCAAGTTGTATGCCTATTAGGATCAGCGAGAGTTAGCTGATTTTTCTATCAGTTATCCGGGTTATTCTGCAGAGTATTCAGCATGGATGGAGACAGAGACTGCATCGACTATGGTAGTATCCACAGTGCAGGATATTGATTCCGACGATGAAGAGCCTATTGAGGAGGCTGACATTCCCATCAATGGGGACTTGACTGCTGGGTTGCCAGCATATGTGATAGATTCTCCCACCCCGAGTGCCACTGTTACTCAGTATTCAGTATAGTATTGGGAGCAGAGCCTACATCTGATGACCTATGAGAGAGATCAGGCTAGGGCCGCGATGTTGACAACTCTTGATGGGAGAGATACTGCTCTATTAGAGAGGGATGAGGCTAGTGATAAGTGTATTTTATATACGCGATTTAATATCCAATTCATGCTTATTTGTTGCTACATTCTTGTGATCATGTTCAATTTTACGTGTGTTATGTTATTTCATGTGTAGATTGGTGGTTGTGGCATTCAACGTACAATTTGTAATATTAAGTGCGATTGGGACTCAAATGGAGCGTGATTGGAAACAAGTTCGAAGAGAAGCATAGTCAGTTAACAGAACACACCCCCGCCGGGGCGGGCATGAAAAGTTTATAAACCCCCGCAGGGGCGGGGGGGGGGGTCTTACAATCCAATTATCAGTGACATAGCCCGCCGGGGCGGGCATTATATAACTACACACCCCCGCCGGGGTGGGGGTCCTCATTCAAGAAAATCAGGAGCATAGCCCGCCGGGGCGGGCTTACATAGCATACAAACCCCCGCCGGGGCAGGGGGTGGAAAATTCTGAGTGTCATGTTATGTTTGCAATTCTTATTGGGCACGAATTTTGGCTTGTTGCATGGTAATATATCTCTAATTGATAGAGAATTCGGCTGAAGTTTTACCTAGATATATATTACTCTATCAAAGAGAACAAGGAGATTAGAGGGCGGAGAATTACGAAGATCTAAGCTGAGTTTTTGATAGTAAGTGTGGAGGAGTATTTCGAGGATTTTTTCAAGACAATTGCAATTTTAATCTACGTGAAGGGTGTTCTTCAATATTTTTCGTGTTAGATTATTATTTGTAATTGGAAGAATGATTTCTATGATATATTCAGTGTTTATTTCGTTTATTATGAACTAAGTCACTTTTTAGGCTTGTGATGGATCCTTAAGTGAATCGATGGTTTTGTAAACTTTGATTTCCAATTTAGTAAGCTATCTCCAGTTTATCTATATTAATTTGTGCTTGAATCTATGAATTTCCTGATCAACAATTCTTTGTGGAGTTGGTTGGAATCGAGAGAGGATATTCAAATCTAGATCTAGTTGATATAGCATGTGTTCAGGATTTTGTTAGTAGCTTAAACTTGATAAGTGTTAAGGTAGAGATATGCTTGACACCGCATGTAATCGAATAGAGAACTTATTCTTCAACCTTCTTCAATTGTAATTCACACAGAGATATAGTGGGTTAGTTGATTAAGGTGTTTAACGGATTTCTATCTTAATTGTGGATTGAAGTTAATAGAGTATTAGTGCATCGAGAGGTGGTTAATACTACGTTCGTGTTCTTGATTAATAAACTGGGATAGTGCATTAAATTGGGATAAAGGTGTTAAAATCAAAGTGAAGCTTAGGGTGAAATCATACGTCTAATTCTCCATTAATTGTTTGAAAATTCAAATTTTGATATTTTGTGGTTATTTTGTGTTAATTTAATTATATTTAAATTTTAGTTTTGTTAATTTAAATTATTGAGTTTGATTTGTTTAATAAAATTAGGGTTAATAGAAGATTGGTAATTGTAAGTTAAGGTTATTGCTTATTAATCTCTCTGAGAATGATACTCCACTTATTACTTTATTACTTGTTGACCACGTATACTTACGTGTTGTGTGTAATTAGATTTTACCCAACAAGTTTTTGGGGCTGTTGCCGGGGATATTTTTAGCATAAATCTTAAGTGTTTTACAATATCAGTTTAATTAATCCAATTTTACTTAGACATTTTTATTTTTTGTATTGTGCTTCTTATTTCAGGTGTTAGACGTAGTTTATGCGAACTCGGTCCCAAAATCCAGACTTGTTGCGTTTTGAGGACGACATTGAGAAAAGGTTTTAGAGGTTGAGTAAGTGGATCAAGGAAACGAGGCAAGAATTCAAAATACCTGAAAAAGAAGAGGGAATAGTAATGGCAGCCGAAGATCGAAAAGCGTTGAGGGACTTCGCAACACCCAAGGTGACTAAACTACAGTCAAGCATCACCAGGCCAGCAATAGCAGCAAATACGTTCGAGATTAAGCCTGGGATGATACAAATGATTCAGAATTCAGTTCAGTTTAGGGGATTTACAAATGATGATCTGAACGAGCATCTAGTTAGCTTTTTGGAAATGTGCAACACATTTAGGTTTAATGGGGTTTCAGATGAGGCGGCGAGACTTCGATTGTTCCCATTCTCTTTACGAGACACGGTGAAGAATTGGTTACATTCTCTACCGTCCGGTTCAATAACTACATGGGAGCATTTAGCTCAGAAATTCCTCACAAAATTCTTCCTATTGGCGAAAACTGCGAAGATGAGGAATGAGATTACAATGTTTGAACAGCAACATGGGGAGTCATTATATGAGGCATGGGAAAGATATAAATAACTGCTCAGAAAATGGCCACATCATGGTTTGCCCCAGTGGCTACAAATGAACACCTTTTATAACGGACTACATGAGAATCTCAGGACAAGTATCGATGCAGCATCTAGCGGAGTGTTCATGGCTAAGAGTTACGAGGAAGCCTACGAGTTGATTGAAACCATGTCAGCTAATAACTACCAGTGGCCCACAGCAAGAATGACACAGGCGAAGGCAGCTGTGGTATTAGAAGTAGATAGTATGACAGCAATGCAGGCACAAATATCTGCACTTTCAAAGAAGTTGGAGTCAGTTTTAGCAGCACAAGCAGCACAAGCTCAGCAAACACAACAAGTAGAGCAAGTGGAAATAATATGCGAGTTGTGTGCAGGAGAGCACCCAACGGAGCAATGTGTAATTAATCTAGCAGTTGTGCAGTTCATCGACAATTACAACAGAATTCCTCAAAACACATATCAGAACACATACAATAAAGGAAATAGGAATCATCAAAATTTCTCATGGAGCAATAACCAGCAAAATCAAGCTTCACATCAATCATATCCTCCAGGTTTTCAGAACCAGCAACAACCAGTTCAATATCAAGAAAGAAAACCCGATCTGGAGGAAGTGTTGGAAAAATTCATGACTACCATCGAGTTGGCTATAAAAAATCACACCATGGCTATGAAATCACAAGAGATGTCAATCAAGAATTTAGAGAATTAGGTGGGTCAAATTGTGTTGGCATTGAATAATAGACCACAAGGGACATTACCAAGTGACACAAAGAAAAATCCTAAGGGTAATCACGAGCAGGCCAAAAATTTCAGTTACAAAGGAGATTGATCCAGAGACAGAAAATACAGTGGGTGAGGTAAAGCAAGGGAACGAAAAACAAATGGAAAAGAACAAACCAGTCAACGAACCAACCGTTTATCCTCCCCCACTATTCCAGCAAAGAGTTCAAAAATAGAAATTAGGCAAGAAATTTTCAAAATTTTTGGAAGTCTTCAAGAAACTTCAAATTAACATACCATTTGTAGAGGCCCTAGAACAAATGCCTAGTTACGTAAAAATTTATGAAAGGGATTCTATCAAGGAAAAAGAAATAGGAAGATTTTGAGACTGTGGCATTAACAGAGGAGTGTAATGCAGTATTACAGCAGAAATTACCACCAAAACTCAAGGACCCGGGGAGCTTTACTATTCCATGCATGATCAGGGAGATGCATTTCAGCAAGTGTTTATGTGATTTAGTGGCAAGTGTAAACCTTATGCCATTGTCAGTATATTTAGAATTGGGTTTGCCCGCGCTAAGGCCTACGAACATCTCCTTACAGTTAGCGGATAGGTCAATCACATATCCGAGAGGCATAGTAGAGGACATCTTAGTGAAAGTGGATAAGTTTATATTCCCCGCGGACTTTATCATTCTGGATTTTGAGGAGGACAAGAACATCCCAATTATCCTAGGGAGACCATTTTTGGCTACAGGGAGAACACTCATAGATGTACAAAAGGGAGAACTCACTATGAGGGTCCAAGATCAAGAAGTGAAGTTCAATGTGTTTAAGGCCATGAAATTTCCTTCGGATGAGGAAGAATGTTTTCGAATGGATCTAATTGAGCAAATCATTAGTGATGACATGAGCAAAAGTTTGGTGAACGATCCGTTAAAAACAACATTATTGGGAGATGAAGAGATCGATGATCTAGAATTGGTGGATTACCTTTAACTGCTAGACTCATTGCCACGAGTACCAAGATTTAGAACACCGTTTGAACCACTGCACACAGAGGAGGTAACCGCAAAAAAACTGAAACCATCAATGGAAGAGCCACCAAAGCTGGAACTTAAGCCACTTCCTAAGCACCTCAGGTATGCGTATTTAGGCAATTTAAATTCTTTACCTGTTATTATTTCAGCTACACTTAACGAATTGTAGGAAGAAAAGTTACTGAGGGTGCTTCGGGAACACAAATCAGCTATTGGATGGATAATTGCTGACATAAAGGGAATCAGCCCTTCATTTTGCATGCACAAGATCCTAATGGAAGACGAAGAAAAAACAATAGTGGAACAACAGCGGCGGCTTAATCCAATTATGAAGGAAGTTGTAAAGAAGAAAATTTTGAAATGGTTAGACGTCGGCATCATCTACCCGATTTCCGACAGCAAATGGGTTAGTCCAGTCTAGTGCGTAACAAAAAAAGGAGGAATGACGGTGGTGCAGAATGACGACAACGAGTTAATCCCAACTAGAATAGTGACAGGTTGGCTGGTTTGCATGGATTACAGAAAATTGAACAAGGAAACCCAAAAAGATCATTTCCCGCTACCCTTTATTGACCAAATGTTAGATAGATTGGCGGGACACCAATATTACTGTTTGTTGGATGGGTATTCGGGCTACAACCAAATAGTCATCGCTCCGGAGGATCAAGAGAAGACCACATTCACGTGCCCTTACGGCACATTTGCATTCAGGAGGATGTCAATCGGGCTATGCAACGCATCCGGCAACTTTCCAATGGTGTATGTTGGCAATTTTTTCAGATATAGTGGAGAAAAATGTTGAGGTCTTCATGGATTACTTTTCAATTTATGGGGACAGCTTTGATAATTTCTTGAAGAATCTAGTCATGGTGTTGCAAAGATGTAAGGACACTAATCTCGTACAAAATTGGGAGAAATGCCACTTCATGGTTGAAGAGGGCATAATTTTGGGCCATAAAGTATCGGCTCAAGGGTTGAAAGTTGATAAAGCGAAGCTGGAAACTATTGAAAAATTGCCTCTACCGACCTCAGTGAAGGGTATTAGGAGTTTTTTGGGACACGCTGGGTTCTACCGAAGGATTATAAAAGACTTTTCTAAAATTGTGAAACCCCTATTCAGTCTTTTAGAGAAGGATGCGACATTCAGCTTTGATGAAAAATGCAAGACAGCGTTTGATTTATTAAAGAGGAAATTAACTACTACCCCCGTTATAGTTGCACCGGATTGGAGCATGTCATTCGAGCTTATGTGTGATGCAAGCGACTTCGCGGTTAGGGCTATTTTGGGTCAGCAGAGAGACAAAGTGTTTCACACTATATACTACGCAAGGAAAACACTTACAGAAACTCAAATGAACTACACAACCACAGAAAAGGAATTGCTTGCAGTGGTATATGAGTTCGACAAATTTTGGGCTTACTTGATCGGGACTAAGGTAATAGTATATACTGACCATGCAGCGATTTGGTACTTAATAATGAAAAAGGATGCTAAGACACGCATTATTCGGTGGATTCTCCTACTTCAAGAGTTCGATTTAAAAATAAAGGATATGAAGGGGACGGAGAATCAGGTAGCCGACCACTTGTCTAGGTTGGAAAACCACGGGAAACAAAAAGACAACAAATGTGAAATCAACGAATCGTTCCCGAATGAGAAACTGTTTGGGATTTTAGCAGAGATTCTGTGGTATGGCGATTATGCAAATTTTGTTGTGAGCAACATTCTACCACCTGACCCCACAAGGCAACAGAAAAATAAATTTCTTCACGACGTGAAATGGTACATGTGGGATGATCCATATTTGTTCAAGCAGTGCGCCGACAAGGTGATTCGACAGTGTGTCCCATATAGCGAAGTGAAGAATATTCTGCATGAGTGTCACTCATCAGCGTATGGCGGGCATTATGGGAGTGAGAGGACAACAGCAAAGGTGCTGTAATGTGGTTTTTATTGGCCCACATTATTCAAAGATGCCCACCAGTTTATCAAACAACGCGATAGGTGTCAAAGGGTGGGAAACATTTTGAAACGTAATGAGATGCCCTTACAAACGATTCAGGAAGTGGAAATTTTTGACGTTTGGGGTATCGGTTTCATGGGACCATTTCCATCGTCCTTGAACAATCAATACATTCTACTCGCAGTGGACTACGTGTCAAAGTGGGTTAAAGCTGCAGCTCTACCAACAAATGATTCCAAGGTGGTCCTCAAATTCCTTCAAAAGAACATCTTCACGAGGTTTGGTACACCAAGAGAAATTATAAGTGACGAAGGTAGTCAATTTTGCAATAAACCGTTTACTGGTCTTTTAGCCAAGTATGGGGTGAACCACAAGATAGCTACAACATATCACCCTCAAACCAGTGGACAAACTGAGGTATCGAACAGAGAAGTCAAAAGGATATTAGAGAAAGTGGTAAATCCGAGTCAAAAATATTGGTCACTTAGATTGGACGATGCTTTATGGGCCTACAGAACTACATACAAGACGCCAATCGGGATGTCACCATATCACCTGTTGTATGGGAAGACATGTCATTTACCGGTGGAACTAAAGCATAAGGCATATTGGGCGGTGCAAAAACTCAATTTTGATCAAAAAGCTGTAGGAGAGAAGAGATTACTTCAATTGAATGAACTTGACGAGTTCCGCCTTCATGCCTATGAGAATGCCAAACTATACAAAGAAAAAGTCAAAAGATGGCACGACCAGAAAATTTTGCGTTGAACATTTAAGCCAGGCCAATCAGTACTATTATTCAACTCAAGGCTGCGTTTGTTCCCTAAAAAGCTTAAATCAAGATGGTCGGGACCATTTACGGTCAAGCGGGTATTCCCTCACGGTGCGGTTGAAATTTATAGTCGCAATCCACTCGAAACATTCAAAGTCAACGGACACCGTCTAAAGCATTACTGGGGTGGAGAAGCTAACACTGACTTGATCGCCATCACATTGGCTAATACAACTTAAGCAGGAAGTAGTCAGGCTGAACTACTTCAAATCAAGCGCTCATTGGGAGGCAACCAAATTTTTAGTTCTTTATCGTATTTTTCATTCATATTTGCTTAATCATAGTTTTAGTAAATTACTAGGTAAAAGAATAAAATAAAATTCTCGTTAATCTCTCCACAAGAGAACATGTCATCAATAACTCACTAATCTTCATGTTTTATGTCATGCAGGATGGAAAAAAGATCATCAAGCGAGTATATTGAAGCAAAAGTAAGCTAAATTGAAGAAAAACAAGAAAGTCTGGCAGTAACCACGCCTGCTGGGGCGGGCCCTTTTTACACTCTAACCTCCGACAGGGCGGGGGGTATCCAAATATGTTGACAGTAACCATGCCCGTTGGGGCGGGCCCTAAAACTACTACCACCCCCGCCGGGGCGGGGGTCCTCAACTTCAAAAATCAGTGGCCAAGCCCGCCAGGGCGGGCCTTTTTAGTTCAATACCCCTCGCCGGGGCAGGGGTCCTGGAATTTTGATAGACGTGGTCAGTTGTTTGGTCTTCTCTCCTTCCCAATAACCTCCCATTTTCACACTTCCTCATTACTCCATAACCACCACCCACTTTCCCCATATTACGATCATTACATTACTCTTCTCCACCTCTCCACCTCTTCACCCCACGAATGCTAGCCTATCATCTCCATCTATAAATACCACCAATTATCATACAAACTCTCCCACCACACTTCTTATAAAGATAAAGCAAACAGAGAGTATATTTGTGAGCCTAGAGAATTAGGGTAAGGCCAGCACTAGGGAGAGATATGGCTTCACAATCATCGTCCAAATGCCAAAGAGGGGAGAGTTCGCGTCCATCACAACCAACTCGCACCTTCGATCGCCAGAAATTTATAAGTGCCGCCGCCGCCGACCGGTAGGACTACATGCTTACCAAAGCCCTTACACCGGAGAGGGGATTGGCACCGGATCCTAATGATGGGGAGCTGATGCCGCAAATTTATTAAAAGGGATGGACAAAATTTACCGAGGAGCCGGAACCAGCTGTTGTAAATATTGTCATGGAGTTTTACGCAAATGCTGTGGACAATGAACCATTCCAACCATTTGTGCACGGACGTCTGGTTCCATTTAGTGTCGACGCCATCAACACATATTACCAACTGTGAGTGCCTCGCCACTGCCAGTATGAGCATCTCCGTACTTCTGACCCGGATTTTGATGCTATTGTGATGCCCCCAAAATAGGTATACATCATCCATTCTGAGTCACCAAATACATGGTACAGAAACAACTACAACTCTTATTATTACAATTTGTCGTGCAAAATACGACAACACACATGCTATGAGTTTAAATACAAATATTGTCTTCTAGACAATATACACACTCAAATAAGTCCTCATTACATTTATTGATATACTATTTTACAAAAAAAAAATGAGGACTGCTAAAATAACTGTCTAGGACCATCACTCTTTATCCCGACTGGTCCCTGCTATATTCCCGCTCCCTGAGAAGAGAAATGGAACAAAAAGGAAAAGGGTGAGCTCAACTAGCCCAGTAAAGAATATTATGACGAATATAATGAACAACAAATTATCGTTAGCCTTCAACAAATCAGATAAAATATAATGGACAACAAGTTTTAGATCAATATTCGTAGCAGAAATAACAATTCATTAGAAGATTTAAGTAGAGAATGAAATTTAATATCATCTATGAATTTAAAAGTTCATCATTAATATTGTATTCCTGTAACATCAATCAATATACATCTTGCAATAAATATTCATCTTTGCACTTCGGGCCAAAGATATTCATTTGTATCACCAGTTGGTCATGTTCATCTCAACACCTGTTCATCTTTGCACTACGGGCCAAAGATATTCATCAGGTAATCATTCATCTTTGCACTACAGGCCAAAGATATTCATCAAGTATCACCATTAAAGACTGAGGATGATGAAAAACATTTTAGAGAATGAATCTAGTTAGATAGAAGAACAAAGATTAGAAATTCGTACTTTAGATGAACCAAGTTCAAAAATGCTCCATAATAATCCATAGTGAAGATCAAAACAAGGATTCAATTTCAAGAATAAGGGTCACAACAGATAACTTGAAAGGTAGGAAAAAAAATTGTGAACAGTACCCGTGAACAGTAACTGTGAACAGCACTCGTGAACAATACTCAGTCATAAAAAGTTCCAAATTTGATTAAAAAGTTCAGATCAATATTCCTGTGAAATGATATTAGATGAAGCAAAATTTCAAATCATTTCAGGAATTATAGAAGCAATACTTACCATAGTAAGTTCAAATTTAGGAATACGAGATGAAATAATTTCGCTTACATAATATTGAGTATAAAAGGAAATAATATTTCTCACGAGTTTTGCAATAAAATAATATCCTTTACCTTACTAGAAACTGGATTTTCCTGGAATATCGGATATTATGCTATGAAAATCTTGCAGAAAAACTACACTCAAAGTATTCTTATACTCAAGAAAATACTCACAATACTTTAGAATAAGAATTTATGAAAGTGGTGTGATTTTAGGATCGAGATTTACCCTCCTTTTATAGCACAATTCGGAGGAACAATTTTCAGCAACATGCCTAACATTCCTCATTTTTCAAAGCTTAACTTCTTACTTTCAATATGGGTGGGGGCCACCCTTTGAAACAACTTGCCGACAACATCTTCTTCACCAACCAATTGGCCTAATTCACATTTGCCTAATTCATATATTCCATGGTTGGGATCCTTAACATTTTGAAAAAGGATACTTTGCAGACAAATAAATTGCCACCCACCAAAACAAATCCCACATGTAGGAAAAAAATTACTTCGGCCCACCAACTTAGAAAAGCATGCAAAAATTTAGTTCATAATCCTCCATTTTTATCATATGCATATATATATATATATATATATATATATATATATATATATATATATATATATATATATATATATATATATATTAATAATATATAAATAAATATTTTATCAGAGAAAATAATTGTCAAACTTTCAACAAATAATTCATGCAAAATTCCTTCATTTATATCCACATAAAATAAATATATTCTTATCATATAAATCAATAAATAATTATTCACAAATAATATTACAGAATCACAATAATGACAACCAGACCGTTCCCATGAAAGCGGGGGCTTTCCGATAAGGATTTCTCCTTACTGCCGCGCAATTAGGTGACCAAACCTATCTCTGACAGAACTTTCTAGACATTGCTAATAATGTTATCTAATAATATTATTCAATAATATGAATTATTGATCTGATAATGGGAAATACTATGAAATGACAATTATTGAAACAACAATATTATAAAATATCAACGCAACAATTATTGAATCAATAAAATAAAATATTGAACAGTAATTACTGTAACAATTATTGAGTAGTGTCTTCTTACGTAAGAATTAATAATTCAACAATATTGTGTAATACCGTGTGCTACTGTGCAACCACACGTATTACTGTATTTTAACCACCGGGTAATCCAACAGTGTTAATGGTAACAATTATGCTGTTATTTATAAAAACTCAAATTTGTCATTTTCTTCATCCGACAGTTATTTTGTTATGGGGCCCACAAATGACTGTGTCGTCGTACGAATATTCCCGACAAAAAAAATATTCCCCGACCAAATGAATATTCCCCGACAACAATGATTATTTTATAACCACTTGCTTATTTTGTAAAATTTAAATATTTCACCCATAACCAAAGTATTATATCAAATTATCACCTTACTATTTCAAGATAATAAATAGAGAAAATTTAATTTTATTTATTAAAAGTTGGGGTCTTACACTATTATCATGGAGATGACAAAGCCAGGAACATCAAGGATGAAAGGTCGGAAGGGAGGCACCGTGTTCCATAGCAAGGACCTTTGCCGGTATTGCAAAATATGGTATGCCTTCCTCTGCGCGAAATTGCTTCCGTCCCAGCATACCTCGGACGTCACCAAAGAGAAGGCGTTGCTGTTGTACTCCATTGTGCAAGATTTTATAATTGATGTCGGGGCTATCATTTTCTTCTCCATCCGTCGTGGCCTACGTGGAAATTTTTCTGGAGGTTTGCCACACCCGTCACTCATATGTGGGTTGTGCCATCAAGCAGGAGTTAGATGGTCTGATGACGAGCTCACTCAAATGTCGCTAGCACTGCTGGATTCAAGAATGATAGCGCGGTACTCTGTATGGGCAGGAGGCGAGTCACACCCGCGTGGAGTTGGTTTCATTTTTCCATCGTCGTCGGAAGACAACGGGGATGCTACAGAGACATCGGGGGACGATGATGAGAAAATGGGTGATCAAGGGGATGAACAGGTACCACGGGCCGAGGCTATATCTAGATCTCAATTCCTTGATTTCCAAAATCAACTAAATGCACACACCAAGGCAACTCTTCGGGAAATGCGCCGATTGGCAATGCGGCAAGAGAACATGTTCGACGCTATGCACACATCTTTTGGCTCGTTGAACACAACTCTTCAAAGTTTCAACCCGGCGGCACAATTTTCATATCAACAGCACGGGCCAATGCTAAGGTTCCCACCGAGTGATTCCGATGAAGAAGAACAACAACCACCTCCTCAAGCTTAAGCATTGATAGGGAAGTACTCAAATACTTATTTTGATCAATTATCCAATGAGGACATTGTATTGTTTATGTTTGGGGGATTTAAATTCATGTTTGCATGCATTTTAGCTTTTAGGGTTTATTTTTAATTTTGGTCACTTAAATTTCTGTATTGTATTTTAATTTCAGTATTGCATGATAGTTTAGGGCATTAAGAGTAGCTTAGGTTTTTCATAGTAGACAATACTGTAATTGTGACGCCCACAAAACAAGTATATATCACCCATCTTGAGTCGCCAAATACATGGTACAAATATCAAATACAAACTTAAATATACAACTATCGTGTAAAATACGACAATACATAAACTGAGAGTTTAAACAAGAATAATGTCTTCTAGACAATATCCACTCTCAATGAAGTCCTCATAGACAGTATACAAACTCAAATTCAGTCCTCATTACATTTATTGTCACACTATTTATCAAAATAGTGAGGACTACTAATACTATCATCTGGACCGTCACTCCGTTCCCCGACTAGTCCCGGCTACGTTCTCATTTCCTGAAGAGAACAGTGAAAGAAAGGGTGAGCTCAACTAGCCCAGTAAAAAATATTATGACTAAGATAATGCAGAATAAATTATCATTAGTCTTCAACAATGTTAAACTGATAAAATATAATAAACATCAAGTTTAACTGCAGCGGAACAAACAATCCATTAAAAGAGTCAAGTAGAGAATAAAATCTACTATCTTTTATGATTTAAAAAGTTTTTCATCACTTTTATCGCTGAGACTCAGCTTAATAAATAATCCACATCATCAAATCATCCCTGCACTACAGGCCAAGGATATTATTTAGTATCATGACCACGAATTATCCATGCACTACGGGCCAAAGAAAATCGTGTTTTCATCAACGGTCTTGATCATGCCATAAAACAATTCATCTTTGCTCCCTTGGCTGAAGAGAATCCATAGCCATAATCATACCAAAAACTTACCATCAATGCACTAAGGGCCAATGAGAACTTTTTCCACATTATTTGTAACATTACGGTCATGATTATACCGAATAATCCCTGGTCATAATCATACCAAGTTCATCTATGCACTACAGGCCACAGATGACTTTCAACAAAATATAAACATGAGGACGATGACAATGATATAAGAATTCAATAAAACAAGTTCAAGAGTTAAATTATCCAGGAACTAATAACGTCCAAATTTTCAACATAATACTTCTTTGTAGAGTAAAATTCAAGAATAATATTCATGCACCAAAAATAATTTGGACAAAAAAGAATCAATTTTTCATCGTGAATAGTATCCCGTGAATAGTACTTTGGGAATAGTATCTCGTGAATAGTAACCCAACATGAAAAGTACTCCAAATACCCGAGTGAATAATACTAGAGTGAATAGTAACTGAATGAATAGTAACCCGTGAATAGTAACTCGTAACAGAAAATACCAAATAAAATGATATTTCATGACGAGTACAAAAGAAATGATATCTCATACGAGTATAATAGAATATACAAAACTGCAAATGGATTTTCACCCGTCATGGAGTAATCCACATATATAGATCATTTCCACAATTTAATAAGGAATGAATATAAAGGATCATTCACCATGCATGTGGTATTCCACATAGACATGTTATTCCAACAGAATAATAAATAACGGAACCAGGTCAGGCGAGTTTCGCAACGACAGGATGTTCCAACAGAATAATAAAGAATGGAATAACAACAGAAATCACCATGCATGTGGTACTTCGCATAGACAGGTTATTCCAACAGAATAATAAATAACGGAACCAGGTCCGGCGTAAAACGCACAGACAGGATATTCCAACAGAATAATAAAGAGTGGAATAACAACAGAAATCACCATGCATACGGTACTTCGCATAGACAGGTTATTCTAACAGAATAATAAATAACGAAACCAGGTCCGGCATAAAACGTACAGACAAGATATTCCAACAAAATAATAAAGACGGAACCAGGTCCGGCGTAAAACACATAGACATGATATTCCAACAGAATAATAAAGAATAGAATAACAGAAGAGTTTCACCAAGTATAGGGTAGACCGTGTATACAGATTATTCCAACAGAATAATAAAGAATGGAATAACAGAAGTTCTCTTCATGAATATGAAGAAAAAAATATCCATTACCTCAAAATAAGACTGGATACTAGAATATTGAGGGAGCAGACTTCTCTTATTCTTTCTCTTTGTAATTTCTCTCTATAATAATGGCTCTAAAGCTTTAGTGAATTGGTGAGAAATGAAGGAAGAATGAGCTTCTATTTATAGAAAAATATAGTTTCGATAATTACACATTTTGGTGCTCGAAAAAATACAGTACAATACCTCTAACTTTTTCTTCATTTTTAATTTAGTCCTATAAGTATTATCAATCTTGCACCAACTCCCCTAATAGTAAATCATGTGAATCAATAGTAAATCATGTGACTCAATAGTTCTAGACATGTTAAAATACGAATTACAGTATAGTACCTCCATCTTTAATTTAATCATGCAAGTATTATCAATCTTGCACCAACTCCCCTAATAGTATAAGAATGTGAGTCAATAGTACACACATGTGAATAAATAGTTATATAAGCATGTGAATAAGTAGTAATTAATTGCTCATTTATCCGATAAATTACCCGATTTATCAATATAACCCGCAGACATCAATTATCATCGGAATAGATATCGATTTCAACTAACACCAATAATCTCAACACAATGGAACTATCAAATTCATCTTTAATCAACATGAACTTATTCATCGTTAATATTATAACTCACAATATTTAACAACCAGGTCGTTCCCAGGAAAGAGGGTGCTCTCCAATAAGGATTTCTCCCTATTGGCGCGCAATTAGGTGACCAAACCTCTCATTGGCAGAACTTCTAGACATTGTAAATATTGTAATTTAATAATATGAATAACTTTATCGTCTCAATTATTGATTTAATAATATATCATATAATGCAGATGATACTGTGACAATAATCGAATCAATAATATGAGAGATATGATGCAGCAATTACTATAGCAATAATTAAGTATAACTGAGTGACTTCTCACATAAGCATCAATAACCAATACCGTGTGCCACTATACAACCACGCGTATTACTGTACTTTTTCTATCGAGTAGTTCAACAGTATTAACGGTAAAACCACCGCCGTTATTTTCATAAAAATATTTCTGTCATTTTCTTAATCCGACAATAATTCCGTTGTTGTGTCCACCAATGATTGTGCCGTCGTACGAATATTCCCCGACATAAAGAATATTCCCCGACCAATTGAATATAATATAACAACTTGCATACTTTGCAAATATTACCCACAACTATAACATTATATTAAATCCACACCATATTATTCAAAAAAAAATTCGAGAAATTTAAATCTTTATTTGTAAAATTTGGGATTTTACAATCTTCCCTCCTTATGAAATTTCTTCTTCGAAATTTATGTACATACCTGGTATCCCGAACAGATGAGGACACTTCGTTCGATTCTAACTCTTGAGGTATAACCTTTAAGCGTAGAATATATTCCAGGATTTTTAACAGGTATATCTATTAGGTTTGTAATATTCATGAACGCAATCAAATTGCACAAAATTAGCGAAAGCGTGTAAAATCAGAGTTTAAAATTTTTACAAACCATATACCCGGATCACCCTTTATGCACAATTATTAATTAAACGAAAAAGAAAGAACAAGAACCATACCCTTGAAGATCCGAGCTTCCTCATGTACAAGTTCACCTCCAATCCTTTTCGCGTTCAACTTGAATCCACCGGGTTTGGTTCCTTCCTTTGATCAACGTTAGCCACCCAAGTGTTTGGCCTCTAGAGGTGATCCACCAAGAAAGAATAAAGATTCAAGAAGAAGGGTGGTTGGCTAAACCCTAGTTTTCTATCTCTATAGAAAAAGAGCGTATTATCCAACCATTGGAATAACGTATGTTTGATATCTGATATAAGACTCCTCTTATAAAGATATCAAGTAACCCTATTAAAAATAAGGTATTATTTATTTAATTAAACTCTTTTAATTAAATGGGCTCCCTAATCTTATTAGGAATAATTAATTAAACTCCTATTAACTAATTTTCCCTCCTAATCCTATTAGGAATAAATGAGAGTACTTATATTAAATTAATTCCTAAACTCTTTTAGAAATTAAAATAATAATAATTGTAATAATATTAATAAGACTCCTCTTATTAATTTATATTTAATATTTCTAAAATATTAAATAATAAATATTAAGCTATTTAATTTATTCTATCACCATAGATTAAATTAAATATACTTAACATATTATTACGATTATGCCATTAACTTCTTAAATAATTATTCTTCCTTTTATGGTGTGACCCTTTAGGTTCTGCATATTAAACCGGTTGTGAATAAATCAATTAGAACAATTCTAATCTTATTTAAATAAATAAATTAAACTATTAATTTATTTAAATAAATAATATTTATTCTACAGTAGGGATAAGCCTCCCTAGCGATCAACGACTTTCCAGATAATACAGATTTCAACATTAATCATAAAAGAACCATTGAGTAAATAGTTACCGTACAATTCAATCCTTCCACCATACAATGTCCCAATTAAATATAAGACATGGAATTACTGTCAAGTCTTATTTTATTTAATTATATGTATTTCGACTCTTAAATGTACAACCCCAAATAATGCAAATTAGAAACTCCTTTCTAATTTCATTCTGCCTTGGCCAAGGGCTACTGAGTTGTCATTTATCGAATCACATAGGACATTTCTCTTCTTTTACTAGAAGTGGTAGATTCTTTATTGATCATACATTATCTCCATGTACAACTTATTATACTCAAGCATACCCTTTGATATACCCTAAGGGTCTTAAGGAATAAGTCAAAGTATAACTCATCATACACAAGATACTATGATGATCTCAAGTCCAAGGATCAATTGTACTACTATCACTACAGGAATTCCTATTGACATGCAAGTAAAACTCTATTAGGTATTCCTTAGCGAGTCACGTTCAGTGAACTTATTCTCTAATAAGCATCTACATACTTGCTTTAGTGTCTCCACACAAATGATCATGAGATCAATCATCCTCATCCAATGAGCAAGCAACGTATGTACCAATCTATCCGGATTAACTAATCCCCAATTTAGTAATCCAACGATTGGGAACTATTTTAGTTTTAAGCTTTCTAAGAATTTAGATCTCATTAGAATGATCATCATCATTATTCTAAAAGCATTGCTTAAAACTATGGGTTTATCACATATTATAAAACAGCATCATGTAGATAATTAAAAGCCTTTAATAAATTAATACTTTTTATTAATAAATGAATAAGATTGTTTACAAAGTATATGCTTTATCATCAAACATGATTGGCTTGTGTGCATACTACTTTCAATCTCTCACTTGCACTAAAGCCAATTGCCATGGTATCTCATACTCTTCTTCTCTAAGTGACGATCATCCTGCTGTTGGATAAGCTTTAGTTAATGGATATGTAATGTTGTTCTTGAGAGTCCACTATCTCTATAGTGATTTCTCATCTTTCAATGATTCTTATAATCAAATGAAAGTGCCACAACACATGTTTGGATCCAAAATGAGACTTAGGAACTATTCATAGTTCTATAATGAACTTATCATCCAAACAATCAACTTGTAGCTTCATTTACAACTATATACTTTGTCTTTATCACTAAATCAACAACTCTTTGCTGTTTGGAATCTTTCCAATTCACTGCACCACCGTTCAAGGTAACCCTTTACCTTAAACTGGATTTTCTATCGTCTTGGTCTGTCTGAAAAACTTGAGTCTGTTAAGCCCTCTAGTTTTAATTCAGACCCGCCATGAATTATATCACATCCTTAGTGCTGGTTAAGTACTTTAAGATGTTTTTCATTGTCTCACAGTGAACTTCTCTAGAATATGACTGATCAACATCAGGTCTCATATATTTCATTGCATACATGATTGTTACTCATGCGATCTCTCTTGTATGGAGTCTATGGGGACTATTAAGAGAGATACACTCTATGGCTCATCAACATGAGACATCCCATGGAGTTTTCCATGCTAAACGACTTTAGCATCAAATGAATATACCTTCCTTGGGTTAAGCCGAGAATTCTTTTAAATCTATCTATATAGATTTACATCCCCAATTAAGATACTCTTCCCAAATCATTCATGGAGGAATGTTTAGACAACTTTATCTTTACTGATTGTAGCATTGGTGTGTTATTCCTCATCCGTAGTATATCAATATATAATACTAAAAATTTCACGATGCTCCCACTGACCCTTTTGTACGCACTTGGTTCATTCTTATTTTTGATAAATCAAACTCTTTTGATTGTATCATCAAAATGAATGTTCCATTATTTGAGAAACTTGCTTCAATCCATTTCTCTGAGTGTCTACAACTCTTACCGCATCGTATATAACTGGATCATCATCTTCTATGATACGTACCTCATCATCATCATCCATGATGAATCCATACCTCCTAGGTATCTTCGGTACTATTCCAGATTTACAATTCGGTTGTGGTATAATAGGTCTATCTACATGTTCCGCTTATTTGACTTATAGTGGTTTGTGGTTCTTGAACTCTTCAAGATCTATTATCCTCCCACTAGCCCCTTCAATGATAAACACCTTTATCTTAGAAGGCAGCGTGTTTCGCAACAAACACCTTTTGCTAAGTATGATTATAGAACATATGCCCTAAACTTACTTTAGGATGTCCCACAAATTTGTACTTGTCAAATTTTGTCCCAAGCTTATCCTTTGAAACCTTTTCACATAAGTTGGACAACCCCTTATTTTAACATACTTAAGATTAAGAATCCTCCCTGTCCATAACTTTTATGGAGTCTTGGGGCCGGATTTTGAGGTTTCCTTTTCTATAGATATGCAGTCATTTCTATGACATTATCCCAAAAGGATACTGGATTGTCGGTAAAATCATTATGGACAGCACCATGTCCAATAAGGTACGATTTTTCCTTTTCGATACATCAATCAATTATTGTGTATCAGGAGGCGTCCATTATGAAAAAATCATTTGAGATGATCTAGAAACTCATTGCACAAGTATTCCTTCCTTGATCCGATCAAAGAATCCTAATACTTTGTCAATTTGTTTCACTTCTGAATTCTTTGAACCTTTCAAATAATTCACACTTGTATTTCAACAAATACATATATTCAACTCTTTGAATGATCATCTCCTTTTCTTATACTAGTTTGTTCAATTTGTAAAATATATTTTTATGTAAGTCAAGTACACCAAAATCCATTAAGTAATATTTCAGTTCTATAGAAAACAATATTATTATAAATAGAACAACAATTGTTCTTAATTATAATACCAAAAATTTTATTGTCCAACAATAAAATGGAAATAATATTTCTAACAAGAACTGTAATACAATAACAACTTATTGACTTAATAGACTTGCCCGTAGGCATTGCTAAACTATATTTTCTTATGGCTAATGTGGCAACCTTTGCTTCATTTTCCACACATGGGATTACGTATATTTGTTTAGTTTTCTACTTCTGCTTGGTCCCTTCATAAATCTATATTTATTATAACCAAAGTCGGTATCCAATACCCAAGTAAAACCTTGACTTAAAGAAAAATTTATTTTAAATTATGAACAAATTTGTATTTATAACCGAAACTTCACTAAGCTTCTTTGGTTAGCCTCTGCAAGATGCTTCTCGCAGTTTCTTTCGAGTGCCCAGGCTTATTGCAGTGGAAGCAAACTCATTTGCTATCTGTATCAGTTTTGTTCTTATTATCCTTTGTTTTTGCCTTTCTATTTACCGTCTTAGAATCGTTCTTCTTTTTAGAAGATCCTTTGGCCCCTATCAGTAAGACTTGATTTTCTTGGTTGGAAAGTGACTCTCAACATTTTTCAACATGTTAAGCAAATCAGCGAGGCTGATCTTTAGCTTGTTCATATGAAAAAATCACAACAATTGTGAAAGGAGTCTGGGAGTGAGTGCAAGATCAAATCTTGGTTCTACTCTCCATCCATGACAAAACTCGTTGTCCTAATTGATCAATCAAATTGATAATGTTAAGGACTTTTACCTGTACTATAGTGTCATCGGTCATTCTAGATCGGAAGAGCTCCTTAGATATCTAATATCTATCAGTCTTACTTTCCTCACTATCAACTACTTGATGTGTAGGAATATAGTAGGAGCATCCATAGTTTCATGCTGACGCTGAAGCTCGTTACTCATGGATGCAAGCATAATCCATTGAGTCAACTATGCATCATCTTGACACTTTTTAAAAGTAGCAATATCTTCCTCAGAGGCATTGTCTGCAACAATTACAGGGATAGGCGTATTAAGGACATGAGATAGCTTTTTCAGCCATGAGAACTATTCTCAAATTCCTTAACCAATCTATTTAATTCGGTCTGGTTAAACTAGCATCTAATATGCTTCGCAGTGATAGTAATTTAGACATTATAAAAATCTGTAAATGAATTTTTAATTTAATATACATTCTTTTATTAATTACCAAAATAAATTAGGTCTTGTTTTAAATTGGTATCTCCCACTATTTTCTTCAAACTATATTGTGAAACCCCAAATTTTATGAATAAAGAATTAATTTTTCTCGAAATAATTTTTTAATATTATGGTGTGAATTTGAGATAATATTATAGTTGTGGGTAGTATTTATAAATTTTGCAAATTATGCAAGTTGTTATATTATATTCGATTGGTCAGGGAATATTCTTTGTATCGGAAAATATTCGTACAACGGTACAATTATTGGTGGACCCCACAACGGAATTATTGTCCGATTGAGAAAACGACAAAAATATTTTATTAAAAATAACGGCGGAAGTTTTACCGTTGATACTGTTGAACTACTGGGTAGTAAAAGTACATTAATACGCGTTGTTGCATAGTAGTACACGGTATTGATTATTGATATTTATGTGAGAAGTCGCTCAGTTTGATTCAATTATTGTCGATTAATAATATGAATTATTATAGCGATGATGACGTTTTATTTTATTCGTATTATTAACGTAATAAAATAGAAACATCTTTTTATATAAAACAAAATACTTTATTAAAGTTATTCTATAAATAGAATATATTATATTTTATTATGCATAGTGTTGCATATTGTTATGCATATTGTTGCATAGTGTTTTGCATAGTGTTTGCATAGTAAAAATCTTTTTATATAAATAGAATATATTATATTTTATTTAAAAGATTTTTCTTTAAATATGGACCGTCAGATTAAAGTAAATCAATCTGGATCGTTCATAGATTAGTTACTATGCATTCCATTTTCCTATAAATAGAAGCTCATTCCTTCATTATTTTCTTAAGAATTCACTGAATTCTAGAGAGAGAAACTATAGAGAGATAGAAGAAAATCTTTTTGCTACTTAACTTTTCTTTTCCTATATCCAGTTTCTGTTACGGTAAGGGGTGTTATTCTTTCTTATTCATGAAGAGAACTGTTGTTATTGCATTTCTTATTATTCTGTTAGAATAACCTGTATACGCGGGCTACCCTATACTTGGTGACATTCTTCTATTATTTCGTCTTTATTATTTTAGTCGGAATATCCTGTCTGTGCTATACGCCGGACCTGGTTCCATTTTTATTATTCTGTCGGAATATCCTGTCTGTGCTATACGCCGGACCTGGTTCCATCATTTATTATTCCGCAATTATTATTCTGTTGGAACATCCTGTCGGTGTGAATTTCACCTGACCTGGTTCCGTTATTTAGTATTCTGTTGGAATAACTTGTCTATGCGAAGTACCGCATACATGGTGATTTCTTTTGTTATTCCATTCTTTATTATACTCAGTTGGTTAAAGTTTTGACTTCTATACTCCATGAAATTAATAGAATATCCTTGATATTTGCGCTTCATCTTGTATCTTTTCATTGAAATATTCTTCTGATCATTCTTGAAGTTTACTCTACAAAGCAGTATCATGTTGACAATTTGGACGTTAGTAGTTCTTGGACAAATTAATTCTTGAACTTGTTTTATTGAATTCTTATATCATTGTCATCATCCTCATGTTTATATTTTTTTGAAAGTCATCTGTGGCCTGTAGTGCATAGATGGACTTGGTATGATTATGACCAGGGATTATTCGGTGTAATCATGACCGTAATGTTACAAATGATGTGGTAAAAGTCCTCATTGGCCCGTAGTGCATTGATGGACAGTTTTTGGTATGATTATGGCTATGGATTCTCTTCGGCCAAGGGACCAAAGATGAATTGTTTTATGGCATGATCAGGACCGTTAATGAAAACACGATTATCTTTGGCCCGTAGTGCATGGATAATTCGTGGTCGTGATACTAAAGAATATCCTTGGCCTGTAGTGCAGGGATGATTTAATGATGTGGTTTATTTATTGAGCTGAGTCTCAGCGATAAAAGTGATGAAAAACTTTTTAAATCATAAAAGATAGTAGATTCTATTCTCTACTTGACTCTTTTAATGGATTGCTTGTTCCGCTGCAGTTAAACTTGATGTCTATTATATTTTATCAGTTTAACATTGTTGGAGGCTAATGATAATTTATTCTGCATTATCTTAGTCATAATATTTCTTACTGGGCTAGTTGAGCTCACCATTTCTTTCACCGTTCTCTTCAGGAAATGAGAACATAGCAGGGACTAGTCGGGGAACGGGGTGACGGTCCAGAGGATAACATTAGTAGTCCTCACTATTCTGTGAAATAGTGTATTAAAAATTGTAATGAGGACTCTTTTTGAGTTTGTATAATCTCTAGTAGACAATAATTGTATTCAAACTCACAGTTATGTTTTGTCGTATTGTACACGACAGTTGTATTAGTAAGTTGTATTTGAATTTTGTTCCATGTATCTGACGACCCAAGATGGGTGATGTATACCTAATTTTGGGGGCGTCACAGTTGGTATCAGAGCTTAGGGATATGATCCCAGGCTAAGATGTGAGAATAGTACTAGGAGGGGAGAGACGGGGAATTCCTTCGCTAGTATGACCTACCTAAGTTTATGTGCTATTTAATTGGTCGGTCAAAGTATAGGGATAGTATGTGATATGTTAATTAACCCTTATTTTGTGACAGTGTTTGAAAATGGCATCCGAGAATGTTGAGATTATCAATGGAGCTCAGGAGACCGTTGAGTCTCCACAGATCAATAATCAGGACAATGTGCAACATGATGGCTATAATCCTCCTGTAAACAACAACACTGATCAATTGACGAACGACGGTACGTTTAGGAGCTTTTTAGAATTCATGCAACATCAGGCGAAGGCGACTCCTGTTCATAATGCAGGTAAAGACAATGGCAACCCACGGTTGTTCACCGCTAAGCAGTTCAAGGAGCTGGGACCACCGGAGTTTTTGGGAAAGCCAGAACCACTTAAGGCGGAGACGTGGTTAAAACAGATCACCAAGATATTTGATGTCTTGGGATGCTCCGAGGAGCAAAAGGTTCCTTTTGCCACCTTTATGTTGCGTGAAGAAGCAGATCATTGGTGGGAATCTGTAAAACGTACACAGACTGACGCACTCAAGATGTCTTGGGAGAAGTTCCAAGAGCAGTTCAATGACAAGTACTTTCCCGAAAGTATTCGTCACATGAAGGAGGTAGAGTTTATCAAGCTGGAGCAAAACAATATGACCGTGTTGCAGTACGAGGCTAAGTTTGCGGAGTTGTCCCGGTTTGCATCCCATTTGGTCGATAATGAGGAGCGAATGGCGTGAATGTTTCTGCAAGGTTTGAAACCCGATATACGTCAATACCTCATTTCTCATAAACTTTGTTTATATTCAGATATTGTGAATAGGGCTCAGTTAGTGGAGCGCGATAATGAGTTATCACAACCAAAAGGTAATGACCAGCAACACGATAATAATCATACAGGTGGCAACGGCCATCGGAACAATGATAACCATCGCGAGGGAAATTATCATACCAAGAATGGTAACCACTTCGGTGGTAATCATGGCCAAAATAATAAGAATGGACATTTCAAGAAGAGAAGGTTCAACAATGACGTAAAGACGTCGGTACCAGCACCCGTTTTAAAGGAAGAAGAATGACAACCGGTCGTATGTTTCAAATGCGGACATGAGGGACACATCCGTCCAAACTGTACGCAGCAGTCCAAAGCATGCTTTAATTGCGGAAGAGAAGGTCACCTAGCTCGATTCTGTCGTATGATGAAGTCAATTCCAGCTGGGATAATGATGCCAAAGGATGTCCCAGACAAGCCAAAGTCAGGTAGGTTAAGAGAGAGCATTTTTTTATCTCGTGACGAGGAACCTGAATAAAATTATCACGGGTAAGTTAATCATAAGCTCTTACGAAGTCTATACCGTGTTAGATACCGGTTCTACTCACTCTTTTATTTCACCTAGTTGTGTTCAATGTTTGTACTTAACTCCGAAGAAGTTAAACTTTGATTTATCTATTGAAACTCCATTGGGAGAAACCTTCGTTACCTCCATTGTTTATAAATCTTATTTGATTCAAATCGACACTTTCACGTTACGTGTTGATCTTGTCTTTTTGAAAATACTTGTCTTTGATGCGATTTTAGGAAACGATTGGTTAACTACTCATCATGTTTTTGTAAGGTTGTTAGCTTTCATATTCCTAACCAACCTATTATGCGAATTCAAGCAACCAAACCACTAAATTCAATCATTGTCATATCAAGCCATAAGTAAAGAGCCCTGATCCTTTTGTTGATGACTTCCTTGTGTGGAATGCACCGAAGCCAGACTTTCTGTAGGCGACGTCGTGAATGACGATAAAAAGTTGATAGGTATCATTGTGAGGTGCTATCTAGGTTAAGGGATAGAAGTCACAGTTGGTATTAATGTGACGTACTATCCAAGTCTTGGATGTGAGTAACAGTTTTGAATGATATTTTTATCATTAATAAATCTCTTGACGTATTCCTGAAGACTTCTTAGCCTACCCCAGAGCGTGAAATCGAATTTTATATTGACACCGGTACAAAACCCATTTCTTAAACCCTCAAAATAATTTTTTTCAACTAAAACGAAAGTAACATGCACCAAAGACGTTGACTCGAGCTGTTGAAGATTACGATCGTACTATTCAATATCATCGTGGAAGAGCGAACGTGGTAGCTGACGTGTTGAGTAGAAGATCGTATGCGTTTACAAGTGCGATGTTGTTAACACAAAGACTCATTTCGTATAACTTGCAAATGATGAAGATAGAGTTAAAGACTCTAGGGACCCACGTGAAGATAACAAATATACGTGTAAAATTGACTTTAATCGATAAAGTTAAAGACGCTCAAGCTACATACCCGAATCTGATGAATGTGAAGAAGAAGGTTCAAGAGGGTGTTATTTTAGAAACAAGAGTTGCTGAAGAGAGGAAATCTCAACCATCGATTTAATTGGCCCATTTGAAATCCTTGATTGAGTAGGAATTGTGGCTTATAGACTCGTTTTACCGCCAAATATATTGCGTGTTCATAACATTTTTTTTCGTATCGATGTTACGTAAATATGTGGACGACCCGAACCACATTATTAATTTAGAACCGAACGAGATAGCGGATGATTTAACGTTTGAAGAGATACGTGTTACAATCTTGGATAAGAAGAATCGTATAAAACACTCAATGGTTATATCTCAAGAGTTAGAATTTGAAGTGACGTCAAGGTATCCTCACCTGTTCGGCATACCAAGTACGTACGTAAATTTCGAGGGAGAAATTCCATAAGAAGGGGAGATTGTGAAACCCCAGAATTTATGAATAAAGAATTAATTTTTCTCGAAATAATTTTTTAATATTATGGTGTGAATTTGAGATAATATTATAGTTGTGGGTAATATTTATAAATTTTGCAAAGTATGCAAGTTGTTATATTATATTCGATTGGTCAGGGAATATTCTTTGTGTCGGAAAATATTCATACGACGGTACAATTATTTGTGGACCCCACAACGGAATTATTGTCGGATTGAGAAAACGACAAAAATATTTTATTGAAAATAACGGCGGAAGTTTTACCGTTGATACTGTTGAACTACTGGGTAGTAAATGTACAGTAATACGCGTTGTTGCATAGTAGTACACGGTATTGATTATTGATATTTATTTGAGAAGTCGCTCAGTTTGATTCAATTATTGTCGATTAATAATATGAATTATTATAGCGATGATGACGTTTTGTTTTATTCGTATTATTAACGTAATAAAACAGAAACATCTTTTTATATAATACAGAATACTTTATTAAAGTTATTCTATAAATAGAATATATTATATTTTATTATGCATAGTGTTGCATAGTGTTATGCATAGTGTTGCATAGTGTTTTGCATAGTGTTTGCATAGTAAAAATCTTTTTATATAAATAGAATATATTATATTTTATTTAAAAGATTTTTCTTTAAATATGGACCGTCAGATTAAAGTAAATCAATCTGGACCGTTCATGAATTAGTTACTATGCATTCCATTTTCCTATAAATAGAAGCTCATTCCTTCATTATTTTCTTACGAATTCACTGAACTCTAGAGAGAGAAACTATAGAGATATAGAAGAAAAGCTTTTTGCTACTTAACTTTTCTTTTCCTATATCCAGTTTCTATTACGGTAAGGGGTGTTATTCTTTCTTATTCATGAAGAGAACTGTTGTTATTCCATTTCTTATTATTCTGTTGGAATAACCTGTATACGCGGGCTACCCTATACTTGGTGACATTCTTCTATTATTCCGTCTTTATTATTTTGTCGGAATATCCTGTCTGTGCTATACGCCGGACCTGGTTCCATCATTTATTATTCTGCATTTATTATTATGTTGGAACATCCTGTCGGTGTGAATTTCACCTGACCTGATTCCGTTATTTAGTATTCTGTTAGAATAACCTGCCTATGCGAAGTACCGCATGCATGGTGATTTCTTTTGTTATTCCATTCTTTATTATACTCAGTTGGTTAAAGTTTTGACTTCTATACTCCATGAAATTAGTAGAATATCCTTGATATTTGCGCTTCATCCAGTATCTTTTCATGGAAATATTCTTCTGATCATTCTTGAAGTTTACTCTACAAAGCAGTATCATGTTGACAATTTGGACGTTAGTAATTCTTAGACAAATTAATTCTTGAACTTATTTTATTGAATTCTTATATCATTGTCATCATCCTCATGTTTATATTTTTTTGAAAGTCATATGTGGTCTGTAGTGCATAGATGGACTTGGTATGATTATGACCAGGGATTATTCGGTGTAATCATGACCGTAATATTACAAATGATGTGGTAAAAGTCCTCATTGGCCCGTAGTGCATTGATGGACAGTTTTTGGTATGATTATGGCTATGGATTCTCTTCGGCCAAGGGACCAAAGATGAATTATTTTATGGCATGATCAGGACCGTTGATGAAAACAAGATTATCTTTGGCCCGTAGTGCATGGATAATTCGTGGTCGTGATACTAAAGAATATCCTTGGCATGTAGTGCAGGGATGATTTAATGATGTGGTTTATTTATTGAGCTGAGTCTCAGCGATAAAAGTGATGAAAAACTTTTTAAATCATAAAAGATAGTAGATTCTATTCTCTACTTGACTCTTTTAATGGATTGCTTGTTCCGCTGCAGTTAAACTTGATGTCTATTATATTTTATCAGTTTAACATTGTTGGAGGTTAATGATAATTTATTCTGCATTATCTTAGTCATAATATTTCTTACTGGGCTAGTTGAGCTCACCCTTTCTTTCACTGTTCTCTTCAGGAAATGAGAACATAACAGGGACTAGTCGGGGAACAGAGTGACGGTCCAGAGGATAGCATTAGTAGTCTTCACTATTCTGTGAAATAGTGTATTAATAATTGTAATGAGGACTCTTTTTGAGTTTTTATAATCTCTAGTATACAATAATTGTATTCAAACTCACAGTTATGTTTTGTCGTATTGTACACGACAGTTGTATTTGAATTTTGTACCATGTATCTGACGACCCAAGATGGGTGATGTATACCTAATTTTGGGGGCGTCACATATATTACCCTCAATATATATAGTTCGGCAATATCTAATTAAAGATATGCTAGTGAGAATAAGGATCACATTTCAAATGTATATAGCCTTGTGTTTGCACAACAAACTATATATAAATAAATAGGTAGATAACTCATGTCAATTACATCAACTATGTAACTCCTTGTATGTTGCCTCTTAAATCATAATGGTCAAGTGTGTGCACATCCGAACTAAAATGATTTAAGTTAAGTTAGACCCAGCATTTCCATATAAATGAAGAGAAAACTACAGCCTTTGTGTGTGCACAACAAAGCAGTAATGTTCAATTCCTTATAAACATCATATGTAATAAAAACAACATCTTAAATATTTAATACTTACCTTGTGTGTGCACAACAAACTCATATTAAATATTCAATACTCTATTGTTTCTATCATGCTAGAAGGCGACGTTCGATATTCCAAATATCTTTGAACGTTACAACTTAATATAAAATATTTGAGGGGTTTGTTCTTAAATTGTCTCATCTTGTTTAGCGCGCATGCACATATATATATAAAATACGCGTCATATTAATTAACATTCGAAGCATGTTTGCATAATATAATATATATATATATATATATATATATATATATATATATATATATATATATATATATATATATATATATATATATATATATATGTAGTACAAGCATGCACATATAGAATACTATATTCTACCCGGATTGATTATGGACTTTATTCTAGTTTGGTTCACTAGAGCCACCAAGTGAACCAAAAGGTCAAACCCTAGGGATGCAAGAATTAATATTTAAATATAACTATTACATTTAAACTCGGGCTCCATTACAAACGGGTCTTTAAGCGCTCCTTGCCCCTTGATCTCCAATTCTTCAAAGTTAATTCTAACTATTCCTATTACAAAACTATTTAAAATAAATAGAAACATTGATCAGCAGTCAAGGAAAAATACATAGAAGGGAGATAGAATTTACATTAAGAAAAATTTAGAGAAGACGATGTACGCAGACCCCATTTTAATAAAATACATACATTCATGCATCCAACTAAAATAAAATTCAATCACATTGGTCAATTGTCCATAATCAATCCCATTTATTATCATACATATCACCATATACATCAATAAATAATATTCATCTCATGAATAATAAACATTCAATATATATATTGATATCATTTAATGGGCAAATTTAGTTAGTATAAAATCTAATTTTGAATCAAAATAAACCCCTTTATTTTAATCCAAATTTTAAATCAAAATAAAACTATTTTATTTTAATTTATCCAATTTTGAATAAAATAAACTATTTTATTTTAATCAAAATCTGTAATCAAAATAAACTCCTTTATTTTAATTAATTATGGAATCCAATTCCATGTAAAAAAATAACTCTTTTATTAAAGAAAATACGAATTCTCTTTCCTATTCACAAATAAATTCCTTTATTTTGAATAATATGAAATCTTATTTCATATCTAAATAAACTCCTTTATTTAAGGAAGCATGGATTCTCTTTCTATTCACAAATAAACTCTTTTATTTTGAATAATATGAAATCTTATTTCATATCTAAATAAACTCCTTTATTTAAGAAAACATAGAATTCAATTTCAACTCCAATTAATTATCATGTAATCATATTCCAACTCTAATTAGTTAGCATGAAATCCAATTTTAAAATTAAAATAAACTTTTTATTTTAATTATAAAATTATTAAGATATTATATATATATATATATATATATATATATATAATAATCCGCATCTCCTTTTTTAAAAAAAATAAAATTCACGTAATCAGACATTCTCAAAAGAATCTTATATGTAACTATTTTTAAAAAAGTTTGCAGGTGATACCCTTTTCTTTTTTTCTTTTTTTCCTTTTTTTAAAAGGAATGTTTGTTTCTCATCAAGCACCGAACGATGTCACCTCTTTTTTAAAAAAAAAAAAAATTCCTGCACGTTAACTATAATAAAGAACCTGTTATCTTTAATAACAGAAAGTCAACGAATTACGCGAATAATAGAAAGCGATAGAGAAAAAAAAAGAATCGAAATAACCGATTATAAAACATTTTTTTTAAATAAATTTTATACAACAAAATTATGCCCAATTAAATTGTTCTAAACACATATCAATATACATATTAAATTAGACAATTAATAATTCACATAAAGGTTTGGCTCTAATACCACTATTAGGTTTGTAATATTCAAGAATGTAATCAAATTGCACAAATAAGCGGAAATATGTAAAATCAGAGTTTTAAAATTTTACAAACCATATACCCGGATCACCATTTATGCATAATTATTAATTAAATGAAAAAAAAAGAACAAGAATCATACCCTTGAAGATCCGAGTTTACTCATGTACAAGTTCACCTCCAATCCTTTTCGCGTTCAACCTGAATCCATCGGGTTTGGTTCCTTCCTTTGATCAACGTTAGTCACCCAAGTGTTTGGCCTCTAGAGGTGATCCACCAAAGAAGAACAAAAATTCAAGAAGATGGGTGGTTGGCTAAACCCTAGTTTTTCTATCTCTATAGAAAAAGGCGTACTGTCTCAACTATTGGAATTACGTATGTTGTAAAAGTCAACAACCCCTTAACCCATAATAAGACTCCTATTATTTATAGATGTGGGCAACCCTTCTTAACAATTAAGCAATTGGGTTTTATTTTATTAATTAAATTCCTTTAATTAATTAGGCTCCCAATCTTATTAGAAATAATTAATTAAACTCTTTTAATTAATTGGCCTCCTAATCTTATTAGGATATACGTGAGTACTTTTATTAATTAATTCAAAAACTCCTTTAGGAATTAAATAATAATAATAGTAATAATAATAAGACTCCTCTTATTAATTTATATTTAATATTTCCAAAATATTAAATAATAAATATTAAGCTATTTAATTTATTCTATCACCATAGATTAAATTAAATATAATTAATTTATTATTACGATTATACAATTAACTTCTTAAATAATTATTCTTCCATTTATGGTGTGACCCTTTAGGTTCTCTATATTAAACCGGTTGTGAATAAATCAATTAGAACAATTCTAATCTTATTTAAATAAATAAATTAAACTATTAATTTATTTAAATAAATAATATTTTTTCTACAATAGGGATAAGCCTCCCTAGCGATCAACGACTTTCCAGATAATATAGATTTCAACATTAATCATAAAAGAACCTTTGAGTAAATAGTTACCGTACAATTCAATCCTTCCACCATACAATGTCCCAATTAAATATAAGACATGAAATTTCTGTCAAGTCTTATTTTATTTAATTATATGTATTTTGACTCTTAAATGCACAACTCCAAATAATGCAAATTAGAAACTCCTTTCTATTTTCATCCTGCCTTGGCCAAGGACTATTGAGTTGTCATTTATCGAATCACATAGGACATTTCTCTTCTTTTACTAGAAGTGGTAGATTCCTTATTGATCATACATTATCTCCATGTATAACTTATTATACCCAAGCATATCCTTTGATATACCCTAAGGGTCTTAAGGAATAAGTCAAAGTATAACTCATCATACACAAGATACTATGATGATCTCAAGTCCAAGGATCACTTGTACTACTATCACTACAGGAATTCCTATTGACAGGCAAGTAAAACTCCATTAAGTATTCCTTAACGAGCCACATTCAGTGAACTTATTCTCTAATAAGCACTTACATACTTGCTTAAGTGTCTCCACACAAATGATCATGAGATCAATCATCCTCATCCAATGAGCAAACAACGTATGTACCAATCTATCTAGATTCACTAATCCCCAATTTAGTAATCCAACGATTGAAAACTATTTTAGTTTTAAGCTTTCTAAGAATTTAGATCTCATTAGAATGATCATCATCATTATTCTAAAAGCATTACTTAAAACTATGGGTTTATCACATATTATAAAACAACATCATGTAGATAATTAAAAGTCTTTAATAAATTTATACTTTTTATTAATAAATGAATAAGATTGTTACAAAGTATATGCTTTATCATCAAACATGATTGGCTTGTGTGCATACTACTTTCACTAAAGGCCACAGATGACTTTCAACAAAATATAAACAAGAGGATGATGACAATTATATAAGAATTTAATAAAACAAGTTCAAGAATTAAATTATCTAGGAACTAATAACATCCAAATTGTCAACATGATAATTCTTTATAGAATAAAATTCAAAAATAATATTCATGTACCAAAAATAATTTGGACAAAAAAGAATTAATTTTTCGTCGTGAATAGTACTTCAGGAATAGTACCTCGTGAATAGTAACCCGACATGAAAAGTACTCCAAATACCTGAGTGAATAATATTCTGGTGAATAGTAATTTGGGTGAATAGTAACTCGTGAATAGTATTCTGACATGAAAAGTATCCCAAATACCCGAGTGAATAATACTAGAGTGAATAGTAATCAGGTGAATAGTAACCCATGAATAGTAACTTGTATCAGAAAATACAAAATAAAATGATATTTCATGACGAGTACAAAAGAAATGATATCTCATACGAGTATAATAGAATATACGAAACTGCAAATGAATTTTCACCCGTCATGTGGTAATCCACATATACAGATCATTTCCATAATTTAATAAGGAATGAATACAAAGGATCATTCACCATGCATGTGGTATTCCACATAGACAGGTTATTCCAACAGAATAATAAATAACAGAACCAGGTCAGGCGAGTTTCGCACCGACAGGATGTTCCAACAGAATAATAAAGAATGGAATAACAACAGAAATCACCATGCATGTGGTACTTCGCATAGACAGGTTATTCCAACAGAATAATAAATAATGGAACCAGGTCCGGCGTAAACGCACAGACAGGATATTCCAACAGAATAATAAAGAATGGAATAACAACATGAATCACCATGCATGTAAAGTCCCCGAACCCGGATACTTGAAACCCGAACTCGGTACTTCACGATACCATTTCTATAAGCGGAAATATTACTAATAATAATAACAATAATATAAATTTTAAACTTAACTTACATTTATCAGAGTTTAATCCCAAGTACACAACCTTTACTACATTTTTTACATGATATATAATACATATCATTAACTTAATACAATTTATCTATTACAAATGACACCAATAATATATTCTGTTTGCTTTACTTTTCACTTGGTCTTGGCCGAACTTTTCAGTTCTTCACACTTAGCTGAAAACATTTAAATTAAGCAAGGATGAGCATTTGAGTGCCCAGCAAGTATTTATATATATATATATATATATATATATATATATATAAGTTGAAATAATTTAAATGTTTTCTTTATAATATTCTTCTACAACCGGTCAATAGTTGTGAAGTAATCTGTTCCAATAACAATAACATAACAACCCTCGTTCAAATTTTTGAAACTGTGTATTGACTATACATGGGGTTTCTGTGACATACTATGAACATTGTTTTTCATTTTCGAAAAGGTTAAACAGAAATTCATCTGTAAACCGGCATTGCTTACGGGCCTGAGGGTATACAGTCCATGGGCCCTGTATTGATCAATACTACATTGCTAGAACGATATTATCGTTCATCCTTTGTCCGCCGTAGCGCATAAAAATTTTCCCATTATCGAGATGTTCATACCTGTCGGGTTTTTATAACAAAGGTCTTATATAATTCAACATATATGTATGTCAAAGGTGTATCAACATGTGATTAAATACAATGATTATCCAAGTGGGGACACTTGTATAATCATTTATAGAAATTAACGAATAGAATATATAACTGAATTATCATATACTAACATGTTGATAATCAATGTGCATATATAATATAGGCTTAAAAATCTGTACAATAATAATATAACTTTGAAATATTCTTACACTTGTCCAATGCATAAAGAAAACGCAAAGGTAGGATACTTGCCTGATGCGCTGCTTACAATTACGCAACTTAGATTTATCTTTTCTATCACGACCTATCATTAATCAGATCATTTTAGTGATTAGTACAACATAACGTACACATAACACTGCCTATTGCAGTCAGCACATTCCCTATTCACATTATCACACATGTTCAACAATCGTTGACTTACAAACAAACATCAACACATTCCTAATCACATTCTCACACAACTTTAACAACCATTGAATCACAAATAAACAGTTATCCAAACAATCTATCTAAGTCCAGATCAATTTCTGAAATATGTCGGTCTACCGACAACTTTATCGGTTAAAAATCGAGTCTAAAACTCTATCCCAAAGTTCAATATCCAAATAGTTAACTTAAACATCAATCATACTATTTTTCATAGTCTTATAATAATTATTAAATAATTATTACCATTTACCATAAATTTTGAAATATCAGAATTATTATTAAATGATTTAAATATCAAACAATTATATTATCATTAACATTTAATCAATATTAAACTATTAATGAAACCATTGCCAAAATATTAAAGTTATGTATAATAACTCAAAAATATTTTTAAAACATTTATATTACCCTTAAATTATTTTTAAAACATTTAAAATTATTCTTAAACAATTACCATTAATATTAAAATATTAATTTATCATTATCCAAATATTAAAAGTTATTAATTACAACTTTAAAATATTTGTAATTCACTTATATCCTTTTTAAATGATTTTTAAATAAATAAAACCATTTTTAAACTATTTATTTAATATAATTATTAAATAAACTTAATATCATTAATCATTAAATAAATATCATTAATATTAAATCATTAATGAAATTATCCCTTAAATATTAAAAGTTATATTTTATAACTTAAAATATCTTTAAACACTTTATTTTCATTTAAAATGATTTTTAAAATAATAAAATCATTTTAAAACTAATTTATTTAATATAATTATTAAATAAACTAAATATCACTAATAATAAATTAATATCATTAATATTAAATTAATAATATTTTTCATGATAAAATATCAAAAGTCATATTTTATAACTTAAAATATTTTTATAATACTTTAAATGATTTTTAAAATCATAAATTTTATTTTCCATAATTTATTTAATATATTTATTAAATAACTTAAACATCATTAATATTAATTAATTAATGAAATTTCATCACAAAATATTAAAATTCATCAAAAATGACTTAAAATATTTTCCAACACAATAATATAATTTTTCATGATTTTTCATGAATTAAAACTATTTTTAAATAATTTATCTAATTTTGTAATTAAATAAATAAATACCATTTATATTCCAAAAATATTAAATATTGTTAAAATATACTCAAAATAATTAAAAACTATTTTTCAGACTTTAAAATAATTTTTCAGAATTTATTTTGTATTTTTCATAATTAAAAACTATTTTTTTTCTATTTTTAATCAATTTCCGGAAATTCAGAAATTAAATTAATTAGAATCCGTCGCTAAAGGCTATAGCGACAGACAACCGTCGCTGTTGGTGTTCTTGAGCTCAAGAACACTGACATGGCCAGTTTCATGGTGGCTCGTTTGACCGTGTATAACTTTCAGTCCAAAATGTTTCTGGGAGATCTATAAGTTCCAGATTGTAGTTCTCATGTAATACTACAACTATCAACAAACATCATGGCTAAACAACATCATATCTAAGAGTTATTAGCCATCAAAGTAGTTTGTCAGAGCTGTTCTTCATGAAAAACAGTTCGTGGGGGTTACTTTGGACCTCTATAACTTGAAATCCGTGTAACGTTTATGTGATCTATCAATTACAGTGTGTAGACAACGTGTAGGACTACAACTTTAAAACTTAACATCATCATAACAATAAAAGATCCAACCGAAAATCGCTGGTTAAAGTTCACCACGGAAAACGCTCAAAAATTTTCTAGGTTCATGTTCTTGACAGTTTCGGTCAACGCTGTTTTACCGTTTATAACTCCTGATCTATAACAGATATGAACTTGATTCTTTTTCCATATTAAAGACCACATATCAGACTACAAATAACAACTTAAAAACAACAAAAATCATGATCTAGAAAAGATCTATAGCCACTGACATATGACTGTCAGACCAAAATTTTCGGTTTTGACAGTTTGCTTAAATCTTCAAATTCGTGCACTTTGATGTTATGGGTCATGGATTTAACAACCCAGAACATCAATTGACATCTTATTTCACAACTTTCAACAATCAATTGCAACATTTAACAACAAATCGAAGGATTTCTAGAATTAGGGTTTATACCTCTTTTATGCTCAATTCTTGATTTTTTGTTTCTGATCTGTTGTTTGTGATTGTGGGGCTTGATAATGGGTCTATAAAACTTAAAAAATTCGTTGGTTCTAGTGAGAGAGAGTCAAGTATGAGATTTGAACAAAATTAGTGTAAAAATGATTTTCTCTTTCCTTAAATTTATTTATAGACAACATGGTGCATGAATAAGGCTGGCTAGGGCTGATTTGCTGTCCTTGTGAGTCACCAAGAGTTGGTAGGGTTGGCCAACCACTCAAGATTTTACAAGATTTACAAGCAAGCTCATTAAAGAATGCAAAAAGGGTATTTTGGTCATTTGATAATTCATTTAAATGGCATTCTTGTCATTTACAAACCCTTAGGGTTTAGGGTTTAGGGTTAGGGTTTGATCCAAGCAAACAAAAATCTAGGATTTCCAAAATTAGAATTTAGCAACTAGGGTTTATAAAGAAAATAAAATTATTTTAGTTTCTAAAATTTAAAAATTAAAATAATTAACTAGATTAGGTTAATAATTAAATTATACAAGAACACTAGGGTTTAGTACCCCTACCCATATTAACCTTGCCAATTAGGCAATTAGTGTTTACAATTCCGATAATTAGGGTTACCATAAGCAAATTAGGGTTTCTAACTTTTGAAATTAGGGTTTATAATACAAAAAAATTAATAAGGATTTTAAATGATTACGATTCTCCCTAATTAGGGTCAATACATATAACACCGATCAAAAATCACATTATCGTGATTACTTAACGACTTAACAAATTCGCAAAGTCATGAATGACTTTTACATTAGGATTTCAAATCAATTAGGGTTTAATAGTTTGAAACTAGGGTTTCTATTTATTAAATAGGGTTTCTAAATATTAAATAGGGTTTAATAACAAAATTATATAATGCATAACATATATCATATAACACAGTTAAACAACAATCTTGAACTCACAGCTGAGTTTCAAATTAGGGTTTTAACACTTAAAATTAAGTTTTTAATAATTTAGGGTTTCTAGAATTTTAATTAGGGTTTACCTAATTAATACATTTAATACATGTCATAAATTATATAACACACTTATAAAACAATCTTGCACTCTAATTTGGATATCAAATTAGGGTTTAACATTATTACTAAGGTTTGGTCATAATACGCCGTAATTGACCAACCATTATCAATACAGAAATACAGTACATAGTCATAGCACTGAAAAATCAAAATATAATTAGTATTATATTATTATCATCATTCCTTATCCCATAACCAAAATTAGGGTTACCATTAACACTAAAACTGTTCCACACATTAACATTACACACATAACCATACATATCTATAACACTAACAAATAATAATATAATATTATTATTTTCATTCCTTGATCAAAACCCAGAATTAGGGTTTGGATTCCATATCTAATTTTATCTGCCATAATTAACCTTATAATTAAGTAGAAATAATTTACTTAATATCTTGAACAAAATTCATATAATAAAATAAGTATTATAAAAATTCTATATTCATATCATATATTATTCAATTAATATAATTATCATATTTTCATGGAAAATAAACATTAAAAACATTTTTACTATAAAACTAATTATTATTAGAATATAATTTATAATGAACAATAATTCTAAAATAAAATTATTCATAACCATTCATGTAATAAATATATTTTATATTCATCACATAATTACATACATAATACCTTTCACGCAATTCTTACCTTTAAAATAAATAATTATTCTAAAATCATTTCCTATATTATTTAAATAATATAAGATTATATTTTCCTTGAAAAATAATTACTAAAACATTTCTAATAAGGAATTAATTAGTATAAAAATATAATTGATAATAATCAATAATTCTAAAATAAATTTATTTGCAATACTTAATGTAATAAATAAATTTTATTTATCACACATATAATTATAATTACACATTACCTTGACACATATCATTCATATTTATTTTAATAAATAAATAAAAAAACATTATACGCAAAATTTATGATTCATTTCTATAGAAAATATCGGGTTGTCACAATGCATGCGGTACTTCGCACAGACAGTATATTCCAACAGAATAATAAAGACGGAACTAGGTCCGGCATAAAACGCACAGACAGGATATTCCAACAGAATAATAAAGAATTGAATAACAGAAGAATTTCACCAAGTATAGGGTAGACCGCGTATACAGGTTATTCCAACAGAATAATAAAAAATGGAATAACAGAAGTTCTCTTCATGAATATGAAAAAAAATATCTCTTACCTCAAAATAAGAGTGGATACTGGAATAGTGAGGGAGCAGACTTCTCTTACTCTTTCTCTCTGTAATTTCTCTCTATAATAATGGCTCTAAAGCTTTAGTGAATTGGTGAAAAATGAAGGACGAATGAGCTTCTATTTATAGAAAAATATAGTTTTGATAATTGCACATTTTGGGGCTCGAAAAATTACAGTACAATACCTCCAACTTTTTCTTCATTTTTAATTTAGTCCTGTAAGTATTATCAATCTTGCACCAACTCCCCTAATAGTAAATCATGTGAATCAATAGTAAATTATATGACTCAATAGTTCTAGACATATGAAAATACGAATTAAAGTATAATACCTCCATCTATACCTCCATCTTTAATTTAATCATGCAAGTATTATCAATCTTGCACCAACTCCCCTAATAGTATAAGAATGTGATTCAATAGTACACACATGTGAACAAATAGTTATAAAAGCATGTGAATAAGTAGCAATTAATTACTCATTTATCCGATAAATTACCCGATTTATCAATATAACCCCCAAATATCAATTATCACCGGAATAGATATCGATTTCAACTAACACGAATAATCCCAACACAATGGAACTATCACATTCATCTTTAATCAACACGAACTTATTCATCATTAATATTATAACTCACAATATTTAACAACCAGGTTGTTCCCAGGAAAGAGGGGCTTTCCAATAAGGATTTCTCCTTATTAGCGCGCAATTAGGTGACCAAACCTCTCCTTGGCAGAACTTCTAGACATTGTAAATATTGAAATTTAATAATATGAATAACTTTGTCATCTTAATTATTGATTTAATAATATATCATATAATGCAGATGATAATGTGACAATAATCGAATCAATAATATGAGAGATATGATGCAGCAATTACTATAGCAATAATTGAGTATAACTGAGTGACTTCGCACGTAAGCATCAATGACCAATACTGTGTGCCACTATGTAACCACGCGTATTACTGTTCTTTTACTACCGATTAGTTCAACAGTATTAACGGTAAAACTTCCGTCGTTATTTTCATAAAAATATTTCTGTCGTTTTCTCAATCCAACAATAATTCTGTTGTGGGGTCCACCAATGATTGTGCCGTCGAATGAATATTCCCCGACATAAACAATATTCTCCGACCAATAGAATATAATATAACAACTTGAATACTTTATAAATATTACCCACAACTATAACATTATATTAAATCGACACCATAATATTCAAAAAAAATTCAAGAAATTTAAATCTTTATTCGTAAAATTTTGGATTTTACAGTAATGCATTTTGTTATCCGCATTTTGTTATTCACATAATATATATATATATATATATATATATATATATATATATATATATATATATATATATATATATATTGATTAGTAATTATTGTGTTGTTTAAGTCTATCAATGATGTGTTTCATGTTATTAAGGGCCTATGATGAGAATGTCAAATAAGTAGCAAATACAGTATTGGGTATTAGAACTATGACACAATGATCGTTTATGAATCGAATCATAAGTTTGTTTGGAATTGGTATAAAAGGATAGCACGGGTAACAAACATATGTGTTAATTGGTTAAGTTCAAACTGGTACCTAAATGGTCTCTAAAGGATAATGTTAGAGTGAATGATAAAATGACAAGGATGGATGGTAAAGGCTAAAGTTAGGCAAGAACCTAAGTTTGGAGAATGTTATGTGGGGTATATATGCTATCTAAAAAAAATATGAATAAACACCGTAGCGTGCTTATCTAGTTTTGTGGCCTTTGTTACTTGAGCAACTAAGCCCGAGTGGATTGTCTTTACACCTAGTGCCCTAAGGTCTTAATGGTCTGCGAGTTGTTGGTCGAAAGCTCGTTAAGGTAGAATTGAAAAGCCTAAGGGAATAAGACACTGCATAGCTATGTGTATAAAAATAAAACGGGAAATAAGAGCAAAAAGCACCCGTATTTATATGAAAAAAAGAGAAAAAAATTGGAATAAAGCATAAGTACCCCGTGTGATCCCTTCAGATTTGTGATTGCTTGATTTTAGTTGGAACTATCTATTTTTGAAATTTTTAAGTTTGTGCTGCATGATTCCTTCTAAGAGACTGGTTATGTATTGAATTTGAGTTAGTATCGGTTATCATGGATGTGACACACACACACATACACTATACCAGTGGTGATGGCTTGAGATTCGAGGATTAAAGCATATTTGTAGATTGGTTTTTGATGGTTGATATTGTATAGTTGCTTATTTTCGCTGAGGCCGTTAAGATAATGTTGATTCTGCGATATTGTTGGATTTGATAGCATATAAGTGAATTCATATTCATATCATTACATTGCATATAGTTGTTTTGTGCTCGAGGACTAACACGGTTTAAGTTTGGGGGATTTTGATAAGTGTATTTTATATACGCGATTTAATATCCAATTCATGCTTATTTGTTGCTACATTCTTGTGATCATGTTCAGTTTTACTTGTGTTATGTTATTTCATATGTAGATTGGTGGTTGTGGCATTCAACGTACAATTGGTAATATTCGGTGCGATTGGGACTCAAATGGAGCGTGATTGGAAACAAGTTAGAAGAGCAGCATAGTCAGTTAACAGAACACACCCCCGCTGGGGCGGGCATGAACTGTTTATAAACCCTCGTCGGGGCGGGGGGTCTTACAATCCAGTTATCAGTGACATAGCCCGTCGGGGCGGGCATTATATAACTACAAACCCCCGCCGAGGCGGGGGTCCTTATTCGAGCAAATCAGAAGCATAGCCCGCCGGGGTGGGCTTACATAGCATACAAACCCCCGCCGGGGTGGGGGTGGAAAATTCTGAGTGTCCTGTTTTGTTTGCAATACTTATTGGGCACGAGTTTTGGCTTGTTGCATGGTAATATAACTCTATTTGATAGAGAATTCGGCTGGAGTTTTATGCTAGATATCTATTACTCTATCAAAGAGAACAAGGAGATTGGAGGGAGGAGAATTACGAAGATCTAAGCTGAGTTTTTGATAGCAAGTGTGGAGGAGTATTTCGAGGAGTTTTTCAAGACAATTGCAATTTTAGTCTACGTAAAGGGTGTTCTTCAATATTTTTCGTGTTAGATTATTATTTGTAATTGGAAGAATGATTTCTATGATATATTCAGTGTTTATTTCGTTTATTATGAACTAAGTCACTTTTTAGGCTTGTGATGGATCCTTAAGTGAATCGATGGTTTTGTAAACTTTGATTTCTAATTTAGTAAGCTATCTCCAGTTTATCTATATTAATTTGTGCTTGAATCTATGAATTGTCTGATCAATAATTCTTTGTGGAGTTGGATGGAATCGAGAGAGGATATTCAAATCTAGACCTAGTTGATATAGCATGTGTTCAGAATTTTGTTAGTAGTTTAAACTTGATGAGTGTTAAGGTAGAGATATGCTTGACACCGCATGTAATCGGATAGAGAACTTATTCTTCAACCTTCTTCAATTGTAATTCACATAGAGATATAGTGGGTTAGTTGATTAAGGTGTTTAACGGATTTCTATCTTAATTGTGGATTGAAGTTAATAGGGTATTAGTGCATCGAGAGATGGTTAATACTACATTCATGTTCTTGACTAATAATTTGGGATAGTGCATTAAATTGGGATAAAGATGTTAAAATCAAAGTGAAGCTTAGGGTGAAATCATAAGTCTAATTCTCCATTAATTGTTTTAAAATTCAGATTTTGATATTTATGGTTATTTTGTGTTAATTTAATTATATTTAAATTTTAGTTTTGTTAATTTAAATTATTAAGTTTGACTTGTTTAATAAAATTAGGGTTAATAGAAGATTAGTAATTATAAGTTAAGGTTATTGCTAATTAATCTCTTTGGGAACAATACTCTACTTATCACTTTATTACTTGTTGACCACGTATACTTGCGTGTTATGCGTAATTAGATTTTATCCAACAGCTAGATCAGCCAGGGATGCATTGATTGTGGAGCGGGATGCCGCCCTATCTACTAGGGATGTGGCCATAATAGACAAAACTTCCATGAGATCCCATATGACTGGCATCATTGCCGATATGAGTGCATACATTGATGAGCATCATGTCACCATGCGGTTAGCCTCTGATCTGCTAGCTCGTGTAGATACCATTGGGTAGTAGCTTGCAGCTTTACCTCCATCTTCATAGAGGGATGTTATGTTAGATCTGATAGTCTGTATACACGCAGATCCGTAGATAGCTTTGTATTTTCCTACACAGACTAGCTTAGCTATTTTGTCATGTACATCACAGATGTATATATCAAACAGTATTATATATGGCAGAGAAATATGTTTTGATTTACTTCCCTTTTAGTTATGCCTTGATACTTGCTTGATATTTGCTTGTTTCTTCAGGGCCTTGTGATCTCGATGTATTCTGAACTCATCCTTGATATGAGAACATTGAGCCATCGAAGGATTTCTCAAAACGGATCCTTGATCTATATGTATCCCTACCATATTTGGTGTCTTGGGACTGGTTTCTATATGGAAATGTGGAGAGGAGTGTGGCTTTTCCTCTCTGAGATTGACCGCACCATAGATGGTCGCTAGTACTTCTATTTGTGAGAAGCCTAGTTAATTCCATCTCTTATGGATTGGTGTTTCTCTTTGAGGCACAACCGCAGCTTAGATGGTCACCGAATCCCCTATTTGTGAGGAGAGGTTGGGTAATTCCATCCCCTTGGTCTGAAGCCGATGAAATGTGGTGTATTGAAGGTTGATCCCAGTACCGTGTGACAAGTATTTTTGTTCTGGTAGGGGGTTAGACTGAACCACAAATGGCTGCCTATGTACTCCTATTGAAGAGGAGATTAAGTTTGCGTAGTTCAAACTTGGTGTAAAAGGTTCAACGCTGAATGTGAAAGGCAGATGGGTGTAGAAGCTTTATTGATGAAGAAGGGTGTAGAAATGTTTTTGTTGTTTTTGTAGAGGAAGGGCACAAATGTTTTTGTTCTTTTTTTGTTTATTGCGATCGGGCCATATAGAATATGGTTGCCTACGTACTCCCGGGTATCAGGGAGATCAGGTCGACGTAGTTCGCCCCTTAGGATGAATTGCAGCCGAAGAGAAGTGTGAATCCCATGTGCAGGCTATACTGCGGGGAGAAGAAAGTTTGATCCCATAATGGGGACAAACTGCAGGTGTGTAAAAAGTTTGATCCCATCTTCAGGACAAACTGCAAGTGTAGAAAAGTTTGATCCCGTCTTCAGGATAAACTGCAGGTGCAAAAAGTTTGAACTGGGGTGAAACCAGGCTGCTGGCTTGAAATGTGTTTCCCTGAGGGGCAGAAGAGTTTGTAAAAAGATAGGGTTCAAAATCAGACTGACTGGTGATTGGATGATCAATACCAAGATGTTTGCTTGATGGTAACTTCAGACATGGTACCATTTCATGGTGTTCGAGTTGATAAGCTGTGGAAATTCATCGCCATCCATGTCCTGTAGTATAAGAGCACCTCCTGTCAATACCTCCTTGACAATAAACGGGCCTTCCCAGTTAGGAGTGAATTTTCCCTTAGATTGATCTTGGTTGTTAATGATCTTCTTCAGAACCAAGTCATGTTATTTGAATTATCATAGCCGGACTTTTCTATTGTAGGATCTTGCAATCCTTTACTAATATAACTGACCATGGAAGATAGCCGCGGTTCACCTTTCGTCTATTAGAGACAATTGGTGATACCTATCTTGTACCCATTGGTCTTCATCCAACTGAGCATCCATCAACACTCTAAGGGATTCCATTTCCACCTCGATAGGGAGCACTGCTTCCATCCCATAGGCTAATGAGTAGGGGGTTGCCTCAGTGGAAGTACGCATGGAAGTTCTGTTGGCTAATAAAGTCAGAGGCAAGAGGTCAGACCATCCTTTGTGATTGGCGGACATTTTCTGCATGATCTTCTTGATATTTTTATTATCCGCTTCAACAGCACCATTCATCTTTGGACAGTAGATGACAGAGTTAAGGTGTTTGATATGGAATTTACTGCATAACTCCTCCATCATTTTGTTGTTGAGGTTTTTAGCATTGTCTGACACAATAACCTTGGGTTGTCCATATCGACAGACTACATTATTTCTGATGAAAGCAATGATGACTTCTTTAGTAACCCTGGGAAGGAGGCTGCTTCTACCCATTTGGTAAAGTAGTCGATCATGGTGAATATGAATTGATGTCCATTACTGGCTTTGGGCTCGATGGGCCCAATCACATCCATTCCCCACATTGAGAAGGGCCATGGAGAACTCATATTATGGAGTTTCCTTGGAGGGGCGTGGATAGCATTCCCATGAATTTGGCATGGATAGAACCTCTTGACGTGATCATCACAGTCAGCTTTGAGTGTAAGCCAATAATGCCCTGTTCTGAGAATTTTATTGACAAGTAAGGAGCCGCTCATGTGTGGGCCACATACTCTGCTATGGATCTCATCCATGAGCCTCTGAGCTTGGTCTTTGTCCAGACATCTGAGGAGACCTAATCATGCATCTCTCTTGTAGAGGGCATCTCCGCTCAGGTAGAATTTCATACCAAGTCGATGGATCCGCCTCTTCTCTGTTAGGTTCGCCTTAGCGGGTGTAGATCTATCTCGCAGATATTCCTTGATATGCTGATACCAAGGGTGGTGGATGGGAGGTAGCTCATCCGATACTTCTCCAACATAGTTCCCATAAATTGGGGCCTTTGCAAAGCAAATGTGATGCTTGGCATGTTTTTCTTGTCAAGTATATGAATCAAGGAGGCCAACATTGCTAGTGCATCCTCAAAATCATTCCTACTGCGAGGAATGTGTAGAAAGTAGATTTCTTCGAACTTTAAAGCCATCTGTAAAACTTGTCGATGGTAAGGCAGTAAATGTAATTCTTTGGTTTGATAAATTCTTATGGATTATTTGATTACCAATTCGGAATCCCCAAAGATAGTTAACCGTCTGATGCCCATTGAACGGGTAAGTTTTAGCCCCATGATACAGCCTTCATACTCAGTTGTGTTGTTGGTGCTGACAAACTACAATTTGACGGCACGCGATACTGTTCCCTCGTATCAGATATTAAAACTGCTCCAGCTCTAGAGCCTTCTGTGTTAACAGCTCCATCAAAATACATTTTCCATATGTGGAATGCATCATATCGATGGTGTTGCTGAACTGTCATTACCACTTCATCGGGGAAGTATGTTTCTAAGGGTTTATAATCCCCTGCAGGTGCGGCAGCCAGTTGATCCGCAATTCCTTGACCTTTGACAGACTTTTGCGTCACGTAGACGATGTCAAATTGTTGTAGGATCAACTACCATCTGGACAGTCGACAATTCATTATGGGCTTACTGAACACATACTTGAGAGGATCCACGCGAGATAAGAGATGGGTTGTGTGACCATGGAGGTAATGTTATGACCTCATGGAAGCCCATGCCAAAGAACAACAAGTTTTCTTAATCAGAGTGTACTTGTGTTCACTAATGCTGAATCTTTTGCTGAGGTAATAGATAGCTCGTTCTTGGCCTCTATCGTCTTTTTGCCCCAGCATGCAACCCATGGCATTGTCATTAATGGACAGGTACATGAATAGGGGAACATCATCCCTGGGTGGTACCAAAACAGGAGCGCTACCCAACTGCTCTTTAACGGTAAGGAAGGCTTTCTGGCACTCATCATTCCATTTCATGGAGGAGTTCTTCCTTAATAACTTGAAGATGGGCTCAAAGGTTGCTGTGAGTTGAGAGATAAACCTGCTAATGAAGTTTATTCTTCCCAAAAATCCCCGCATTTCCTTCTCTGTCTGAGGAGTGGGCATTTCCTTGATGGCTTTGATTTTTGTGGGAATTATCTCAATCCCTTTGTGGCTGACTAGGAAACCTAGCAACTTGTCTGATTTGACACCAAAGGCGCACTTGGCTGGATTCAACTTCAAGTTGTACTTACGCAACCAATTGAATAATTTTTTTGAGATGGTCTAAGTGGTCTTCTTCCCTTCGGGACTTGACAATGATGTCTTCCACATAGATCTCTATCTCTTTATGCATTAGCATTAGATCATGGAAAAGAGCCATCATAGCTCGCTGGTAGGTTTCCTCGGCATTGATGAGGCCGAATGACAATCTTCTGTAGCCAAAGGTTCCCTAAGGCGTGATGAAAGCAGTTTTCTCACGATCTTCCTCAGCAACCATAATCTGATGGTACGCCGCAAAGCAATCCGCAAAGGAGTATATGCCATATTGAGCAGTATTTTCAATAAGAATGTGAATAAAAGGTATGGGAAAGCTATCTTTAAGGCAAGCTTTGTTCAGATCCCGATAATCCACGGAAACTCACACCTTTCCTCTGGGTTTAGGTACGAGAACAATGTTGGATATCCACTCCGGATATGTAGACACCATGATAATGCCAACTTGAAATTGTTTCATAATTTCCTATTTAACCTTTAAACTCCACTCAGGTTTCAATCGCCTGAGTTTCTGCCTAACTGGCTTGAATCCTTCCTTAATGGGAAGGAGATGAAGAACAATGTCAGTAGACAAACCCACCATGTCTTCATGAGACCATGCAAACACATCCTGGAATTGGGTTAATAGCACAACCATGTCATTCCGTTGGTTTGGGGTGAGGTCTGAACCAATCTGGATTAGCTTAGGGTTTTCTAAGGTTCCAAGATTGAAAGAAGTGGTTTGGTCAAAGTTGGGTTTAGGTTTATTTGCAACCCATTCCTTAATCTCTTGTGCCATTCCTTAATCTCTTGTGGTGTCTCAATGTCCTCTTGCATGTCCATCAAGTCTGATTCCTACTTTGCATCAAAGTTACAGCCCTTGTGGAGAGAAGGCACATCATCAGCAAGTGCAGGCACATCTAAATTCAGAGTCCTGAAATTAAAAGATGCTTTCGGTTAATATATGAAACTGTTTAATCATACAAAGTGTTAGTATGTACTGATAAAATAACTGCTAATACTGTATATAAAAGTAAGCAATTAAAGTTATATATAGGGCAGAGGGATTTTCTACCTGTTTTACCCTCGTCGACCAATGCATGGAGTGTTGCTCCAATTGTCGAGGGCAAAGTCCTGATGGACTGCAGTGATGGAGGGATTATCATTGTCTTCCTTTTCCTGAATGATAACCATGACATCTGGGCAATCATCGTCTGGGGTATATCTGTTTGTATGTTCACCATGGACAATGATGCATATGCTTGACATCATCAAGGCGATGTCATATTTACGTTTCTGCTCCCTTTCTTCCACTTTGGGATCACGAATCAGCACCTCTTTTGCTTTGAATGGTACTGGTTTAGGAAACAGCATATCCATAACATGGGCTGGCACCTTTATTGGAGACTGTATCAGCTCATGTTGTGCAGATGGAGAAAATTACCGTGTGGCGGAAGCTTGAGGAACCTATTTGTGCTTATACGGATTCCTATGACGAGAATTGGCAGAATAGCCTAGTCCGGTTGTCCTAATTTTACTGGACACTTGAATAGGGTGCTTAATAATCTATTGATTTTTACCAAGCCCTTGTCCAGGCTGATGACCCAATGACATCATTTCTTGTGTGGCCGACATAACCTCGGCAAAAATCTTGGGTACGGGAAGTGGTATTCCAATAGGATGGTATTATATGCTACTCACTTCCAAGGTATGAAAACTGACCGGCTCAACTTCTGAATTGAAGCTGATGATTGGTAGATCTCCTTGTTCAGGACACTCCGGCTCAGTGTTAATAATGACTAGACTGTTGTTGACAATGTATTTGAGTTATTGATTTAATGTGGAGGAAATAGCTCCAACCATATGTATCCATGGTCTCCCCAATAGCAGGTTGTATCATGAATCTATCCTGAGGACGTGGAAGGATACATTAAATGTATTAGGACCAATCTCAATTGGCAATTTAATCTTTTTGACGAAATTTCGTTGGGATCCATCAAAAGCTTTGATCACCGTATGGCTGTTTTGGATCCGTTTGAGATTGACATTCATCTTCACCAAGGTGACATAAGGACATATATTCAAAGATGAACCTCCATCTATCAAAACTTCAGATAACATATACCCGGAAGATAAAACTGCGATGTGCAATGGCTTACAATGACCGGTCCCTTCGGGAGGTATGTCGTCATCAGTGAAGGATATCACATTGTTGTTGAAAATGTGATCAACCATATGTTGAAATTTTTCCACATTCACTGATTTCGGTAAGTAGGCTTCTTCCAAAACCTTCAATAAAATCTTCCTATGATCTTCGGAAGAGAAAACCAAGTCCAGTATTGATATCTGATGTGGAGCTTCTCTCAAGCTTAGAACCACATTGGCTTCATTATGACCCATAGTGCGGAGGAATTTTTCAATCTTTCCCATGGGAATCTTCCCCTTTGCTTTGAGGGTAAGCTTCATAACCCTTTGAGGAAGATACAGTGGATTTTCCTTTGACACTATAGCAGTAGTATGAGACGTGGATCCTTCAGCTTCTCCGTAATTCCATGGAACTTTGTGTAAGCTAACAACAGGATATTATGGTCTCAAAGGTAAAGAAATTGGCTCCAGTGCGGCCACTTTCAAAGGATTGTCAGCTCCTTTGAGTTGAATTGTTTGTATGGGAAATGCTTTGACAGTCTCATCATCTTTAACGGATATAACTGCTACTGATCCCTTTCATTTGGTAGGACATGTACTCCCACTCTCAAGTTACATAGTGTCATCGTCTGTTATCTGCAGGACACCGCTATCAATAAGATTTTGAATGACATGGCGGAGTGCCCAGCATTCGTATGTGCTGTGACCGCAAGAATAGGAATGATATTGACAAACTCCATCGGAGTTGAACCATCCTGCACGGGGATTGATTGGAGGTATAAGGGAGGTAATTCTTCCTTCATTGATTAACATTTGAAATATTTCCTCCATAGGTTGGCCCAGATAGGTAAACTCCCTCTGATTGCAAAATCCCAACGGGCTTTAGCATTTGCTCTCTTTGCAACCTTATTCTTCATATCATCGCTTTCTGAAGGTGAGGATGGAGCATTCATAACAAAAGGAAAGAGATAAGCATGCTCCTGGCTGACTAATTGGCGTGTGACTTGATGTTGGTGGGTCACTAGTTCTGCTAATTGCTCAATTTGTTTGCAAAGAGCTTTCATCTTTCGTTCCATAGTAAATTGGAACTTTGCATAATCCCATTTTTCAACACCATCTTTAATGGTCTTGGATGATTCACCGTTAAGACTGGAACTCTGTCCAGTGCTCCAACTGATCATGTTTACCTCTTCTTCTATGTGTTAAGGAAAATGGCTGTCTTGCACATGAGGTTAATCTGGTTTGGTGACCATGATCTCACCGTTGTCTATTAAATCTTGGATCTTATGTTTCAAGGCCCAACAATCTTGAGTATCATGTCCAGGTGCTCCGGCATGATAAGCACACTTTCGAGTAGCATTAAAACCCCTCCCATTAGGGTTGGCTGGTGGAAGAAGACGTGTGATTTTCTTCTGAGTAGTCAGAAGAGCAAGAATATTCTCGAGCGAGTCCCCTAAGGGTGTGAACATTCGAGGTCGCTTTGCTTCTCCACTTTTAGTCAATGGAGGGTTTGAAGACTGTGCTTAAAAAGGGGAGTAATTTCTCCTCTGTATATGCATATTCTGACTGCCTTTCTGACCTTGTAGTATCAAGGAAACATCCTCCTCATTCTTTTTATGGACCCTCCGGGGGTTGTTTCCATAAGATTCGGACTGGATGTACTCAGCAACTGCTTTAAGAGCGGCTATGTCTTGAATTTTTCCTGACTTTAATCCCATCTCAACCATCTCTCCGTGCTTGATCATTTCAGAGAATGGTTTGCCAATACCAGCTAAAACTCTCTCATAGAAAGGATTTTCCTGTACGTCTATGAAATTCATGACCATTTCTGATTCTGTCATAGAAGGAATAACTTAAGCAGCAAGGCACCTCCACCTTTAAGCATACTCTCTGAATGACTCATTGGACTATTTCTTGACCTTGGTAATCTGATACCGGTCAGGAGCCATCTAAGATTAAAAAATGTATTGAGTGAGGAAGGCGTGAGCTAGCTCTTCCCAGCTATAGATCTTTGAGTTATCTAGTCTGGTATACCATGAACGGGTTTCTCCAGTCAGACTCTTCTGGTACAGCTACATTCTGAGCTTTTCATTTTCTACATAAAATCCAAGTTCTCCAATGAACACTTTCAAATGTGTATAAGGATCCCCTAATCCATCGTATTTTTCAAAATTAGGGGTTTTGAATTTCTCTGGATAATGAAACCCAGGAAATATACAAAGGTCAGCATGTGAAACACTTCCATGTGTTCCAATCCCTTTGAGAACACAGATAGTTTCCTCCATTCGGAGGACCTTTTTCCTGATGTCACTGGTGTCTGGATCTCCTTTGAGATGGGTGTTTTCAGGGTATTTGTTAGTTGTATCCAACTGAGGTTCTGGAATTGTTTTTTCCAAACCTTGAGCTCCTCCTTGTGAAGAGGATTCTGTATGTGTAAGCATCTTTGTACCCTGAGTAGATTGATTCAATTCTTTCAGCAGAACAGCTAAATCCATGATTTTTTTACTCAATCCGTCAAATTCTTCTCGGGAAACAGTATTAGACTGGTCAGAAGAAGACATGATTGGCTGTAGGCTCGTTACCTTTTTGAATTTTGAGAAGGTAACAGGCCCAATTGCTTCCCTACAAAATACTTATGTAGTTTAGTCTTAAGGATAATGTAAATGTTATCATGATGTGCCCGTTTTAGGAATATAGTCCTATAAAAACGGTTGTTAACTGATACCATGTTATGTATGTGCAGATATTCTTCATATTTTCCATTACATATAGATGATCATGGAATAAAAAAATTACAAGTAAATGCTTTTACAAGTAATTTGAAAATGGAAAGCATGAAGAGACTTTCCTCCGCGTTTGGTTTATCAGAGGTTGACCTATCTTAGGATTACTCTCACGACTTTTTGGTATGAAAGTTCCCAGATCATCGCAATCTACTTGACGGGAATCTGGGTGGTGCCTTTCCTGAGCCTCGTTAGAATTAGTCTTCCTACGAGTCCAGTAATCAAACACCGACAGGATAGCCTCCTGGTGGAGTGACCACACAACATACATTCACATACAATGTGTCTCACCGTTTATGCAAAATGATGACATGTGCGAAGCACTAATATCACAGATAGATATTTAGCAGTGCAGTAAGTAAAATGAATTCGTACACATTCATCATAAATGTAAATACAACATTCACACACAAACATATAACAATTTTGAAAAGCTTGTAATAGCGGCTTAAGCCCTCTTAATGGATTCCCTAGCTGAGTCGCCACCTGTCGACGTCGGGATTTTTAGTTGTCCCTTTTCGTTACTTGTTTATTGGTGTTCTCATGTTAATGTGAGATTTGTTTGAAAAAAATAAGTGAAAAAGGTCCAACATGTGTAATGTCGACGATTTGACTTTAAGAGTCGCCAGTTAGTATTTTTAACTGGTTGCACCAACGTAACCGAAAAGGTTTGCACAGTGACCCAGTGATTTGACACTACTAAACGGGTCTGTGAAACCGAGATTCATTATGGGTCCGGGGGCTTGATTATGCGAAGGGAAGGTATTAGGCACCCCCCCCCCCCGACATGTGTGTTACCACGGTGATCATCACCTTCCAAAGAAATTTTTATATGAATGTGTGTGTGTGGATTAATGTGCAATTTATTTTAAAGTAGTGTGAGGCCTCGTTCTCACCTATATACAAAGGGTTTGAATTTTATAGAAAAAAACAGTTTTAAGAAGAATATAGCAATGAAGTTTTGTTAAAGAGGTTTTTCAAACCATGTGCTCAATAGGAATTGAGACCTTTTCATACTTTCATTTTATTATTAAATGTTCGGCTTGTTTGCTTTTATTTTCGAGATACGAGGCATCTTCGAGAAAATATATACAGCAGTACCGAACTCCATATGGGCATGAGAGCCATCCAAGGAAATTCAGACACCATAAATAATGTACAAGCTGCTTACAACTGAAAATGTCCATCATGGGAACCAAATCTAGATTCAGTAGACTGAATCTGTGATCACATGATTCCTAGGCTCACATGATACCGCAGTTTGTATGGAAAGCAGTAAGCAGTTATACATATATAAAAGTTGTAAATATATATATATACAGACATGATCAACAACCACGAAACAACTCCATGGGGGATCAAAACTGTAAATAAAGCTGTAAAAGCGATCAACGGCCACGAAGTAAACTCCAAGCAGGACGAAATGTAAATAAAGTTGTAAAAGATATCAACCGCCACGAAGTAAACTTCAGGCGAGACGAAATGCAAATAAAGCTGTAAAAAGCCACGAAGTAAACTCCAGGCCTGACGAAAATGTAAATATATATATATATATATATATATATATATATATAAGCAGTAAACGCACCGAATATAAAATCCAGGCTCATCAGATATGTCCAACAACAATTATATATATATATATATATATTTATATAAAAGCAATAAACGCTACGGATGTAAAATCCAGGCTCATCAGACAGAGTCTAACAACAGTTCATATATATAAGTGTATATATATATAAGCAAGTAAACGTTCCAGATATAAGTCTAGGCTCAATCGAGGCATAACTCGATAATGTTAGTTCATATATAAATATATACATATAAGTATATATATACAGACAAAAATGAAAATCACGGACCGAAGTCCAGGCATACGCACACTACACGACTCTCAATATGTAGAATAGTGTGTGCAAAGATGAAGAGAAAGGCTTTATAGAGTGTAAGAAGGCTTACAGTGGGCTGCTAATACAGACTTCTATGACTCTATATGGATAAACACTCAGCTCCCGTCGGTAAATTTATAACTGTATGTGGGCTAACAGGTGTTTAAAAAGAGCAAGCACTCAATATGGGGTGTGTATATAGCAAATTAGACAGGGTTTCCTCACCATTTTTCTTTTCAAAATGGCTACCCCAAGCCCTTTATTTATAGAGGCGGGAGCCGCAGGTGTACCTTCAGCAGCCGCAAATGCACCTACGGCTGCCTGGGATTCCCCATATTTCGCAGGTCCTGTCGTTTCGAAGTACGTGCACTCGTGCACTGTAATGTCCACTTGAACTTGCCGAACTTCAATCGAAGCATCCAAATGAGGTATATAAGACCTTCTTCGGACTGTTTGTATCGAGAGTTACGCAATGACATGGAATAGAGGTTGTATGAAGTCAGGAAGAGGGGAACATGCCCATGGTCTTAAAGATTCAAATTCTATCTGGTGTGCTGCCACGCGTAATAGTCACTCAGGATTAGAACTCCTTGGTTCTTGTAGGACATTGTTGTATATGTGTATGTATGAAGTGTTGAGACGACGTGCAGGTGTTGAGGTAGCAAGATGGCATTTGACTCCTCACCTAGGTTATTTCCGGTTTGAGTTGAAAGCAGACGTTGCTCAGGGTTACATCTGAGATTGGACTGCTATAAGTGTTGAATGCCGCAAGGTCATCTGTGGATGTCTGTCTGCCCGATGTTAGCTCCGGGTCTGAGGTATAAGTGTCTCAGCAGGAGGTCTGATTGAAGCTAATAGCATGCATTTTAAACAAGCATTTCTGGAGTTATTGCCGGAACTACAATAGCATTCTTTGGGGTTATCGCCAAGGACAAAACTCGGGTTTATCTCCGAGGTTAGAAATGATGTTCCCAGTGTGTGTTCCGAGGTTGAGACTGATACTCCCGGTGTGTGTTCCAGGTTTGAAACTGAACTTCTGGTAGTATCCGGAATAGATGTAAACTGTCTTCCAGGGTTATCTCTGAAAGACGAATCTGCCCTCCTGCAATGTCAGTAACAGGTGTGCAGAAAATTTCGAATGTATACAGCTATCTTATAAAAATCTTGGTTGAATCTTCGATAGTACCCAGCTAACCCTAAGAAACTTCTCACCTTCGTCGGTGTTCTCGGTTGTTCCCAATTACTTACTGCTTTGACCTTTGAGGGGTCTAATGAGATTCCATTGTTATCCACCATGTGGCCTAAGAATTGAACCTTCTTCATCCAAAATTCACACTTTGAAAATTTTTCATATATCTTCTCCTTCCGTAATGCCTCCAAACCAATCTTCAGAGGTTCGATGTGTTCTTCCTCTATCTTCAAGTAGATCAAAATGTCATCGATGAAAACCACTGCAAATTTATCCAAGTATGTCTTGAAAACTCGATTCATCAAGTCCATGAATGTTGTCGGAGCATTAGTCAAACCAAATGACATTACCAAAAACTCGTAATGTCCATAACGGGTTCGAAACGCAGTCTTTGGTATGTCGTTGTAAGATCCCAACTTTTATGAATAAAGATTAATTTTTCTTGAAATATATTTTTGAATATTATGGTATGGATTTGATATAATGTAATAGTTGTGGGTAATATTTACAAATTTTTCAAAGTAAGCAATTGTTATAAAATATTCAATTGGTCGGGGAATATTCTTTTTAACAAAGAATATTTGTACAACGGCACAATCATTGGTGGACCCCACACCAGAAGTATTTTCGGAGTTAAAAATGACAGAAATATCTTTTATAAAAATAACGGCGAAAGTTTTACCGTTAAATTATTGAACTAACCGGTAGTAAAAGTACAGTAATACGCGTGATTGCATAGTAGCACACGGTATTGATTATTGATGCTTACGTGAGAAGTCACTCAGTTATACTCAATTATTGCTACAGTAATTGTTACATAGTATCTCACGTTATTTGATTCAATTATTATCACATTATCATCTGCATAATAATTTATATTATTAAATCAATAATTGAGTCAACAAAGTTATTCATATTATTATTTAAAATATTGAAAATGTCTAGAAAGTTCTGTCGAGGAGATGTTTGGTCACCTAATTGCGCGCCAATAGGGAGAAATCCTTATTGGAAAGCCCCCTCTTTCCTGGGAATGATCTGGTTGTTAAATATTGTGAATTATAATATTAATGATGAATAACTTCGTGTTGATTAAAGATGAATTTGATATTTCCATTGTGTTGGGATTATTAGTGTTGGTGGAAATCGACAATTATTTCACTAATAATTAATTTCTGGAGGTTAAATTAACCAATTGGGTAATTAATCGGATAAATGAGCAATTAATTGCTATTAGTTCACATGCATATAACTATTTGTTTACATGTATGTACTATTGATTCACATGCATGTAGTATTAGGGGAGGTGGAGCAAGATTGATAATACTTGCATGACTAAATTAAAAATAGAGGTATAGATGAAGGTACTATACAATAACTATTTTTTTCACATGTATAGAACTATTGATTCACATGACTGAACTATTGATTCGCATGATGTACTATTAGGGGAGGTGGTGAAAGTTTGATAATACTTGCAGGACTAAATTAAAAAAGAAAGAAAAGATGGAGGTATTATACTGTAATATTTTGAGCCACAAAATGTGCAATTATCGAAACTATATTTTCTTATAAATAGAAGCTCATTCTTCTTTCATTCTCACCAATTCACTAAGACTCACAAGAGCAATTATAGAGAGAGAAGCTATAGAGAGAAAGAAGAAGAGTAGTCTACTACATCACTATTCCAGTATCCAGTCTTCTTTTGAGGTAAGGTATATTATTTTTTCAGTATTCGTAGAAATGATATTTTCTTCTATGTGAGTAATATTATTTTATTTCGTATTCCTAATTCTTCACTCATTCTGTTAAAGTATTGCTTCTATACTGTGACACCCCCAAATCCAGGTTACCTGACTCTCGAGTTTGGTGTTCACGATCCACAATAAATATAACATCTAACTACCCATTTAATTATGAATATAAATTTTTACACCACATTGACTGATATAGTTAATACATTCGTCCCAGGTTATCTAACCTTTATAATACAAACTGTAAGACCCCAACTTTTTTGAATAAAGAATAATTTTTCTCGAAATATATTTTTGAATATTATGGTGTAGATATGATATAATGTTATAGTTGTGGGTAATATTTGGAAAATTTTGCAAAATAAGCAAGTTGATATAAAATATTCGTTGTGTCAGTGAATATTCGATTGGTCGGGGAATATTCGTTTTAACAGGTAATATTCGTACGACGGCACAATCATTGGTGGACCCCACAATAAAAGTATTTTCATAGTTAAAATATGACAGAACTATCTTTTTATAAAAATAACGGTGGAAGTTTTACCGTTAAACTTTTGAACTACCCGGTGGTAAAAGTACAGTAATACGCGTGGTTGCATAGTAGCACATGGTATTGATTATTGATGCTTACGTGGGAAGTAACTCAATTATTGCTACAGTAATTGTTGCATAGTATCTCACGTTATTTGATTCAATTATTGTCACATTATCATCTGCATAATATTTTATATTATTAAATCAATAATTGAGACAACAAAGTTATTCATATTATTATTTACAATATTGACAATGTATAGAAAGTTCTGTCGAGGAGAGTTTTGGTCACCTAATTACACGCCAATAGGGAGAAATCCTTATTGGAAAGCCCCCTCTTTCCCGGGAACGAAAAAGATAAAGGGAAGGCTAAGGCGAACCTATAGATTTCTTTTGTAATAGTATAGGTTGTATGTTGATATTATTTGATATTATGATAAGAACGAATGTAATGGTTATTAAGAACCTGGGGAATGGTAATATTGTTTGGAATATATGTAAGACCGGATGATTCAGACAAGAACAAGTGAAAAGAAAAGCAGACAGAATATGTTTTATGGTATATTTTGTAATAGTTAGACTGTATTAAGATAATGATATGTATTATATATCATGTAAAGAATGTAGTAAAGGTTGTGTACTTGGGATTAAACTCATGTAAAGAATGTCGTAAAGGTTGTGTACTTGTTCTTGTCTGAACCTTCCGGTTGATCACACTTATTCTGGGGAATGGTAATATTGTGTGGAAGAGGGGGCTTTCCGATAAAGTTCTATCGAGGAGAGGTTTGATCACCTAATTGCGTGCCAATAGAGAGAAATCTTTATCGAAAAGCCCCCTCTTCCCTTGGAATGATCTGGTTGTTAAATATTGTGAGTTATAATATTAATGATGAATAACTTCGTGTTGATTAAAGATGAATTTGATATTTCCATTGTGTTGGGATTACTAGTGTTGGTGGAAATCGACAATTATTTCACTAATAATTGATTTCTGGAGGTTAAATTAACAAATTGGATAATTAATCGGATAAATGAGCAATTAATTGCTATTAGTTCACATGCATATAACTATTTGTTTACATGTATGTACTATTGATTCACATGCATGTAGTATTAGGGGAGGTGGTACAAGATTGATAATACTTGCATGACTAAATTAAAAATGGAGGTATAGATGAAGGTACTATACTGTAACTATTATTTTCACATGTATAGAACTATTGATTCACATGATGTACTATTAGGGGAGGTGGTGCAAGTTTGATAATACCTGCAGGACTAAATTAAAAAAGATCGAAAAGATGAAGGTATTATACTGTAATATTTTGAGCCTCAAAACGTGTAATTATCGAAACTATATTTTCCTATAAATAGAAGCTCATTCTTCTTTCATTCTCACCAATTCACTAAGACTCACAAGAGCAATTATAGAGAAAGAAGCTATAGAGTGAGAAGTTATAGAGAGAAAGAAGAAGAGTAGTTTACTACTTCACTATTCCAGTATCCAGTCTTCTTTTGAGGTGAGGTATATTATTTTTTTCAGTATTCGTAGAAATGATATTTTCTTCTATACTATGTAGTATGTGAGTAATATTATTTCATTTCGTATTCCTAATTCTTCACTCATTATATTAAAGTATTACTTCTATACCGTGACGCCCCCAAATCTAAGTTACCTGACTCCCGAGTTTGGTGTTCACGATCCACAATAAATATAACATCTAACTTCCCATTTAATTATGAATATAAATTTTTACACCATATTGACTGATATAGTTAATACAATTGTCCCAGGTTATCTAACCTTTATAATACAAACTGTAAGACCCTAACTTTTTTTGAATAAAGAATAATTTTTCTCGAAATATATTTTTGAATATTATGGTGTAGATATGATATAATGTTATAGTTGTGGGTAATATTTGGAAAATTTTGCAAAGTAAGGAAGTTGATATAAAATATTTGTTGTGTCAGTGAATATTCGATTGTTCGGGGAATATTCGTTTTAATAGGTAATATTCGTACGACGGCACAATCATTGGTGGACCCCACAACGAAATTAATGTCATAGTTAGAAAATGACAGAAATATCTTTTTATAAAAATAACGGCAGAAATTGTATCGTTAAACTGTTGAACTACCCGGTGGTAAAAGTATAATAATATGTGTGGTTGCATAGTAGCACACGATATTGATTATTGATGCTTACGTGAGAAGTCAGTCAGTTATACTCAATTATTGCTACAGTAATTGTTACATAGTATCTCACGTTATTTGATTCAATTATTATCACATTATCATCTGCATAATATTTTATATTATTAAATCAATAATTGAGTCAACAAAGTTATTCATATTATTATTTGCAATATTGACAATGTCTAGAAAAATCTGTCGAGGAGAGGTTTGGTCACCTAATTGGAAAGCCCCATCTTTCCTGGGAATGATCTGGTTGTTAAATATTGTGAATTATAATATTAATGATGAATAATTGTTGAAGTATTAAGAATGTGTTTATTGAAGATAAGTGAATTACAAAAGTTAGAGGGGAATAATTCAAACATGGAAAACTTTAGGGGTACTAAAGTGTAATAGGTTAAATCAATCTGGACCATTGGTGGAAGTTTTAATAGTAAATCAGTTTGGACCATTGATGGTGGTTTTTAAAAGTAAATTAGTATGTACCGTCGGTGGTAGTTTTTAAAAGTAAATCAATTTAGACCGTCGGTGGTGGTTTTAAAAGTAAATCAATTTGGACCGTCGGTGGTGGTTTTAAAAGTAAATCAATTTAGACCGTCGGTGGTGGTTTTAATAGTAATCAATATGAGTCCGTTCTAATAGTGAATCAATATGGACCGTTCGTAAAATTAGTTACTATTTAGTCCATTCTCCTATAAATAGAAGCTTAATTCTTGTTTCATTCTCACCAATTCACTGAGATTCACAAGAGACACTATAGAGAGAGAAACTATAGAGAGCGAGAAGAAGAGTATTCTGCTACTTCATTATTGCAGTATCCAACCTTCTACTAAGTTAGGGGGTATTATTTCTATTATTTCATTCGTATTCATAAGGAATACTATTTTTCATATTCATCCTTTAGTATGTCGGAATAACCTGTCTACGCGGATTACGTATCGTATGACAGGTGAAAATCCATTTGCAGTTTTTGTATGTTAATTCTTTTTACAATCTTAAATTTAAACTTATTATGGTAATTATTGCTTTTATAATCCTTGAAATTAGTGGAATATCCTTGAGTTTTGCACTTCATCCAGTACCGTTTTATTGGAATATTGATATGAATTTTCTTATTAAATATCAATATTTTCACCCAGGGTACTATTCACGGGTTACTATTCACCTAGTTACTATTCACTATAATATTATTCACTCGGGTATTCGGGGCACTTTTATGTCGAGATACTATTCACGAGTTACTATTCACCCAATTACTATTCACTCAAATATTGTTTACTCGGGTATTTAGGGCACTTTTCTTGTCGGGGTACTATTCACAAGGTACTATTCCCGAATTACTATTCATAGGGTACTATTCAACGAAAAATTTATTTCTTTTCAGCCCAAACTATTTTTGATACATGGATATTATTCTTGAATTTAACTCTACAAAATAGTATCATGTTGAAAATTTGGACATTATTGAATTCTGGATAAATTAAATTATAAATCTTTAAAAATTTATCCTTTGTTTTCTTTTAATTAAATTCTTATATCAGTGTCATCATCCTCATGCTTATATTGTGATGAAAGTCATCTTTGGCTAACGTGCATAGATGGACTGTTGATTGGTATGATTATGACCAAGGATAATTCGGTATGATCATGACCATTAATGATTACACTAATAATTCATGGCTCGTAGTACAAGAATAATTTGTGGACATGATACTAATGAATATCCTTGGCCCGTAGTGCAGCGATGATTCGATGATGTGATCTATTTATTAAGTTGAGTCCCAGCAATAAAGTTAATTATAAACTTTTTAAATCATAGAAGATAGTAGATATCATGCTCTACTTGACTCTTCTAATGGATTGCTTGTTCCGATGCAGTTAAACTTGTTGTCTATTATATTCTATCAGTTTAACATTGTTGAAGGCTAATGATAACTTATTCTGTATTATCTTAGTCATAATATTTCTTACTGGGCTAGTTGAGCTCACCTTTTTACTTCCATTGTTCTCTTCAAGAAATGAGAACGTAGCAGGAACGTAGCATGATGTGATCTATTTATTAAGTTGAGTCTCAGCAATAAAGTTAATGATAAACTTTTTAAATCATAGAAGATAGTAGATATCATGCTCTACTTGACTCTTCTAATGGATTGGTTGTTTCGCTGTAGTTAAACTTGTTGTCTATTATATTCTATCAGTTTAACATTGTTGAAGGCTAATGATAACTTATTCTGCATTATCTTAGTCATAATATTTCTTACTGGGCTAGTTGAGCTCACCCTTTTACTTCCATTGTTCTCTTCAGGAAATGAGAACGTAGCAGGAACTAGTCGGGGAATGGAGTGATGGCCCGAGATGGTGTTATAGTAGTCCTCACTATTCTATAAAATAGTGTGCCAATAAATGTAATGAGGACTCCATTTGAGTTTGGAAATTGTCTAGAAGATAATATTCGTGTAAAAACTCTCAGCTCATGTTGTATAATTAAGTTTGTATTTGTATTCTGTACCATGTATTTGGCGACCCATGATGGGTGATGTATACCTATTTTGGGGGCATCACAATCACCGCCGAGCTGTGAATAGATATTTGCCACTGTAGTGGCAAACTCAGTGTGATATTGAGTGAATAGATCATGTCTATGCACCACTGAATCGATCCTCCTGGATTGCCTATCTACTTTTTGATGCAGGAGGTTTAAAGATGTCAGGATGTTTGCCAGTGGATCGGATAACGATGCACCAAGCTCGGCATTCTAAGTAGAGGGCAGCAAGCAGTTCACCTTCACCATGCGGGTGAGAATTAGCTCATTCCCGGACTCCATAACTCTTAATGTGTGTAACGCCCCAGAAAATCGAACCTTTTGTAAATACTTTTAATAATGAATAAAATAATATTATTTATTATTATTATGAGTTGATAAGATGAATGTCGTTCTATAACCTAGAAATGTCGGAACGTCGTAGTATTGTAACTACGTGAAGGAATTAAAGTGTTTGAATTTCCAAGACGAAAATAAAAGCTTCCCGAGAAATTTTTCGAAAAACACTATTCATCAATTTCCGCTCGGGAATTATTTTTGAACTTCTGAGAAATACGTAACATTATAATATCGAGGTGAGATAGATTGTGTAATAATAATCTGATTATGGAAAACGCAATATTTCGCATGCGGACTTAGTTCGTTAACGTTAGGAAAATCAAGTATTAATAATCTTATATAATTATCATATGATGAATATGCATTGTGCAAGGTAGTATATGTGAGTATGATACGAAGTATTATACAATTATATGGGAATGATGGTAATTCATATATTATGATTTAGTATGCGAGTTAGAGTACAAGAATTATACGTATAGTATATGTTATAAGACTTTTAGTTAAATGGAATGAACTAATAGGATTGTTAACAAATTGGTAGAGTCCAATAAGAATTGGATGTGCAAGCCCAAGTTTTTGTTAGTAGAAAGCCCAAAGTAAAGAAATACAAGCCCAATAGGAATAAGCTAAGTTAATTAACTTAAGCCCAATGTAATGATCCAATGGGTTAGACATGATCCATGGAGCAACCAAGGTTATTGTGGGTTAAACTTGATGACCAAGTACTTTTTGTGATAGCCAAGCATTGGATATGTTATGTGATGAGCAAGAAAGTTGAGTTGATAGCAAGATTACTTAGGATTAAAGTTATGAATAGTAATGAGGTTATTTAAGAAGGTGACTTAAGGAGGTGGGGTGATTAATGACCATAATACCCTAACTTTATGTTTCTTATAAATAGAAGAATTTTGCTAGTCTTTTGTTCATTGTTCAAAACACCAACAACTTCTCTTTCATTAAACAACTTAAGTGTTAGAGGGAATAAGCACTTTTTAGTCACAACTTTCCTTGTGAGATTTCCAAGAAGGAGAAAGCTAGTCATCAAAGGTAATGATCTTATGACCTAATAATCTTCTATCTCTATCATTGTAGGATGATAGGAGAAGTGTAGTCTAATAAGCATGTATGCTAAGAACATGTAAGAATTGATTAATGAATGGACTTAAGCCGAATAAGTCATGAATAAGTAACTTTAACCTAAATAAGTTATAAACTTATGAAGAACTTATGATGAACTTGTCATATGATTGTCATATGAAGTTAGTATATAGATATAATGTGAGAACATTGAGTAAAGGACTTAAATCAATAATAAGTCATAAGAAATGAAAATTATAGTTTATAAGTTGTCAAGTCATGAACTTATGAAGAATAAGTCAAAACTTACCTTGAAAATAAGTTGATATAATAAGTAGTCTAAAATGTTCATATGATGGTTAAAAACCATTTAGAATGTTGATCAAAATCGTTAGTAATGAAGTTTCGCCGAAATTCATATAATTGGACGATAATCGTCGAATTCGTGAAATTCTCGGAATATAAGTTGAATTTTGTGTTTGAACTCAGAAACGTTAGTTTTCGATGGAGACAAGTAGTATTTGGCATTATAGAGTTGCGGACTTGAAAATGACCGGATTCCAACTTAGAACAAAGAAACGAGCGTTGAACGTTCACAAACGTTTATCGTTTTCGTTAAAAATAAACTAATAGGTGAAATTTTAGCAAATGAAGTCAAATAGATAAAATTCTTGCATGAATGTGTAGAGTGTATAATTTGTGAACCGTAGGCTCTTGAACGAGCCAATTCGGACTTATAACGAAGAAGTTATGCGTCTGGAAATTTTGCAAAGTTTAAAATCTGTCAAAGCTATCTGAGGCACAGAGTTGGCGCCGTGGCGCCAACCCAATGCCAAATGGTGGCACTGTAGCGTCAAGCATAGTGTCACAACCTTCTGTAGAGTCACGCCGCGACGTGACCCAATGTGTTATATGTGGCGCCGCAGCGCCGGACTCGACCATTAAGTACTGGAAAATCGCGCCGCAACACGAGTTGTACAAGTATGACTGGCGCCGCAGCGCCTGACTTAAGAGAGGCATAGTAAGGAAGGTTTACAAGTAGAGAAAGAATGGTAACAGTTTATCAAGGAAGTAAAGATTAATTTTAACATTATAAGGTATTGTTAAACCTTAGGATATGATGACTAAATGTTAATGATAACGAATTGAACATGGACGTAATGACAATGTAAAAACCACATAATGGAAATCCGGAACAAATAGTAATAAATCTAAGTCATAATTAGATTGAGAAGAAGGGTAAGATACATTAGGAACCATGTATGTTCATTCATGACCTAATGTGTTATGTGATGTTATCAATTACTGTAGAGACATAAAGACTTAATCGAGAATGTGTTATAACTGTAGCAGACACTAAAGGCAAGTATTCTGACCCTTGTTCCAGTTCAGTCTGGACAAGCTTTGTAATTCATATATCCTTACGCATGAATTCTTGTATGATGAAGTCAAAGCCAATTCTTTTGGTTAGACTTATATTATGTTCTATCAAGCATGGTTAATGTTTACCAAGTTATATTGGTGTGGTTTTCAAACGAAGACTTAGTATGCTAAAAATGTTTTATTGCCAAACGATAGGCACATGAGGTTGCCACAACTTAAACGTATACACGTTTAATGAATGTACTGTTGATCAACATAGAGTACTATAGGTTGATCACCTAGACGATCTCGTAAGTAATGTCGGACTTACGGACTTAGTGCTGGGATGTCCTTTTCAAAAGAACTTATGAAATGCTCAAGGTCTTGGACCAAAATTGATGTTTTACTGAATATTGTTATTGTAAAATGTTTTAAAGAAAAGAAGTGCTATATTGAATTATCAATAGTACTTGGTAACTATTGTTCAGTTATTGAAGATATACGATTCCTATGTTTTAAGCATGTTGTTTATTAGAAATATTGTACTTTTTGAGCTAGTCATGCTCACTCTTTCTTAAACCATATGAACACAGCTAAGATCGAACGGACCGAAGGCTCCGGTAAAGATAAAGGCAAGGCGAAGACGAACCCATAGAATACTTATGTAATAGTATAGGGTGAATGATTGTAATATATTTGATATTATGACAAGAACAATATAATGGTTATAAAGAACTTGGGGGAATATTAATATTATTTTGAATATATAGAAGACGTACCCGTTCCTTTGAACTTTTCAATTGAATGTATGTGTGAGTGGTAGTACCGTGTAGCACCATCTGTCGGGTCGGAAGATACCCGAATTTGGGGGCGTCACAATGAGGGCTTAATCAATAATCCCTATAGGCAAGTGTATTAGCTCCTCTGGACGCCACTGAACATGTGCCCTTTTACACAGCTAGGTGATCAGTGAATGTAAAGCCCCCAAATCCAGGTACTTGAAACCCGAACTCGGTGCTTCACGATACCATTTCTATGAGCAAAAATATTACTAATAACAATAACAATAATATAAATTTCCAACTTAACTTACATTTATCAGAGTTTAATCCCAAGTACACAACCTTTACTACATTCTTTACATGATATATAATACATATCATTATCTTAATACAGTCTAACTATTACAAAATATGCCATAAAACATATTCTGTCTGCTTTCCTTTTCACTTGTTCTTGTCTGAACCTTCTGGTTGATCACACTTAGCTGAAAATATTTAAATTTAAAGCAAGAATGAGCATTTAGGTGCCCAACAAGTAATAACAATTATAAATATATATAGTTGAAAGAATTAAATATTTTCTTTGTACATCACTTTTACAAAGAATTAATAGTTGTGAAGTAAATTGAACCAATCATAACCATATATTATTTCTATATCAAAGTTTTTGAAACTATGTACCGAATATAAATATAGGGTAGTCGACAGATTATGAACATTATTTTCTGTTTTCGAAAAGGTTAGATAGAACTTCGTTTGCAAATCGTCATAACTTACGGACACAAGGGTGATCTGCCCAATATGCCCTATATTGATCAATACTACATTCCAAGAACGATATTATCGTTCATCCTTCGTCCGCCTTGGCACATAAAAATTTTCCCATGTTCGGGATGTTCATAATTAGTCAGGAATCCGAACTAAAATAATTTGATTGGATACAAAAGAGTTTTATCGTATTCAACGATATTTCTGAATCTGTGTCTAGCTAGGTCAAATAGCTTAGACGAATTTTACTACATTAATACGGGGTTCAATATATATATATATATATATATATATATATATATCAACATGTGATTAAATACAATGATTACCCAAGTGGGGACACTTGTATAACCATGTTTAGAAAATAACCAACAGAATATATATTTGAATTACCATATACTAACATGTTGATAAACAATGATCGGATATAGAAAATACCACAATAAGGTTAATAATATAACATAATATTAATATAATTCTGAAACTTTCTTACTCATATCCATTGCATAAAGGAAATGCAAAGGTAGGATACTTGCCTGATCTGCTGCTTACAATACGCAACTTAGTTTTATCTTTTATACCGAAACCTATCATTAATAAGATCATTTGATCGATTAGAATCACATATCATAACACATAGTATTGCTTATGGCAGTCAGCACATAACCTAATCACATTGTCACATATGTTCCACAATCATTGAATTACATTTACAGACGTATTATGTAAGTTCAGATCAATTTCTGAAACCTGTCGGCGTACCGACGGCTTTATCGGGTAATAATCGAGTCTAAGACTCTATATCGAAGTTCAATATCCATTTAGACTAATTAAATAACAGTTATATCATTTTTAAATGACTTTCAATAATTTTTAAATAATTATCATAATTTATCACGAATTTTTAAACACCAGAATCATTATAAAATAATTTAAATATCAAATAATTCTATTATCATTAATATTTAATTAATATTAAACTATTAATAAAACTATTGCCAAAATATTAAATTTATAAATATTTTTAAAACATTTATATTACCCTTAAATGATTTTTAAAATATTTAAAATCATTTTTAAATAATTACCATTAATATTAAAATATTAATGTACTATTTATCCAAATAGTCATAAATTATAACTTAAAATATTTTTAATTCATTAATATCCTTTTTAAATGATTTTTTTTATAAATAAAACCATTTTTAAACCATTTATTTAATATAATTATTAAATAAACTTAATATTATTTATTATTAAATTAATATCATTAATATTACATTATTAATGAAATTATCCTTTAAATATTAAAATTTATATTTTATAACTTAAAATATTCTTAAACACTTTATTTTCATTTAAAATGATTTTTCTAATATTAAAATCATTTTTAAACTAATTTATTTAATATAAAAATTAAATAAATCTAATATCATTATTATTAAAATACTAATATTTTTCATGTCAAAATATCAAAAGTTATATTTTATAACTTAAAATATTTTTATAATACTTTAAATGATTTTTAAATCATTAATTTTATTTTTCATAATTTATTTAATACATTTATTAAATAACTTAAATATAATTAATATTAATTTATTAATGAAATTTCATCACAAATATTAAAAGTCATTCAAAATAACTTAAAATATTTTCGTATACCATAATATAATTTTAAATAATTTTTCAAGTATTAAAATCATTTTTAAATAATTTATTTAATATAATCATTAAATAAATTAAATACCTTTAATATTTCAAAACTATTAAATATTTATGAAATATATCCAAAATAATTAAAATATAATTTTAGAACTTTAAAATAATTTTTAATAATTTATTTTGTATTTTTCATAATTTAAAACTATTTATTACTAATTATTTAATAAAAATAATAATGTTATGAATAAAGTGTCGCCTTAGGCGACAAAACTGTCGCTAAATGTGTTCTTGAGCACCAAGAACACTGACAGTCAGTGTTCAAGTTACTTCCTTTGACTGAGTTTAATTCTCAACTCAAAGTGTTTCTGGGCCATGTTAAACATTAATCTTGCAGTGCTTATGTAACACTACATGAAATAATAATCATCTAAGTCATACCATAACAGATCAGCAAGTTATGAACCTTCAAAGTTGTTGTCAGGCCAGATCTAGGTTGTCTGGGTAACCCAGAAACCCTGCAGCTTCAAGGGTCCATTCTTGGGCTCGATTATTTCTATGTTCTGGTCTCGGTTCTAGTGATCTTAAGGTTCAAAGCTATAGTAGATATGTCAAGGTACATGATTAAAACAACAGATAAATTTAACAACAACATAATCACAATGTATCCTTTGGTCAAATGCTGTCAGAAGCTTTGTTCTAACAGTTTCTGAAAATCCCAGAAACTGCACTTTGTGATCAACTGGTCAAGTTTGACCACCCACTGCACTTGATTGGATGACCATTTTAATGTTTTAAAAGCACATATATATAGTCCATACAACATGCTAGAATCTAGACATAATAATATCACCAAACAACATGAAACATGACAGATCTCAAGCTTCAAAAATCTTGTCAGATGTTAGTTAATGGTTTCTGGGTTGCCCAAAAATAGTCTGGTCATGCCCAGTCAATGGGTTTTGACCGATCATAACTTCAAATCTACAACAGATCTGACTCTGAATCAAGTTCCAGATGAAATATGGCATAACAAACTACATGTTTAAACATTTAAAAAGCACAAACACATATAGATTAAGATCTATAGGGTCTGACATTCGTTGTCATACCACACAAAAAAATCCCAGATTTTTGAAAACACCAATTTCGTGTATTTAAATGTTATAGATCTATCAAATACCAACCCAGATCACTTAGTTACATATCATACAACATATTAAAACACAAAATCATAACATCTATCATGGTAAATAAGATTAGACTTTTGATTAGGGTTTATACCTTTAAATAAGCAAATCTGATTTCTTGGCTATTGATTTGTGATGTGTATTAGTGGGGCTTGTTTATGGGACTGATCTAGAACTATATTTTGGAGGTTTTAGAGAGAGAGGGTCAAGGATGAGTATTGGTGACCAAATGAGATTAATGATACACTTTCTCTCTCCTTAGATCTATACATATTACATATATGAAATGTATGTAGTTGAATTCAACTGATTGTTGGTGTTAAATGTCACATGGGGTTGGTAAAAGTGGCTGAACAACTAAATTTTTGGCCACTTTGACAATTTAGATTCAATTATGCTAGAGGGGCAATTTGGTCTTTTAGCTAACCAATTTGATGGAAATCTTGTAATATGGCAAACCCTTAGGGTTTAACCCTAAGGTTTAGCCAAAAATTGTGGAATTTCAATTTAGGGTTTATAAAAATAAAAATTAGTTTCTAAAAATATAAAATTAAGGTTTCTTAGTCAATTAGGTTTTTAATTACTTTGCACTTTGCTAATTAGGTTTAAGAGACACTAATTAGCATTACACTTCCCAATTTAGCAATTAGGGTTTACCATAAGCAAATTAGGGTTTATAATTTAAAAAAATAATAAGGGTTTATACTAAAAAAATATTTAGAGTTTTGCATAATAAAGATTGTCCCTAATTAGGGTTAATACCATTAGTACCGGTCATTACCCATATTAACATGATTACATAACAGTCTTAAGCTGGCATCCGACTTTTGAATTAGAGTTTAATAACTTGAAACTAGGGTTTTCTAATTTTTAGAAATTATGGTTTCTAAACATTAATTAGGATTTACCTAATAATCATACAATTATATAATACTCAACATACATCATATAACACAGCACATAACAGCATCTAACTCATAATTGAGTTTCAAATTAGGGTTTGATACAGTATTGCTAGGGTTTTCTAACACTTGTACCATAATTAGCCAACCTTTACCAATCTACTCATATACAGTACATAATTATAGCACTGAAATAATAAAAATATAATTAATATTATATTATTATCATCATTCTTTATTCCAGAATCAGAATTAGGGTTTATCAGTAACATTAAAATTGTTCTATACATTAACCTTACACACATAAAATACATATCTATAACACTGACAAATAATAATATAATATTATTATTCTCATTCCTTGATCAAAATCCAAAATTAGGGTTTAGATTCCATATCTGAATTATCTGTCATATATAACATTAATAATTAATTTAATTAATTAACTTAATTATACTGAAATAAATTCATATAATAAAATAATTATTATAATCATTTTATAATCATTTCATATATTATTTAATTAATATAAAATCATATTTTCATGGAAAATAAATAATAAAAATATTTTTACTATTAATTATTATAAGAAAATAATTTAAAATGATCAATAATTCTAAAATAAAATTATTTGTAATCATTCATGTAATAAATATATTTTATATTCATCACATAAATACATACACATTATCTTGCACATACTTCCACCATTATAAATAAATAAAAAAAATTATACGCAAAATTTCTGATTTAATTATATAGAAAATATCGGGTTATTACAGTGAAGGATGTGGAAGCCTTCCCGACAAACTCCCCTTAATGACCTTCAAAATAGATTCTTGAATAGCGATGCCAATGTCCACCTTCAAATTAGTAACGATGGCAAAAATTAGGATAGCCCGCTCCTTTGTGACATTGTTGAGGTGGCGGGTGGGCATGATACTGGCACAAATGAAGTTGTACCAAGCCTTGCCATACTTGCTAAGCGTTGTCTGAGGAAAGCTTATCCTCTCCCAAGTGTACTGGTTTGTTTTCAATTTTATCCCAGGCTTTCACAGGTGAGTGATGATGTCAGCTAGATTGTAGCTTGAAAACCCATTCTCTAGGTAGTCTTTGTTGTGCCTTGGAATTTGGAAGTAGGCATTCAGTGGCGCACTGTCATAGGCCATCGGCTGGCCTCGAACACAACGGGACCCTCAGCACTAGCATTGGAGTAGAACTCACGGACAAATGTTATGACTGCATCATCGGGCTGCTTTGTGAACTGTGCCCATTTCTTATATACTATCATGGCCCACATTTCACCTTTTTTTTTCGTGGGTCCGACCGTACGTAGGCCTCTCTCAAGCACCATACTCTTGTTGAGAATGGTTAAATTGTACTTCTCCCATGTTTTTTGGCTAACAATTCTTGCTTTGTCTTATTTCTGAGTAGCTTTAGATTAACTACCCTAGGTTCGTGGGCGTTTTTAAGCCATGTCTGAGTTTTTATCTTGTTACGGGATAGAACAACTAATGCCAATCAAAAACAAGCCCAAATCAATGCCAAGCTATTCCCAAGATGATGCCAAAGAATTCTCAAAACAATGCCCAAACAATATAAAATAAAATCCCCATCAAACTATTGTAGAATAATGCCAATCTAATGAAAATGCAAGCCCAATTCAATGCCCAACCAATATCTAGCACAATCCAAGTCTAAGTTATCCAAATTAAACCCAAATTTCACTTAGGCAAAATATCGAACAATTGGTGCGCACTAGTGAAACCCTAACTTGATGGACTTTGCTTGAAATTCCTCTAACCAGATTTTCCTCAGTGGAAATCAACCAAACAAATAAAGAACAACAAGCCCAAGGCAAATCTAAGTAAAAAATAGAATCAGAAGACAATTTAGGACCAATTTCCTTGGAGAAGATAAATCCCCAATTTGCCTTTGACTTGAGAGCCCTAAGTGAGAAATAACTTTGTTCAAACCTTGTAGATGGAAATCAATGGAAGCTAAATTGTTGAAGTGAAGGCCTTTGTTGATGGTTGTGGCTTGGCTAAAATTTGGACGTGATTTGGTTTGGTTTGAAATATAATTACGCTTACACGCAAGTGCACGTGGTCAACAAGTAATATAATGATAATTACAAGTATCGTTCCCACAGAGATTAATATGAAATTAACCCTAACAATTACCAGCTTTCTATTAATCCAAATTTTATTAAACTAACCAAAATAATTATTATAAATAAGAAAAACTAACTAAAACTAAGAAACTAAATATACCAAGCAATCAACACAATTAAAACCCGTAACTTCAAGCAAATATTAAAGAATTAGGCTTACAACTTCACTTTAAGTCTCACTCTAATTACCACACCTTATTCCAGTTTAACTCACTATCTAAGGTTATTAGTCAAGAACACTTAGGTAGAATTAGCCATCTCTCAACGCACTAACACCGTATTAATTTAAATCCACAAATTAGATAGAATTAAGCCAAAAACCCTAATCAAATAATTCACTATATATCTATATGAATTAAAATCAAATAAGGTTTAATTTCAAGTTCGTTACCCGATTACATGCAATGTTAAGCATATCTCTACCCTAACATTCATCAAGATTCCATTCAAACATAGAATTCAAGAACACATGCTGAAGTGACTAAGTCTAGATTCATACATCATCTCCCGAATCCATACAAATTCACATAGAATTGGTGATCAAGCAATTCAAAAATTAAAGCACAAATCATAATAGATAAACTAATTTGATAGATATATTAAACTAAAATTAAGGCATGACAATCATCGTTCAATAATAAAGATCCATCATAAGCCTAATAAGTAAATTAGTTCATCATAAATGAAATAAAAATTGAAATCATAAAAGAATCCATCATCCAAATTACAATAATTGAATTAAAGAAGTAGAATGAATACAAAACCACCCTTCTTCTCTGCTCCAATCTTGCAACCTTCGTGATTTTGTCCTTCAATTCTTTCCTCCAATGCTCTTCACTCAAATTAGGGCTCAAGCTTGATAATTGAATGAATGATGTTAATTCCCTCTTGTGTTGTTTTTTTATATCCCGCATAAGACATGTAATTGATCCCTAAACCGATGCCAAAAAAAGTCCCAAGCCATGCCAACTTCCTTCCTAGATGCTGCTGCAGAATTACAATTGAAATAGAACTCTCTTGATCTTGCCCCGTACCCCTGCCCCGGCGGGGGGTCCTTCTGTTCCTGCTCAAGTACCCCCACCCCGGCGGGGATTTTTACTTACATATTGCCCGCCTCGGCGGGGGTGTAATTCTGGAGAAGCCCAATTTTGCTCATTTTATGCTAAGTTCCGCCACAAAACCACCATTTATGCCACACATGCTACGCCACCACACCTAAACATAAAATAACATAAACACGTAAAAACAAACATAAATATACCGAATTAACACAGTTTAAGCTCGAATTAGATGCCGATTCGTAGCTATAAAACTCACTCATCAAACTCCCCAAACTTAAAACCGTGCTAGTCCTCGAGCACAAAACAAAACAAAAATGTTATGCAATGCAATGTAATGAAATATAACTAATCTACATGCCTACGAATCCAGCAGTAGTGATAGAAACAAATATGTTCAACCTGCCTCAGAGAAATCAAGCAAACATAAAAATACTTCATATCAAAACCAATCAGTAAATTCCTCATCAATCATTAAATCTTAATTATTATCACTGATATAGTGCGTGTGTGCTCAACAACTACGCCAACTGATATAATGTCAAATTTAACAGATAATAGGTCTCTTTGAAGGCATTATATAGTGTAAACTCAAGAAATCCAAAAATAGTTAATATCCAACTAAAATCAAATAATTACCAATATTAAGGGTCCAAGTAGGGTATTTATGCTTTATTTTTCAACTACGGGGGCATTTTACTCTTATTTCTCGTTTTATTCATTCCTCTTTTTTATACACATGGTTGTGCAATGTCTAACTCCCTTAGGCTTTTCAATGCTACCTTAACGAGCTTTTGACCAACGACTCCCAAACCATTAAGACCTTGGGGCGCTAGGTGTAAAGACACTCCATTGGGCTTACTTACTCAAGTAACAAAGGCCACAAAACTAGACTAACCACGGTGTTTATTCACACACACACACACACACACACACACACATATATATATATATATATATTATTTTTATATAGATAAACTTAGCATATATACCCCAAAATTTTCCCCCAAACTTAAGTTCTTATCTAACTTTAGCCTTCACTGTCTATTCTTGTCATTCTTTCATTTGAACTAGCAGTGTCCTTTAGAGGTCCATTATGTATCAATTTAAACTTAATAAGTCAACATAGTTGTTATTACTGTGATAACCTTATTATACCAGTTTCAAACTGAAAAAGATTGAATTCATAACAAGCAATTACATCAAAGTTCTAATAATCAGTACTATACTTGTTTACTCGAAGTCAGTCTCATCATTGGCCAAAATAGACTATACTATCTAACAGTTGGACTCATGCAAGATAAAAACTATACGAACTAAAATTTTTGTGATTTTTTCAAATTTTTCTATATTTTTTTTAGATAATATGGAATAAAAATAACAGAATTAGAAACTAATAAAAACTATTTACAATACTAAACTACTATGCAACCTATTATGCAATTATACTAAGTGAATGCAACATACTATAAACCTAAAACTAAACATGAAACTAACATATGTAAAACTATAACAAACTAAACTAAACATGCAATAAAACTAAACTAAACTCCCCCAAACTTGACAATTACAATGTCCTCATTATAAACATATTGAAATAAAAGAACAGAAGACTTCCCTGTATCCGTCTAAACTTGTGGGGGTGGTGGCAATGGTGGCTGTGGAATGAAAACTGAGAACTCATCCACGTTAGAATCCGATAGAGGGTACTATGGCATAGGCTCAGGCCGGTGGAACTGGAACTGATTGGCCGCGGAAGGATTCAAAATTTGTAATGCCATATTTAAATAGGCAAAGGACCTATTCATGGAGTCGAACATATGGTCCTTCCTGGCCGCCAGTCGTTTCATCTTCCTATTGGTGTCTTTGTTTCTTCCATCTATATGGTGTTGAAGACTGTGGAACTGTGTGCTAAACATATACTTCGTCCTATAACTCCCCGTAGTCTCATCCCCTTCTGGCACCTCATCAGCTCAAAACTCTTCATCTTCGGATGTGTCCTTAGCATTTGCCTCCTCCTCCGAAGCCGGTGGGAATATAAAACTGACACCTCTTGGGTGTGATTCCCCCCTTAGCCAAACAGTGTAGCGTGCAATCATCCGGGAGTCCAGAAGTTGGAGCAATAGCTATTTAAGCTCATCACTGGACCATCTAATGTCAGCCTACTTTCACAACCCACAGATGAGGGATGAGTGTGGTAGGCTGCCAGAAAATGGCTCTCGCAGACATCTTCGTATCGAGAAATTAATAATGGCACCCACGTTGATGTGGAAGTCTTGCAGAATTGCATACAGCAGAAGCACCTTTTTCTTTGTCACCTCAGTGGTATGTGTGGAAGAGAATAATTTTTGCGTAGAAGAATGTATACCATATTTTTCCATAACAGCTTAGGTCCTTACTAATGAAGATTGTGCCACCTTTTCTTCCCTTAACCCATTTGGTGCCCGGCTTAGTTATTTCTGTTAAAATCGCCTCATAATCGGAATCATTATCACGTAAATGGGCATAATGGCATTTCGTAGAAGTTCGTAGGCTGTAATAATCATTAATATCTTCAGGACTAAAAGGTACATGTTTAACCCTCACGAATGCAACGAACGGGGCCCTATCCTCCCTATTTTAATAAAACTCCTTCACCACATTGACTATAGCTGGCTTTGGCTCGTCAGTAAACCTATCCCAACCTTTCTCATATATTTGCATCTTCATTTGCCCATCTACGCTATCTGGTGTCAAGCCCTGCTCTGGAGTTAATGCCTTAGACACTAGATAATCGTATCTATCGGCGGCGTTGCCACTCACAAATTTTCTTCAGTCAAAGGCCCGAGTCGGTGGTTTAGACCCTGAGCCCTCGCCTCTCTATCACTTTGATGTGGAAGTCTTAGGAGCCATAGAATTAACCTCATGTCAAAATTCCTCCAAACTTTACTTGCGCAATTCGTCGAACATGTGGTGTGCACGACTCACAAAACCCCCAAATATGGTAATTTAACTTACACTATGGTGCTAAACTGATAAAAACTTGGAAGTAAATGCTTATCCATAGCGTGTTGACCCAATTGAAGTATAAATTTCCAATATGTGGTAGCAATTTGTTGGTTTTCACTTTCCTTGTTGATGTTAAAACCGCACTTAAAGAACCCTAGCCTTGTGATAACTGAATTTGATATGTAATGGGTATGCAATGGTGTGGATTTGATGTATTTAAGGTTTGTATATATATAGTGGAGATGGTTTACAGATTTTATGGAGATAGATGGGTTAATATGTGAGTTATTGGGTGAAATTATGGGATGATGGGAGTATATGAGTCGGTTGGCAGGAATGAGTAGTGGAGAGGTGGGACATTCAAGTGCCGAATCAATTATAAGCACTTCAGGTTCCCGTACCTCCGCTCCAGTGGGGGGTAATGTACTGCAGATGCCTGCCACGATGGGGGGTATCCTTCTTAAATTGTCCACCTCGACGAGGGGGGTACACTGCTCTTGGCTTTAATTTTTCCAATTTCTTGCATCCAACACATATCCAATAACTTCCGGAGTACCAAAAACACATTAAAATTATAAGTATAAGATAGCATCATGAACATTGCATATGTATGGTCGAAAACTTGTTGATCGAATTAACTATGAATCATGACTCACTAATTTCCTAATGATCTGAAATAAACTTACTTGATACTAAACTTACACACTAAAGTATAAATTGACTATCATACTTAAAAATACTGTAAATGAAAGTAAAATTGTGTTGCCTCCCAATTAGCGCTTGTTTTTGAGTCTTTCAGCCTGACTACTCCTTGTGTTATCCTCGATCGTTTGGGCTATCCGTGGCATGTTGTTTTTTTATAGAACATAACCAACATCGTTGTATTGCATGCCCGTTCACTTGCATGTTTGAGAATGAAGTTGACTAACTATCCTCAATTAGTGCCTTAAGACCACCAACATCTCTATAATCCTCGAATTTGACACGTGTAGATTCCTCGAGCAACTCACACTCTTCCTTGTCGGTCGGGATGGGGATTTCCTTGAACACTTTCACCTTCACTACATGATCAAACACTTTTATAATCAGTTCTTCGTTAGGTACATCAATCAGTGTTTATCCAGTCATGAGGAATAGTTGTCACAAGATGATATGGATGTTCTTATCTTCTTCAAAATCTAACACCACCAAATCAGATGGAAAGATCAATGAGTTAACCTTTACCAACACGTCTTCAACTACTCCTAGTGGATATATTAATGATCTATCTGCGAGCTATAGACTGATATTGGTTAGGTTTTGCTTCCTTTAACCCAAGCTTTCGATAAATGGATAGTGGCATAAGATTTATACTCGCTCCTAGATAACATAGAGCTCTCCCCACATCTTGATTGTCAATTGCGCACGAAATTGTGAAGCTTCCCGGATCTTTCAATTTAGGAGGAAGCTTTTTCTGCAGTATTGCACTGTATTTTTCAGTCAACCCCACTATTTCGAAGTCCTTGAGCTTGCGTTTCTTCAAAAGTATTTCTTTCATGAATTTGACAAAACGTGGCATCTGCTCAAGTGTTTCGGCAAATAGAATATTGATGTGCAATTGTTTGAATATATCCATAAACCTTGAAAACTGGTCCTTTAACTTTTGTAAGAACCCGAATTTTTAGAAAATATTAAAATAAGAATTTAGTGAATAAAATTCTTAAGGCATGTGAAGGGTTCAAATAAAAATATATAATGTGTTACAAGGTATGTGGTATTATGTTACATAGGGTAATATGCGTTATGTAATAAGGGAGGTTGTGTTTAATAAATATATATATCGTTATTATATATTTGTTATAAATTGTAGAGATGAATTAGTAAAAAGATGGATAAAATTTATCTATTGATATTAAATAATTTATGTGAAATTATGGTAAGTTGGTGGCATTAAAATATCTTTATTAATCACCAATTTTTTGAGTATTTGTACGAGTGAGTATCAAGTCTAAGGTAGTGCAATCATACTCTTTAATGGTTGATGTATAGTAGCTGGGCTAAACGATTCCTTCAGAGAGCTGAGGTATATACGAATTGGTAACCGATCTAACTCATTGTGAAAACAGTGTAGACGAGACGGAAACTAATTTGTTGGTTGTTTGTGGGAAACCACTTAGTGTACTATATTGAATACTATTAAAGACTCAATGTATGTTAGGTTTGGACTTGTATATATGTATGTTGTTGATGAAAGAAGAGAATCGATATACATTTAAAGTGGTTAGAGAATTATTGAGTAAATTGATACACGCCGAGGAGTGAGGATTAAAGGTATGCATGTATGTGTTATATTCGAGTGTTGTGTTATTGGTGGTAAGAAACCGTAAAGGAGATGTGTGATACCCCCGAATCCGGGCCCCAAATCACCGCGGATCCGGTATACTATTATTATCACTATTTACGGAAGATATAAACATAAATTGTTTATACATTAAACTTACACATAATCCCCAAGGTTGAGTAACCTTAACTTAATACACATTTCATAACTTTCTAAAATACAACACATTTATCAAAATACGCTATTACAAACTAGCCGCACTTTATATCCCAAGCTTAACTTGGCATTATCTTTTTCCTGTATCCGAACACGTTCGCCTTATCTGCAATGTTTTATCATGATATACCAAGGGTGAGCATGAAAGTTGCCCAACAAGTTTAAATACAATAATATAACGATATATCATGGTTGAAGAGTATGAATAATAAGCTGGCTATAATTCATCAATATAATTGAGAACTAGCACGAACAAACTTTTGACTGAACAAGTTTTAAACATGAACAAACATTTCTGAACCAACTGGTAATGAAGGTGATCAGCCTTTCATACCTGACTTATACATGCAAGATGTACAGAGTACAATTTTCATGGCAATCAGCAATGATTAACCATCAGCTTGAATAAAACACTCTTATTAGAGTGAAGTACAAAGAAACTTGCCTGAACCGTTGATTACCGCAACGCAATTTATAACGCTTTACCCGAAGCCCTAATATTAGTAATATAGATCTCCAATATTAGAATAATATCATCACAGTATAATACTGTTATATTTATATCCACAGAATAACCTAAACACATAGCACATAATCCTATCAGTCTATAATACACATAAGACTTAGCATCAAATTAGACTATTAAGTTTGAGTTGATACCGACACAATTTTATCATCCCGACGGTCTAGTCAGACAAATATCGAGTTTAAGTTCAATTAAACTCTTCCTAAGCGCTTAATCATGCCATCGAGTCACATTTATATGATTTAACACTCGCTTTTTCATTTCATAAGTATTCATTAACATCTAATAAGTCAAATACTAATCCAGCAACCTGGATTCTAAATCTAGGAACTAAATTACCAACTCAGCAACCTGGATTCCAAATCCAGCAACCTGAATTCCAAATCCAGCAATCTAAACTGCAATCCAGTAAACTGGATTTAACATATTTTCAATTTCAGTAAACTATTTCTCAATCCAGCAAACTGGAATCACAAATTATATAATCCAGCAAGCTGTATTCTAAATTCGTATCACGAAAATACCAAATCGGTTTATTATTTTTCTATCCTTAGTCCAAACATATATACACATATTTCATCAACAAAAATTATTTTTCCATAATTTTCCAACTTCCTTGGATATTTTTCAAAAATTAATTCTAGTGTGTAGCTTAAGAAATTAGCTACCTCGTCCTTAACTCCAGTAATGCCCATCTTTTGACACGATCTTATACGTGTTAACGTGATGCTCCATTTTAAATTTCGTGGCAATCGGAGTTGTAGAACTCCGTTTATAGCGATTTCCGTCAGAAAATCACAAAAATTGTAATGGGCATAACTTGGTCGTTTTAACTCAGAATCAGCTCATTTTTGGACACGAGCTACATAATACCATATATTTTCATTCCCGAAAGCCTGGAATTTATTTCACACTTTAAGTTACCAAAACAGCCCTCGCAAAAATATGGACAGCAACTTTTTGTCGTTTGACAGTTTTGGAGTCCTTTACCAAAACTTTAATAAAATGAAATCTATAACTCCGATTAATGATCCGTCAATTTTGTTGGATTCATATTTTTCCGAAATTCAATTTTCATCTATCACAATCCATATTTGGAAATGTTAAGCTCCCGGAAATTAGCCCGGAAGTGGCTGATACCAACTGTTACTCTAACAGTTTTTTCTTAACTTTGTGTAGTTTGGAAGAAATCCCATAACATGCTCATTTTTCAACCTAATTGAGTGATTCCAAAGGTATTTTACCCTTAACACATATATCTAGCAACCCAAAAATATAAATCACAAATATCCATCATTGATTTCAAAAAAAATCAAAATCTAGCTCATACTTTAAAAGTTTAAATTTTCCCAGAAAAATTCCAATTTTCTACTCCTTTGATTCCAACCAAAATCAACACCCTATATGGGTATTACCAAACACAAAACACTCATTAACATGTATATCCTTAGTTTTTGAGTTTAGAAACAAAATTTTTTATTTCATCAAACAAGCATCAAACACAATCAAAGCTAAGAATAATTTAGGTTTTCTATCTTTTGAAAATCCTATCCTCCATTTCATACTATAGGTCTAACTTTTGATCTTCAAAAAGATTATATCTAAACATGTAACACTTATATACACATAGATCTAAGGTTTTAAACCTCAAGATCACAACTTCAAATTGTCAAAAATCAATTCAAAACACCAAGGAAATTTAGCCTACATAAGTAGAAATTTTTGTTATACCTTAGCTTGATTTCCTTTCTCCTTCTAATATATGGAATGGATCTTGGTTTTATGAAAGTCAAAATCCCCTCTCCCTCTTCTCTTGAAGTGGCCGAACTCCTCTCTCTCTCTCCCTCTCTCTTTTCTTCTTAGCAATTTGGAAGGATAAAAGAGATGAAAGAAAGAAAAAATATAAGATAGACTTTTATTATGAAGTGTAGATTTTTAATTTTTCCCAACCCACTCTCTTTCTCTCCTTATGTCATCCGGCCATGTGCCTTATTAATTCCCTCTTTCTCTCACCCAAATGCCATGGATTGCTTGCATGAAAAGACATAAGTGTTGGACAAAATAAAAAAATGACACATAAGAGGAGTGGTTAGTAGTTGTTCACCAACTAAAGTGAACCATTATTACATTCTTCCCCCCTTTTTCCTAGCTTCTCATGGCCGGCCACTTGGCCTTAGAATGCTCCAAGTTTGGCTTATTTACTAATTGTTTATTTGATTTAACAATTGTCCAAAAAGTCCTCTCCCACTTGGGCTAAAAGTTGGGCCATTCCCTTAATGTTTTGCTTGAGCCTCTAACCAATTTCATTGGCCAACATTTGGGCTATACATATACATAGTCCAATTCCTTTAATTCTTATCCAACCCAATTCATTTAATTATGGTTTCACTTCTCCATTAAAACACTAATCCTTGCTCATTCACATCTATTTTCTTAACCCAATTAGACTTGCTATAATTAGGTTATAAAATTAATCATTTGAGATATATAAAATAATTCTCCTAGAATTAGTAAGTATTCTAAATACCACAATTCTCTTTTTCTATAACCCTTAAGTTATTAAATCCTTCATTCCTAATATATAATTAGGGTTACACTAGTTTCTTTTGTTTGTTTATATAATAAACAAAGATAAACCATCACATAATGTTCATATTCCTTACACACAACTTTTTAACCCTTAGGGTTTAATACTTCGCATTAGGATTCCCAAATTAGGGTTTAAATTCTCGATGCTGAAATTAGAGTTTCTGAATATATCGTTAGGGTTTTCTAACTTAATCACCATATTCATATCATGAATTTAGGGTTTCGGATTCCCAGAACTGAAACTAGGGTTTCAGAACCGATTTCTATGATTTCTTATCCATTGTTAGGGTTTTCTAACAGAACGTTGACGTTCTTAATATATACTTAGGGTTTGACACATATATAATTAATTTGGTCAACCCTTGACCCTTAACCACATTTAGTACACATACATATTCACATAAATCCTTAATCCTGAATAATTCACCTATATCCTTCACCGAATTTTGAAATCCTCAAAATTCAATCCCAATAACATCAAACACATACACTTATTTTCTGTCTAGGTCTATTATTTGACCTTAAATCAATCATTTAAGATTTTAATAAATTGTCCAAATTCTCGGGTTGTCACAAGATGTATAGTTGGTTAAACTAATAAGGGAAATAGAGTTTTAAAACTCGAAGTGTAATCCTTAAATTATTAAGAAAAATAATAACAGATGATGTGAAATCAAAGAGAGGATTTATGATTAAACGAGTTAACGCTTAAGCAGGGTGTGTAAAGTATTTAGAAGCATATGTTTCATTTATGTTGGTGCAGTACTTGTCTGCCTCTGATTTTGGTATGGTGCAGCTGCGCCATTACCAAGTCTATGACCAGTGCAGCTGCGCCGATCTGTTGAATTGGTTTGTAAAATTAAAATTCAAGTAATGGGTATTAAGGACTCATAAGGATAATAAAAATCTTAAATGATGATTAAGTTGTCCGTGATTAAATTTGAATAAGGTTTAATTAATTAACTCGGATTAATTATTGGTTAATTAAGTGATATTATATAAGTATTAATGTTTTGTAAGTTGATTAATTCAATTGAGTTACACTAGTTTAACACGTATTGAGAAGTATGGAAGTGACAATAAGAATTATGAAATGCCTTGTGTAGCATAATGTAAAATGAGGAAATTCACTAAGTGAGTTAAAAGGGAATCGTGTTTGATCATGTGATTTCATGTAGTTAATGAGTACACTCTTAGATAGGTAATATCACTCATGTGGACATTAACTCATGTCGGGTAAAACGAGTGTGGCGATAAAAGTTGATACTGGCTTGAAGCTAAACCAATTTTGGCACTGTCAGGATATGGTACAGCTGCATCGTCCCAGCAGTACAAACTGGCGCAGCTGGACCAGTGTTCAATTGGAGTTGGTTAAATTCTACTGTAGCACTGAGTTGGTACATTAATGTTATATGTATGACATGAATAAAACGTAGGATAAGAGTACATTATGTTAATATGAGGTACCTAGTAGCACCATGGTATCATATGAAGTTGTAGTACAGAAATGATTAAATATATGTGTATTCCAGAAACTGAAAAGGAAATTCAATGTTTAAATAAACAATAATACTAAATAAGGTGATAATGTGGTTATGTGAGTAGTAGAGATAATTATGGGACAACCCGGACATTTATACCTAACTGTGTTATTTTATTACATGTATTTAATCTACATGAATTATATGATATGAATATAAAATTTATCTTTAAAATTCCTGATATGGTAACAATTGTACACTTAGATTTCATTATAGGAATTAAAAGAACCAAACCAAGCCTTAGAATAACAAGTTGCTGATATTTTCTCTTGTCCCAAATTGAGTGTTACAAAAGTACATGAACAGTGGCCTATGGCCTAATATACGTAACTTCCAAGTATAATCAGTAGCTAAGCTAGGTGATCATTACCAACTCAATGGCTATGGAGATGGCTGGGAGGTAGTTGTTGAACCACCCTTGTTAAACCATTGTGCCTTCCTTCAACACCATGGATTCTAAATTAATGTCCAGTCAAAAGTTTCCTCCATAAATACAAGTTTAAGATCAGATTTTTGTGTTGTTGAGAAGTTGTTGATAGTCTAATGGGAGAGTTCTAAGTTACTAAGCATTGTAGAAGCAAACTCAGAGGGTAGGAAATTCAATTCAGGCCCAAGAAGGTATAAAATTCTAATTATGTTCTTAAAATGGGTTTGGTTTAGTATTTGGATTTCTTGGATTCATATATTAATTGATATGAATTAACATGTTATAAGGTGTTTAGGAAGTTTACTTACATGAATAAACACTTTAATGATGGTCTGGCCAAGGGACAGCGCAGCTGTGCCGTCCCTAAGCCTGGACAGGGCGCAGCTGCGCCATTCTACAGTCTAGAATAGGTTCTGTTTTTGGATCTGATGTTTGAAGCATATTTGTATAATTACTATATATGATCAGTATGGTATGTAATGTGTTAAGAAGCATGCTATGTGGCAAAGATGAATGTTAATCATGACTTTCGAATGTTAAGTCTAAAGGAATGTTTACATGAGATAAAGCAATGATACGTTGTTTAAATTCGTAATCTGATTTGTGTTATATAGGTGATGTTGTATAAGTTACAACTAAGTCAGACGTTTGTGTGTATGGTTGAACTTACCTATATGAGTTTTAAATGTGTCAAACACATAGCGAGTCAAATGTGTGGTAGATATATATGAATGTGGATGTCATGTACGAGTGGTTAAGGTATACCTATACATACCTAGGGTATGATGAGAAAGTGAAGTGTAGGTTTTACTAACCTAGTTAGGAAATAATGTAACATTGTTATTACATTGAGAATGCATGAAATATTTTACTGATGGATATGAATTCATGATTATATAACTGTGTAGTAATACACGAAGTGCAGATAAGCGTTAAGCAGTTAAGTCGCAGTTCATAAACTACGAATTAGGCAAGTCTTTCAGTTCCTATTTGTTATATAAATTCGATAACTGTTAGTTGAGCTATATTATTCTATGAAAATGTTGTTATATATGAAATGTGTATGAGATATGTATGAAATGTGAAAGTTTCTCTTTGATGATATACTTATGATATAAACCTCTATGCCTATTTTGTGAGAAGTTACATGCGTAGTAAATATTAATCGATTGTGAATGCATGAACTGAATATGATGTTATATGCTATGTGCTGCATGAAAACTGTTAGAGTTGCTGGGCTGTCGAGCTCACCCTTGCAAATAACCACTTTTGCAGGTTAAGGATACACGGTAAAGGTTACGTGTTATTTGATTGATAAAGTTCAATGGTATCAAAGGAGATCGATTTATTATTTAAGTAGATGCTCTTGAACCATGTTTAGGTTCTAGTAGATGTATATGATAGTAGTTTACTATGTGTAATACATGTTAAGCTATAAAGTTGTATTAAGCGGTACATAGTGAAATTCGAATCGAGATGTAAATCTTTATACAGTAATTCGAATAGAAGGAATCATAACATAATTTGATTCAAGGATATGTAATTGATTCAAGTTAAGATATCAATAAAAGATTTATTTCAAAGGAGATTGAAAAAGTTTAAATTATTCCGCATATTTATGTAACATCGAATGTGATGTAATACAGGAATAGTAAATGACCAAGATTAGAAACTTATAAAAGTTTGGGGTCATTACATAGATCTTGGAAATGGAAAGAATTTATGTTCTAAATTGTAATAAGTAAAGTTATATTCATTAAGTTATGAATAAAAGATATTAATAGTTTGACGATAGTAGTATCGTGGCGGACCGGATCCGAGGTTAGAAGGGACCTGGATTTGGGGCCGTCACAACTTTTGACTTTCAAGCCTTTAAGGAAAAGGTACAAGTGGTGTAACTTTATTCTGGTTGTCTTCCTCTGGATTTTCCACCACTTTCTCCTTAAATTTCCTGTCTAATTCATTCCCTTCATTCTCAGAATCATCATCTATACTTGTTTTCCCAACACAGTTGGCACCCAAGGCTTTACCACTCCTCAGTGTAATCGCATTACATTGCTCATGATTTCCTCTCAGATTCTTTTCTGTATCATTCGGCAACGTCCCTTGAAGCCTGTTGTTCAAAGCCAATGCAAGTTGTCCCATCTGGTTCTCTAAGTTTTTACCGTTGTCGCTTGCGTTTTCATATCTGCCTCATTGCCTGCTATATATTTCAACAGTAGCTCTTCCAAATCTGACTTTTCCTCATGTTGTGGAGCTTCCTGTTGATTCTGATTTTGAAACCTCGGGGGATAGGATGGTCGTGGAGCCTGCTGATTTTGATTGTTACTCCAGGAAAATTGGGATGGTTTCTATTCCCCGGGTTGTAAGCGTTTTGATACATGTTCTGCGGAACCCTATTGTAGCTGCCCATAAACTGTACTGATGCTTGGTTGATGGCACACTGTTCTATAGGATGTTCTCCTGCACATAAATCAAAAACATATGCCGCCTGTTGTGGTTGTGCACCTGTCAGAGCATCCATTTTCTTTGATAAGGCTGAAATCTGTGCTGCCAACGGCCGTTACCCCGTCTACCTCTAATACCCCAACTACCTTGGATTGTGTCATCCTCGTTGTAGGCCACTGGTATTTATTACCTGCCATTATTTCTATTAACTCATATGCCTCCTCATAGCTCTTAGCCATAAACGCTCCACCCGAAGCTGTATCTATGCTTGTCCTGAGATTCCCATTTAGCACGTTGTAGAACGTATTCATCTGCAGCCATTTAGGTAATCCATGATGAGGGCACTTTCGGAGTAGTTCCTTGTATCTTTCCCATGCCTCATATAAAGACTCCCCATGTTGCTGCTCAAACATGGTGATCTCGTTTCTCATTTTTACAGTTTCAGCTGGTGGAAAGAACTTAGCCAGGAACATCTAAGCGAGGTCGTCCCAAGTAGTTATTGATCCCAGCATTAGAGAATGTAACCAACTCTTCTCCTTGTCCCGCAGGGTGAACAGGAACAAGCAAAGTCTAACTGCATCATTCGACACCCCATTGTATCTGAAGGTGTCACAAATTTCTAAAAAACTGACTAAATGCTCGTTAGGATCGTCATTGGTTAATCCCCCAAACTATAACGAGTTTTGTATCATCTGAATAGTCCCAGTCTTGATCACAAAAGTATTTACAGCAATCGCCGACCTGGTGATACTTGACTAAAGTTCAGTCACCTTAGGAGTAGCATAATCCCTCAACGCTTTCTGGTCTTCTGCAGCCATTATTTCCTCATTATCAGAGTTCTCGAAGTTTTCCCTCATGTCTTTAATCCAATTACTTATCCTTTGAAACCATTTCTCGATATCGTCCTTGAAAGGAAGCGAGTCTGGTTTCTTAGACCAAGTTTGTATAAACTAACTCAAAGAACCTGAAACAAGGAAGAACAAAACAAAAGAAGAATTGTTTAAGAAAAACTGAACTAATTAAACTAATATTGGAAAATATTACATTCAATATTACTCCCCGGCAACAGCGCCAAAAACTTGTTGGTTGAAATCTAATTAGGCTTACACGCATCGTTCCCACGGCGATTAGTATGAAATTAACCCTAACAATTACCAACTTTCTATTAATCCAAATTTTATTAAACTAACCAAAATAATGATTATAAATAAGAAAAACTAAAAAAACTAAGAAACTAAATATACCAAGCAATAAACACAACTAAAACCCGTAACTTCAAGGAAATATTGAAGAATTAGGCTTACAACTTCACATTAAGTCTCACTCTAATTATCACACCTTATTCAGGTTTAACTCACTATCTTAGTTTATTAATCAAGAAAACTTAGGTAGAATTAGCTATCTCTCAATGCACTAACACCGTATTAACTTAAATCCACAAATTAGATAGAATTAAGCCAAACACCCTAATCAACTAATTCACTATATCTCTATGTGAATTAAAATCAAATAAGGTTTAAGTTCAAGTTCTCTACCCGATTACATGCGATGTTAAGCATATCACTACCCTAACGTTCATCAAGATTCCATTCAAAAATAAAATTCAAGAACACATGCTAAATTGACTAAGTCTAGATCCATACACCATCTCTCAAATCCGTGCAAATCCACGCAGAATTGGTGATCAAGCAATTCATAAATTAAAGCACAAATCATAATAGATAAACTAATTGGATAGATATATTAAACTAAAATTAAGGCATGACAATCATCGTTCAACAATAAAGATCCATCATAAGCCTAATAAGTAAATTAGTTCATCATAAATGAAATAAAAATTGAAATCATAAAAGAATCCATCATCCAAATTACAATAATTGAATTAAAGAAGTAGAATGAATACAAAACCACCCTTCTTCTCTGCTCCAATCTTGCAACCTTCGTGATTCTGCCCTTCAATTCTTTCCTCCAATGCTCTTCACTCAAATTAGGGCTCAAGCTTGATAATTGAATGAATGATGTTAATTCCCTCTTGTGTTGTTTTGTTATATCCCACACAAGACACGTAATTAGTCCCTAAACCGACGCCAAACAAAGTCCCAAGTCATGCCAACTTCCTTCCTAGATGTTGCTGGAGAATTATAATTGAAACAGAACTCTATTGATCTTGCCCCGTACTCCCGCCCCGGACGGGGGTTTTTCTTCTATATAGGCCCGCACTGGCGGGGGGGGTCCTTCTGTTCCTGCTCAAGTACCCCCGCCCCAGCGGGGTTTTATCTTGTATATTATCCTCCCCGACGGGGGGTAATTCTGTAAAAGCCCAATTTTTCTCATTTTATGCTAAGTTCCGCCACAAAACCACCATTTATGCCACACATGCTACGCCACCGCACCTAAACATAAAAAACATAAACAAGTTAAAAAGAACATAAATATACAAAATTAACACAGTTTAAGCTCGAATTAGAGGCCAATTCTTAGGTATAAAACCCACTCATCAAGCTGATGTCGAGAGTTGTCAAGAGAAAAGCTTATGTGTGCCTTGGATGCCGACTTCTGGTTGTTTTAAAAAAAAAATTCACTGAAGGCGTTGTGACGCCGATAATCCTTCTTTGATGGGCGCTGCGGCACCTTGCTTTTACACTTGAACTTGGTCGAGGCACTGCGGCGCGAGACCAAGAACAAATTGGTGCGTCGTGGTGTAAGTTAGAAGAAGGTTGGGCTCATTTAAGGTGTTTCAGCGCGAGAGGCTATGCCTTTAGAGGCGCCCCAGTGCATGGTCTTAATTCTGAACTTCGAGTGAGGCGATGCGGCGCGGCTTACAGTACAAAATGATGGCGCTGCAGCGCTGGCCCTGCACCAGACAAAAATTTGTTAAGACTTTCAGCAGACCAGATAAAATAACTTGGCCAAAACTTAGCTCAACGAAAATTTACTCCACAATGCATACTTATACTAAACAAAGCTGCATAACACTAAACTAACAGTTGAAACCAAAAGTTTACCTATACTAAACTCAATGAAACTAACTAAACAGTAGAGTAGCACAGCTAGATTTTAATTTATCAGGGAAGAACTTCAGCCTCGAGTTGTACAGTAGCACAGCTTGCCCTTCTTCAAATCCTTGTTCGATAATTTTCTTATCATGCCATCTTTTGGTATTTTCCTTATACAGTTTGGCATTCTCATAAGATTGGAGATGAAACTCGTCCATCTCATTCATCTGAAGTAGTCTCTTTTCACCGGCAGCATGCAAATCAAAATTAAGTTGTTTGATAACCCAATAGGCTTTGTGTTCAAGTTCCATTGGTAGATGACAAGCCTTTCCATATACAAGGAGATAAGGCGACATTCTAATTGGCGTTTTGTACGCAGTTTGGTACGCCCATAGCGCGTCATCTAGTCTTGTCGACCAATCCTTTCGGCTAGGGTTTACATTCTTTTCTAAAATGCACTTCACCTTTCTATCTGACACTTCCGCTTGGCCACTTGTTTACAGATGATATGTTGTGGCAGTCTTATGAGTGATGTCATACTTAGCAAGAAGGGCTGCAAAGTATTTATTATAGAAATATGACCATTCGTCGCTAATAATAGCACGCGGTGTCCCAAAGCGTCTGAAAATGTTATTTTACAGGAAGTGAATGACCACTTTGGCATCATTAGTTGACAAGGAAACTGCTTCAACCCTTTTGGATGCATAGTCCACTGCCACCAGTATGTAAAGATTGTTAAACGATGATGGGAATGGGCCCATGAAGTCAATGCCCCAAATGTCAAAGATTTTGACTTCCAAAATGTTGTTGAGGGCCATCTCATGTCTTCTTGAGATATTACCAACACGTTGGCATCTGTCACATTTTATCACAAATTCATAAGCATCCTTAAACAGAGTGGGCCAGTAAAAACCTGATTGCAGAACCTTTGAATCAAACAAAACTTATAAACAGGGGATGTATTGAAGGTTTCTCCCCACGAAGTTTCAACAGATAAGTCAAAGTCTAATTTCTCTGAAGTTAAATTTAAACATTGAGAGCAAGTAGGAGAAATAAAAGAATGGGTAGAACCGGTATCAAATAAGGTATAGACTTCGCTAGAGTTTATGATTAGCTTACCCGTGATAACCTCATTCGGGTTCCTCACTTTTTGAGAGGTCACGACAAATGCTCTCCCTTAAACTACTGGCTTTAACTTATCTGGGACGGCATTTGGTGTCACCATCCCAATCGTACTTGTCTTCGTTAAATGATAAAATCCATCTAGGTTACCTTTTCTTCTGCAATTATAACATGCTTTGGACTGCATCATGCATTTTGGACTGATGTGTCCCTCCCCTCCGCATTTGAAGCATACGGTTGGTGGTTGTTCTCCTTCCTTAACAATGGTTACTGGTGCTGACATCTTTCCATCATTATTGAATCTCCTCTTCTTGAAATTTCCACTTCTATTGTCTTGACCATGATTACCACCGAAGTGGTTAGCATTTCTAGCATGTTGATTCCCTCCATGTTTGTTGTCACCGCTTTGATGACTGCTACCACTGGTATTATCATTTTTCCGGCTGCTTTCTCTTGGTTGGGTTGACTCATTATCGCGCTCCAATAATTGAGCCCTATTTACAACATGTGAAAACAAGCAAAGTTTGTGAGAAACGAGGTATAGACATATCTCGGGTTTCAAACCTCTTAAAAACATCCGCGTCATACGCTCCTCATTATCTACCAAATGAGACACAAATCGGGATAACTCCACAAACTTAGCCTCGTACTGTGACACGGCCATATTGTTTTGCTCCAGTTTGATGAACTCTACCTCCTTCATGTGACGAATACTTTCGGAAAAGTACTTGTCATTGAAAAATTCTTAGAACTTCTCCCAAGACATCTTTAATGTGGCAGGTTGAGTACGTTTTATAGATTCCCACCAGTAATCTGTCTCTCCTCGCAATATGAAGGTGGCAAAGGGAAATTTTTACTCCTCGAAGCATTCCAAGACATCAAATATCTTGGTGATATACTTTATCCACGTCTCCGCCTTAAGTGGTTTTGGCTTCCCTAAAACTCCGATGGTCTCAGCTCCTTGAACTGCTTAGCGATGACCATCCAATAGTTGTCAGTGTTTTCACCTACATTTTGCACAGGAGTCTCTCACGCCTAATGTTCCATGAATTACAGAAAGGCTCTGAACATCTCATCGTTCATCATTTGGTTGGTGTTGTTGTTTATATGAGGATTTTTTTTCTTTCTGATGCACATTTTCCTGGTTATTGATCTGTGGTGACTCAATGGTCTCCTATGCTCCATTGCTTATCTCAATATTTTCAGATGCCATTTTCAAATACTGCCACAAAACAAGGGTTAATTGACATACCACATAATACCCCTATATTCTGACTGACCAATTAAATAACAAATAAACTTAGGTAGGTCATACTAGCGAAGGATTTCCCCATCTCTCCCTCCTAGTTATAGTCTCACATCTCAGACAGGGATCATATCCCTAAGCTTTGATAATAACTGTGATGCCCCCAAAATAGGTATACATCACCCATCTTGAGTCACCAAATACATGGTACTGAATACAAATACAAACTTAAGTATACAACATAAGCTGAGAGTTTTTACACGAATATTGTCTCATAGACAATATCCAAACTCAAATTCAATCCTTATTACATTTATTATCACACTAAATAGTGAGGACTACTAAAACAACCATCTCGGACCGTCACTCCATTCCCTGACTAGTCCTGGATATGTTCTCATTTCCTGAATAGAACAATGAAAGCAAAAGGGTGAGCTCTGTAAAGTCCCCGAAGCCAGATACTTGAAACCCAAAATCGGTACTTCACGATACCATTTCTATGAGCGGAAATATTACTAATAATAATAACACTAATATAAATTATAAACTTATCTTACCTTTATCAGAGTTTAATCCCAAGTACGCAACCTTTACTACATGACACCGTAAACCTAATCTGTTTGCTTTCCTTTTCACTTGTTCTTGACCGATCCTTCTGATTGTTCACACTTATCTGAAAACATTTAAATTAAGCAAGGATGAGCATTTGAGTGCCCAGCAAGTATTATATATATAAAAGCTGAAAAAGTTTAAATATTTTCTTTATAATATCCATCTACAACAAGTCAATAGCTGTGAAGTATTCTGAACCGATATTAATAACATAACAACCCTCTTTCAAATTTTTGAAACTACGTACTGGCTATAAATAAGGTTTAAGTGACATTCTTTGAACATTGTTTTTATTTTCGAAAAGGTTTAGCAGAACTTCATCTGCAAACCGTCATAACTTACGGATGTGGCAACCCCGAATCCAGGCCCCAAATCACCGCGGATTCAGTATACTATTTTTATAACTATTTGCGGAAGATATAAACATAAATTATTTATACATTAAACTTACACATAATCCCCAAGGTCGAATAACCTTAACTGAATACACATTTCATAAATTTTCTAACACATAACATCTTTATCAAACTATACTATTACAAAATAGCCGCACAATTTATCCCAAGCTGAACTTGGCCTTAACCTTTTTCTGTATCCGAACACGTTCGCCTTATCTGCAATGTTTTATCATGATATAGCAAGGGTGAGCATGAAAGTTGCCCAGCAAGTTTAAATACAATAATATAACAATATATCATGATTGAAGAGTATGAATAATAAGCTGGCTATAATTCATCAATATAATTAAGAACTAGCACGAACAAACTTTTGACTGAACAAGTTTTAAATATGAACAAACACTTCTGAACCAACTGGTAATGAAGGTGATCAGCCTTTCATACCTGACTTATACATGCAAGATGTACAGAGTACAATTTTCGTGGCAATCAGCAATGATTAACCATAAGCTTGAATAAAACACTCTTATTAGAGTTAAGTACAAAGAAACTTGCAAACTTGCCTAAACCGTTGATTATCGCAACACAATTTATATCGCTTTACCCCGAAGACCTAATATTAGTAATATAGATCTCCAATATTGGAATAATATCATCACAGTATAATACTGTTACACAGAATAACCGAAACACATAACACATAAGTCTATCAGTCTATAACACACATAAGACTAGGTATCAAGTCAAACTATTTAAGTCTGAGCTGAAACCGACATAGTTCTATCATCGCGACGGTCTAGTCGGACGAATGTCGAGTTTAAGTTCAAGTAAACTCTTCCTGAACACTTAACAATTATCACAGATAATTATCTTATCAGTCAAAATAAATTTTAAGGACTTATAATAATTTTTAGATAATTAATATCATTTATCAACATTTCTCAATCATTAAAACTGTATTTAAATAAATTAAATACCACATAATTCCTTAATCATTAATATTCATTTAATATAAAATATTAATAAAAATCATAACATGATATTATAATATAATTATAATATATCAAAGTATTTTTAATACCTTAAAATCATAATTATATGATTTTTAAACCATTAAATCCATTATCCGATAATTAATATTAATATTATAATATTAATATTTTCATGACTAAATATCAAAAGTTATAATTTATAACTTAAAATATTTTTTAGATCACTTAAATCATTTTATATAATTTATAAAGCATTAATTCCATTTTTCCTTAATTTATTTAATATATCTATTAAATAAACTAACTATCATTAATATTGATTAATTAATGAATTTCATCACAAAATATTAAAAGTCATCAAAAATAACTTAAAATATTTTCTTATACCATAAAATAATTTTTCATGAATTAAAACCATTTTTAAATAATTTATTTAATATAATTTTTCATGAATTAAAACCATTTTTAAATAATTTATTTAATATTATAATTAAATAAAAAAATATAATTTTATATTCCAAAAATATTAAATATTTTCAAAATATACTCAAAATAGTTAAAAATTATTTTTCAGACTTTAAAATAATTTTTCAGAATTTAATATGTATTTTTAATAATTAAAAATCTAATTTTTCTAATTTTTAATTCATTTTCTGCATTTTCCAAAAATAAGCGTCGCTAAAGGGGCCCTATAGCGACAGAACCGTCGCTATAGGTGTTCTTCACCCTCAAGAACACTGACAAGGCTGCGTGCGAGGGAGCTAGTTTGACCGGCTATAACTTTGTGTGTGTTGTGTTTCTGGCAATGTTCTCGGTCAGATCTTGTAAAGGAAATACAATACTACAAGATCCAACAAATATCATGGCTAAACAATCATCAAATCTATGAGTTATTAGCCATCAAAAAGTCTGACAATGTTGTTCTTCAATTTCTGGGTTTTCCAGAAATTGAAGAACAGTCGAGGTGCCTGCTTTAGATCCTTATAACTTGCAATCTAGGTTTCTCTTCTATGATCTAAAGGTTAAATCTTGTAGGGGAGATGTAAGGCTACAATTACATATCAAAAAGTAGATCTAACAACAACATATACACAAGATTAAATTTGGTAAAAGTTCTGACAAAAATTCGGCTGATGAAGTTCTAGGTTTTCCAGAAGACCTTCATCAGGTAGTTCGGTCAATGATGTTTGACCATGATTCTACACTGTTCTGTTCAATATATAAGAGATCTAAGGACTTTAGTGTATAGTCTATATACCAGGCAACCAGCTTAGAGCAAAAACTTAGCCTAAACATCAAACATCAGTAAGATTCATAGCCTGGAAAATCTTGTCAGACAACATAGAATATTTCTGGGTTGCCCAAATTCAAGTTTTTTTGTGACTGGTCAACGACCTTTGACCACTTGTAACTTACGATATAGACAAGATCTGGACTTGCTTCAAGTTGGAGATCAAAGACCACATGGCATACTATAGATGTATAACATAAAACACCAAAAACTATTAACAGAGACAGATCTAGAGGTCCTGACATTCGGCTGTCAGGCCTTAAATTTCCATATTTCCAAATTTCCAAAAATGCAAGATTCGTGCATCTAAGTGTTATGGATCTGGAATTTAACAACCCAGATCACTAAATGACACCTTAATACACTATATTAACCAACCAACAACAATATTTAACATCAAATTCAAAGATTTCAAAATTTAGGGTTCATATACCTTTATGCTCAAATCCTTTGATTCTGACCTCTGATCATGCTTTTGATGATCAAGAGACTTGTTTAGAGACTGAAATACTTTGTATTTTCGGAGGTTGGGAGAGAGAGAGAATGAGTTAAGTGTTTGAATGCAAATGACCAACTCTAGTAGACTTTTCTCTCTTTAATCTCCTATATTATATAAATAAAATGTATGTTTCTTACCTAGCTGCTGAATTAGGCTGAGTTGCTGGATAATAGGCACATGTAATAGCCTTAGTTGGTCAACAACTCATACTAGGGCAATCCTTACAAGTAACCTTCAATTATACAACAAAGGGTAAAATAGTCATTTCTATGCAATTTTAATGGCATTCTTGTAATTAGCCCAAACCCTTAGGGTTTAGGGTTTGGTTAGGGTTTATGATTTGGAGCATTTAGGGTTTGGGTTTTAACCCTTAACTTCCAAATTAAATTTCTACAATTTCAAATTTAGATTTTCAAAAATAGAAATTAATATTTTTAACTTATAATTAGTATTTACTAATTATATTAAATTTCTTAATCATACCTTGAATCTTGCTAATTAGGATTAATAATACCTAATTAAAATTGCTAATTACGCAATTAGGGTCAAAATCACGGATTAGGGTTTATAAACCACTAATTAAGGTTTTAAATAGAAAAATAACATTTCAATTTTAGAAATTAGATTTCCTAATTAGATTAGGGTTTCTAATAACTTGACAATTAGGATTTATATTTCCTAATTAACATTGCTAATATAGCAATTAAATCCACTACTGTACAATTAGGGTTTTCAATCCCACATATTAGGGTTTCTAATAGAAAATAATTTTCTAAAATAGAAATTAAATATTCGTAATTAGATTAGGGTTTTCTAATTACTTAATCTTGAAAATTATAATTAATATATCCTAATTAACATTAAAAGTATTAAATTAACACTTTCGTTTTCCCTAATTATAAAATTAGGGTTTCAAATCCCGAAATTTGGGTTTTCTAAATTTAAAATTAGGGTTTGCTAATTAATTAAGCTTTGTCCTAATTAGTAGTATAATTAATACCACATAAGTATTATAATTATCCTTTCTATTCCCGATTAGGGCTTCAATTTATCAGAATCTGAAACTAGGGTTTTCAGATCTAGTTTTAGGATTTTCTAATAATCAAATCGGGTTTCAAATTCGGAATTAGGGTTTTGTAATAAATTTGTTAAGATTAACCCTAATTAATCCTATAATTATTTACACTTATGCCAATAAGTTCCCGATTTAGGGTTTCATGCACTGAATTAGGGTTTTAGATTCCCAGAACTGACATTAGGGTTTCCAGAACCAGTTTCTTGGATTTCTTATTAATCGCTAGGGTTTTCTAACCGAACGTTAAAGTTCTTAATATATAATTAGGGTTTGACACATATATAATTAATCTGGTCAACCCTTGACCCTTAACCACATTCAGCACACATACATAACCATATTCACAGAACGTAGTCACATAAATCCTTATTCCTGAATAATTCACCTATATCCTTCACAAAATTTTGAAATCATCAAAATTTCACCCTAATAATATCAAATGCATACACTTATTTTCTGTCTAAGTCTATTATTTGACCTTAAATCAATCATTTAAGATTTTAATAAATTGTCTAAATTCTTGGGTTGTCACATTCACCCCTTCTTATAAGAATTTCAGTCCCCGAAATTCACCTTACACCTTACACCGTGCACCTTACACCATTCACACATATCACATGCTACCCAATACACCACTCACAAGAGCAAAAGTTTTGAAATTGTGCTGAGGGGTCATATAGACCATGAACAAATTTAGTTTTAACGGTAGTGATCATACCGCAAAACAATACATTACTTGGTATGTTTACAATCACAAAGAAGGTAAACTACCGTTGCTAGTACTTTAGGTGATTAGCCCATCATACAGTTACGTCATGCATAACGTATTAATCATTTTTAGCGAATATTTACGCTATTAGATTGGATTATTTATCCAAACATTATCGTTCACCTCAGTCTTATCATAGGATTCCGCACCAAAACAATTTGGTTCGGGAAATTCTTTCAATAAACACTTGGAGTTTTTATAACATTAGTCTAGCTGAATCAAATAGCATAGACTCATATCAATAACTCAATTCAATCGAATTATTTAGGTGTAGCCAAACCCCGTTGGCAAATTAAAATTTTTTGAAAACATTTTCGAGAATGACGTCATGATGCCGCACTGTATTAACAGTCCGTTGAGGATTTCGTCATTTGGTGATTTTGTCATGCTACATCATACCATAGTGGAATTGTGACTTTAAGTCTAATTCACACTAAGTAATACTGCATTGATGACTCCATTTTTATCATCTCTGCACCAGGTTACATGGTACATAAGTGATAAATAAAAATAATTTTTGATATTTCAAATCATTTCCGTCTAGCCGAAATAAGTAGCATAGACTGTACTTTAAACAGTTTCAAAAATGATCACGAGTCTACATTTTTTTTTAAAAGGCACATAGTGCGTATTTAGCTTGATGTCAATCATTTCGAAGTTTAGCATAGCTAGGAGTTTAGGAAAACCTAAGTCTCCACTAATGATCATTTTCTTAATAATCTATCTGTTCCTATAATCCTTAACACTCCATTCACACACAACTATACCTAGTTCATAAAACCACACTTATGAGTTCATAACCTGGCCACAATTATATGAGTTTACAAACTTACCCTAGTCTGACCTTTGGCGTCCGTTCGCTGAGGGGCTCATAAACATTTCATATAACTATAAGTCAAGAATGTCACATAAGTATGAGTTCTAAGAACTCGTACTTAATCCTATATTCTCTATCGATGACCTATTTATCTATATATAAAAACTAGCGTACCGCAACATTTCAATGGTTACCAATGCCACCAACTAAGTAGTTTTTACACCAAGTACAATTCCCCGCCCATACAAGAAATCATACAACTCAGTTGCTAACACGAGTCCTCATTGAAATTCCCACCTAATCTTAACCCCCTTTTTCTATACGAATTTCATTTAATCCGTATCCATAATCCATAACTCTTTCATGAGTTTTCATAGTACCATTTCATAGTACAACTGATACACAGCATCTTGCTGTAAACTTTTCAATCATCAGATTGATTCTTTTTGGTTGTCATAACCTTATCAGATCACAAGGTGATCTTATCGTATATACTACGATTCAATTCCATTCACTATGATCTTTTTGTTTTACGATCTCCTATCCCTGCACTTTCAGTCTTTTAGACTCGATCTATTTACCGTTACTGTTCAACTTTATTATCAGAGTTAGGGAACTCTGTGTCTTTACACTCGCCGAGATTCATCTTTGAATCTTACTGACCAACTAACTCTATGTGAGTTAGATCTTATCCTAATCACTGTGGTTATTGGTCTCACGTATTACTACCTAAGCTTCATAACCAATAGCTCTGATACCAACTAAGGCAACCCCGAATCCAGGCCCCAAATAACCGCGGATCCGGTATACTATTTCTATAACTATCTGCGGAAGATATAAACATAAATTGTTTATACATTAAACTTACACATAATCCCCAAGGTCGAATAACCTTAACTGAATACACATTTCATAACTTTTCTAACACATAACATCTTTATCAAACTATACTATTACAAAATAGCCGCACGATTTATCCCAAGCTGAACTTGGCCTTAACCTTTTTCTGTATCCGAACACGTTCGCCTTATCTGCAATGTTTTATCATGATATAGCAAGGGTGAGCATGAAAGTTGCCCAGCAAGTTTAAATACAATAATATAACGATATATCATGATTGAAGAGTATGAATAATAAGTTGGCTATAATTCATCAATATAATTGAGAACTAGCACGAACAAACTTTTGACTGAACAAGTTTTAAATATGAACAAACACTTCTGAACCAACTGGTAATGAAGGTGATCAGCCTTTCATACCTGACTTATACATGCAAGATGTACAGAGTACAATTTTCGTGGCAATCAGCAATGATTAACCATAAGCTTGAATAAAACACTCTTATTAGATTTAAGTACAAAGAAACTTGCAAACTTGCCTGAACCGTTGATTACCGCAACGCAATTTATATCGCTTTACCCCGAAGACCTAATATTAGTAATATTGATCTCCAATATTAGAATAATATCATCACAGTATAATACTGTTACACAGAATAACCTAAACACATAACACATAAGCCTATCAGTCTATAACACACATAAGACTAGGTATCAAGTCAAACTATTTAAGTCTGAGCTGAAACCGACATAGTTCTATCATCCCGACGGTCTAGTCGGACGAATATTGAGTTTAAGTTCAATTAAACTCTTCCTGAACACTTAACAATTATCACAGATAATTATCTTATCAGTCAAAATAATTTTGAAGGACTTATAATAATTTTTAGATAATTAATATCATTTATCAACATTTCTCAATCATTAAAACTGTATTTAAATAAATTAAATACCACATAATTCCTTAATCATTAATATTCATTTAATATAAAATATTAATAAAAATCATAACATGATATTATAATATAATTATAATATATCAAAGTATTTTTAATACCTTAAAATAATAATTATATGATTTTTAAACCATTAAATCCATTATCCGATAATTAATATTAATATTAGAATATTAATATTTTCATGACTAAATATCAAAAGTTATAATTTATAACTTAAAATATTTTTTAGATCACTTAAATCATTTTTATATAATTTATAAAGCATTAATTCCATTTTTCCTTAATTTATTTAATATATCTATTAAATAAACCAATTATCATTAATATTATGAATTTCATCACAAAATATTAAAAGTCATCAAAAATAACTTAAAATATTTTCTTATACCATAAAATAATTTTTCATGATTTTTCATGAATTAAAACTATTTTTAAATAATTTATTTAATATTATAATTAAATAAATAAATACTATTTATATTCAAAAAATATTAAATATTTATAAAATATACTCAAAATAGTTAAAAATTATTTTTCAGACTTTAAAATAATTTTTCAGAATTTAATATGTATTTTTAATAATTAAAAATCTAATTGTTAATTCATTTTCTGCATTTTCCAAAAATAAGCGTCGCTAAAGGGGCCCTATAGCGACAGAACCGTCACTATAGGTGTTCTTCACCCTGAAGAACACTGACAAGGTTGCGTGCGAGGGGGCTGGTTTGACCGGCTATAACTTTGTGTGTGTTGTGTTTCTGGCAATGTTCTTGGTCAGATCTTGTAAAGGAAATACAATACTACAAGATCTAACAAATATCATGGCTAAACAATCATCAAATCTATGAGTTATTAGCCATCAAAAAGTCTGACAATGCTGTTCTTCAATTTCTGGGTTTTCCAGAAATTGAAGAACAGTCGAGGTGCCTGCTTTAGATCCTTATAACTTGCAATCTAGGTTTTTCTTCTGTGATCTAAAGGTTAAATCTTGTAGGAGAGATGTAAGGCTACAATTATATATCAAAAAGCAGATCTAACACCAAAATATACACAAGATTAAATCTGTTAAAAGTTCTGACAAAAATTCGGCTGATGAAGTTCTGGGTTTTCCAGAAAACCTTCATCAGGTAGTTCGGACAATTATGTTTGACCATGATTCTACACTGTTCTGTTCAATATATAAGAGATCTAAGGACTTTAGTGTATAGTCTATATACCAGGAAACCAGCTTAAAGCAAAAACTTAGCCTAAACATCAAACATCAGTAAGATTCATAGCCTGGAAAATCTTGTCAGACAACATAGAATATTTCTGGGTTGCCCAGATTCAAGTTTTTTTGCGACTGGTCAACGACCTTTGACTGCTTGTAACTTACGATCTAGACAATATCTGGACTTGCTTCAAGTTGGAGATCAAAGACCACATGGCATACTATAGATGTATAACATAAAACCCCAAAAACTATTAACAGAGATAGATCTAGAGGTCCTGACATTCGGCTGTGAGGCCTTAAATTTCCAGATTTCCAGATTCCCAAAATGCAAGATTCGTGCATCTAATTGTTATGGATCTGGAATTTAACAACCCAGATCACTAAATGACACCTTAATACACTATATTAACCAATCAACAACAATATTTAACATCAAATTCAAAGATTTCGAAATTTAGGGTTCATATACCTTTATGCTCAAATCCTTTGATTCTGACCTCTGATCATGCTTTTGATGATCAAGAGACTTGTTTAGAGACTGAAATACTTTGTATTTTCGGAGGTTGGGAGAAAGAGAGAATGAGTTAAGTGTTTGAATGCAAATGACCAACTCTAGTAGACTTTTCTCTCTTTAATCTCCTATATTATATAAATACACTGTATGTTGCTTACCTAGCTGCTGAATTAGGCTGAGTTGCTGGATAATAGGCACATGTAATAGCCTTAGTTGGTCAACAACTCATCTAGGGCAATCCTTACAAGTAACCTTCAATTATACAACAAAGGGTAAAATAGTCATTTCTATGCAATTTTAATGGCATTCTTGTAATTAGCCCAAACCCTTAGGGTTTAGGGTTTGGTTAGGATTTAGGGTTTGGAGCATTTAGGGTTTAGGTTTTAACCCTTAACTTCCAAATTAAATTTCTAAAATTTCAAATTTAGATTTTCAAAAATAGAAATTAATATTTTTAACTTATATTTAGTATTTACTAATTATATTAAATTTCTTAATCATACATTAAATCTTGCTAATTAGGATTAATAATTCCTAATTAAAATTGCTAATTACGCAATTAGGGTCAAAATCACGGATTAGGGTTTATAAACCACTAATTAAGGTTTTAAATAGAAAAATAACATTTCAATTTTAGAAATTAGATTTCCTAATTAGATTAGGGTTTCTAATAACTTGACAATTAGGATTTATATTTCCTAATTAACATTGCTAATATAGCAATTAAATCCACTACTGTACAATTAGGGTTTTCAATCCCACATATTAGGGTTTCTAATAGAAAATAATTTTCTAAAATAGAAATTAAATATTCGTAATTATATTAGGGTTTTCTAATTACTTAATCTTGAAAATTATAATTAATATATCCTAATTAACATTAAAAGTATTAAATTAACACTTTCGTTTTCCCTAATTATAAAATTAGGGTTTCAAATCCCGAAATTTGGGTTTTCTAAATTTAAAATTAGGGTTTGCTAATTAATTAAGCTTTGCCCTAATTAGTAGTATAATTAATACCACATAAGCATTATAATTATCCTTTCTATTCCCGATTAGGGCTTCAATTTATCAGAATCTGAAACTAGAGTTTTCAGATCTGGTTTTAGGGTTTTCTAATAATCAAATCGGGTTTCAAATTCGGAATTAGGGTTTTGTAATCAATTTGTTAAGATTAACCCTAATTAATCCTATAATTATTTACACTTATGCCAATAAGTTCCCGATTTAGGGTTTTAGATTCCCAGAACTGACATTAGGGTTTCCAGAACCAGTTTCTTGGATTTCTTATTAATCGCTAGGGTTTTTTAACCGAACGTTAAAGTTCTTAATATATAATTAGGGTTTGACACATATATAATTAATCTGGTCAATCCTTGACCCTTAACCACATTCAGCACACATACATAACCATATTCACAGAACGTAGTCACATAAATCCTTAATCCTGAATAATTCACCTATATCCTTCACAAAAATTTGAAATCATCAAAATTTCACCCTAATAATATCAAACGCATACACTTATTTTCTGTCTAGGTCTATTATTTGACCTTAAATCAATCATTTAAGATTTTAATAAATTGTCTAAATTCTCGGGTTGTCACAACGAACACGGGGGTGATCAGCCCGTTGTGCCCTGCATTGATCAATACTACATTACAAGAACGATGTTATCATTTACTTGGTCCGCCTTGGGCGCATAAAAGTTTTCCCGTGAACGGGATGTTCATATTTGTCAGGGTTCCAGACAAAAGGTTTTATTTTATCCAACAATAATCTATAATTCAACATATATGTATAACAAAGGTGTATCAACATGTGATTAAATACAATGATTATCCAAGTGGGGACACTTGTATAATCATTTCTAGAAATTAACGAACAGAATATATATCCGAATTATCATATACTAACATGTTGATAATCAAAGGGTGTATATAATATAGGTTTAACAATCTGTATATTAATAATAATAATTCTGAACTTCTCACTTCTGTCCATTGCATAAAGAAAATGCGAAGTTATGATACTTGCCTGATGCGCTGCTTACAATTCTCAACTTAGTTTTATCTTTTCTATCACGACCTATCATTAATCAAACCATTCGTTCGATTAGAACAATATACCTTAACACATAGTACTGCATTTCGCAGTAAGCACATAACCTAATCACATTATCACACATGTTCAACAGTCATTGACTCACAAACAAACATCAACACATTCCTAATCACATTGTCACACAACTTTAACAACCATTGAATCACAAATAAGCATTTATCTAGCCAATTAACTAAGTCCAGATCAATTTCTGAAATATATCGGTCTACCGACAACTTTATCGGGTAAAAATCGAGTCTAAGACTCTATTCTGTATCACAATATCTGATTAGATAACTTAAACATCAATCGCACTATCTTTCATGGACTTATAATAATTATCATTTATCATAAGTTTTGAAATATCAGAATCATTATTAAATGATTTAAGTATCACCTAATTCTATTATCATTAACATTTAATCAATATTAAATTATTAATGAAACCATTGCCAAAATATTAAAGTTATTTATAATAACTCAAAATATTTTTAAAACATTTATATTATCCTTAAAGGATTTTTAAAACATTTAAAATCATCATTAAATAATCACCATTAATATTTCAATATTAATGAACTATTATCTAAATATTAAAAGTCATTAATTATGACTTAAAATATTTTTAAATCACTAATATCCTTTTTAAATGATTTTTAAATAAATAAAATCATTTTTAAATTATTTATTTAATATAACTATTAAATAAATTTGATATCATAAATCATTAAATAAATATCATTAATATCAAATAATTAATGAAATTATCCTTTAAATATTAAAAGTTATATCTTATAACTTAAAATATTTTTAAACACTTTATCTTTATTTAAAAATGATTTTTATAATAATAAAATCATTTGTAACTAAATTATTTAATATAATCATTAAATAAAACTAATATCATTAATAATAAATTATTAATGAGAATTCTCGAAAAATATAGAAAATATATTTTCTAAAGTCAAAATACTTTCTAACACTTTATTCCCATTTAAAATGATTTTTAAATCGATAAAATCATTTTTAACTTATTTATTTAATTTAACAATTAAATAAATCTAATATAATTAATATAAAATTATTAATATTTTCATGACAAAATATCAAAATTTATATATTATAACTTAAAATATTTTTATAATACTTTAAATCATTTTTATATGATTTTTAAATCATTAAATTCTATTTTTCGCAAATTATTTAATACACTTATTAAATAACTAAAATATCATTAATATTAATTAATTAATGAAATTCATCACAAAATATTAAAAGCTACCAAATATAACTCAAAAATATTTTTAAACACTTTATTCATTTTTAAAATGATTTTTATATAATTAAAATCATTTTTTCTCTAATTTATTTAATACACTAATTAAATAAATTAAATATCATTAATATTCAAATAATTATAAATATTAATGAAAAATATTCTAAATAATCAAAAAGTATTTTTCATAATTTAAAATAAGTTTTAAAACTATTTTTGGTAATTTTTATAATTTATTTTCTATTTTTAATCAATTTTCAAAAATTCAGAAATTAAATGAATTAAAAACCGTCGCTGAAGGCTTTTAGCGACAGTAACCGTCGTTGTTGGTGTTCTTGAGCTCAAGAACACTGACAGCTTCGGTTACCAACATACCACGTTTGACCGGCTATAAATTCATTTCTAGATCGCTTCTGTTCAAACTAAAACTTATAACATGTAGTGTTTATGTAACTCTACAAGTTTCATATCTTATTTTAAGCAAAAAACAACATAACAAATCGATCTATGCCAGCAAAGTAACTGTCAGACGGTTTCTGGATTTTCCCAGAAACCCAGGTGTCGACTGAGCACTTTCATGCTCAAATTAATAGTGGTTCTGATCATGGTTCATGCGATTTGAAGGTTTAAATTTGTAGTACTCGTGTCAAGGAACAACACTACAACAACAGATAGCTTAACATTAACAGATTTACAAGATCCAACTCGGTCAAACCCTATCAGAAATTAAGCCAACAATTTTCTAGAAATTTCCCAGAAACAGAAATTGTGATCGAGGGACTAGGTTTGACCACATGCTACGTTCGATTTATTGAAGAATTAAGACATCTAGAGGTAATTAGATATAGTCCAGATAACAGGATACAACTTTAATACAATAACAACGTCAAACAATCAATAAATCTGTCAGATCAAAGCCGTTCAACATGCTGTCAGACGCTAAAAATTTTCTGGGTTTACCTAGATTTCTTCCCGGTCATGGTCGGTCAACGACCTTTGACCATCAATATCTTTTGATCTAGACATCCAATGACAGTGAATCCACTTTCAGATTAAAGATCTCATACCATGCTACAAATGTAAACACTTAAACAACAAAAACAATAAACACACAACGATCTACAGCCCCTGACATTTTATGTCAAACAACAGAAAACCATTTTCCCAGATTTTTGAAAAACTCTTATTTCGAGAATTAGATGTTATGGACTTGAAATATACCAACCCAGATCATCATGTTAGACTACAAATAACATATTTTAACAACAAAACACAAGATCTAACAACAACTTTTGGACAGAAATTCAAGGTAGGGTTTTATACCTTTTATGCTTAATTTTTGATTTCTAGCTTCTGATTTGATTATGATGGACGTGGAGCTATGAAAATGGGACTGAAATGCTTGAAGATTTCGTTGGTTCTAGTGAGAGAAGTTCTTGGTTGAGTGTTGGACAAATTTAGATTAGCAAACTAACTTTCTCTCTCCTTCAATCCTTAAATATACAAACATGATGCATGTATGGGTTGTCTGGAGCTGATGTGCTGTCCATTTTGTGTCACATGTAGTTGGTAGGTTAGGTAAACAACTCAAGATATGTCTAAATTACAAGCAAGCTCAAATAATGCACAAAAGGGTATTTTAGTCTTTTGATAAATCAATTTAATGGCAAAATTGTTATCTTGTCAAACCCTTAGGGTTTGACCCTTAGGGTTCAACCCTAAAGTTTAGCAAATAGCATAAATTAATTTTAGCAACTAGGGTTTGGAAATGAAATAAAATAATTTTAGTTTCTAAAATTTAAAAAAAAATAACTTGCTAATTATATTAAGTTTGTAATTATCTAATACATGGACATTAGGGTTTATAATGCCAAAAATTAGGGTTTCCATAATACATTTAGGGTTTTTAGAAATTAAATTAGGGTTCTAGGTTTTAGGGTTTTAATTTACTAATTAAGTTTATTTTAATTAGCAGTTAAAGTCTATCACGCGTGCTATTAATCACAGTAACACAATTCTTGACAAATCAAACATCCGGTTTAGGTTTCCGGATTAGGGTTTCTAGTATTGGAATTTAGGGTTTTCATTCATAGTTAGGGTTTTCTAATAATTTAGGGTTTTTAGAACTTTAATTAGGGTCTACCTAATTAATCAAATCATTATATAATACACAACATAAAACATATAACACAGTTAAATAACCGTCTTAAACCCACAATTGATTTTTAAATTAGGGTTTACCTCAGTAAAATTAAGGTTTAACCAATTAATATTAGTGTTTTAAAATTAAACACCATAATTAACCAATCATCATCAACACGTACATACAACACATATTTATAGCACTGAAAAATCAAAATATAATTAATAGTATATTATTATTCTCATACCTTGACAATAATCCAAAATTAGGGTTTGGATTCCATATCTGATTTATTCTTCATATTTAACCTTAATAATTAAGGTAAAATAATTAACTTAATATCTTGAACAAAATACATATAATGAAATAATCATTATAATTATTCTAAAATCATTTCATATATTATTTAAATAATATATACCTATACTTTCATAGAAAAGCATTTCCAGTAAGGAATTAATTAATATAAAAATTATAATTGATAATAATCAATAACTCTTAAAATAAAATTATCTGTAATAATTCATGTAATAAATATTTTTAATTTATCACACAATTAAACATATACATATTACCTTGACACATATCATTCATATATATTTTAATAAATAAATAAAAAATTATACGCAAAATTTATGATTTATTTTTATAGAAAATATCGGGTTGTCACATTCACCCTTCCTTATAAGGATTCCGTCCCCGGAATCACCACTTTAAAACCTATACATACCAGGGTACATAACATTCACAATCATTGCAAGTAGATCTCGATCATGATTGATCGAATCGATATTTAACTATCACATAAAGCTTGTCTTTCTGATTAAATGGAAATTTGATTTCTAAAAGAACTCAAATTCCCCCTTCAAAAGTAATTTATAAAATAATTTATTATTTATGTAAAAAAATAATATATGAGAAAATAAAATTAGTTCGAGTAATACCTGAAGTTGCATCCTCGGCTGCCACGATATCTTGAACGGTCATGTTGAAGACGCTTACAGTTGATTCTATTGATTTGTTTGTTGATGTCTGTAAGACCCCGAATTTTTTTAAATAAAAATGAAATTTCCTCTATTTATTATTTTGAAATAGTAAGGGTTGATTTGATTAATGTTGTTAGTTATGGGTAAAATGCGCAAATATTTCAAATAAGCAAGTAGTTATAGAATATTCATTATTGTCGGGGAATATTCGTTTGGTCGTAGAATATTCGTTTTGTCGGGGAATATTCGTACGAAGGCGCAGTCTTTTGTGGGCCCCATAACGGAAAGCGATTAGATGAAGAAAACGACAAATATAAGTTGTTTATAAATAACGGCGTAGTTGTTACCGTTAATACTGTTGGAATACCCAGTGGTTAAAACACACTAATACGCGTTGTTGAACAGTAGCACACGGTATTTCACCAATTATTTATTCTTACGTAAGAAGGCACTACTCAATAATGGTTACAGTAATTACTGTTCAGTACTTTATTTTATTGGTTAAATAATTGTTGCGTTGATATTTTATATTGTTGTTGTTTCAATAATTGTCATTACGCAGTATTTTTCATTATCGAAGCAATAATTCATATTATCTGAATAATATTATTAGATAACATTATTGGCAATGTCTAGAAAGTTCTGTCTAAGGAGAGGTTTGGTCACCTAATTGTGCGCCAATAAGGAGAAATTCTTATTGGAAAGCCCCCTCTTTCCTGGGAACGGCCTAGTTGTCAGTACTGTGATTCTGTAATATTATTTATGAATAATTAATTATTGATTTTTATGATGAGAAAAATATTAATTTTATGTGGATATAGATGGAGAAAATTTTTAATGTGACAATTGTTGAAAATTAATATTTTATCTTTTTTTGATAAAATAATTCATTTAAATATATTATTTTAATAATATATTAACGGTGATATTTTTATAATGAATGTGGGATATATGAGTATATGAGGAGGAAGAGTATTTTTGTGGCATTAAATGTTTAACACATATTTTGTGTGATGGTGGACACAATTATTGACCGAAATTTGATTATAGCCTGTAAAATCGTCCATTTGTGGATTTCGGTCAATTTCTATTTGGAATTTGGAAAAACTTTCTTCTGCAAAGTTGTAGAGAATTGAATTTCCTATAAATACTCGTGCGATTTGAATTTTCTGATAAAAGGGCTATTTATTATGAATTATTGAAGTTCCGAAGCTCCGAAATAATTGATTTTTGGAAGTTTAAAATATTTTTTAAAAGGAAAACGTTTTTTTTTTTATTACTTTTTCTAGAAGGTTGGCATGTGGGAAATGTTAGGAGCTGATTCAAAGTGTGCGTATGAAATTATAATATATATATTAATATTTTATTGAATTTTCTGATTTGGTGTTCTAAGCATTTTCCTATAAATAGGGTGCTTAGGTTAGAATTGAAAATCACACCAGAAACTGAAGTTTTCTTTCTCTATATTATCGAGCGTATTCTTGTGAGTATTTTGAGTACACTTTGAGTATTGCTATACGGTGCAAGTTCAAGTCATAGCCTATATCCGGTGTTTCAGCTAGAAGTACTGATCTTTCGAGGTAAGGGATGTTATTTTCTTCTCAAATGATATTATTTCTTTAATATCATTATGCTGAAATATTGGTTGGAACTTTTTATCAAATTTGGAACTTTTTCATGTCGGGGTTACTATTTATGGGTTACTACTCACGAGTTACTATTCACGAGTTACTATTCACGAGTACTATTCACGAAGCATGATGATGTTTTTTTGTGAAATTTCTATCTTTTGGTGTCGGAGTTACTATTCACGTATACGACACTATTCACAAAAAAATTAAATTTTCGTTTTTCGTCCAAGATATCTATTATGGATACTAGTTTTGATTATATCCATATTTTGATCATTCTTGAATCTTACTCCACTACTGGTTATTTATGAAGTATTTTTGAACTTGGATTGTTTAAAGTATGAATCCTTAATATTTATTCTTTTGTTTCACTGGATTCGTTTCCTTTAAAATATTTTTCAACATCCTCAGTCCTAAATGATGATATTACTGAATATCTTTGGCCTGTAGTGCAAAGATGAATGATTTCTTGATGAATATCTTTGGCCCGTAGTGCAAAGATGAACAGGTGTTGAGATGAACATGACCGACTGTTTAATATCTTTGGCCCGTAGTTCAAAGATGAACAAGTGTTTAGATGAACATGACCAACTGATGAATATCTTTGGCCTGTAGTGCAAAGATGAATATTTGATTCCAGATATATATTGATTGATGTTACAGGGATAAAATATCGACGATAAACTTTTAAATTCATATATAGAAGATAGTAGTTTGCATTCTCTACTTAACTCTTCTTCTAATGAATTGTTGTTTCCGCTGCAGTTGTTGATTTAAAACTGGTTGTCTATTGTATTCTATTAGATTTTTCCCTGTTGAAGACTAACGATAATTTATTGTATATTATCTTAGTCATAATATTCTTTACTGGGCTAGTTGAGCTCACCCTTTTTCTTTTTGTTCCATTTTTCTTCTCAGGAGGCGAGAATGTAGCGAGTACTAGTCTGGGTATGGAATTAAGGTTCTAGAGAGAGTTGTTTAGTAGTCCTCACCTTTTTTTTTTGTAAAATAATGTATCAATAATTATGATGGGGATTTATTTGCGTGTGGATATTGTCTAGACGGCAATAGTTTATATGTTGTAATAATAAAGTTGTAGTTATTTTTGTACCATGTATTTGACGACTCAGAATGGGTTGGATGGAATGGACCTATTTTGGGGGCGTCACAGTTGGTATCAGAGCTTAGGGATATGATCTCTGGCGGAGATCGGGAAATAGAACTAGGAGGGGAGAGACGAGTAAATCCTTCGCTAGTGTGTCCTACCTAAGCTTATTTATTGGTCGATTATAATATAGGGGTATTATGTGATTTGTTAATTTATTTAATTAACCCTTGTTTTATGGCAGTATTTGAGAATGTCGACTGAGAATATTAACAGTGGAGTAAATGAGACCGTGGAGACGCATGTACTCACCAACGAGGAGAATGTGCAACAGGCTGGCAATGTACCTCCTGTGAACAACACCACTGAGCAGACGATGAATGACGGGATGTTTAGGAGCTTTTTGCAGTTCATGCAAAACCAGACGAGGGATACTCGTGTTCAAAATACAGGAGGAAATGATAGCAATTCACGGGTGGTCACAGCCAAGCAGTTCAAAGAGTTGGAACCACCAGAATTTAAGGTAAAGCCCAATCCGATCATGGCGGAAACATGGGTCAAGCAAATTACCAAGATATTCGATGTCTTGGGATGCACGGAGGAACAGAAGGTTCCATTCGCCACCTTTATGTTCCGTGGCGAGGCAGACTACTGGTGGGAGTCTGTGAAGCGTACACATCCAGCCGCACTCAGCATGTCATGGGAGACGTTTCAGAAACTTTTCAACGAAAAATACTTTCCTAAAAGTATTCGCCATATGAAGGAAATGGAGTTTATTAGACTAGAACAAAACAACATGACGGTGTTCCAATATGAGGCGAAGTTCGCGGAGTTATCCAGGTTTGCACCTCATTTGGTGGAGAATGAGGAACGTATGACGCGGATGTTTCTGAGAGGTTTAAAACCCGAGATTCGACAATATCTTATCTCTCATAAATTTTCTTTATATTCAGATGTTGTCAACAGGGCTCAGTTGTTAGAGCGAGATAACGAGTACGTTCAATCGAGGGACCATAACCAGGATCATACCGAAGATAGCAGTCATCAGAATAACAATAACCAGAAGAGAAAGAAGAATACAGACAAAGGCGGTAACCACGCTGGTGGTAATCGTGGCCATGAAAATAGAAGAAGCGAGTCGGGAGGAGATTTTAAAAAGATGAGATTTAACAACGACCATGTGAAGACGACAATGCCGGCAGCAACTGGTTCTAGGGGAGGAGAATGATCTTCAGTTAGATGTTACAAATGCGGAGAGGAGGGACACATAAGTCCAAACTGTTCACAGCCTTCCAAGGTATGCTATAATTGTGGAAAAGAAGGACATATCGCTCTAGATTGTACGGTATCGAAACCCAGTCCAGCGGGAATGGTGACTCAAAAGGATGTCCCAGAAAAGTCAAAGTCAACGGTTCCTGGAAGAGCGTTTTTCGTGACCGGTCAAAATACGAGGAACCCGAATGAAGTTAGCTCGGGTTAGTTAATTATAATTCTTGCGAAGTTTATACCTTACTAGGTACCGGTTCTACCCATTCTTTTATCTCTCTTGCTTGCGCTCAACGTTTGAACTTGACTACGGAGAAATTAGACTTTGACCTATTTATGGAGACTCCGTTAGGAGACTCTTTCATTACATCCGTTGTTTAGAAATCTTGCTTGATTCAAGTTGGCACTATCACATTACCTGTTAACCTTATTTCTATAGAGATATTTGCTTTTGATGTTATTTTAAGGTTAACTACTCATCATGCCGAAATTGATTACTTTCGTAAGGTTGTTAGTTTTCATATTCCTAAGCAACCTGTTATTCGAATTCAAACAATCAAACCATTGTAGTCAAACATTTTCATATCAAGCCATGAAGTCATTCGTTTATTACGGATGTCAAGTTTTCTTAGTCTATGTCATGGACTTGAACAAAAATACGTCAGATTTGAGTGATATTTCTGTTGTTTGTTAATTTCCTGATGTATTTCCTGAAGAATTTCTTGGCGTACTCCCAAAGTGTGATATTGAATTTTGTATCGACTTTGAACCCGGTACAAAACCCATTTCTAAAATCTCATGGCTCCTATTAAACTTCAGGAGTTAAAAATTTAACTATAGAATTTGGTACCTGAGCCTTTATCTTGTGACTTCCTTTGTGGAATGCACCGAAGCCAGACTCTTTGTAGGGGACACAATATTCGTGCGATAGTAAACTGATAGGTGTCATTGTAACGTTCTATCCAAGGTTGGGATATGAGTCACAGTTAAGAACAACCTAAGTTGGTAATCGAAATACGTAGCTTTATAGGCTTAGTTGATTATTATCGGAGATTCGTTGAAGGATATTCTTGAATCACTATTCCATTAACGCAGTTGACTCGTAGAGATACAAAATTTGAATGGAGCAAGGAATGTGGGAAGAGCTTCGAAGAACTCAAGAGGAGACTCATTTCAGCACATGTTCTGACCATGCCATCCTGGAAAAGCGAACGTGGTAGCTGACGTGTTGAGTAGAAGATCGTATACAAGTACGAGTACGATATTGTCAAAGACTCATTTCATATAATTTACAAATAATAGAGATGGAGATGAAAACTCTAGGTACCCACCTGATGATATACGAGTATAATAGACTTTAATCGATAAAGTTAAAGCTGTTCAAGCTACACACCGGAGCTGATGAATTTGAAGAAGGAGGTGCAAGAAGTTGTTATTTCAAAAGCGAGAATCGGTGAGGTGAGGAAAGCTCAAACCTTCGATTTATTAATCCATTTGAAATTCTTGATCGAATAGGAACTGTGGCCTATAGACTCGTTTTACCTCCAAGTATGACGCGTGTTCATAACGTTTTACACGTATCGATGTTATGTAAATATGTGGATGACCCGAACCACTTCATTGATTTAGAACCGTACGAGATAGCCGAAGACTTAACGTACGAGGAGGTACCTATCAAGATCTTGGATAGGAAAGAACATGTCCTATGTACCGAGGTTATACCACAAGTTAAAGTTTTGTGGAGAAACCATGCTATTAAGGAAATGACTTGGGAGTTGGAAACGGAAATGAAAGCGAGTTATTCTCATCTTTTTGAAACACCAAGTGCGAACGTCAATTTCGAGGACGAAATTTCATAAGGAGGGGAGGTTGTAAGACCCCGAATTTTTTTAAATAAAAATGGAATTTCCTCTATTTATTATTTTGAAATAGTAAGGGTTGATTTGATTAATGTTGTTAGTTATGGGTAAAATGCGCAAATATTTCAAATAAGCAAGTGGTTATAAAATATTCATTATTATCGGGGAATATTCGTTTGGTCGTGGAATATTCGTTCTGTCGGGGAATATTCGTACGACGGCGCAGTCTTTTGTGGGCCCCATAACGAAAAGCGATTGGATGAAGAAAACGACAAATATAAGTTGTTTATAAATAACGGCGTAGTTGTTACTGTTAATACTGTTGGAATACCCAGTGGTTAAAACACACTAATACGTGTTGTTGAACAGTAGCACACAGTATTGCACCAATTATTTATTCTTACGTAAGAATGCACTACTCAATAATGGTTACAGTAATTATTGTTCAGTATTTTATTTTATTGGTTCAATAATTGTTGTGTTGATATTTTATATTGTTGTTGTTTCAATAATTGTCATTACACAGTATTTTTCATTATCGAAGCAATAATTCATATTATCTGAATAATATTATTAGATAACATTATTGGAAATGTCTAGAAAGTTCTGTCTAAGAAGAGGTTTGATCACCTAATTGTGCCCCAGTAAGGAGAAATTCTTATTGGAAAGCCCCCTCTTTCCTGGGAACGGCCTGGTTGCCAGTACTGTGATTCTGTAATATTATTTGTGAATAATTAATTATTGATTTATATGATGAGAAAAATATTAATTTTATGTGGATATAGATGGAGAAAATTTTTAATGTGACAATTGTTGAAAATTAATATTTTATCTTTTTCTGATAAAATAATTCATTTAAATATATTATTTTAATAATATATTAACGGTGATATTGTTATAATAAATGTGGGATATATGAGTATATGAGGAGGAAGAGTATTTTTGTGGCATTAAATGTTTAACACATATTTTGTGTGATGGTGGACACAATTATTGACCGAAATTTGATTATAGCTTGTAAAATCGCCCATTTGTGGATTTCGGTCAATTTCTATTTAGAATTTGGAAAAATTTTCTTCTGCAAATGTGTAGAGAATTGAATTTCTTATAAAAACACGCGAGATTCGAATTTTCTAATAAAAGGGCTATTTATTATGAATTATTGAAGTTCCGAAGCTCCGAAATAATTGATTTTTGAAAGTTTAAAATATTTTTTAAAAGGAAAACGTTTTTTTTATTACTTTTTCTAGAAGGTTGGCATGTGGGAAATGTTAGGAGCTGATTCAAAGTGTGCGTTTGAAATTATAATATATATATATTAATATTTTATTAAATTTTCTACTTTGGTGTTCTAAGCATTTTCCTATAAATAGGGTGCTTAAGTTAGAATTGAAAATCACACCAGAAACTGAAGTTTTCTCTCTCTATATTATCGAGCGTATTCTTGTGAGTATTTTGAGTATACTTTTAGTATTGCTATACGGTGTAAGTTCAAGTCATAGCCTATATCCGGTGTTTCAGCTAGAAGTACTAATCTTTCTAGGTAAGGGATGTTATTTTTTTCTCAAATGATATTATTTCTTCAATATCATTATGCTGAAATATTGGTTGGAACTTTTTATCAAATTTGGAACTTTTTCATGTCGGGATTACTATTCACGAGTTACTATTCACGAGTTACTATTCACGAGTTACTATTCACGAAGCATGATGATGTTTTTTTTTTGTGAAATTTCTATCTTTTTGTGTCGGAGTTACTATTCACGTATACGACACTATTCACAAAAAAATTAAATTTTCATTTTTCGTCCAAGATATCTATTATGGATACTAATTTTGATTGTATCCATATTTTGATCATTCTTGAATCTTACTCCACTACTGGTTATTTATGAAGTATTTTTGAACTTGGATTGTTTAATGTACGAATCCTTAATATTTATTGTTTTGTTTCACTGGATTCGTTTCCTTTAAAATATTTTTCATCATCATCAGTCCTAAATGATGATATTACTGAATATCTTTGGCCTGTAGTGCAAAGATGAATGATTTCTTAATGAATATTTTTGGCCCGTAGTGCAAAGATGAACAGGTGTTGAGATGAACATGACCGACTGATTAATATCTTTGGCCCGTAGTTCAAAGATGAACAAGTGTTTATATGAACATGACCAACTGATGAATATCTTTGGCCTGTAGTGCAAAGATGAATATTTGATTCCAGATATATATTGATTGATGTTACAGGGATAAAATATCGACGATAAACTTTTAAATTCATATATAGAAGATAGTAGTTTGTATTCTCTACTTAACTCTTCTTCTAATGAATTGTTGTTTCCGCTGCAGTTGTTGATTTAAAACTGGTTGTCTATTGTATTCTATTAGATTTTTCCCTGTTGAAGACTAACGATAATTTGTTGTATATTATCTTAGTCATAATATTCTTTACTGGGCTAGTTGAGCTCACCCTTTTCCTTTTTGTTCCATTTTTCTTCTCAGGAGGCGAGAATGTAGCGAGTACTAGTCGGGGTATGGAATGAAGGTTCTAGAGAGAGTTGTTTAGTAGTCCTCACCATTTTTTTTGTAAAATAATGTATCAATAATTATGATGGGGATTTATTTGCGTGTGGATATTGTCTAGACGACAATAGTTTATATGTTGTAATAATAAAGTTGTAGTTATTTTTGTACCATGTATTTGACGACTCAGAATGGGTTGGATGGAATGGACCTATTTTGGGGGCGTCACAATATTGGTCCCGTTGTTGCCAATATCCTGTTGCCTTTTCCCCATATTCGCATTCATTTCCTCCATTCTCCTTCTTGAACAGTCTCCCACCTTATTTTTCATTGATTCGCACATAACACATTCACTATACCTTCTTGGATTGGAACAGTCGGGAGTGTTATATCCCTTCTGTCCATACTTATTACACACAAACTTTCCTTGCAAACATTTCCCCGAGTGGTTCTTTCCACAAGTCATTACACCACCTGCTTCTTCTTCACACCTTCTTGCTTCACCTTCACACTTCCAAAGTTCTTCGCCTTCCTCTTTTCACTCCTATTCCCTTTGTTTGTTTTCACCTTTACTTTCACTATTAATTCCAACCTTCCCAGCTCCCTTAACGTTACCCTTGTTCCTTCTTACCTTGTTGTAGAGGCTCATGGCCTCGCTCCCCTCCTCAGCAATAATCATTTTCCTCATGAGTGCTGCAAATGTAGGAATCTGCAACACTTCCACCTTGTTGTAGAGCTAGGGTTTTAATCCCAGCTCAAACCTTCGTGTTTTTCTAGCCTCCGTGTCAACTTGATGCGGAGCAAACCTAGCCAATTCATTAAATTTGGCGGCATATTCCGCAACTGACATATCTCCTTGCTTCAATTCTAGAAATTTCACCTCTATTCTAGCCTGTATACTAGCAGAAAAATAATTTTAAAAAAATAAAGTCTTAAACATATCACATGCTACCACACCTGTTCCTGCCCTCGTCTAATTTGCTTTCCATCAAAAATTTTGCATCACCCTTCAACATGCATGTGGCAAAAGCAATCTTTTGCCCCTCAGCTACCCTAACTATAACGAACACCTTTTTTTTCCTTAACCCAAGTTTGGGCTTCTACAGGGTCATTTGTACCTTTGAATTTTGGCGATAGGACCGCCTTGAAGTCTTTAACGTTCGACGTTTGATTATCTGATTGATCTTTCGCGGCTGGTATTCCGTTCTGCACAACTTGAACGTCTATATTCGCAAGTTTCTGTATCGAGTCTGGTTGTCCTCCAGCTTTGTTGACAGATTCTTCTATCTTTTGGTTTCGTTTTTTTCTTGACGGCATTTTCATAAATTATTCTTACATACTAAGCCTTATCGTAAACGCTTAACATATAACGCAAAACTTTCTATTGAAATAATCATGTGCTCAAAATATTAGATTTTGAAAACTCGGTCTACTGTAATAACCAGTGATCAAATAAATATCTACTATCTTTATACCAACTTATTTCATTAATCCAACATAGACTCATATTCATATCACTTGATATACCATAGCACATTCTATTTTAAACATTCGCTATCCCTTTGTGACTTCAAAAGTCGGGATTTACAACATTTTCCAACACAAAAGTTAAAAATATTTCATTACACAAATATACTTATCACATATACCACTCAGAAACATACATATTTGGCTAATACCAATACTACCTATTTCTTTTGCCTTCACTAAAGATTAACTATTTAGTATCTTATCTATTCCCATCATCCTCAATAATCCATTCACAATTAACTATACCCAGTTTGTCGAACCACACTTATGAGTCCATAAACTTGTCACAGTTATATGAGTTTACGAACTTACCCTAGTCAGACCTTTGGCGTCCATTCGCTGAGGGATTCATAAACATTACATATAACTATGAGTCAAGAATGTCACATAAGTATGAGTTTTAAGAACTCGTACTTAACCCTATGTTCTCTACCTATGACCTATTTATTTTTTATACACATGAGAAAGGAATCACCCTCTTAACATGCATATAGCAAATAGCGCGACACAAACATTTCAATGATTATTAGTGTCAGATACTAAGTAGTTTTTACACCAAGTACAATTCCTCGCCCATACAAGGAATCATACAACTCAGCTGCCGACATGAGTCCTCATTGAAATCCCAACCCAATCTTAACCCCTTTTTCCATTCGAATTTCATTTAATCCGTATTCATAACCCTTTCTTGAATCTGTACCATTCACACAACAATCTTGCTTTAAACTTTCCAATCATAAGATTGATTCTTTCTGGCTGTCATAATTTTATCAGATCACGGGGTGATCTCATCGTATATATTATGATTCAATTCTATGTCTTAATTGTTTTATTTTACAATCCCCTTTCCCTGCACTTCGAGTCTTTTAGACTCGATCTATTCACCATTACTGTTTAACTTTATTATCAGAGTTAGGAAACTCTGTGGCTTAACAACTCGCCGATATTCATCTTTGAATCATACCAACCAACTAACTCTATATGAGTTATTTGTATTTTCAACGTTTCCCTCTGTTCTAAGGTTATAGCCTAAGGTCTAACCCACCTAAGGTTTCTAACCCTATAGCTCTGATACCATGATGTAAAGTCCCCGAACCCGAATACTTGAAACCCAAACTCGGTACTTCACGATACCATTTCTATGAGCGGAAATATTACTAATAATAATAACACTAATATAAATTATGAACTTATCTTACCTTTATCAGAGTTTAATCCCAAGTACGCAACCTTTACTACATGACACCGTAAACCTAATCTGTTTGCTTTCCTTTTCACTTGTTCTTGACCGATCCTTCTGATTGTTCACACTTATCTGAAAACATTTAAATTAAGCAAGGATGAGCATTTGAGTGCCCAGCAAGTATTATATATATATATAAGCTGAAAAAGTTTAAATATTTTCTTTATAATATCCATCTACAACAAGTCAATAGCTGTGAAGTATTCTGAACCGATATTAATAACATAACAACCCTCTTTCAAATTTTTGAAACTACGTACTGGCTATAAATAAGGTTTAAGTGGCATTCTTAATCACATTGTCACACAACTTTAACAACCATTGAATCACAAATAAGCATTTATCTAGCCAATTAACTAAGTCCAGATCAATTTTTGAAACATGTCGGTCTACCGACAACTTTATCGGGTAAAAATCGAGTCTAAGACTCTATTCTGTATCACAATATCTGATTAGATAACTTAAACATCAATCGCACTATCTTTCATGGACTTATAATAATTATCATTTATCATAACTTTTGAAATATCAGAATCATTATTAAATGATTTAAGTATCACCTAATTCTATTATCATTAACATTTAATCAATATTAAATTATTAATGAAACCATTGCCAAAATATTAAAGTTATTTATAATAACTCAAAATATTTTTAAAACATTTATATTATCCTTAAATGATTTTTAAAACATTTAAAATCATCATTAAATAATCACCAATAATATTTCAATATTAATGAACTATTATCTAAATATTAAAAGTCATTAATTATGACTTCAAATATTTTTAAATCACTAATATCCTTTTTAAATAATTTTTAAATAAATAAAATCATTTTTAAATTATTTATTTAATATAACTATTAAATAAATTTGATATCATAAATCATTAAATAAATATTATTAATATCAAATAATTAATGAAATTATCCTTTAAATATTAAAAGTTATATTTTATAACTTAAAATATTTTTAAACACTTTATCTTTATTTAAAAATGATTTTTATAACAATAAAATCATTTGTAACTAAATTATTTAATATAATCATTAAATAAAACTAATATCATTAATAATAAATTATTAATGAGAATTCTCCAAAAATATAGAAAATATATTTTGTAAAGTCAAAATACTTTCTAACACTTTATTCCCATTTAAAAAGATTTTTAAATCGATGAAATCATTTTTAACTTATTTATTTAATTTAACAATTAAATAAATCTAACATAATTAATATAAAATTATTAATATTTTCATGACAAAATATCAAAAGTTATATATTATAACTTAAAATATTTTTATAATACTTTAAATCATTTTTATATAATTTTTAAATCATTAAATTCTATTTTTCGTAAATTATTTAATACACTTATTAAATAACTAAAATATCATTAATATTAATTAATTAATGAAATTCATCACAAAATATTAAAAGCTACCAAATATAACTCAAAAATATTTTTAAACACTTTATTCATTTTTAAAATGATTTTTATATAATTAAAATTATTTTTCTCTAATTTATTTAATACACTAATTAAATAAATTAAATATCATTAATATTCAAATAATTATAAATATTAATGAAAAATATTCTAAATAATCAAAAAGTATTTTTCATAATTTAAAATAATTTTTAAAACTATTTTTGGTAATTTTTATAATTTATTTTCTAATTTTAATCAATTTTCGAAAATTCAGAAATTAAATAAATTAAAAATCGTCGCTAAAGGCTTTTAGCGACAGTAACCGTCGTTGTTGGTGTTCTTGAGCTCAAGAACACTGACAGCTTCGGTTACCAACATACCATGTTTGACCGGCTATAAATTCATTTCTAGATCGCTTCTGTTCAAACTAAAACTTATAACATGTAGTGTTTATGTAACTCTACAAGTTTCATATCTTATTTTAAGCAAAAAACAACATAACAAATCGATCTATGCCAGCAAAGTAGCTGTCAGACGGTTTCTGGATTTTCCCAGAAACTCAGGTGTCAACTGAGCACTTTCATGCTCAAATTAATAGTGGTTCTGATCATGGTTCATGCGATTTGAAGGTTTAAATCTGTAGTACTCGTGTCAAGGAACAACACTACAACAACAGATAAGCTTAACATTAACAGATTTACAAGATCCAACTCGGTCAAACCCTGTCAGAAATTAAGCCAACAATTTTCTGGAAATTTCCCAGAAACAGAAATTGTGATCGAGAGACTAGGTTTGACCACATGTTACGTTCGATTTATTGAAGAATTAAGACATCTAGAGGCACTTAGATATAGTCCAGATAACAGGATACAACTTTAATACAATAACAACATCAAACAATCAATAAATCTGTCAGATCAAAGCCGTTCAACATGCTGTCAGACGCTAAAAATTTTCTGGGTTTACCCAGATTTCTTCCCGGTCATGGTCGGTCAACGACCTTTGACCATCAATATCTTTTGATCTCGACATCCAATGACAGTGAATCTACTTTCAGATTAAAGATCTCATACCATGCTACAAATGTAAACACTTAAACAACAAAAACAATAAACACACAACGATCTACAGCTCCTGACATTTTATATCAGACAACAGAAAACCATTTTCCCAGATTTTTGAAAAACTCTGATTTCGAGCATTAGATGTTATGGACTTGTAATATACCAACCCAGTTCATCATGTTAGACTACAAATAACATATTTTAACAACAAAACACAAGATCTAACAACAACTTTTGGACAGAAATTCAAGGTAGGGTTTTATACCTTTTATGCTTAATTTTTGATTTCTAGCTTCTGATTTGATTATGATGGACGTGGAGCTATGAAAATGGGACTGAAATGCTTGAAGATTTCGTTGGTTCTAGTGAGAGAAGTTCTTGGTTGAGTGTTGGACAAATTTAGATTAGCAAACTAACTTTCTCTCTCCTTCAATCCTTAAATATACAAACATGATGCATGTATGGGTTGTCTAGAGCTGATGTGCTGTCCATTTTGTGTCACATGTAGTTGGTAGGTTAGGTAAACAACTCAAGATATGTCTAAATTTACAAGCAAGCTCAAATAATGCACAAAAGGGTATTTTAGTCTTTTGATAAATCAATTTAATGGCAAAATTGTTATCTTGTCAAACCCTTAGGGTTTGACCCTTAGGATTTAACCCTTAGGGTTTAACCCTAAAGTTTAGCAAATAGCATAAATTAATTTTAGCAACTAGGGTTTGAAAATGAAATAAAATAATTGTAGTTTCTAAAATTTAAAAAAAAAATAACTTGCTAATTATATTAAGTTTGTAATTATCTAATACATGGACATTAGGGTTTATAATACCAAAAATTAGGGTTTCCATAATACATTTAGGGTTTTTAAAAATTAAATTAGGGTTCTAGGTTTTAAGGTTTTAATTTACTAATTAAGTTTATTTTAATTAGTAGTGAAAGTCTATCACACGTGCTATTAATCACAGTAACACAATTCTTGACAAATCAAACCTCCGGTTTAGGTTTCCGGATTAGGGTTTCTAGTATTGGAATTTATGGTTTTCATTCATAGTTAGGGTTTTCTAATAATTTATAGTTTTTAGAATTTTAATTATGGTTTACCTAATTAATCAAATTATTATATAATACACAACATAAAACATATAACACAGTTAAATAACCGTCTTAAACCCACAATTGATTTTTAAATTAGGGTTTTCCTCAGTAAAATTAAGGTTTAACCAATTAATATTAGTGTTTTGAAATTAAACACCATAATTAACCAATCATCATCAACACGTACATACAACACATATTTATAGCACTGAAAAATCAAAATATAATTAATAGTATATTATTATTCTCATACCTTGACAATAATCTAAAATTAGGGTTTGGATTCTATATCTGATTTATTCTTCATATTTAACCTTAATAATTAATGAAAAATAATTAACTTAATATCTTGAACAAAATACATATAATGAAATAATCATTATAATTATTCTAAAATCATTTCATATATTATTTAAATAATATATACCTATACTTTCATAAAAAAGCATTTCCAATAAGGAATTAATTAATATAAAAATTATAATTGATAATAATCAATAACTTTTAAAATAAAGTTATCTGTAATAATTCATGTAATAAATATTTTTAATTTATCACACAATTAAACATATACATATTACCTTGACACATATCATTCATATTTATTTTAATAAATAAAAAAAATTATATGCAAAATTTATGATTTATTTTTATAGAAAATATCGGGTTGTCACAAGCTCAACTAGCCCAGTAAGAAATATTATGACTAAGATAATGCAGAATAAATTATCATTAGCCTTCAACAGTGTTACATTGATAAAATATAATAAACATTAAGTTTAACTGCAGTGGAACAAGCAATCCATTAGAAGTGTCAAGTAGAGTATGATATATACTATCTTTTATGATTTAAAAAGTTTCTCATCAATTTTATCGCTGAGACTCAGCATAATAAATAATCCACATCACTGAATTATCCATGCACTATGGGCCAAGGATATTCATTAGTATCACAACCATGAATTATCCATGCACTATAACGATCGAGAAATTCGGATTTATTGTAAAATAATTTTATTTAATTAAATAATGATTAAAATTATATTATATGTTATTATTATTTGTTAGCAAGATGAATGTCGTTCTATAACCTAGAGAGGTCGAAATGTCGTAGCATGTTGACTACGTGAAAGAATTAAAGTGTTTGAATTTTCAAGATGAAAATAAAAGTTTTCTGAGAAATTTTTCGAAAAAACATTATTCACTGATTTCTGCTCGGGAATTATTTTTGAACTTCTGAGAAATACATAACGATAGAATATTTAGGTGAGATGGATTATGTAATAATAATTCACGTATGGCAAACGTAGTTTTTCGCCTGCAGACTTAATTTGAGAACGTTAGGAAAAGTAAAGCGTTAAGGAATTAAATGATGATATCGTATGATATGTAAGTATTGTACGAGGTAATGAATATGAGTATGATACAAGATATTATACGAGTATGTGTGAATGATGGTATGTCTTATATGATGAATAAATATACGAGTTGGAATACGAGATTAATATGTAGATAATACGTTCTAAGGCTTTAAGCCATATATAATGGACTTGTAGGATTGTGTATGAAGTTGTAAAGTCCAATTGGAATTATGATAAAGCCCAATGTTAACTAATGTTAAGGCCCATGTGTTTGTTAAATCCAAGCCCAAATCATAAGTACGTTAATTAAACCTAAAGCCCAAACTAAGAATCCAATGGGTAAGGATGATACATGAGGCAACCCATGATCACATGGGTGATCTTGGTGGGAAAGCAAAGGATAAGAGTTTTGATGACCAAGTAAACTTGATGGTTAAGTAATGAATAGTAAGGAGGTTAATTAAGGAGGTGGGATTGGTTTAATGTCTAAACTACCCTAACTTTGGTTTTCCTATAAATAAGAGACTTTCTAGATCATTTCTCACTTGTTAAATTTTATCCAACAACATAAGTGCTTATTGGTTAGAGAGAAAAATGTAGAAAAGTTAGACTTTGTTAGTTCAAGAAGCAAGAAGTAAGAACAAGAAAGAATCAAGTGATCATCAAAGGTAATGATACTAAACCATGATTCTCCCTCTCTTCAATTGTAAGATAAGTGAGTAGTGGTAGAACTTCTATGCTAAGAAGAAGTAGGAATGGCTAATTAATGAACTTAAGCTTTAATAAGTCATGAATAAGCAATTTATACTTTTATAAGTCGTAAAATTATGAAGAACAGGTAAGAACTTATCATGTATATAAGTTAATGAAATATGTATGTTAAGATGTTAGTATGATGGAATGAATCCATTTGAAACGATGAACAAATCTTAAGTAACGAAGTTATGGCAGAATTCACGGGTTTGGACGATAATCGTCGAAATCGTGAAATTCTCGAAATGGAAGTCAAATTTTGACATTGAGCTCGGAAACATTGGTTTTCGATGGGGATAAGTCTAATTTGGTATTCTAGAGTTGCGGACTCAAAAATGATCGAATTCTGACTTAGAATGAAGAAACGAGCATTGAACGTTCACGAACGTTTATCGTTTTCGTTAAAATGAACAAAAAGGTGAATTTTGAGTTAACGGATTCAAAAATGTAAAATTCTTGCATGAACGCGTAGAGTATGTGATTTGTGAGCTAATGGATTTTGAAAGAGCCAATTCGGACTTAAAATGATCAAATTTGGAGTCTGGGAAGTTCGCAAAGTAGAAAAAACTATAAAAAAGTATCTTGTGCACAGAGCTGACGTCGCAGTGCTAGCCCAAGGCTAATAGGCGGCGCTGCAGCGCCAAGCCATGCCCAGAACACACTGGAGTTTTGCGCCGCAGTGCGGCCATTTGAATTAGAGATGGCGTCGCAGCACTGGGACCGGATGAAAGCCACTAGAGAGTGGCGCCGCGACGTGAACTAAGGAAGGAAAGTTGGCACCGCAGCGCCAGCATTAGGTTTTGCACAGTAAAGAAAACTTATGAAGATAGAAGGAAGATAAGTTTTTAGTAATAAACTAAAACTTAATGTAACATTGTTCAAGACATTGTTAAACCTTAAGTAATAAACTAAAGGTTAAAGATAATTCACTCGAACGTGAACATAAGAACGATGTAAAACGTAATGGAAAGCCGGAATCAATAATAACAAATCTAATAAATGATTAGATTGAGAAGAAGGGTAAGATACGTTAGGAGGTACCATACATATCTGATTATGACCTAATGTGGTATGTTATGTGGTTATGTATTGTAGAGACTCTAAAGACTTAAAGGGAAAGTGTAATAATAGTAGCAGACGCTAAAGGCAAGTGTTCTAACCCTTTTCTATGTTCAATCTAGACAAGCATTTTAATTCATGTATTCTTACGCATAAATTGATGTATGATGAAGTCAAACCCAATTCTTTCGGCTAGACTTAATATGTTTTGGATTTCTTATAATATATCAAAGTATTGTCAATGTTTTGCCAAACTATTTTGGTATGGTTTTCAAATGAAGACTAAGTAGACTAAACAAATGTTTTGTCGTCAAACGATAGGCACGTACGGTTGCCACAACTTAAACGTACATATGTTTAAAGAAAGTAGTGTTGTACAACATAGAGTACTATAGGCTGATCACCTAGACGTTCTCGTAAGTAATGTCGAACTTATGGACTTAGTGTCGAGTTGTCCTTTTCAAAGAAAGTATGAAATGCTCAAGGTCTTGGACCGGAATTGATGTTTTACTGAATGTTGTTCATTGTAAAATGTTTTAAGAAAAGAGAAGTGCTATTTTGAATTATCGATAGTACTTCATACCTATTGTTCAGTTATTGAAGATATATTATTTGTATGTTTCAAGCATGTTGTTTAAATGGAATTGTCATACTTGCTAAGCTATTTATGCTCACTCTTGCTTGAACCATATGAATGCAGCTAAGACCGAACGGATCGAAGGATCCGAAAAAGATAAAGGGAAGGCTAAGGCGAACCTATAGATTTCTTTTGTAATAGTATAGGTTGTATGTTGATATTATTTGATATTATGACAAGAACGAATGTAATGGTTATTAAGAACATGGGGAATAGTAATATTGTTTGGAATATATGTAAGATATATTCGTTCTTCTGAGGCATTTCAATTGAATGTATGTGTGAACTGTAGCACCGTGTAGCACCATATATTGGGTTGGAAGATACCCGAATTTGGGAGCGTCACAGGTTGGTATCAAAGCTATAAGCACAATGCGTGAAGAACCCCGAGCCTTTTGCTAGTGACGTCCCTATAAGGGAATGCACCGAAGCCAGACTTTCCGTAGGGGACGCCGAGCAAGTCAGTGGTAAATTGATAAGTACCCTTGTGAGGTGCTATGGTTGAAAGTACCATTAGTGTCACAGGTTGGTATCAAAAATGATTTGGACAGAAAAGAAATCAATTCTTGTCATGAATAGTACTCTGTGAAAGTACCCCGTGAATAGTACTTTGTGAATAGTATTTCGTAAACAGTACTCCAGCATGAAAAGCTTAAAATTTAACAAGAATGTTCAAAAAAATATCCTTGTGAAATGATACTAGATGAAGCTCAAATTTTAAGGATATTCTACTCATTTCACGAAGTATATAAGCAATACTTTAACAGAATGAGTGTAGAATTAGGAATACAAAACAAAATAATATTACTCACATACTACAAAGTATGAAAGAAAATATTATTTCTTATGAATACTGAACAAAAATAATATCTCTTACCTTAGAAGAAGACTGGATACTAGAATAGTGAAGTGGCATAATACTCTTCTTTTTTCTCTCTATAGCTTCTCTCACTATAATTGCTCTTACGAGTCTTAGTGAATTGCTGAGAATGAAAGAAGAATGAGCTTCTATTTATAGGAAAACATAGTTTCGATAATTGCATGTTTTGGGGCTCGAATTATTACATAATAGTACATTCATCTTTTCCTCCATTTTTAATTTAGTCTTACAAGTATTATCAAACTTGCACCACATCCCCTAATAGCACATGCATGTGAATCAATAGTTCCATTCATGTGAACAAATAGTTATATGAATGTGAACTAGTAGCAATTAATTGCTCATTTATCCGATTAATTACCCGATTGGTCAATTTAACCTCTAGAAATCAATTATTATCGAAATAAATGTTAATTTCAACTAACATTAATAATCTCAACACAATGAAAATATCAATTTCATCTTTAATCAACACGAACTTATTCATCATTAATATTATAACTCACAATATTTAACAACCAGATCATTCCCAGGAATGTAATAACCCGATATTTTCTATATAAATAAATCAAAAATTTTCCATAATTTTTTTTTATTTTATTTATTAAAATAAATATGGGTAATATGTATAAGTCAAAGCGTATGTATTTATATGATAAATGAAAATATATTTATTACATGAATAATTATAAATAATTTTATTTTAGAATTATTGATCATTATAAACTATATTCTTATAATAATTAATTTTATTGTAGAAATGTTTTTATTATTTATTTTTCAAGAAAATATGATATTATATTATTTAAATGATATATGGAATGATTATTGTAATTATTATAATAATTGATTTATTATATGAATTTATTTTAGATTATTAAATTAAGTATTTTAACTTAATTAATAATGTTGTTTATGCAAGGTAAATCAGATATGGAATCCAAACCCTGATTTTGGATTTTGATCAAGGAATGAGAATAATAATATAATATTAATTATATTTTTGGTTTTTTAGTGCTATAAATATGTACTATATGTATGTGGACTGGCAGTGGTTGGTCAATTATGGTGTATTATGACAAACCCTAGTATTATTGTGAGAAACCCTAATTTGAAACACAAATTAGAGTTCAAGATTATTAGGTAATCGTAATAATGTGATCAATGTCTGATATTATAAATATAAATGATAATTAGGTAAACCCTAATTACTATTTAGTAAACCATAATTATAAATTTGTTAACCCTAATTATCTAATTGGTGCCCTAATTGCTAAATTAGTGATCTTAATTACAATTTGTAAAGTCTAAACCTAATTTGCAAGTGTAATGTAATTAGAAAACTAATTGTAATTAGGAAACTCTAAATTACATTTTTTGGAAACTAATATTTATTTATTTTATTTTTAAACCCTAAATACAAAGCTTAAAAATTAAATTTTTAGAAACCTTAGGGTTAAACCCTAAGGGTTTGCCAAGTTACAAGTTTGCCATTAAATTTGTGAGCAAAAAGGCCAAAATACCTTTTTTGACATTTCTTTATTATGTAAATTGCAAGGTTTGCCAAGTATTAGAGTTGGTTACCTAATCTAACCAACCCATGTGACCAAAATCTCCAACAAATCAAACAATATCAGCCAATTCATGCATCTAAGATTTATATATATATAGGATTGGAGAGAGAAAGTGACACAATTAAGTTCATTTTGCACAAAACACTCAACCTATCTCTCTCAACTCAAAACCTCCGAAATCCTAAAGTATTTCAGTCCCAAAACAAAGCCCCACTATCAACCATATCAGATCTTAAGCATAGAATCAAGATTTGTTCATAGAAAGGTATAAACCCTACTAAGAATCTGATTATGTTTGATGTGTTAAATGTTATGAGTTTGTGTTAAAACATGTGGTTTATAGCTTATTATGATGATCTGGGTTGGTATTATGTAGATCCATATCATCTAAGTGTTCAAATTCAAGTTTTAAGAAAATCTGGAAAACTGAGAATTATGGTCTGACAACCAAATGTCAGGTCTCATAGATCTCAGTCTGTTTACTATTTTGTATGTTTAAGGGTTTGTGTTTGTAGTATGTTGTAATGGCTTTACTCTGGAACTTGATTCAAAGCCAGATCGGTTGTAGATTGAAAGATATTATTGGTTGCCATTGACTGGCCATGACCGAACGTTTCTAGGTAACCCAGAAACGGGCCCAGAACCGTCTGACAGCTTCTTTGTGCCTCCAGATCTCTCTTGTGTTTACTGATTTATGTTTATTGTTGTATTCAAGTTATAGTATGGTAGTTATACTACATTTTAATGCTTTTATATCGCTTATATTACAAACATACTGGATTTGAGGGATGGTCAAACCAAGCAGAAAGTTCACGGATGAGTTTTCTGGGTAACCCAAAAAGCTTATGAGCGTGGCTTCTGACATGGTTTGATCGATCAAGATCTTGCTATTGTGTTGATGTTATGGTGGTTTTATGCAATAGATCTACCCTCTTACATGTTGGCTACATACTGAAAGTTTTAAATCACAAAAAGGAAACAAGTATTGCAAGTTGTAGAAGCCCAAAGTGGACAGGTCGAACTGTTCTTCATTTCTGGTAACCCACAAAATGAAGAACAGGTCTGACAGTCCCGTTAAAGGCTTAGATCTCGTTAATTTCATGCTTGTTGTCTATGTTTATTGTTGGATCTTGTAGTCTATCATTGTTACTATAATCTTTGATCGACCAACAACATGCCTAGAAACACATTACACAGTTCATGATGCATGGTCAAAGTAGCTATCTCGAACACTGCCTATGAGTGTTCTTGAGCCTCAAGAACACCTAAGACGACAGATTCTGTCGCTAAAGGCTTTAGCGACACGCATATTCATTTTAATTATTTTAATTTCCAAAAAATCATTTAAAAATAGAAATTAATTATTAAAAATTCCAAAAATAATTTTAAAAATTATTTTATGTTATAAAAATCAACTTTTAATAATTTGAAATATTTTTCATAAATATTATTATTTATTTAAATATTATTGATATTTAATTTATTTAATAAATGCATTAAATAAATTAATAAAAATGATTTATTATATTAAAAATCATTTTAAATAATAATTAGGTATTTAAAAATATTTTAAGTTATAAAATATAACTTTCAATATTTAAAGGTAAATTTTAATAATTAATTATTATTAATGATATTAAAGTTATTTAATAATTATATTGAAAAATTAAGTTTCAAAATGATTTTAATATTATAAAAATCATTTTAAATGAAAATAAAGTGTTTAAAGATATTTTAAGTTATAAAATATAACTTTTAATATTTAAAGGATAATTTTATTAATAATTTAATATTAATGATATTAAATTTATTTAATAATTATATTAAATTAATAAATAGTTTAAAATGGTTTTATTAATTTAAAAATCATTTAAAAAGGGATATAAATGAATTAAAAATATTTTAAGTTATACTTAATGACTTTTAATATTTTAATAAATGATACATTAATGTTAATTATTTAAAAATAATTTTAAATGTTTTAAAAATCATTTAAGGGTAATATTAATACTTTAAAAATATTTTGAGTTATTATAAATAACTTTAATATTTTGGCAATGGTTTCATTAATAGTTTAATATTAATTAAATGTTAATGATAATAGAATTATGTAATATTTAAATTATTTAATAATGATTTCGGTGTTTAAAAAATCATGATAAGTTATACTAATTGTTTTAAAATTATTATAAGTCATTTAAAAAATAATTTGACCGATGTTTAAGTTATATTGAACTTCGATACAGAGTCTTAGACTCGATAATTACCCGATAAAGTTGTCGGTATGCCGAAATATTTCAGAAATTGATCTGGACTTAAATAGATTGACTTGATAAGTGTTTATTTATGATTCAATGGTTGTGAAACTTATGTGACAATGTGATTAGGTTATGTGCTGACTGTAAATAGCAGTACAATATGATATGATATGTTATTCTAATCGAATAAATTATCTTATTAATGATAGGGCTTGATATAAAAGATAAAACTAAGTTGCATAATTGTAAGCAGCAGTTCAAGCAAGTATCTAACCCTTTGCATTTACTTTATGCGATGGACATGCGTAAGATAATATCTGAACTATTTTTTCATTGTTCAAATATTTCAACCTTTGTATATACTTATGCAATGATTCTGTATAAGTAAGTTATTAAATTATAATTTGTTATACAAGTTCCTTAATTCTATTATTATAGATCAAGATATATATTCTGTTCGTTAATTTCCAAACATGGTTATACAAGTGTCCTCACTTGGATAATCATTATATTTTATCACATGTTGATACATACTTATCGGTGTCCAGTATGTATACGTTGAATTAAAAGTCATCTAAGCTATTTGATCTGGCTAGACACAAACTTAAATCTTTTGTTGAACAAGATAAAACTTTATTGTTATCCAATCGAATTGTTTTGGTTCGGATTCTAGACTGGTATATTGAACATCCCGAATATGGGAAACTTTTATGCGCCTAAGGCGGATATGCTGGACAAAAATATCGTCCTTGTATGTAGTATTGATCAATACAGGGCATAACAGGGCTAATCACCCCCGTGCCCGTAAGTTATGACGGTTTACAGATGAAATTTTGTTTAACCTTTTCGAAAATAGAAAACAATGTTCATAGTCTATCAATTGATCCTCATTTATAGTCAGTACGTAGTTTCAAAATTTTGAAATCGAAATTATATGTTGTTTATTATTGGTTCAGCTTACTTCACAACTATTGATTCGTTGTAGAAGTATCATTCAAAGAAAACATTTAATCCTTTCAGCTAACTTTTATTGATTGTTATTACTTGTTGGGAACTCAAATGTTCATCTTTGCTTAATTTAAATGTTTTCAGCTAAGTGTGAACAACCTGAAGGATCTGCCAAGAACAAGGGAAAAGGGAAGGTCGATGAATGAATGTTTATGTTATCTTATGTAATAACTAGACTTTATTAGGATAATGATGATATATATTAATTATCATGTAATGAATGTTTAAAGGTTGCGTAATTGGGATATGAAGACTCTGATAATATGTAAATTAAATTTGATAATCTATATTATTGTAATTATTATTAGTATTATTCCGCTCATAGAAATGGTATCGTGAAGCACCAAGTTCGTGTTTCAAGTACCTGAATTTGGTGACGTCACAAGGAAAGAGGGGACTTTCCGATAAGGATTTCTCCCTATTGGCACGCAAATTAGATGATCAAACCCCTTTCCTCGACAGAACTTTCTAGACATCGTCAATAAAGCAAATAATAATATAAATAACTTTGTCGTCTCAATTATTGATTTAATAATGTAAAATATTGTGCAGATGATACTGTGACAATAATTGAATCAATAATATGACTGATATTATGCAACAATTATTATAGCAATAATTGAGTATAACTGAGTGACTTCTCATGTAAGCATCAATAATCAAAGATATTGTACAATACCATTTGCTAATATGCAACCACGTGTATTACTGTACTTTTACCACCGGGTATTTTAACAGTTAACAGGTAAAACTTTCACTGTTAATTTTAAAAAATGATATTTTTGTCGTTTTCTAACTCAGACAATACTTCCGTTGTGGGGTCCACCAATGATAGTGTCGTCGTACAAATATTCCCTGTTAAAACGAATATTTCTCGACCAATCGAATATTTTATAACAACTTATTTACTTTGCAAAATTTGTAAATATTACCCACAACTATAACATTATATCAAATCCACACCATAATATTCAAAAATATATTTTGAGAAAAAAATAATCTTTATTCATAAAAGTTAGGGTCTTACAATGTCTGAGCCTTGCTGTTTTCATTGGTGGAAAAAATAATAATAAACTCTTGCGAAGTTTATACCTTACTAGATACCGGTTCTACCCATTTTTTTATCTCTCATGCTTGTGCTCAACGTTTGAACTTGACTCCGAAGAAATTAGACTTTGACTTATCTGTTGAAACTCCGTTAGGAGAAACTTTCATTAGATCCACTGTTTATAAATCTTGCTTGATCAAAGTTGGCACCATCACATTACCTGTTGATCTTATCTCTTTAAAGATAATTGCATTTGATATGATTTTAGGGATTGATTGTTTAACTGCTCATCATGCCAAAATTGATTATTTTCGTAAGGTTGTTAGTTTTCATATTCCTAACCAACCTGTTATGCGAATTCAAGCAACTAAACCACTAAAGTCAATCACTGTCATATCAAACTATAAAGCTATTCGTTTTATTAAAAAATGAATGTCAAGCTTTCTTAGCCCATGTCATGGACTTGAACAAAAATACGTTAGATTTGAATAATATTTCTGTTGTTTTTGGATTTCCTAACGTATTTCCTAAAGAACTTCCCGGTCATCCCCCGGAACGTGAAGTTGAATTCTATATTGACCTTGAACCTGGTACAAAACCCATATCCAGAACCTCATATCGAATGGCTCATATTAAACTTTAGGAGTTAAAGGTTCAATTACAGGAGTTATTAGACATCAGTTTCATTCGTCCTAGTACATCTCCTTGGGGTGCTCCTGTTTTATTCGTAAAGAAAAAAGACGGGAGTATGCGACTTTGTATTGACTACCAGGAATTGAACCATGTAACCATCAAGAATAGGTATCCGCTACCTCGCATTGATGACCTATTCGACTAGTTGCATGAAGCACAATTCTTTTCAAAGATCGATCTTCGTTTTGGATATCATCAGCTGAAGATTAAAACTGAGGATATTCCAAAGACTGCCTTCAGAACTCGGTACAGGCATTATGAATTTTTAGTCATGTCTTTTGGATTTGCTAATACTCATGCGGCTTTCATGGATATGATGAATTGAGTATTCAAGGAATATTTGGATCAATTCGTTGTTGTCTTTATTGATGACATCCTCATCTATTTCAAAAGTCGTGAAGATCATGAGCAACATTTGAAGCTGGTACTTCAAAGGATTCGTGAAAACAAGCTATATGCCAAGCAAAAAAATGTGAGTTCTAACTTGAGTAAGTAACATTCCTTGGGCACGTGGTGTCAAAATTTGGAGTATCTGTTGACCCGGCGAAGATTAAAGCAATTCAAAGTTGGAAGAAACCGAAGTCAGTGATCGAAGTACGTAGCTTTCTAGGTTTAGCTATTTATTATCGGAGATTCGTGGAAGGATTTTCTCGAATCGCTACTCCGTTAACTCAGCTGACTCTGAAAGATACAAAATTTGTATGGAGCGAGGAATGTTATAAGAGTTTCCGAGAGCTTATGATGAGACTCAATTTGGCACCTGTTCTGACAATACCATCTGGTTCGGATGGATTTATTATCTACATCGATGCTTCAGGCAAAGGGTTAGGATGTGTTCTCATGCAACATGGGAAAGTCATAGCCTATGCCTCGCGAAAACTCAAAGAATATAAGAGGAATTATCCTACTCATGATTTGGAATTGGCAGTAGTCATTTTCGCGTTAAAAATTTGGAGACACTGCCTGTATGGGGAGAAAATGGAGATTTATACGGATCATAAAAGCCTCAAATATTTCTCCACCCAAAAAGAACTCAACATGCGACAACGATATAGGCTCGAGCTGTTGAAAGATTACGATCATACCATTCAATATCATCCTGGAAAAGCAAACGTGATAGCTGACGCATTGAGTAGAAAATCGTATGCAGGTACGAGTGCGATGTTGTTAACACAAAGACCCATTTTGTACGACTTACAAAGGATGGAGATAGAGTTAAAGGCTCCAAGTACCCACGTGATGATATCAAACATACGAGTAGAACCGACTTTAATCGATAAAGTTAAAGCTGCTGTAACAATCCAAAATTTCAAGTTGTAATTTTAAATATTTATTGAATTATATAAATATTTATTTAAGGTGTTTATTGATGAAATAAATATTTTATTGATGGGATTATTATTAGTAAATATTTATGAATTAATAAAATTCTAAATTTATGTGATTTATAATTGAGAGAGTTGTAATATAACATGAGATGTTATATTGTTGTGTTGATTTAATAATTTAAATGATATGTTAAATTATTAGATAAAATTATAAAGAAATTATAATTTTGTGATATTTGTTAAAATGGAAAATTTATTTAAAATATAGTATGTGATTAATTTATTTGATTAATGTTGAATATGAAAATCCAAATAAATAATATGTGATTATAAATTATAAACTAAATAGTTTGTTAAAATAAAAATTAAAGGAATTTAATTTAGTTTTGCCAAACAAGGCTTAAAATATTACGTCTTTAATATTTAAAGGGTTTTGCCAAACAAAGCCTTGTGGCTTTTGGATTTTTTTATTTTTAAATTTAAATAATATAAATAAAATAAATTAAAATAATAAATATAATATATTTATAATATATACGTTTATTTTGTAACTGTCATTATATTTAGTATGCGTATTAAGGTATCAGTTTTTCTTTTACGCATTAGTTAGTATATATTGGCTAAACTGAGAGTTCAGAGAACTTGATAGAACTTGACAAAGAGAATTGAGAAACGAGCTTAAGAGAATCTGAGAGAGATTGGTCTGCAATTAGCAAAGATTGTATTAGCAAATTGAAGGTATGTTCATAATCTTGGTATTGTATATACATATATGTTCTGATATGTTTTACGTCATGTATGTTCTATCCTTTGTGAATTCAAATTCTCTTAAATAGTTGTAGAAAACTGAGTTGTTGCAATTACATGTGTTTATGATGACTAAAGTTTGTGTTTAAACAAGAATTGCTATACTATTTACGGTTAAAAAGGAAGAGAAGAATTAACAGTGTATGTTTTATGGATATTTTGTCATATTGCTTGTGTAAGTACTAATTTTACTGGTTAAATTGTAGGCTAAATTATGAATTGAGCTTGTGTATGCTAGTTCATTAAAAAACGAAGATAACGTAATTTGAACGAAGCAATTTGGACAAGAATTGTGTTTACAGTGTTAATTTTTGGGAAGGAACTCAAAAATGAAGTTTTATATGAAAATATGGAATTTTAGGAAATTAAACTAGTATAATTGTTGTTAAATTGTTCTATGTTGAGGAATATATTGGCAAACATGTTTATGATGGTTTTGTATCAATTGTACGTGTTAATATTACTGTTTAGTGCGTGAAATTCATGTTTGTTGGGCTAAAGTCGGCTACTATTCATAGTCATTTCTGCTTCTATCTGTGCACCGGCACAGTTGCGTCGGTGCCAAGGCAAAAAAATGTGCAGCTGCGCCGGTCCCAGGCATGTGTATGGTGCAGTTGCGTCATACCCTGTCCTGAGACAGTTTGTTTTGTTATTACTGCTGACTTGGGGTAGCAACATAACATAGGTTAAGGTTGTGTTAGCATGTCAAATGAGTAATGACAAGGTTAAAACAACATAGTGAAATGTGGTTAGTAATTCGAACGTTATAAAAAGTTAGTAAACTATGAAAGTGACGTGTTGTGATTTATTAAGCATGATGAATAGTAAACAGGTGTTATGAGGGTTAACACTTATGAACTTCTGATATTTGTATGGTAGCATAAGACTTGTGTTAAAATAATAAGTCTAACTAGAAATGTGTGTTATGTTGGAACGTGAATGTTAGTATATCTAATAGATAATGGTTCTAAACCTATGTGTAGGTGAACGTGAGTTTAATATTATAGCTTACGCTCGAGGCAAGTTTCTAAACTCTATCTTTTTACATTAAGCAAGTTTCTTACTTTAAACTTTCATTAAGCGAACTCTTGTATTCCTAATCATTATTTGAGCAAGCTAGCTATGACTTCAATTTTATTCGAACAAGTTTTGAATTCCAATATTTATTGATGTATTCTAACTTGTTTATTGTTAGACAAGTTTCTTTATTGTCATTCGTGTATTATGAATGCAATTTTCTTGAATTCTTATTTCTAATGTTGAATTATCTTATCTCATTTACTTGACACAAGCTATTCTCATAATGAACAAGCTTTATTTTCAGCTTGCTATTACTTAAGGTATATTCAATAAATCATAGTCCTAGCTGAATATTATTCAAGCAAGGTTTATTTTCATTCAATACTTATGCTTTGTAGTTGTTTCTAAGCATAATTTCAAGATATAGTTAGTTCGCTTACACTTATTCATGGTTCCATATTATGTTATTATTGATCAACTGTTGTGTTATCAAACACTATTGATTCAACTAGTCCTCTAGTTGATGATCATTAAACTTCAAATTACCCTTGAAAGCTTATCCAAACCAAACTTTCTTTGGTGCGGACTTGTACTCTAAATACTGAGATGAACAACCCTATTATTAATAGGGGATAATTTACGCTTAGTGTTGAAATATTTGTACACAATAAATTGTATGAAGGACTAATCCCCCTAATTACGAGGAGTCCTTATAGTCTTATGATTGTTAAAGTTGGAGTTTAAAGATTATTCACAACTGTGGACATAGTTCGTGGTCTTATGACCCTCATATATATATTCCATATTTTGATTCCAGTCTTTGGTTATCATTGATAGAGTACTATTTAGTTTTGATGAGCTTATTCATGGGCAGTTATTATTATCTTGTTGACTCATTGTTATATCTAGTGAGCAATTGTTTTGCTCACTCTTGCTTAAATATAATTGTTGCAGCTAAAGTTGAGAAGGTAGATGAGCCTTCAACTAGCAAAGGAAAGGGAAAAATATACAAGTGATGAAGACTTATAATTTACATTTATTGTTATAATGATAGACATTTAATTAATTATGTGATGTAATAATTTTATTTCCGCACTTATATGATGATTAAGGTTAGACAACCTGGGAAGATTTTTATTTAATGATGTAACCCTATTTAAAGGGGGGATTTATGATTAAATTTTATTATACTTGGGTAGATAGATATGAATGATTGGATAGTGATCACCAAATCTTGTGTGAATGAAGTACCTAGATTTGGGGGTGTCATAGGTGCTCAAGCCACAGACCCAGAGTTGATGCGTATGAAGAAGAAAGTACAAGAAGGTTTTATTCCAGAATCAAGAATCGATGAAGAATGAATACTTCGAGTCAAGTCCAGACTTTGCATTCCTAACGCTTCTAACGTGAAGCATAGAATCATGATGGAGGCACACAACACATCGTGTGCTATCCATCCTGGGAGTACCAAAATGTATCATGATTTTCGACATACATTTTGGTGGAACAATATGAAGAGAGAGATCGCGGAGTTTATCTCGAGGTGTTTAACTTGTCAACGTGTAAAGGCGGAGCATCAAGTGCCAAAAGGTCAATTACAACCACTTGAGATTTTAAAATGGAAGTGGGAACACATTACCATGGATTTCGTTACAGGTCTTCCCAAGGTTTCTCAAGGCATAGATGTGATTTGGGTTATTGTTGATAGATTAACTAAGTCTGTTCATTTCTTACCGATACGGGAGACTTATTCCCTTGAACGTCTTATTCGTATGTACGTAAATGAGATTGTGAGATTACATGGCATGCAAGTATCCATAGATCCTGATCGAGACCCAAGATTCACTTCACAATTTTGGGTTAACTTACAGAAAGCTATGGGCACGAATTTACGATTCAGTTCGGCATACCATCCTCAAATGGACAAGCAATCAGAAAGGACTATTCAAACTCTTGAAGATCTATTGAGACTTTGTGTTCTAGACTTCAAAGGGAATTGGGATAAGTACTTAACATTGGTGGAATTCTCCTACAATAACATTTATCAGGGAAGTATAGGTGTGTCTTTCTCCAGTATGCTGGGATGAGGTGAGTGAAACAATGTTGTTGGGACCAGAATTGATACGCATGACTACAAAAAAGATACAAACAATTCGACAACGTATACAAATGGCACATGATCGACAAAAGAGTTATGCAGATCTTCATCGAAAGGATGTGGAATTTAATATTGGGGATCATGTATTATTATGTATTGCTCCATGGAAGGGAGTTACAAGATTTGGGAAGATAGGCAAGCTCAATCCACGATTTGTTGGTCCATTTGAGATTCTTGACTGAGTAGGAAATATAGCCTATAGATTCGCATTACCTCCAAGCACATCTCGTGTTCATAATGTTTTTCACATATTTATGCTTCATAAATATGTGAAACACCCGAACTACATTGAGTTAGAACTAGACGAGATAGCCGAAGATTTAACGTACGAGGAGGTACCTGTCAAGATCTTGGATAGGAAGGAGCATGTTCTACGCACAAAGGTTATACCACAAGTTAAAGTTTTATGGAGAAACCATGCTATTGAGGAAATGACCTGGGAGTTGGAATCGAAAAATGAAATTGAGATACGCTAACCTTTTCAAAATACCAGGTACGTACGTCAATTTCGAGGATGAAATTTCATAAGGAGGGGAGGTTATAAGACCCCAAATTTTTATAAATTAAATTAAATTTTCTCTATTAATTATTTTAAAATAGTAAGGGGTGGATTTAATTACTGTGGTTAGTTATAGGTAAAATGTGTAAATTTTGTAAAATAAGCAAGTGGTTATAAAATATTCATTGTTGTCGGGGAATATTCGTTTGGTCGTGGAATATCCTGGCTGTCGGCGAATATTCGTACGATGGCGCAACCATTTGTGGGCCCCATAACGGACAACTGTCGAATAAAGAAAACGACAAGTATGAGTTTTTAATAAATAATGACGTAGTTGTTACCGTTAAAACTATTGGAATACCCGGTGGGTAAAGTAAAGTAATACACGTTATTACACAGTAGCACACGGCATTACACATTATTTTTGGATTATTGATTCTTACGTAAGAAGGTATTACTCAATAATTGTTACAGTAATTACTGTTTAATATTTTATTTTATTAATTCAATAATTGCTACGTTGATATTTTATATTATTGTTATTTCAATAATTGTCACTGCACAGTATTTCCCATTATCAGATCAATAATTCATATTATTTGAATAATATTATTAGATAGCATTATTGACAATGTCTAAGGAAGTTCTGTCTAGGAAAGGGGTTTGGTCACCTAATTGCGCGCCAATAAGGAGAAACCCTTATCGAAAAGCCCCCTCTTTCCTGAGAACGACCTGGTTGTCAGTATTGTGATTCTGTAATATTATTTGTGAATAATTAATTATTGATTTATATGATAAAAAAATATTTATTTTATGTAGATATAAATGAAGGAATTAATGTTGAGGTATTTTATCACACTACAACAAAAAGACATATCAGGGACCGCATATCAGCGACAGCATTTGGTCGCAGATAAGTATCCACGACCGAATGCGGTCGCTGATATTAGTCGCAGATTATCTGGTCGTTGGATGGACTTCAGCGACCAACAATAGCGACCGACTACTCAGCGACAGAATCTGTCGCTATTATGACTCATGCTGAGTCATTTGTCAGTTGTGATGTTGCACACGTGTCAGCGACAGGCAATAGCGACTGAGTTGGTCGCTAGTTTCAAAGTAGCTATCAACGGCCGCGTTTCAGTTTTAGCGACCGCATGCGGTCGCTGATCTTTTTTTTTAATAATATTTTTCCTATTTTTATTGATTTTCTAAAAATAACCTGCTTTGTACCTGCTTTCTATCCCAACACACAGCAGTATATATATGAGCATCCATCCATGATAACTACCATATAATAAACGTTCATCCATGATAACTACTATATGATAAACATCCATCGTAAACCAACACAATACAATCGTAAACATCCATATAATATAATCGTAAACCAATAAAATTGTCCAAAGAATCAATCTAAAAGAGTACAAGGCTTTAAAAATCTGAAAAACAAGTCTAGCAAAGCTTTAAAAATCTAACATATATGACTGGTCTAGCTCTTCATGGATCATCCAAATTATTACCCTGTAATTAACAAAAGAATAAAACATATATGTTACATGTGTTGATACTGCTATGACTTGGGAATTAAAAGCTAAACAATATCAATATATATACCTGGTCGCCACCCTGATGCTGTGATGCTACTGCTGCCGCCACTGCCTCCGCCAACTCATCAGTATTTTATCGGAATGGAGGTATTAAAAATCATCCGTATGTGGATTTCGAATATTTTCTGTTTAGAATTTAGAAAAACTTTCTTCTACAAAGTTGTAAAGAATTAAACTTCATATGGAATGGACATATAATTCGCACTTTTCTAATAAAAGGGCTATTTATTATGAATTATTGAAGTTCTGAAATAATTGATTTTTAGAGTTATAAATATTTTTTTAAGAAAAATGTTTTTTGTGAGTAGGTGGGCCCCACTTGTGTTATAAATGTGTTGAAATCAAATTTCAAAGTGGGCGTAAATTTTTTTTAAAAATATTATTATTTTATTAAATTTTCTACTTTGGCGTTTTAAGTATTTTCCTATAAATAAGGTGTTTAGATTAGAATTGAAAATCACACCAGAATCTGAACTTTTCTCTCTATATATTATCGAGCGTATTTTTGTGAGTATTTAGATATCTTAAGTTTTGTTATACGGTGTAAGTTTTCTTCAGCATTATATCCGATATTGTAGCCATAAGTACTGTTCTTTTAAGGTAAGGGATGCAATTTTTTCGTAAATGATGTTATTCTTTCAATATCATTATACTGAAATATTGGTATAAATTTTATTATAAAAAATTTACCTTTTCATGTTGAGGTTACTATTCACGTATACGGCACTATTCACGTATACAACACTATTCACGAATACGGTATTATTTACGAGTACTATTCACAAAGTATGATTTTTCTTGTGAGATTTTTACCTTTTTGTGTAGGGTTACTATTCACATATACGGTACTATTCACGTATACGGTACTAATCACGAATACGGTACTATTCATAGAAAAATGAAATTTTTTTTGTCCAAGTTGTCTATTATGGTTACTATCTTTGATTGTATCCATGTTTTGATCTTCATTCTTGAATTTTGCTCCATAATTGATTATTATAGAGTATTTTTGAACTTGGATAAACTATAGTACGAATTCCTAATTTTTGTCATGTTATCTCACTGGATTCATTTTCTTTAAGATAGTTTTCATCATCCTCAGTCCTAAATGGGGAAACAACTGATTATATTTGGCCTGTAGTGCAAAGATGAATAATTACCTGATGAATATCTTCGGCCCGTAGTGCAAAGATGAACAGGTATTTAGATGAACATGACCAACTGGTGATACAAATGAATATCTTTGGCCTGTAGTGCAAAGATGAATATTTGATTCAAGATGTATATTGATTAATGTTACAGGGATAAAATATTGATGATGGAATTTTAAATTCATAGACGATAGTAGATTTCATTCTCTACTTAACTCTTCTAATGAATTGTTATTTTCGCTGCGAATATTGATCTAAAACTAGTTGTCTATTATATTTTATCTGATTTACTGAAGGCTAACTGTGACAACCCCAAAACATGTATACATCACTCATCTTGAGTCGCCAAATACATGGTACATAAATTAAATATAAACTTAATTATATAACTGTCGGGTAATATACGACAAAACATAGCTGAGAGTTTAAACAACAATATTGCCTTCTAGACAATATACACTCTCAATGGAGTCCTGATTACAATTATTATCACACTATTTTACAGAATAGTGAGGACTACTAAAACAACCATCTGGACCATCAATGCGTTCCCCGACCAGTCCCAGTTATATTCTAATTTCCTGAAGAGAACAGTGAAAGAAAATGGTGAGCTCAACTAGCCTAGTAAGAAATATTATGACTAAGATAATGCAGAATAAATTATCCTTAGCCTTCAACAGTATAACAACTGATAGAATACAATAGACAACAAGTTTTAGATCAACAACTGCAGCAGAATAAGCAATCCATTAGAAGAGTCAAGTAGAGCATGATATCTACTATCTTTTATGATCTAAAAAGTTTTTCATCAACTTTATCGCTGAGACTCAGCTTAATAAATAAACCACATCATCAAATTATCTCTGTACTACGGGGCAAGGATATTCATGTAATCATCAATGGTCATGATTATACCGAATAATTCCTGGTCATAATCATACCAACAATTGTCCATCAATGCACTACGGGCCAATGAGGACTTTTACCACATCATTTGTAACATTATGGGTCATAATTATACCAAATGATCCCTGGTCATAATCATACCAATCAACAGTCCATCTATGCACGTAAGCCAAAGATGACTTTCATCATAATATAAGCATGAGGATGATGACAATGATATAAGCATTAATCAAACTAAATCAAGGATAAATATTAAAGACTTTAAATTTATCCAAAGTTTAAAAATATCCAAATTGTCAACATGATACTGCTTTGTGGAGTAAAATTCAAGAATGATATTGTATCAAAAATGATTTGGACCGAAAAGAAATTAATTTTTATCAAGAATAGTACTCTGGGTGAATAGTACCTGGGTGAATAGTATCCCGTGAATAGTACTTTGAGAATAGTACCCCGTGAATAGTACTTTATAAATAGTACTCGTGAATAGTACTTTGTAAATAGTACTTTGTAAATAGTACTCGTGAATAGTACTTCGTGAATAGTACTCATAAAAGGAAAATACCAAAGAAAATGATATTTCATGACGAGTACAAAAGAAAGGATATCTCATACGAGTATAATAGAATATACGAAACTGCAAATAAATTTTTATCCACAATGCAGTAATCCACGTAGACAGATCATTTCCAAAATTTAATAAAGAATGAATACGAATGGTCATTCACAATGCATGCGGTAGTCCGCGTAGACAGGTTATTCCAACAGAATAATAAAGAATAGAATAACAGAAGAATTTTACTATGCATGCAGTAGTCCGCGTAGACAGATTATTCCAACAGAATAATAAAGAATAGAATAACAGAAGAATTTCACCATGCATGTGGTAGTCCGCGTAAACAGGTTATTCCAACAGAATAATAAAGAATAGAATAACAGAAGAATTTCACCATGCATGCGGTAGTCCGCGTAGACAGGTTATTCCAATAAAATAATAAAGAATAGAATAACAACCATTACGAGTATTGAAAGAAATAATTCTCTTCATGAATACGAAAAAAAATACCCTTTACCTCAGAAGAAGACTGGATACAGGAGTAGTGAAGTAGCAGACTACTCTTATTCTTTCTCTCTATAATTGCTCTTGTGAGTCTTAGTGAATTGGTGAGAATGAAGGAAGAATGAGCTTTTATTTATAGGAAAATATAGTTTCGATAATTGCACATTTTGGGACTCAAAATATTATAGTATAATACATTCATCTTATCTTGCATTTTTAATTTAGTTCTACAAGTATTATCAAACTTGCACTACCTCCCCTAGTAGTATATCATGTGAATCAATAGTACAATCATGTGACTCAATAGTTCTATACATGTGAAAAAAATAATTACAGTATAATACCTTCATCTATACCTTCATTTTTAATTTAGTCATGAAGTATTATCAATCTTGCACTAACTCCCCTAATAGTACATACATGTGAATCAATAGTACACACATGTGAACACATAGTTATAAGCATGTGAATTAATAACAATTAATTGCTCATTTATCCGATTAATAACCTGATTGGTCAATATAACTTCTAGACATCAATTATTATCAAAATAAATGTCGATTTCCACTAACACTAATAATTCCAACACAATGGAACTATCAATTTCATCTTTAATCAACACAAACTTATTCATCATTAATATTATAACTCACAATATTTAACAACCAGGTCGTTCCCAATAAAGAGGGGTTTTCCGATAAGAATTTCTCCTTATTGGCGCGCAATTAGGAGACCAAACCTCTCCTTGACAGATCTTCTAGGCATTGTCAATATTGTAAATAATAATATGAATAACTTTGTCATCTCAATTATTGATTTAATAATATAAAATATTATGCAGATGATACTGTGACAATAATTAAATAAATAATATGAAAGATATGATGCAACAATTACTGTAGCAATAATTGAGTATAACTGAGTGACTTCTTACGTAAGCATCAATAATTAATACCGCGTGCTACTATACAACCACGCGTATTACTGTACTTTTACTATCGGGTAGTTCAATAGTTTAACGGTAAAACTTTCGCTGTTATTTTTATAAAAAGATAATTCTGTCATTTTCTAACTACGACAATACTTTCGTTGTGGGGTCCACCAATGATTGTGTCGTCGTACGAATATTCCCTGTTAAAACGAATATTCTCCGACCAATCGAATATTTTATAACAACTTGCTTACTTTGCAAAAATTTTAAATATCACCCTTAACTTTAACTTTTTATCAATTTAACAAATTACTAAATAGAATAATAATTATAGGAAAATTGAATATTTTTATTTCATAAAATTCGGGGTCTTACACTTACGATAATTTATTCTACATTATCTTGGTCATAATATTCTTTACTAGACTAGTTGAGCTCATCCTTTTCTTTTTGTTCCATTTTTATTCTCAGAAGGCGAGAATATAACGGGAACTAGTCGGGGTGTGGAGTGATGTTTCAAGTCGGTTGTTTTAGCAGTCCTCACTATTTTATAAAATAGTGCATCAATAATTGTAGTGAAGACTTATTTGAGTGTGTATATTGTCTAGAAGATAATATTTGTATTTAAACTCATAGTATATGTGTTGTCGTATTTTGTACGACAATTATATTAATGAAGTTGTAGTTGTTCTTTGTACCATGTATTTGGCGACTCAGAATGGGTGATGTATACCTATTTTGGAGGCGTCACACCCGGAGGTTAAAATACAATAATACGCAGTGCTGCACAATAGCACACGGTATTGCACAATAATTCTAATTATTGACTCTTACGTAAGAAGTCACTACTCAATAATTATTACAGTAATTATTGTTTAATATTTTATTTTATTGATTCAATAATTGTTACGTTGATATTTTATAATATTGATTCAATAGTTGTCACTGCACAATATTTTCTATTATCAGATCAATAATTCATATTATTTGAAAAATATTATTAGATAGCATTATTGGCGATGTCTAAGGAATTTCTGTCTAGGAAAGGGGTTTGGTCACCTAATTGTGCGCCAGTAAGGAGAAATTCTTATCGAAAATCCCCCTCTTTCTTGGGAACGACCTAGTTGTCATTATTGTAAGATAAAAATGATAAGAAAATATTTATTTAATGGAAAAAATTTTAAAGAGACAATTATTAAGAGTTGATATTTTATCTTCTTCAATAAAATAATTCAGTTAAATATATTATTGTAATATTACATTATAAGTATATGATGTATTAATATAATAATACAATAACGGTGATATTTTTACAATGAATGCACGATATATGAATAAATGAGGAGGAAGACAACAAATTGGGTCTGGAGTACTTTTGTTATAAAAAACATGTTAAATATGTTGGTGGACCCCATTTTTTATTAAAATTTGATTATAACCTGCAAGATCATCCGTATGTGGGTTTCAGTCATTTTTCGTTTAGAATTTAGAAAAACTTTCTTCTACAAAGTTGTAGAGAATTAAATTTCCTATAGAATGGATATAAAATTTATATTTTTCTAATAAAGGGGCTATTTATTATGAATTATTGAATTTCTGAAATATTAGGTCTGAATTGATTTTTGGTGTTATAAATATTTTCTTAATAAAAAATGTTTTTTGTGAGGTGGGCCCCACTTGTGTGGGCTGATGAAATGGTCAAGGAGGTGTAAAATTTTTTTTTTTATAAATATAATATTTTATTAAATTTTCTACTGTGCCGTTCTAAGTATTTTCCTATAAATAGGGTGCTTAGGTTAGAATTAAAAATCACACCAGAATCAAAAGTTTCTCTCTCTATAATATCGGATGTATTTTTGTGAGTATTTCAATATTTTGAGTGTTACTATTCAGTGCAAGTTTTCTTCAGTACTATATTCAATATTTCAGCCAGAAGTACTATTCTTTTGAGGTAAGAGATGTTTTTTTTTTCATAAATGATATTATTTCTTTTAATATCATTATATCGAAATATTAATATAAATTTTATTGTGGAAGTTTTACCTTTTTGTGTTGGGGTTACTATTCACGTATACGACACTATTCATATATACGGCACACTATTCACGTATACGGCACTATTCATGAATACGACAATATTCACAGAAAAATTAATTTTTTTTCTTTGTCCAAGTTATCTATTATGGTTACTATTGTTGATTGTATCTATGTTTTGATCTTTCATTCTTGAATTTTGCTCCACAATTGATTATTATGGAGTATTTTTGAACTTGGATAAACTAAAGTACGAATCCCTAATTTTTGTCCTTTTATCTCACTGAATTCGTTTTCTTTAAAATATTTTTATCATCCTCAGTCCTAGATGATGATATAACTGAATAATTTTGGCGTGTAGTGCAAAGATGAATGATTACTTGATGAATATATTTGGCATGTAGTGCAAAGATGAACAATTACTTGATGAATATTCTTGGCCCGTAGTGCAAAAATGGACAAGTGTTGAGATGAACATGACCAACTGGTGATATAAATGAATATCTTTGGCCTGTAGTGCAAAGATGAATATTTGGTTCAAGATGTATATTGATTGATGTCACATGAATAAAATATTGATGATGAACTTTTTAATCATAGAAGATAGTAGACTTCATTCTCTACTTAACTCTTCTAATGAATTGTTATTTTCGCTGTGAATATTGATCTAAACTTATTGTCCATTATATTTTATCTGATTTATTAAAGGCTAACGATAATTTGTTTTTCATTATCTTAGTCATAATATTCTTTATTAGGCTAGTTGAGCTCATCCTTTTCCTTTTTGTTCCATTTTTCTTCTCAGGAGGCGAAAATATAGCGGGAACTAGTCGGGGTGTGGAGTGATGGTTCAAGACAGTTGTTTTAGCAGTCCTCACTATTTGTAAAACAGTGTATCAATAATTATAATGAGTACTTTATTTGAGTTTAGATATTGTCTAGAAGATAATATTTGTATTAAACTCATGACATGTGTTGTCGTATTTTGGACGACAGTTATAATAATGAAGTTGTAGTTGTTTTCTGTATCATGTATTTGGTGACTTAGAATGGGTTGTGTGGACCTATTTTGGGGACGTCACAAGCTCCATCCTACAAAAAATAAACACAAAAACCAATAAAATGATACTATAAATACTCAAAGATAACAATTATGACGCCCCCAAAATAGGTATACACCACCCATTCTGAGTCGCTAAATACATGGTACAGAAATAACTACAACTTCATTAATACAATTGTCGCGCAAAATATGACAATACATAAATTGTGAGTTTAAATACAAATATTGTATTCTAGACAATATCCGCACTCAAATAAGTCCTCATTACAATTATTGATGCACTATTTTACAAAAATAGTGAGGACTGCTAAAACAACTGTCTAGGACCATCACTCTATATCCCGACTGGTTTCTGCTAAATTCTCACCTCCTGAGAAGAAAATGGGACAAAAAGGAAAAGGGTGAGCTTAACTAGCCCAGTAAAGAATATTATGACTAAAATAATATACAACAAATTATCCTTAGTCTTCAACAGGAAAAAATCTGATAGAATATAATAGACAACAAGTTTTAGATCAACAACTACAGCGGAAATAACAATTCATTAGAAGAGTTAAGTAGAGAATGAAATCTACTATCATCTATGAATTTAAAAGTCCATCATCAATATTTTATCCATGTAACATCATTCAATATACATCTTGCATCAAATATTCATATTTGCACTATAGGCCAAAGATATTCATTTGTATCACCAGTTGGTCATTTTCATCTCAACACCTGTTCATCTTTCCATTACGGGCCAAAGATATTCATCAGGTAATCATTCATCTTTGCCATACAAGCCAAAGATATTTATCAAGTATCACCATTAAGGACTGAGGATGATGAAAAACATTTTAGAGAACGAATCCAGTGAGATAAAAGGACAAAGATTAGAGATTCGTACTTTAGATAATTCAAGTTTAAAAATACTCCATAATAAATCATAATGGAGTAAACTTCAAGAATGAAGATCAAAACATGGATACAATCAAAGATAATAACCATAATAGACATCTGGGACAAAGAAGAAAAATTTCATTTTTCGGTGAATAGTGTCGTATTTGTGAATAGTGCCATATACGTGAATAGTGCCATATACGTAAATAGTAATCCCGACACAAAAAGATAGAAATTTCACAAGAAAAATCATACTTCGTGAACAATACTCGTGAATAGTACCGTATTCGTGAATAGTGTCGTATACGTGAATAATAACGTATACGTGAATAGTAACTTCGACATGAAAAGATAAAAATTTTATAATAAAATTCATACCAACATTTTGGTATAATGATATTGAGAGAATAACATCATTTACGAAGAAAATAACATAAAGAACAATACTTCTGACCGGAATAACTAATGTAAAGACGAAGGAAACTTGCACTGAATAACAACTCTCAAAGTATCTAAATACTTACAAAATATGCTTGATAATATATAGAGAGAAAAAAAACTTATTTCTGGTGCGATTTTCAATTCTAACTAAGCAACCTATTTATAGGAAAATACTAGAACGCCAAAGGAGACTAAATTAATAAAATATTATATTTTCTTCTTCTTCTACGCATGCCACCTTTGAACAAAACTCTGCCACCATAAGTGGGGCCCACCAAAAATCAGCAAACTTTTCCCAACAACCAAAAGTGGGGCCAACCCATATTTTTAATAAAATATTTATTTCTGAAACTTCAATAATTCATAGTACATAGCCCTTTTATCAGAAAAATTCGAATCTCATGTCTATTCCATAGGAAATCGAATTCTCTACAACTTTGTAGAAGAAAGTTTTTCCAAATTCCAAATGAAAAATGTCCGAAATCCACATACAGATGATTTTTAATACCTCCATTCCGACAAAATACTGATAAACCACCTCAACATTAATTTCTTTATTTATATCCACATAAAAATAAATATTTCCTTCATTTATATCCACATAAAAATAAATATTTCCTTATCATATAAATTAATAATTAATTATTCACAAATAATATTACAGAATCACAATAATGATAATCAGGTCGTTCTCAAAAAAGAGGGGGCTTTTCGATAAGGATTTTTCCTTACTGGCGCGCAATTAGGTGACCAAACCTCTCCTTAGATAGAACTTTCTTAGACATTGTCAATAATGCTATCTAATAATAGTATTCAAATAATATGAATTATTGATATGATAATGGAAAATACTGTGCAATGACAATTATTGAAACAACAATAATATAAAATATCAACGCAACAATTATTGAATCAATAAAATAAAATATTGAACAGTAATTACTGTAACAATTATTGAGTAGTGCCTTCTTACGTAAGAATCAATAATTCAAAAATACTGTGCAATACCGTGTGCTACTGTGCAACCACGTGTATTATTATATTTTAACCACCAGGTAATCCAACAGTGTTAACGGTAACAATTACGCCAATTACACCGTTATTTATAAAAACTAAAACTTGTCATTTTCTTTATCCGACTATTTTTCGTTATGGGGTCCACAAATGGCTACGCCGTCGTACGAATATTCCCCGACAAAATGAATATTTTATAATCACTTGCTTATTTTGCAAAATTTGCACATTTCACCCATAACCAAAGCATTATATCAAATTAACTCTTTATTATATATTTTAAGATAATGAATAAAAGAAATTCAATTTTATTTATAAAAAAAATAAAAAAAATTCTGGGCCTTACAACAATAATTAAGCTAACCAATAACTAATTCGTAGGTATGAAACCCACTCATTAATAATAATAAGAATTGTGGTCATACACAACTGTGTATGTTTTATTTGTGCACGATCTGCCAAAACTACGTCGTTTTCGCAAATTTGTGTTTGCTTTTTGATTTGGAAGGAGTGAAGTTTTTTAAGAAAAAATTAAATCTGTCAAAATGACATAGTTTTGTCAGACTGTACACAAATAAAACATAATAATAATAATAATAATAGTAAATAATAAGTTAATAAGGTTATATTGATAATAGACATATGTATTGGGACAAATATATTTGATTTGAATCGTTAACTATTTTTTACGTATAAATTGTTAGTTATGCCTTGTTCGTAAAATATGTCTGCATGTCAACAATGTTAGTCTAGGTGGCATGCCTGTTAATCGGGGGGCATAGTTGACCTACAATTTATAACACCAGGCGTACTTTTGAAAAAAAAAAGTTCATGAGCTAAGTGGGACTTTAGATAAAATCACAAGGGCAATTTTGCACCTTTACCCAATAAAAATGTTAAGACAAAAATGTTGTCACCCATATAAATAAATAAATAAATATAATTGATACAATATAATATATATATATATATATTTATATATATATATATATATATTAGTAGGTATTATATTTATTTTATATTATAACATTAAATTTATACATATATAATATAATATATTATTAATATATATTATATTATAATATAATATTAAATATACAATATTATAACACATAATATAATATATTATTAATATGTATTATATTTATTTATAATACATTATAATATATTTTTTTGTTTTGCTTTTTATTTAATAAAAAATAGCGATTCTTATGATATGATATTGAATCGATATATCTTTTTATTAATGTTCTTTTTAGTAATTTTATATTTTATTTTAACTTATAAGTCATTATCAACCCATACTTTCAAAATTTGTTTTAATTTAATTTTTAACTTATAAGTCAATTGGAGCTCATAATTATAAGTCACACTTTAAAATAATTTATAAATCAATTTTAACTTATGTCATTTAAAAATAGAGTTTCTTCTATATGGACATGAATATTTGACATTTTTAATTTTTATTTACTAATTTATTTGTTTTTTGCTTGTGACTCTCAAAAAATGTATACTATTTATTCAAACTAAATTTTTTACAAACTATAGTATTTTAGGTATAATTTGGATACATATACAAAAATAAGATATGTATCTAAATTATACCTAAAATACTATATTTTATAAAAATTTCTATTGTAATAAATACTATATATTTTTTTAGAATCATAAAATAAAAAAATAAAATTGAAAATATCCAATATTTACGTCCAATAAACACGTATGTGAGGACTTATTATTAAAAATAAGTCCTTGCCCAACGGGCCCTAGCAGTAACAGTGCAGTAGCAGAAGAAATCGATCGAGAGAGAAAGAGATCGAGGAGGCGCAACTGAGATGGAGACGACGACGGGGCGGAAACTCGCGGCGGTCCACGGCAGTAACGGCGGCAGGTCACGGCAGGCCACGGAAGTAGTGGCGGCTGGTAGGCTATCTTCTTCTTGTTCTTCGTCGTATTTTTCTTCTTTCTTCTTTTTCTTTATGCTTTTTCCCCTTCGATCTGTTGTTGGTCCGGTGTTGTCAGATCGTGAATCCTATAGAATTTTCTATGCCAAAGTCACAAGATATGTTACATGCACTTTGTATCTTATCCATCGAGCTTTGCAACTTTTTTTCTTATGATTTTTATCAAATGTAAATATTTGTCATGTATTTTTTTTTCTACTTGTTCTTTGTTCTTTGTAGGGCGGACTTTTTTCTCTCTGTGAATTAGAGTAATTTTGGGAATGTTTTTAGTTTCTGAAATTCTAAGGTTCTAAGCAAAGAGAGCAAAATATAGACTATAAGAGTAATAGGAAAAAAACAAAAGAAAGGGAAAATTCTTCATTTTTCAGATGGTAATTACATGGACTTGATTCACATTTTAATTTTTATAACAAGGAATCACTCCATCCTTGCCTACTGGATAATACACAGACACTACAGTAAATTCATTTACTACAAATAAAGACTCACGAGCTCATCACGTGTTTACAAGACTTGATGCAGCAAAACATAAACAACGCATTGAACTGGACTGAGAGAACTTAAATATATATTGGAAATTATTAACTTCTACCCATGAAATGATCGTTGACCTCAAGGATTAAAATTTGGAAACCTGCAATGAATCTTTGAAGCATCCTCCCAAGTTGATTTAGCGGAAGTGTTGCATGACCATTGGACCAAGTATTGGACCACTGCAGCATTGTTGCTTTTCACCATTCTTTGGTCTAAGAATCGCAATAGCTTCTACCAAAATCTTCCCATCATTGCCAACAGGAGGTAGAGTTGCTTCTTTAACATTTGTAGCACACTGATGCATGAAAGACTGGATGAATGAGGCTTCCATGGATAAATCTTACTTGTAGGCGACTTCACCTACCTTTTCAATGATTTGGAATGGCCCGTAGAATCTTGAAGCTAGTTTGGATTCCCTCCTTAGTGAGACACTAGCCTGTCGATAAGGCTGCAGTCTAAGATAAACCCAATCAAATACTTGTTCAGTTCTATGTTGATCAGCATAAAATTTCATTCGTTGTTGTGCAATTTTAAAATTTTCTTTAAGGACAGACAACCATTGGACTCGTTCTTTGAGAAACGTACTAATCTCCACCATCTTAGGAGTCTCAGCAGCTTGTAAGGACATCAGCGGTGGGGGGTATCCAAACAGGGCCTGAAATGGAGTTACTTGGAGTGCACTGTGATTGTTCATGTTGTACCACCACTGAGCAAGACTTAGCCACTGCCTCCATCTTTTAGGTTTCTGACTTGTAGCACACCTCAAGTAGGTCTCAATGCATTGATTGCGCCCTTCTGTCTGGCCATCTGATTGTGGGTGGTAAGAAGTACTGAAGTTAAGTTGATCGCACAAGAGTTTAAACCAACTCTTTCCAAAATTGGCTTAAGAATAATGCGTTCTTGTCACTCACGATGGTCTTTGGAACACCATAGAGTTTGGCAATGTGGTCGAGGAAGACCTGAGCGAGTTGCTTAGCTTCAATAGGATGTTGGAAGGGTATAATATGCCGAACTTTGTGAATCTGTCCACCACTACCCAAATGATAGTTTAACCCACGGATTTTGGAAGGCCTGTTATGAAGTCCATCAATATATCCTGCCAAAATCCTTCAGGTATAGGGAGTCATTGCAGCAGCCTTGGTGATGCTTTTGTTTCTTTCTTGTGCCTCTGACAAATATCACAATTCTTGACATAGTATTGTATTTTGGGCCCGCATGGCAGGCCAAAAGACATAAGGCTACTCTTTGGTAGATTCTAGTGATTCTTTAGTGGCCGCCCAGCCCAGTAGAGTGTAATTGTTAAATAATCCGCTCTTAATTATCCATTGCTGCCCACATAAATTATTTGGTCATGTCGCAAAAAACTATTTGTTAAGGAAAATGCGGGGCTGGTGTTCTACCGCACTAAGTTGAGCAATCAGTTTCACAGCCTCCTTATCTCCTTCTAGGTTCAGTATAATTTCCTTCATCCAAGTAGGTTGGTGAGAGGAGATTGTAGCACAACTACCCTCTTCTTCATGCTGCCTAGAGAGGGCATCTGCAGCCTTGTTCTCGCATACTTTTTTGTGTACAATGGTGTAATTGAACCCAAGCATCCTGGTGATCCATTTTTATTGAAGGCTATTGGTGATTTTCTGCTCCAGTAAATATTTGAGACTGATAATTTGTTTTGATAACAAAGGGGTATCCAAACAAGTAGTGTTTCCATTTCTGGACTGCAAACAGTATGGCATACATTTCTTTCTCAAAAGTAGACCATCCCAGGTGCCTTGGACTTATTAAGGTCTTACTTAGATAGGCAATAAGATGTCCTCCTTGCATGAGCACAACTCCAATTCCTGAGTGACAAGCATATGTTTCTAATGTAAAGGTTTGTTTAAAGTTGGGTATAGCAAGCACTGGAGTACAACTTATTTCCTCCTTGAGGGAATTGAATGCTTGCACTGTATAGCTTGTTAGAAATTGCATGTTTAAATTTGATGATGTAATCATGATAAAGTACAAGTGTTCAATAATTTTGTAAAGTCCTTAGAATGTTTATATTATATAAGGACTTAGAATAGAATTATCAAACTTGTTAGGTTGATCTTATGAGATGCAATGTTGTATAGATGATAGGATCAAAACCGATCGTATAGAATTGTTAAACGATCGTAAATCTACTTTGTTAGTTTGTAGTGTAAATGTAAATCGCAGAGTAAAAGGATTCTACCAAGAGAGAGTTATGCCAAGTTCGTAGAGTCTGCAGATTGGTTTCACAGAGTTTGCTCAAAGATTGTAGAATACTCTTCGTAGAGAGCATTTCATAGAGAAATGTGTAGAGAACACTTCGTAGAGTGCTTCTCTACTTGTAGAGCAGAATCATCGAGTACAGTTCGTTGAGTAACTCAAGCCCAGACTCTACGTTTCTCACTAAACTCTACGAGCAGTCAATCTCGTAGAGCATGTTTGAACTGTCATAGGACTGACAATAAAGAGCTTTGTAAAGTGAAGATCTCAAGATGTTTTCTCATCATTCCTAATTCAAATAGTGAAGTCTGATGTGATTTGTCAGAGCCAAAAATAAACTTACTTGCCTTGAAAGTCATCATCAAAGAACATCTTGGAGCAGAGCATTAAATGCACCAACGAGAACTCTCCAATGGGATTATTTTCAGAAGTCTATAAAAGTGTGTGAGGATTTAAATCCAAGAACGAATCACCCAAGTACAAAACTGAAACTCTGCAAAAGCGAAAAGAGATCTACTCTATGATATTGATCGACTTGTTCAAGCTGCTAAGTACCAAAGAAGTTGAGCATATTGCAAGCTTAGTAGCACCTCAACCAATGACATTCAACTGTGATTCACTTGGTCTTAGTGACCATTATACCAAGTGTAAGTGACTTGAAGAGTTCTAAGTGAACTGGACCAAGTGTCCTTGTCTGGGTGACCTTGCCGAGACTTAGTGACTCGAAGGAACCTAAGTGGTTCAGTTGTAATAGATCTTAAAGATCCGGTTATTGTGAGTAGAAGAGTGGACTTGAAGTTTTTCATACTCTGAACCACTTAAAACTTATTGTATCATTTACTTACTGTCTTTACATTCAGTTAATTACCTGCTATATCTGTTGTGACTGAATTCCATAGAACTAAATTAGAACTGTGATTTCATGAGATTTTTAAGGAAGTTTTTAAAGGATCTATTCAATCCCCTTTTAGATCTCTTTTGTGCCTTTGGGAAACAACATAGTTCCATTAGAAAGCTCCTTTCTTCAACAAATCAGTTAAGGACCTGCAAGTTTGACCATAATTTCTTACAAACCTTCGATAATAGCCCGTAAGCCAAGGGACGGAGAGAGTACAAGGCCTGGGGCCCCGAGCTACCCTTAGATTTTGGATTTTTTTTAGCCTATGAAATTTTGGCATTTTTATTTTAGGCCTCCCAAGATTTATAAAAAATAAAAAGAAAAAAGAAACGAATATATATTGATACTTTTTTCTAAAATTATAAGAATGTACTTTTATTCCAATATAAGTGTAATGACCCCAAAATCCCTGTAATTGCTACAGGCGACTTTCTTTGTTAATGTACATCTTTTCCTGTTTATTCCCAACAATCAATATGATAATTGATAAAATTCGTATATTTTAAAACATTCTTTAGTTCCAGAATAGCAATCTTTACAATTCATTCTTATATCTCAGAATCATATATATTATGATTTATCTCAAACGTCAGTTGTGAATATAAAATTCAACTTTTAATATCTGATTTATTCTTCTATACGCTTCGTTGTAATCCAGCAAGTTAAATGAGTTACATAACAAGTTGGATTTCTAAAACCGCAAGCTGAACCCTCATTACAACAAGCCACATATATAAAATATACCATCTTTCATATAGTATTCCAATTATATTATATTACCTTACAATTTTAAATGTAAAGTTTTCTAATCGAATTCAAACGAATATCTTTTATTCGATATATCAAGTTTAATAATCTATTTGCATCACCAATTATCTCAACTTAAGACAAACTCAACTAAAGAAAACAATAAACATTTCCTTTTTCTTTTAACGTGCCTCAAATCTTTATCGCCGTGATCATCTGATAATTCTTCATTTAATCTGCAAATAAGATATTTGCAAGGACAAGCGTCACGGCTCAGCAGGTTTAACAGTTAACACATTTCATGCTTTACGTATTATACATGCTTCTTAGGTCACATAAATCACATTTAAGTTTTAACAATTAATACATGTTTCACATGTAATCATGCTCATCACATTCACACGGAACAACGAATTTCATTATCTACTGCATAGCAACAGTTCAACACAACAGTGTTACACATTTTACACACAACAACAAAGTTTTCAAATTACTGAAAGAACTTGCCTGTGATTAGCTAATCTTGCTTATGCTTACGCTCGGCGTTCATACGCCCCAAAGAAAACTTTACTCATTGGTTAATCTTCTCCGTACTTGACTCTTCGTCGTAAAACCTATACATATAAAGTTGGGTTATAATACGTTCATCAATCCCATCAAGACTTTAATCTCATTTGAAACTCAACTTTTATCTGGATTAGATCACTAATCTTTAATTCGTACCAAGTTCGATGTAATATACCTTATATAGGCTAATTACTACATCCATAAGACCACACAACCTAATTACATCATGGAATTGCATCATAGTTAACAGAATAGCGGAAATTTACTTATAAGTTCAATTTTACACTTTTTGGGTTGTCCAAAAAGTGCTACGCAACGATTACATATTTGGACTTTACACAAAAAACTGAGCAACATCAAAAAACTACGTAACGTCCAAAAATCGACTCGGTGAACCAAAAATAGCTCGGCGTGCCAAAACAGCCTGCCAGAAGAAAAATATGAAAATTTCAAATTTCGTGATTTTTGGGTTAATTTTCTGAATTTTTATCTCATTCGGTATACTTCGGATTAAATTTATTTTCGGATATGTTCTACCCCATACTACATAGTATTTTTAAAAAATATAACATGTATGAAAAGAGTTTGACAAGACTTGAGAACATTGGCTCGAAACAGCCCACAGCAGTTCCAGACTAAGAAAATTTTATTGTTTCTGCAGTTTCGATGTTTTTCTAAGCAGTTTTGCGGAATTTTAACTCCTTTGTTATTACTCCGATTGCCATCATTCTTGGACATAATTATAGACCTTGCTACATAGTATTTTACAAAAATAAGAGTTGTACAAAAACAGCTCATTAAGGTCGTGATTCACAGGCTTGACGATCACAGATTTTCAAGGTTTCTGCAGAATCTATTTTATGCTCAAGCTCACTAGGCTATCACACACATGCATAACTCTCATCTTACAAGCTCAAATGACTTGGAACTTGTTCTAATATCTAGAACATACAACAAGGTGTAACTTACACCGAAATTTGGTCTTTAAAAAACATTCTTATGATATCAAAATAAAGGCTTGAAAATCTGTGTTTAACATAATTTTCATTTCGAACTAATTTGCAAGAAATTCATTAAAAACCGATTAGGACTCGTTTTGAAATACATAAAGCATTTGAGTGAATCCATATCTCATGTATGCTCATAAAACATTAACAATGATCAATCAATTTTCACGATTTAAACAAAAATAACCTCTTTGAGGCATATTTACAAACAGAATGCAAACTTTGAAAACTTAGTTTTTTCATGAAATTCGAACATATAATTACTCATAATCCACCTTATACTCCGGAATCCTTCATGATTCTCCATTTATTCAACCTCCCACAACCAATTTCACAACAACAATAACACTTCATTTCATTTAATATTCATAACTTTGTTAAATATACATAACTCACCTCTTTATTTGGTATTTTTGGTTGAATTGGTACTTCAATCTTGTTTCAAGCTTGTTTATAACTGAACTGAATCCTTCCGTTGACAACACCTTACTTGATTCTTCCTCAATTTCAGTTGGTAATACCAGCTCTTAGAGAATTTGGTAATTTCTTTATAGAAATTGAAGATGTTTGTGTTGGTAGCATAAGAGTTGGAGAGTTGAACATGGATTTGGTTTGGAACAGAAGAGGAAGAGAGCAGGGGAGTAAGGAAGAGAGAGCAGAGGATGGTTTATGCGTACAAGCTTTTTAGCTCTCTCTCAATCATCAAATATATTAGTTAGTGCTCTCTCCTAGCTTAGATATTCAACGCCTCAAGCTTATTAGCTAATGACTCATCAAGCATGCTTATATATATATATATACACACACACACACACATTACATTACATTTTACATGTAATCATTTGATAATTTGTACATTTACAATTATGTATAAAAATCATTCCACTAATTATGGAATTAATAATCCATAATTAATTTAACAGTTATTTGTGTAGCAAACCATTACTTCAAATAATTAATTCATTAATTATTTTAAATAACTCATTTAATTTATACAATTAATATTGTATAATTAAATTTGCTCATTCCTTCCATAAATTGTTTCAAAACAATTTATTTAGCCTATACATTTCACCTCAAATTAACTATTAATTTAATTTACTAATTAGACACCAATATTTAAATATTGGTCCTTCAAACGTACTCATTATATTTACTTGGCGTACTATCGAATATTAAGCCATTAACCATGGTAACATAGTACAATTTCTCCTTTAATCGAACAAATTTTCTTATTCCATTAATTAAAGTCAATATATTAACTTCCTCATCTCATATTTTCAATTTATCTTCATTTGGCATAATATATTAAGCCATCTCGTAAATACATTACATTTATATGCAATATGTTTAAAAATAACGAGTTTAATTAACTCCCTCATTTTATTTTAGTAAAACAAGGTACTTACATTAATTCATTATTTTAATTAAGCAACTTAATCACTTTATTTATGAAATTTAATTTATAATAACTTTATTGTCATTCTCTTGGCTTATTATTTAAATTATATTATTCAGAATATAATTTCAATTTCATCTTAATTAATTAATATTAATTAATTAATTTCTTCACCTCCATATTTCATTTCGTAATTAATTTAATACACTTTCTCCAATAGTTTAATTAACGATTAAATTTCATTTTCCCAATATATGTATATATTTCACATTTATATATACACATTTAACCCTTACAAAATCACACTTCAAAATATAACACACACACACACACACACACACACACATATATATATATATAGAACTAGGATCAGGTCCGGGAGTCCGGACCTGATTAAAATGCGGACCGAATTTATTATTATTTTTTTTGTAAAACAACTAAAAAAAAATTTATGGAACTGAAATTTTTCCATAATACAGTGTTTTGGGTGTGATTTGGATACCTATACCAAAAAATGTATGTACAGTCTGCACAGACTGTACAGACATGTTTTGATATATGTATCCAAATAACACCCAAAACACTGTATTATGTAAAAATTCAAGTTCCATAATTTTTTTTTTAGTTTTAAAAAAAAACAAAAAAAAAAAGGGTCCGGATTTTGTTAAAATGCGGGAGTCCGGACCTGATCCTGACTATATATATATATGTATATATATATATATATATATATATTAAAACATACTTCGTCTCATAATAAGAATTTTATTTATTAAATTCTTATTAAAATAATTTCCGAAAAATCCTGGTTGTCACAATAAGAGTTATTTTTATTGATCTATGTTAATTTATAATATAAGCAAATTCATATATTTACCGCTCATTTTTTAGTTATCATTAAACAAATATCAAATTTTACGATCTCTCCTCTCTACTTTGTGTAATATAAAGGGTGCACATGTACATCATACCAAAAATAAATAAATCTTATTTCAACCTATAAAATTTAGACCGGAGACGATACTCCAAAACCTCACTAAATTATATATTCATGATTTCACAGTATTTTGTCTCGGCCCCTTTAAAAAAAATTCTCGGCTTCGTCTCTATGTGAGCCCAAGAAATCCTCTTAATGCTCTTACTAGTGTGAGCATGGTGCGGTTTGAAGTTCAAACCACATTCGAAACCGCTTTTGTGCGGTTTGACAAATTGAAAACCGCACATGAAACCGCTTGTGATTGGTGCGGTGCGGTGCGGTTTTAAACTGTGCGATGAGGTTTTATTTGGCGCGGTTTTAGTTCCAAAACCAATTGAAACAACAAAATTTTATGCAATTTTAGCAGCGAAGTTAGAATTACAAATCCTATTTTGAACATTCCACCGTCTTACATTTCAAAGGGGACCACAAAGTTGTTTGGGTTTGGCCAGGGGAAGTTTCGTGTACGTACATCATGTTTATTAATAATATACTCTCTTATATATATGGTTGCATATTAACATATTTTGAGTTCAAAATAAAAGTTTAATGAACTGAAGGGGTTTTATGATTTACGTGGATTTAGAGAGAAGGGCAGATTGCTTTGGTAGGTTGATGTATATAAACATGTCAAAGGTTTATGGGACAATAGTAAAAGGAATCCTTCATTCATGCCAATTCCCATGCTTTGATTTATTCTCTTTTGATTTTTCTGGCAGCATCATAATGACATGTGGCTGTCTTTTTGTTCCTTTACAACATTCAAATTTTCTATAAATGTGATTTATACAAAATTTTATAATTTTATAGTTCAAAATAGGATTTATAATGTAGCTCCATCCGCCCCTGCACACATACATACACCCATGGTGCAGTTTCAGTTTTATGCGTGTGATTTTGGTTAATAACCAAACCGAAACCGTAAATTCGATTTTTCAATCCACCTAAAAACGCCACATACACCCGAACCGTTGGTGCAGTTTGTGCGGTTTAGGTTCCAATTTGGTTTCCTGCTCACCTTTTCATGCTATCCACTTTATCTTGGTATGTAGCTGCCCCTGCATTGGAAATTATATGGCCGAGTTATTCACGCTTAGTTTGCCAAAAACACACTTGCTATTTTTGGCTAGTGGGTGGTTAGAAAAGCAGTTTTAAAAATGTGCTCGGGGTTGACTCGTATCTGGTGATAGCCAGATCTTAGATCCAGCTCGATAATGATTTTGGAGCCATCTAGTTCATCAAGCAAGTAGCAACTCTTCAACGATAGGGATTGTGAACCTATCCTTGATTGTTGTGGAATTGAGCCCTCTATAGTCCACACAAAATCCCCAACTACCATTTCTTTTTTTACCGAGAGAACTGGTGCAGCAAAAGGATTGTTGCTAAGCTGGCTGATTCCTGAGGTCAAATTCTCCTCCACTAGTTTTTCAATTTCCTTTTTTTGAATATGAGGGTATCTATAGCTCCGTTTGTTCACTGCCTTGCTTTGAGGGAAATGTGGTGGTCATGTGCCCTGCTAGGTGGTAGCCCTTAGGTTCACCAAACACTGCTGCATGTTCATTTACTACTACTAATTAAGTAGGAACCGAGGAATATCCACTGGTTGAGCTCTTAGACACTAGAATTGCTAGAATAGGTTCATTATACCTTGATAACTTGCCCAAGGACTTATGAGATATCATCTTTAGGGTTGGAGTGTTAGTGATTGCTGCCATCTAATTTGATGGTTGTAGAACCCTTGTTGAAACTAAGGCATTGGTCAGAGAAATCAGAGAGAACAGGCCCCAGAGTTTGTAACCACTGGACTCCAAGTACAACAACACAACCCCTAAATCAAGTACTTTGATCTCAATTTTGAAATTGTGGTCCTGCAGCTCCCATTGGAAGTCCGTACACTTTGCATGACTGTAAATTGCCATGTGCCACCGAGACACAAAAGGCAGTAGTGGGCTCTAAATAACATTTGATTCGCTTTGCAACCTCGATGTCAAGGAAGTTATGGGTGCTTCTTGTGTTAATAAGTATGTTGAGTGGGTAATTCCTGCTATACCCTTGCAGTACAAGAGTGGTGGCATGCAATCTTTTCCTCAATCACCAGGGGTTCCACTTGTGCCTCCCTTTCATCCCCCTCACCCCAATGAGTGCATATAGATATGCTTCTTAGGACATACATGACCAAGGGTGAACTTCTCATCAAATGTAAACAGAGTCCTTTCAACTCGAAAAGAAGTGTTGGAATTAGTAGGATTGGAGCCAATAGGATGGAATTTACGGGTGGCTGAGTCAATTTTCTAACAAGCGCAAGGTGGACCTAGGCGCGGAGGGAGCTTCGAGTGCCTAGGCCTTGTAGGTGGCACATAAGCGGTTTTCTAGGCATATCCTAGACGACTTTAATTTTATTTTTATTAGTGAAAGTTTATGGTGAAGTTTGTAATATGTCAAACTTTTGGACTATTAAGTATAATTACAAAGAAACTTTAAGGCATATATTTGTAATATGACATAATTTAAGTTATATTACATGTACAACAGGAGAAGTAGTGGTCTATTGTGCCACATGTTCATTTTTCTTTTTGGTGGTCTATTGTGCCACATGTTCATTTTTCTTTTTATTAAGTTGGGTTTTGGCTTTAAGTCATGAACTGTAAATTTAGAAGCAGGAGACCTATAGAAAACCCTAGCCTCCTCAAATGCAATCATTGAGAGAGGACAGTGATGGCGGTGAGATGGTAAGTTTCTTTCTGTTTTCTCCTTTTACTTCTTTTTTTCCCTTTTTTTAACTATGATGTGCCCCAAGCGCTAGTGGTAAGGCGGGTGCCCGACCCGTTTTTTAGATCACTGTCAGGTATTGGCTAGGTGATAGTATTGGTTGGTGGCTGAGTATTGAGCTAACAGGTTTTTGTGGGAAATCTGTTGTAGGTTTTATAGCTGGAGGAGGTAGTTTTGTTTCATATGTTGATAGTGAATTCATGAAGTTTGGAGAGGGAATAGGCATTGGAAAGATTAGTAGGAAATGAAATGATGCCTGTACCCAATTTCTAATCTCCTCCTTCAACTCTCCTTGCACTTCTTAACTTAAATATTCCTTAATAGACCCTGTTTGTTTAAGTTCCTTGAATTCCCAAATTACATTTTCATGCGGCATAGGGTTAAATCGGCACATACCTCAGTAATAAAAATTCATTATGTGTCATTAAAGGTATACTAGATTGTTCAAATCGATACCACGGACTAGCAACACCATCCAAATGTGTTGAAGCCATAAATACTTTATGTATATCATCCATAGGACTCCACAAAAAGTAGGAATGACACTTGCAAATACAATCTTGAGCATCAATTCCATCGGATCTCGGAAAATCAATTTTAGGCTTATACCCTTGATTGGTGAAGTTGTAGAATGGAAATGGCTGGGGAAAATGAGGAGCAGTGTAGAGAGGATTACCATGAGGATTGAGGAATGAACTGGTTGGTGGAGGTCTGATATGACTTTGATTGCCATGGATGGTGCTGACTCCACTTCCATTCACTCCCATCTTTGGAGTTGCTGGTTGTTTAGGACCCTTTCCGTTTACGGATTGTTTTTCATTAGGCCTCACCTTCTCCTTCTGTTTAGAGAGCTTAGAGACTTGCAAAGTGAGTTGGGCAAGGGTTGACTGTACATAAGCCAATGATCCTTGCATCGAGCCCACTATTTCATCTACATGCTTCCTGAGTTCCTCATTTGCTTTCATCATTTCATCTTACTTTTTAATCATGATTTCGACCTTTCAGGCCAAGGATCGTTGGCTCTGATACCACTTTTAAGGAATTGGAGTAATTTGGGGAGTTTTTGGTTTTTGAAATTCTAGGGTTCTAAGCAAAGAGAGCAAAAGCAAAATATAGAGTAATCATCGAGTAATAGAAAAAACAAAAGAAGGGACAATTCTTCATTTCTCAGATGCTCATTACTAGGACTCGATTCACATTTTATAGCATGGAGACTGGATAAGACCCAAACACCAAGGTAAATTCAGTTACTAAAAATAAAGACTCATGAGCATAGCATGTGTTTACAAGACTTTGCAGGAAAACATAAACATAGTGTTCTAAAAAATGTTGCCCAATCTTGGAAAATATCGTTGGACGGAGAAAAAAGCATCTAGGGCACATCATAGTTACAAAAAGGGGAGAAAAGAAGAAGGAGAAGGAGAGAGAGAGAGGGAAAGAAACTTACTTGAGGGCCTCTCGCTGTCGTCTCGCCGCCATTGCTGGACATTTTACTTGGAACCTAGTAGGTTATTGTCAAAACATAAGAGGGATTTGGGGGTGGGTATTTTGGGGGGAAAGGGGAGGGGGGATCATGATTAGTTAGTTACTATCCCCTATACTTGGAGTAGAGAGAACATACTGATTAGTTTCTTCAAATGGCACAACATGAATGAGGCCCGAAAAGTTTATTTTTCCAAAGCCAAACTCAGAGGAACAACTCGTGTATGGTGCAAAAAGGAACATGCAAATTTTCGTAGAGTTGGAAGAGGTAAGTACAAATTTGGGCAGAGATGAAGCTTGCCATGGAACAACACTTTCTCCCAACCAATTACAAACAACGCAATCACATTATTTTCATGAATTTGGGACAAGACAACCTATCCGTTAAGGAATACATCAGTAAGTTTTATCATGTTTGTACTCGATGTGAATTTTATGATGAAGAAGTTCTTGTTGCTATGTATATAAAAGGTTTGAATTTCCGGATAGCAAATAAGATTTCTGGAAATAAATACACGTTGAGTGATATTGTTCAAGCTGCATATCAAGTTGAGGAAGAACTGTCTACCAAATTTGTTAAGGGACCTTTTGTGTTGAATTACAATCAAAGGGAGAGTGGTACAAATCGCAGAATGGTCCATCCTCTTTCAACAACCGCAGTAGTGGTTCATCTTCGTACAACAATCAAGGTAATGGTTCGTCAAATTTTACAAATGGCTCTTTTAGTTCCAACAATCAAGGTCGTTCTTCTCCGCCACGACAAAATTTCAACAACAGGTCCAACAATTTCAACAATAAACCTCGCACAGAACCACGAGGTGATGCGTTAGTTTGTTTAGAAGCTAAAGTAGAAAATGAGCATGAAAGGAGTTACAATGATAATGATGATGATCAACAGTCTTCTTGTTCATCCTCTTTTCACTACTTGTTGAGATAAAGAGAAAGAAGATTAGTGAAGGAGTAGTCTTTTCCAAACTTGAGTTCGTTGCAATGACCATTTGTGTAGCTTGATTATTGATTCTGGGAGTTGCACAAATGTAGTTTCTGAAGATGTTCACAAACTTGGATTGAAGACAGAGCCACATCCAAGTCCGTACAAAGTTGCATGTCTCAAAGTTCATGAAAATGCGTAGTAACTTACTCCATTGGTAAATTTGTTGATTCAGTTGAATATGACGTTCTACTGGTGAAAGTTTGTCATATATTGTTAGGAAGACCATGGCTTTTTGACAAAAGGTATAACATTGTGGATATAACGACACTTGTTCATTCAAGCACGGTGGTTATGAGATGAAGTTGATGCCTCAAGCGACTTCCTAATGAAGATGGTATCCTTGGTCCAGATCCTAACTAGAGGACAAGTTCTTTTCAGCAGGGGAGAACTGATGCAGGACAAACCCAAAGACCCGCCCAACTTTGGTTGGATTAATATTATTTTTGGTGGAATAGGAATTCTAATAAATAGTCCAACAAGTAGATTATTCTAGAATACCCTTATTTGATTTATTTGTTAAGTTTAGTAGATAATTATTAGAGATTTTATTTCATTATCCACATAGATTATTTAGGAATTTCTTGATCATTAAGTTTAGGGTATTTTGTTAGTCCTATAAAAGCATCGTAATCCCTACGTAGTATTCATTCATTGATGAATATAATTTTATTGAGAAGCATTATTACTTGATTATCTTTAATTTCTCTCTTAATCTCCTCCAATTCTTCTACCTTTGTTCTAACCCTACCTGGTCCCCGCCACCCCACACCCACAGAACAACCACAAAAACAAATTTATATGCGAGTATTACACTCCGCTGATTTGCAGCAATGATTTCATGTTACTTTTATTAGTTTCAATGGCTGTAGGATTTATTTTGATTGAATATGGAATTTTTGTCATGTCCATGGTTTGCATGCAGAAGTTGATATTGATCGTGTTGAATTCTGTGTATGCACTTTCTCTTGAATAACTGGTTTGTAAATGGGATTTTTTGTATTGTAGGGCAAACTAATGCATTCACAGCCGAGCCTCTCCAAGAAGTTCCTCAGGCTTCAAGCTCGCAGGCACAACCCGCCGAAACTGGTATAGTAGTTTTAAGATTTCTGGATCGATAAGCTGCCAGTCCTATCTACTTTATTCATCTCCCCACTCTGTCACTCTGTGTATATATGTTTGTTTTGTGGGTTTATTATTCATTTTTCTTTGTGGTGTTTGAAATTCTCTGAACTTAAAATGTTTTCTTAGGATCTTTTACCTAAAGGTGGTTGACGGGGCTAATGTATGTTAAATTATACCAGAAAGAGAAGCTCGAGTTGATGCTGTATGGCAGCAGATGAATAAAGGAGTATCGAAAGAGAAGCTGAATTCGATATTAAGCAAACCTAATTCGGCTGTAAAAAAGACTTCACAGAAGACTTCTTCGCAAGTGTCTTCTGCAGTGAGTATTCCACCACTCTTCTGCATCAATGAATACTTTAGAATGTCCTGATCTGGTTGGCTAGGATTTCATTTTAACTTTTATTAGTTTTGCAGAGTTGGATGACGTATCTGGGTCTGGCACCAAAGAAGATGACATCCCTTCAGCAAAGGTTGCCAAATACTCAGCCAAATCATAACCAGAATGGCACCAGTGATGAATCAAAGAGGCTCGCTGCTGCTGCCCTTTCAGCTGTTAAGGATGCTGCCACTTTTGCTGCTGCCTCAGGAAGGGGGAAAGTTGAGGTAAACAAGCTATTCCTTTGAATATATTGCTTTTTTCAACATGATATGTTGAAGTTTGATGTCGGCGTCGGCGTCGGCGTCGGCGTCATAAAGGATGTAGTTCTTTGTCAAATTCTTTCAAGTGGATTTATTGCGACTTTGTGTTCCGTTTGGGCAATATTGTCATGGATGTTTGGCTATATATGCAAATGATCATTTTAGAATACTACTGCTGTTTGGTTCTTGTGTTGATATGTTTTTGTTTTTACTTAGCATTAGGTTATCCACTTTTCAAAAAGTCTTTGAAAGATAGTACGGAATTTGCACCTGAATTACCCTATAATTGAGCACCTTTCTGTTCCAACTTTTGAACTAAGCAGTACCAATTCTCTATGGTATATGCATAGTGTCCTCTGTTCTCAAGCACCAACGTTGTTGATGCTGTTTCGGGGATAGCTACTTTACAGAATTGGTACTTCTATTCGATTATTACGCAGTGCTTCTGTTAACAATTCTTGAATCATGTTGAATCAAGTCTTTTTCCATTTTGCAGATCACTGAGGTTCGGGACTTTGCAGGTCAAGAAATTGAAGTAAAGAAACTTGTTGATGCCGATTCAAAAGAAGCATCAGAAAAAGCTAAAGCTTCCGGAGGTGCCTCTTCTGCAATAGACACTATTCTTGAACAAATTAAGAAGAAACCAAAGCTCAGCGTGCTTGATAAGACTAAAAAGGACTGGGGGGAGTTCAAAGATGAAAACAAGGGCATGGAAGAAGAGCTGGACGCTTACAAGAAGAGCGGAAATCAATATCTAGAGAAGGTGTCTTTCTTGCAGCGGGCAGATTATCGGGAGTTCGAGCGAGAGAGAGATGTTCGGCTAGCATTGCAAGCCAAGAGGAAGCCAGATACGTGATAGAAACCGTGGAGTTGAGCATTGCAAGCCAAGTGGAAGCCAGATACGTGAAAGAAACCATGGAGTTGCTTTTTTATTCCGAATTGATCAGTTTGGTTCATGGAATCCTTGAGAGGAAAATTCTACTTGAACTAAACCTTTCTACTTGAAGGTGACCATTTTTATTGTACATGCCCCCTTCCCCCACCACCCCCCACCAAAAAAAAGGAAAAAAAATAATCAATTTTGAGGGTGTTGGCTGTGGTTCCTTAGACCTGCCTGTGATCTTGGTCTGTTTCATCTTTCTGCTCGGCTTTGTTTAATGGGCTAATGTTGAAAAGTTCCTTTCAGCATAACAGGAAAGAATTGTGTTCGGTAATAATGTTGGGATTGTTGTGGTAATTAAGGCTGTATAACACACTAACACAGGACAGAGTTATGCTTGTTATCCTCTCCCGCAGAAAAAAAAACACACAAATTAAGGTACAAACAACAGCTGTTAAATAAATCTTTTGGGGGCTCCTCCTCAAGACTATCCCGGTTATCTTGTTGCTTCTAGCATTGTTAATAAACATGTTTCCCCTTCTCAAGCAGTTGGCTCTTTCAAATGCTATTACTGATGAGGAGATTTTTCTGCTCTTTTTAAGTCCAGGTAGAACAAAAGCCTTTCTCATGGGTTTAATGTTAAGAGGATTTGTTATTTTTATGTGTTTTTGATATTTTTATATAGTTCCTTCTCTCATATAAAAGTAGGACCTATCTACTTTCTTATGAGACGAAACAATGTAGACGAAATCATATGAAAATATCGAAAACCTGTGAAAATAGTGCCTTGCTTAATGTAAATTGAAAACGTGTGGAAATAGTGCCCTTCTTAATGTAAATTTCTTTCCTTCATCATGTAAATTTCTTGCCTTCATCCTTGGGAGATCGTGGGGACCGACTTTCTTAAGGCTGTTCATCACTTCTTTCATACAAGGTTCATGCCCAAGGAAATCAATGCAACAGCTATCTTTCTGATTCCATAGGTCAATAATTTACAATCTGTTTTTGTTCCTGAAAGGAAAATAAGTGATAATATCTAGTTAGCTTAGGAAATGTTTAAGAATTATCAGTGTTCAAGGCTTCTCAAGATGTGCCTTGAAAATTGATCTAAAAAAGTCTTGACTCTGTTAAGGGTGTCGGTGGTATTTTCTTTTTAATCTTCTCACTCTTTAGATTCCTCGTAACTAAATTGATTGGGTAAGTATAGACATGACAATTTTGGTTGAAAATCGTATAATTAACTAAAATTATTTGGATCTATTGGGTTGGTTAACTAGGTTTGATTTTAGGTTATGGATTGGTTTGATTTTGGATTCATATTATTAATTACAAATTTGGGTTGAAACTAGTTTAACTAATTTTGACCCATATTCTATAATACTGCTGGACCAACACATTTGAAATATGAAAATTGTCCTATTTGTGTAGATACAACACACTTGTGAATTCAGTATACATACTTTCACTATGTACATAGTTTCATCAATATTTTATCTAGGGTAATTAAACCACCCTCACCCCGCTCACCCACCCACCTCATCCCTACCCCCACCCCCACCCCCACCCCCACTGTGAGACCCCAGATTTTATGAATAAATATTTAATTTTCTCGAATTATATTTTTGAAAATTATGGTGTGGATTTGATATAATGTTATAGTTGTGGGTAATATTTATAAATATTGCAAAGTACGCAAGTTGTTATAAAATATTCGTTTGGTCGGAGAATATTCTTTTTGTCGGGGAATATTCGTACGACGGAACAATCATTGGTGGACCCCACAACGGAATTATTGTCGGATTGAGAAAACGACAAAAATACTTTATGAAAATAACGGCGGAGGTGTTACCGTTAAAACTGTTGAACTACTCGGTTGTAAAAGTACAGTAATACGCGTGGTTGCATTGTAGCACACGGTATTGATTATTGATGCTTACGTGAAAAGTCATTCAGCTATACTCAATTATTGCTACAGTAATTGCTGCATCATATCTTTTATATTATTGATTCAATTATTGTCACAGTATCATCTGTATAATATGTTATATTATTTAAACAATAATTGAGACGACAAGTTATAATGATTAATAATTGTTGAAAGATTAATTATGTGTTGATTAAAAAATAAAATGATTTCTGGTAATTTTTATTCAATCCTTGATGTATATAAAGAGTCTATTATGAGACGTTGGTGATAAGTTTAATTATTTATGGGGGGCCATATGTCGTCATCTAAGAGTCTCTTTCGTAAATAGTAATTACTTTCGTAAATAGTAATTACCTTCGTAAATAGTAATTACTTTTATAAATAGTAATTATTTTCGTAAATAGTAATTACCTTCGTAAATAGTAATTACCTTCGTCAATAGTAGTTGTCCCTTCAATATTATCAAGAGTTAACTGCCTTTTCGGTGTTCCAAGGGTTAATTACCCCTTCACAAATAGTAGTTCTCTCTTCAATATTACCAAGAGTCATTGTGACCCTTCGTTAAGACCAAGAGCCACCCTCAGTTTTTCTATAAATAGAAAGCTCATTCCTTCATTATTTCTTACGAATTCACTGAAACTCTAGAGAGAAAGAAGAAAAGTATTCTGCTACTTCACTTTTCCAATATTCAGTTCTTCTAAGGTAGGGAATATTATTTGTTGTACTCGTAAGGGGTGTTATTCTTTCTTCTTGAAGAGAACTTATGTTATTCCATTCATTGTTATTCTGTTGGAATAACCTGTATACGCGGAATACCCTATACTTGGTGACATTCTTCTATTATTCTGTCTTTATTATTCTGTCGGAATATCCTGTCTGTGCTATACGCCGGACCTGATTCCATTTTTATTATTCCGTCTTTATTATTCTGTCGGAATATCCTGTCTGTGCTATACGCAGGACCCGGTTCATCATTTATTATTCCGCATTTATTATTCTGTTGAAACATCCTGTCGGTATGAATTTCACCTGACCTGGTTCCGTTATTATTATTTTGCGGGAATAACCTGTTTGTGCGGTCTCTATTGCATGCATGGTGATATCTTTTGTTATTGTATTCGGTATTACTCAGTTGATTAAAATTCTGACTTCTATACTCCATGAAATTAGTGGAATATCCTTGATATTTGCGCTTCATTCAGTATCCTTTCATGGAAATATTCTTCTGATCATTCTTGAATTTTACACCACAAAACAGTATCGTGTTGACAATTTGGACGTTAATAATTCCTGGATAAAATCATTCTTGAACTTGTTTTATTGAATTCTTATATCATTGTCATCATCCTCATGTTTATATTTTTTTGAAAGTCATCTGTGGCCTGTAAAGCATAGATGGACTTGGTATGATTATGACTAGGGATTATTCGGTGTAATCATGACCGTAATGTTACAAATGATGTAGGAAAAAGTCTCATTTGCCGTAATGTATTGATGGACAGTTGTTGGCATGATCATGACCATTAATGAATACACAAATATTCTTGGCCGTAGTGCATGAATAATTGTGGTCGTGATACTAAAGAATATCCTTGGCCGTAGTGCAGGGGTGATTCGATGATGTGGAATATTTATTAAGCTGAGTCTCAGCTATAACAGTGATGAAAAACCTTTTAAATCATAAAAGATAGTAGATTTTATTTTCTACTTGACTCTTTTAATGGATTGCTTGTTCCGCTGCAGTTAAACTTGATGTCTATTGTATTTTATCAGTTTAACATTGTTGGAGGCTAATGATAATTTATTCTGCATTATCTTAGTCATAATATTTCTTACTGGGCTAGTTGAGCTCACCCTTTCTTTCACTGCTCTCCTCAGGAAATGAGAATATAGCTGGGACGAGTCGGGGAACGAAGTAATGGTCCAGAGGATAGCATTAGTAGCCCTCACTATTCTGTGAAATAGTGTGATAATAATTGTAATGAGGACTCCTTTTGAGTTTGTATAATCTCTAGTAGATAATATTTGTATTCAAACTCACAGTTTATGTTTTGTCGTATTGTACACGACAGTTATATTAGTAAGTTGTATTTGAATTCTGTACCATGTATCTGGCGACCCAAGATGGGTGATGTATACCTAATTTTGGGGGCGTCACAAGTTGGTATCAGATCTTAGGGATATGATCCCTGGCTAAGATGTGAGAATAGTACTAGGAGGGGAGAGACGGGGAATTCCTTCGCTAGTATGACCTACCTAAGTTTATGTGCTATTTTATTGGTCGGTCAGAATATAGGGATAATATGTTATATGTCAATTAACCTTTTGTTTTATGGCAGTATCTAAAAATGACATCTGAGAATGTTGAGAATAGTAATGGAGCACATGCGATCGTTGATTCACCACATATCAATAATCAGGATAATGTGCATCAGGAAGGCGACAATCCTCATGCAAACAACAACACTGACCAAATGATGAATGATCAAATGTTCAGAGGTTTTATGCAATTCATGAAACAGCAGGCGAGGGCGACTCTTGTCCAAAACGTAGATGGAAACACGGGAAACTCTCGGGCGGTCACCGCTAAACAGTTCAAGGAGCTGGGACCACCGGAGTTTAAGAGAGAGCCAAAACCACTTATGGCGGAAACATGGATAAAGCAGTTCACCAAGATATTTGATGTCTTGGAATGCTCCGAGGAGCAAAAGGTTTCCTTTGCCGCCTTTATGTTGCGCGGAGAGGCAGATTACTGGTGGGAATCGGTAAAACGTACTCAACCTGCTGTACTGAAGATATCTTGGGAGAAGTTCCAGGAGCTGTTCAACGACAAATACTTTCCCGAAAGTATTCGCCACATGAAGGAGGTGGAATTTATCAAGTTGGAACAAAACAATATGACCGTGTCGCAATATGAGGCAAAATTTGCGGAGTTATCCCGGTTTGCGTCCCACTTGGTGGATAATGAAGAGAGAATGGCGCGAATGTTTTTAAGAGGTTTAAAGCCGGAGATACGTCAACATCTTATTTTTCATAAATTGTGTTTATATTCAGATGTTGTAAATAGGGCTCAATTAGTGGAGCGCGATAACGAGTCAACGCAACTAAAAGAGAGCAGCCGACAAAATGATAATACCAGCGAGAGTAGTCATCGAAGCAGTGACAACAAGCGTGAAGGGAATCAACAGGACAAAAATGGTAACCACTTCGGTGGTAATCAGGGCCAAAACAATAAGAATGGACATTTCAAGAAGAGAAGATTCAACAATGATGGAAAGACGTCAGCACCAGCACCTGTCGTTAAGGAAGGAGAACGACCACCTATCATATGTTTCAAATGCGAAGGGGAGGGACACATCAGTCCAAATTGTGCGATGCCGTCCAAAGCATGCTATAATTGTGGAAGAGAAGGTCACCTAGCCCGATTTTGTCGTTCACCGAAGACAAGTTCAGCTAGGATGGAGGCACCAAAGGATGTCCCAGGTAAGCCAAAGCCGGTAGTTTAAGAGAGAGCATTTTTTTTCGTGACGAGGAACCTGAATAAAATTATCACGGGTATGTTAGTCATAAACTCTTGCGAAGTCTATACCATGTTAGGTACCGGTTCTACTCACTCTTTTATTTCACCTAGTTGTGTTCAATGTTTGAAGTTAACTCCGAGAAACTTTCGTTACCTCCACTATTTATAAATCTTGTTTGATTCAAATCGACACTTTCACGTTACCTGTCAATCTTATCTCTTTGAAAATACTTGCCTTTGATGCGATTTTAGAAATCGATTGGTTAACTACTCATCATGCTTTTCGTAAGGTTGTTAGCTTTCATACTCCTAACCAACCTGTTATGCGAATTCAAGCAACCAAACCACTAAAGTCAATCATTGTCATTTCAAGCCATAAATAAAGAGCCCCAGTCCTTTCATTGTTGACTTCCTTATGTGGAATGCACCGAAGACAGACTTTCCGTAGGAGACGTCGTGAATGACGATGACAAGTTGATAGGTATCAATGTGAAGTGTTATCCAAGTCTTGGATGAGGGTCACAATTTTGAATGATATTTCTAGTATTAATAAATTTTCTGACGTATTATTAAAAACTTCTTAGCCTACCCTGGAGCGTGAAATCAAATTTTGTATTGACCCCAGTACAAAACCCATTTCTTAAACCCTCAAATATTTTCTTCACCTAAAACGAACGTATAATGTGCCAAAGATGTTGGCTCGAGCTGTTGAAGATTACGATCGTACCATGTAATATTATCGTGGGAAAGCGAACATGGTAGCTGACGTGTGAGTATAAGATCGTATGCGTTTACAAGTGCGAATATACGAACTCACGTGAAGATAACGAATATACAAGTAGAATCGACTTTAATCGATAAAGTTAAAGCCGCTCAAGCTACACACTCGGAGCTGAAGAATGTGAAGAATTAAGAAGGTTCAAGAGGGCGTTATTCTAGAAGCAAGAATTGACGAATAGAGGAAGTCTAAACGCTTAATTTTATTGGCCCATTTGAAATCCTTGATCAAGTAGGAATTGTGGCTTATAGACTCGTTTTACCGCCAAATATATTGCGTGTTCATAACGTTTTTTTTTCGTATCGATGTTACGTAAATATGTGGACGACCCGAACCACATTATTAATTTAGAACCGGACGAGATAGCGGATGATTTAACGTTTGAAGAGATACGTGTTACAATCTTGGATAAGAAGGATCATATTCGACGCTCAAAGGTTATACCTCAAGAGTTAGAATTTGAAGTGAAGTCAAGGTATCCTCACATGTTCGGCATACCAGGTACGTACGTAAATTTCGAGGGCGAAATTTCTTAAGGAGGGGAGATTGTGAGACCCCAGATTTTATGAATAAATATTTAATTTTCTCGAATTATATTTTTAAAAATTATGGTGTGGATTTGATATAATGTTATAGTTGTGGGTAATATTTATAAATATTGCAAAGTACGCAAGTTGTTATAAAATATTCGTTTGGTCGGGGAATATTCGTACGACGGCACAATCATTGGTGGACCCCACAACGGAATTATTGTCGGATTGAGAAAATGACAAAAACACTTTATGAAAATAACGGCGAAGGTGTTACCGTTAAAACTGTTGAACTACTCGGTAGTAAAAGTACAGTAATACGTGTGGTTGCATAGTAGCACATGGTATTGATTATTGATGCTTACGTGAAAAGTCTTTTAGCTATACTTAATTATTGCTACAGTAATTGCTGCATCATATCTTTTATATTATTGATTCAATTATTGTCACATTATCATCTGTATAATATGTTATATTATTTAAATAATAATTGAGACGACAAGTTATAATGATTAATAATTGTTGAAAGATTAATTATGTGTTGATTAAAAAATAAAATGATTTATGGTAATTTTTATTCAATCCTTGATGTATATAAAGAGTCTATTATGAGACGTTGGTGATAAGTTTAATTATTTATGGGGGCCATATGTTGTCATCTAAGAGTCTCTTTCGTAAATAGTAATTACTTTCGTAAATAGTAATTACCTTCGTAAATAGTAATTACTTTTATAAATAGTAATTACTTTCGTAAATAGTAATTACCTTCGTAAATAGTAATTACCTTCGTCAATAGTAATTACCTTCGTCAATAGTAGTTGTCCCTTCAATATTACCAAGAGTTAACTGCCTCTTCGGTGTTCCAAGGGTTAATTACCCCTTCACAAATAGTAGTTGTCTCTTCAATATTATCAAGAGTCATTTTGACCCTTCGTTAAGACCAAGAGCCACCCTCAGTTTTTCTATAAATAGAAAGCTCATTCCTTCATTATTTCTTACGAATTCACTGAAACTCTAAAGAGAAAGAAGAAAAGTATTCTGCTACTTCACTTTTCTAATATTCAGTTCTTCTAAGGTAGGGAAGATTATTTGTTGTACTCGTAAGGGGTGTTATTCTTTCTTCTTGAAGAGAACTTATGTTATTCCATTCATTGTTATTCTGTTGGAATAACCTGTATACGCGGAATACCCTATACTTGGTGACATTCTTCTATTATTCTGTCTTTATTATTCTGTCGGAATATCCTGTCTGTGCTATACGCTGGACCTGATTCCATTTTTATTATTCCGTCTTTATTATTTTTTCAGAATATCCTGTCTGTGCTATACGCCGGACCTGGTTCCATCATTTATTATTCCGCATTTATTATTCTGTTGAAACATCCTGTCGGTGTGAATTTCACCTGACCTGGTTCCGTTATTATTATTCTGCGGGAATAACCTGTTTGTGCGGTCTCTATCGCATGCATGGTGATATCTTTTGTTATTTTATTCGGTATTACTCAGTTGATTAAAATTCTGACTTCTATACTCCATGAAATTAGTGGAATATCCTTGATATTTGCGCTTCATCCAGTATCCTTTCATGGAAATAATCTTCTGATCATTCTTGAATTTTACACCACAAAACAGTATCGTGTTGACAATTTGGACGTTAATAATTCCTGGATAAAATAATTCTTGAACTTGTTTTATTGAATTCTTATATCATTGTCATCATCCTCATGTTTATATTTTTTTGAAAGTCATCTGTGGCCTGTAGAGCATAGATGGACTTGGTATGATTATGACTAGGGATTATTCGGTGTAATCATGATCATAATGTTACAAATGATGTGGTAAAAGTCTCATTTGCCGTAGTACATTGATGGACAGTTGTTGGCATGATCATGACCATTAATGAATACACAAATATTCTTGGCCGTAGTGCATGAATAATTGTGGTCGTGATACTAAAGAATATCCTTGGCCGTAGTGCAGGGGTGATTTGATGATGTGGAATATTTATTAAGCTGAGTCTCAGCTATAACAGTGATGAAAAACCTTTTAAATCATAAAAGATAGTAGATTTTATTTTCTACTTGACTCTTTTAATGGATTGCTTGTTCCGCTGCAGTTAAACTTGATGTCTATTGTATTTTATCAGTTTAATATTGTTGGAGGCTAATGATAATTTATTCTGCATTATCTTAGTCATAATATTTCTTACTGGGCTAGTTGAGCTCACCCTTTCTTTCACTGTTCTCTTCAGGAAATGAGAATATAGCTGGGACGAGTCGGGGAACGAAGTAATGGTCCAGAGGATAGCATTAGTAGTCCTCACTATTCTGTGAAATAGTGTGATAATAATTGTAATGAGGACTCCTTTTGAATTTGTATAATCTCTATTAGATAATATTTGTATTCAAACTCACAGTTTATGCTTTGTCGTATTGTACATGACAGTTGTATTAGTAAGTTGTGACGCCCCCAAAATAGGTCCATTCCATCCAACCCATTTTGAGTCGCCAAATACATGGTACAGAAACAACTACAACTTTTACAACCCATAAACTGTGTGTTTGAATACAAACATTGTCATCTAGACAATATACATACCCAACTATGTCCTCAATACAATTATTGATATATTATTTTACAAAAATGGTGAGGACTACTAAACAACTCTCTCAAGAACCATCAATTCATACCCCGACTCGTACCTGCTATATTCTCGTCTCCTGAGAAGAAAATGGAACAAAAAGGAAAAGGGTGAGCTCAACTAGCTCAGTAAAGAATATTATGACTAAGATAATATACAACAAATTATCGTTAGTCTTCAACAGGGAAAAATATGATAGAATACAATAGACAACAAGTTTTAAATCAATATTCGCAGCGGAAAACATTAATTCATAGAAGAGTTACGTAGAGGATGAAATCTACTAATGTCTATGAATTTAACAGTCCATCAACAGTATTTTTTTATCCCTGTAACATCAATCAATGCACATCTTGAATCATATATTCATCCTTGCACTACAGGCCAAGGATATTCATCTGTTGGTCATGTTCATCTAATCACCTGTTCATCTTTGCACTACGGGCCAAAGATATTCATCAGAAATCATTCATCTTTGCACTACAGGCCAAAGATATTCAATAGTAACATCATTTAAGACTGAAGATGTTAAAAAAAATATTTTTAAAGAAGCGAATCCAGTGAAACAAAATGACAAGGATTAAGGATTAAGGATTCGTACTTTGTTTTATCCACGTCCAAAAATACCTCAAAAATAATCAAAGTGGTGTAAAATTCAAGAATGATCAAAACATGGATACAATCAAAGCTAGTATCCACAATAGATATTTTGGACGAAAAGAAAAAAAATAATTTTTCTGTGAATAGTGCCGTATTCGTGAATAGTGTCGTATACGTGAATAGTACCGTATACGTGAATAGTAACTCCGGCACAAAAGTTCCAAATTTGATAAAAAAGTTCACCAATATTTCGGCATAATGATATTGAAGAAAATAATATCATTTAAGAAGAAAATAACATCCCTTACCTCAAAATAGCCGTACTTCTGACTGAATTTCGGTATAGTGCTGACAGAAACTCGCACCGTATAGCAACACTCAAAGTATACCCACAAGAATACGCTCAATATTATAGAGAGAGAAAGAGAGAAAACTTTGTTTCTGGTGTGATTTTCAATTCTAACTTAGCCCTCTATTTATAGGAAAATGTTAGAACGCCAAAGGAGACTAAATTAATAAAATATATTATTTCTTTACCAATTTCCTACGCATGCCTAACTTTGAAAAACACTTCAGGCCAGCCACCTTTGAACCCATTTAGCAGCCCTCATGTTAAAATAAAAATGGGTCCCACCCATAATTTAATAAAAATCATTTTATTTTCTAAAACTTCAATAATTCGTAGAAAATAGCTCGTTTATCAGAAAAATTCAAAACTCGCGACTTTCCATGGGAAATTCCATTCTCTACAACTTTGCAGAAGAAAATTTTTCCAAATTCCAAATAGAAATTGACCGAAATCCACAAACAGGCGATTTTACAGTCTATACTCAATTTTCGGTCAAAAATTATGTCCACCGACACACAAAACATGTGTTAAATATTTAATGCCACAAAAATACTCTACCTCCTCATATACTCATATATCCCACATTCATTGTAAAAATATCATCGTTAATATATTATTAAAATAATATATTTAAATGAACTATTTTATCAGAAAAAGATATAATATTAATCTTCAACAATTGTCACATTAAAAATTTTCTCCATCTATATCCACATAAAATAAATATTTTCTTTATCATAATAATCAATAATTAATTATTAAAAATAATATTACAGAATCACAGTATTGACAACCAGGCCGTTTCCAGGATAGAGGGGGCTTTCCAATAAGGATTTCTCCTTACTGGCGCGCAATTAGATGACCAAACCTCTCCTTGACAGAACTTTCTAGACATTGTCAATAATGTTATCTGATAATATTATTCAAATAATATGAATTATTGATCTGATAATGGAAAATACTATGCAGTGACAATTATTGAAACAATAATAATATAAATATCAACGCAGCAATTATTGAATCAATAAAGTAATGAACAGTAACTCCTGTAGCAATTATTGAGTAGTGCCTTCTTACGTAAGGATCAATAATTCAAAATACTGTGCAATACCGTGTGCCACTGTGTAACAACGCGTATTACTGTATTTTAACCACCGGGTATTCCAACAGTGTAAACGGTAACAACTACGCCGTTATTTTTAAACAGCTTATATTTGTCATTTTCTTCCTCCAATCGCTTTCCGTTATGGGGCCCACACATGGCTGCGCCGTCGTACGAATATTCCCCGACAGTACGAATATTCCACGACCAAACGAATATTCCCCGACAACAATGAATATTTTATAACCACTTGCTTATTTTGAAATATTTGCGTATTTTACCCATAACTATCCACATTAATCAAATCAACCCTTACTATTCAAAATAATAATTAAAGGAAATTAAATTTCATTTATTAATTATTTGGGGTCTTACATAAGTTGGATTTGAATTCTGTACCATGTATCTGGCGACCCAAGATGGGTGATGTATACCTAATTTTGGGGGCGTCACACCCACCCTCAAAAATTAATATTTATTGATTATGTATACACCCCCACCTACTCCCCGCCCAACCCATCTCGCCCCCCGCCCCGACCCCGACCCCGACCCACCACCCCCCCAAAAATAAAATTAATTAATTATGTATACACCCCCACCTTGTGCACCGCCCCACCCCCGCACCTCACCCCCCACCCCCCACCCACCACCCACCACCCACCACCCACCACCCACCACCCATCCCTTCTTAAAAAATAATATATACTTTCACTATGAACATAGTTTCATTAACATTTTAAACCACCCTCACCCCACTCACCCCAACCCCCCCATCCAACACCCAAAAATAATATTTATTGATTATGTATACACCCCCACTCACCCCCAGTCCAACCCAACTCGCCCCCCCGTCACGCCCGCCCACCCCCACCCCCCGACCCACCTCGCCCAAAAAAATAATATTTATTGATTATGCATACACCCCAACTTGCGCATCGCCCCACCCCCGCCCTCCAGCCCCCGCCCCCACTCCCACCCCCACCCCCCTAAAAAATAATATTTATTGATTATGTATACACCCTCACCCCCGCCCCCGCCACCTAAATTTTTTTTTATTGATTATGTATACACCACCACGTAGTCAACCCCTACCCCCAAAAAAAATATATTCAACTCCTTTTTTACAAGCTCTGCTTTCATTTGAGAATCTTACTTGAAAATAGAAAGAGAGTAAGTGTACTGTATTGAGATAAATCATTTTTGAATGAGACTAAAAATTAAAATGACTTTTTTTAGAGAGAGTATAATAATTTTTTAATTTTTAAATGAACACTATAAATTTTTAGAGAGAGAAAATATATTAATTTATTTTAGAAAGATAATGCATTAAAAAAAATTAGAGAGAGATAATTAATTAAAATATGTAAAAAGAGAAAATACATTGTCGACGTCGGGATTTTTATTTGTCCTTTTTCTGTTCTTGTTTTTTGGTGTTCTCATGTTATGTGAGATTTGTTTGAAAAAATAAGTGAAAAAGGTCCGACATGTATCATGTCGACGATTTGACTGTAAAAGTCGCCAGTTGGTGTTTTTAACTGGTTGCACCAACGCAACTGAGAAAAGGTTTGAACATTGACTCAGTGATGAGACACTGCTAAACGAGTCTGTGAAACTGAGATTTATTTGGGTTCGGAGGTTTGATTATGCGGAGGGAAGGTGTTAGGCACCCCCCGATAATCGTGTTGCCACGGTGACCGCTACTTTTTAAGAAACTGTTATATGAATATGTGTGTGTGTGTGTGTGTGTGTGGATCAATGTGCAATTTATTTGGAATTAGTGCGAGGCCTCGTTCGCACCTATATACAAAGGGTTTGAATTTGTATGAAAAATTCAGTTTTAAACATGATATAGCAGTGAAGTTTTGTAAAAGAGATTTTTCAAACCCTATACTCAATAATAATTTAGACCTTTTCGTACTTCCATTTTATTATTAAATGTTCCGCTTGTCTTTTTTTTTGAGATGCGAAGTATCTTCGAGAAAATAATATATAGTGGTGCCGAACTCCTCATGGGCATGACAACCATCTAAGGAAATTCAAATACCGTGAATAATTTACATGCTTCTTACAGCTGAAAATGTCCATCACAGGAACCGAATCTAGATTCAGTGAACTGAATCTGTGATCATATGATTCCTAGGCTCACATGATGCCGCAATTTATATGAAAAGCAATAAGCAAAAATATATATAAAAGCTGTAAACATATATATATATATATATATATATATATATATATATAGACATGATCAACCACCACGAAGCACCTCCATGGGGGATCAGAAATATAAATATATAAAAATAGTAAATATATATATAGAGACATGATCAACCACCACGAAGCCCCTCCATGGGTGATCAGAAATATAAATAAAGCAATAAATGCGATCAACCTCCACGAAGTAAACTCCAGGCGGGACGGAATGTAATATATATATATATATATTTACATTTTTGTCAGGCCTGGAGTTTATCATTTCATCGATTTGTCGCTATATATATATATATAAAAGAAGTAAACGCACCAGATATAAAATTCAGGCTCATCGAACAGAGTTCGACAACAGTTCATATATATATATATATATATAAGCAGTAAACGCTCCGGATATAAAATCTAGGCTCATCAGATATAATCCGACAACAATTCATATATATATATATATATATATAAAAGCAAGTAAACTCTCCAGACATAAGTCTAGGCTCCCGCCGGTACAAATATAGCTATATGTGAGATAACAAGTGTTTAAAATGAGAAAACACTCAATATGGGGTGTGTAAAGAGCAAATTTGATAGGGCTTCCTCGCCTTTTCCTCTTTGAATATGGCCACCCCAAGCTCTATATTTATAGAGCTGGTGGCCGCAGGTGTACCTGCGGCAGCCACAGATGCACCTGCAGCTGCCCGGGGTGCCCCAGGCTCCGCGAGTCCTACCGTCTCAAAGTACGTGCACTCGTGTACTGTGATGTCCGCTCAAACTTGCAGAACTTTAATCCGAGCATCCGAATGTGGTGTACAAGACCTTTCTCAGACTGCTTTTGTCGAGAGTTACACAATGACATGGGATTAAAGGTTTTACGAAGTCAAGAAGATGGGACCATGCCCATGGTCTTCAAGCTTCAAATTCTATCCGGTGTGCTGCCCTGCGTAATAGTCACTCAGGATTGAAATTACTCAGCTCTTGTGGGACATTGCTATGTAGAAATGTATGTATGAGATGTTAAGACGGAGCGCTGGGGGTTGAGGTGGCAAGATGATAATTTTACCCCTCACCGAGGTTATCTCCGGTTTGGGCTGATAAATCAGACGTTGCTCAGGGTTATTTATGAGATTGGACTGCTGCAAGTGTTTGAATTCCTCAAGGTCATCTTTAAGTGTTCCTATCTTCCCGGTGTTAGCTCCAGGTCTTTGGAATGAGTGCCTCGACGGGAGTTCCGAGGTTGAAGCCGATTGCATGCATTTGAAACAACCATTTTCGGGGTTATCGCTGGAACTGCAACGACATTCCTTGGGGTTATCTTTAAGGATGAAACTCGGGGTTATCTTTGAGGTTGGAATTGATACTCCAGGTGTGTGTTCCGGGGTTGAGACTGAACTTCTGCTGGTATCCGGAATGGATGTGAGCTGTCTTCTAGGGTTATTTTTGAAAGACGAATCTACCCTCTTGCAATGTTAGTAACAAGTGTGCAGAAAATTTTAAGTGTCTACAAATGCCCCTCTTTATCATATTTATGCAATGCAAGGCATGGATATGATAAAGAATCCTAGACACTTGAAATGCAACAAGATAAATATGATGCCATGTGTAGTAACATGATGCAAATGCATGATGGATGTTTGTTGTTGGATTGTTTTCCAACATGATGGAATGATTGCCGATTTCTTGTTAATCCTGTCGGGGATGGCAATCAGTGATGTCTTGGACATGCGATCCAAGTCTTCCAGGATGTTGACGTTTGGGTTATCACCAAAGTCCTGAATCCTTGATACAAACTTCACTCTGAAGATGTGCCTTTCGTGTGCAAGAGATCTGTGGGGATAAAGCTTTGTCTATTTGAGGATGTGTATAACATATTCCATCATCGGTCCTCTCCGATGAGGATGGTCTTCTCTGTTTTGTGTCACTAGCATATACCACGGTCCTATTGGAGTTACTGCCAATAGTATGTATTGTCAGGGCTTCTTGACCTTCGCTGATGTGTGTATCACCAGATAGATCCCTGTTGGGTGAACTGTCAAGGCTGCTTGACCTTCATTGATATGTGTATCAACGGATAGATCCTTATTGGGTGAACTGTCAAGGCTGCTTAACCTTCATTGATGTGTGTATCAATGGTTGAATTACGCTGTAACCCCCATCGGGGAACATGTCAAGGTTACTTGACCTTCATTGACGCGTATATCAATGGTTGCATTGCGTTTTGACCCCCGCCGGGGATTCATTCATAGACGAAAAATGCGTTGTAACCCCCGCCGGGGAACATTGATGGATTAAATCTGCATTGTGACCCCCGCCGAGGTACTTTATTAATGACATCGGCGTTGTGACCCCCACCGGGGAACTATATAGGGTTACAACCATGTATTTGGCGGCATCGGACCTGTGTGAGGCATTGCCGAGTATGATTTGCTAAAGTTGAGTTCATCGGTATAGTGTACCTTATATTTATGCGAATACCAATGAGTGGCATGTGAAGCCCTAATTTAACTTGTGGCAACCAGGATTCCAATCTATTCCGCTCAATCGCGTAGCATTTTTATTCCTGATTTATCCTTTTTAGCTTGTGAGACCTTTACAACTCGAACTGGAATGAGCCGGAGGGGTGGGACCTATGTAGGGGTGCCGCAAGTACACCTGCGGCCAACCGTGAATATGTAAAGCCTGCAGGTTGCTTTCATAAGTCACTTTCAAGTTGCGTCGCGAAGGAAATCTGAGAGCTCTTCTTCAGATCTGCTGAGTTCGGTCGACTTTCTGCAAATTCTGCTACCGTATAAGTGTTCTACACTGTCCTAGTAACGTATGTATGTATTCTTTTCCAGTTTCTATTTGTTGGAAACTGACTTATCACATAAAATGCATCTAGACACATAGTAGTGAATATGCATCCTGAAATGAATTTATAAAAAATATTCAACATAGTAAATGCTAGTTTTAAACCATGCTAAACATAATGATGTGAAAAAAATTTAACTTTTGAAACAGTCAAATTGGCACCTTTTACTGTCATTTCTTATCCTATTTGAGGACAAATGAGTAAAGGTAGAAAAACAAAATAATCCTTGTAATTAGAGTACCCTTACGGATTTTTTTACTATGATGTATTAATGCATGTAGGATGTATATGACTGTGGACAGGTGTTCTACTGAATGGCCACCTAGTCATGCCTATATGCATATGGATAGTCCTATTTACAAAGGGGACTACGAAAAAATTTTCCCAAAATGTAGGCATATAATAGTCATGCATTTTAACTCTACTGTAGATGTATGTTAAAATAATGCATGCATGCATGTAGTCATAAAAATGCATTTTGAAAAGCTCAAGATAAAAATTTACCACACCCTTTCTGAGGTGATTTGGAGATTTGATGTCCAGATATTATGGATCCAGATCAGCCGAGTAGTTCCCATAGGACTACTTCTGGTGTATGGAGACGGGCTTCTGAAGTGCCTCGACCCCGTTCTGTTAGACAACCTCGTCGTTTGGTGGAGGCGGTGATACGTCCAGTCCAGGTTGATGTACCGGACGTTGAGGATGAGGAGGAGGATGTACCGGTTGAGGCTCCTACTCCTGCTGCATCTATTCCCCATAGGAATTTTCCAGGCATTCAGGTGGCGAACCCAGAGCTCCTGGGCGATTTGAGTCGATACCCTTCAGTTTACCTGCACACAAACGAGGTATTAAGTTTGATCTTAATCTTCTTTCTTTCCTATTGATGAGGAGTAAAGGATTCTGATGTTGATCTGCATTTGAATTAGGTTCCCGGCTTTACACAGACTCGAGAGAACTGGTTCAACATCCACTCTATGTATTAGGCTTTGCATGATGACTATAGAGCGATTAAACATGGCTGGGGATTCGAGACGTTCTTTTCCATTCTTCCCCGCCATTATCCCTAGGGTTACCTCAGGGCATTGTCTGAGCGCTGGTTTCACCAGACTCAGTTACTCCATTTGCTGGATTATGAGGTGACGATGACACCGATAGATTGGCGGTTTATCACAAGTATGGAGTTTGGAAGGATACCAGTGCCTTGCATGGTGGATATTACCCCGACTACCGTCAGATCCTTCCTAGGAGTTTTGGCAGAGGCGCTCAAGGGCAGGATTGTACGTGCAGGTCCTTTGAGCGTAGATGCTATGAGCGGGCTGTTTAGTGAGCCCATACCCGATGATGTGAGAGTCAGGGATCACATTCTTCAGCGAATATTCCTGATGATCATTAGGGGCTGCTTCATAGCAGATAACTCTTCTACGGTCTCTTTCGCTTTGATCAGTGCCACTCGACACGTGGACCGTATTTGAGATTATGATTGGGGTTCCTACACCTTCGCCTACTTCCTCAAAGGAATGCGCACGCGTTCGTAGGGCTTGATCAAGGCTTAGTTAGGATTCTACCCGTTTCTACTGGCGAGTATTTCTTTTATCTTTTCCCATGTACAGGTTAAGAGTGTTGACTGACATCAGATGTTTACATTTGTATTGCCTACGTACATCCTTTTGAGGGGGCATCGAGTCAGCGCTTCACTTCTCGTCACTTATCAAAAGAGGATAGATCCAGGTTGTATGCCTGTTGGGATCAGCGTGAGCTAGATGAGTTTTCTATCAGTCATCTGGGTTGTTCTGCATAGTATTCCGCATTGATGGAGACAGAGACTGCATCGGCTGCTGTAGTATCCACAGTGCAGGGGACTGATTCCGACGACGAGGAGCCTATGGAGGAGGCTGATATTCCCATCGATGAGTTCTACTATTATTCAGCATTCAACACAGTATCTGGAGCAGAGTCTACATTTGAAGACCTTTGAGAGAGAATAGGCTAGGGCCTTGATGTTGACAACTCTTGATGGGAGAGACACAACTCTATTAGAGAGATACGAGGCCAGATCAGCCAGAGCGGGATGCTGCCTTATCTACCTGGGATGTAGCCATCACAGACAGTAATTCAGTGAGATCCCTTACGACTGGCATCCTTGCCGATATGAGTGCATACATTGATGAGCATCATGCCACCATTCAGTTAGCCTCGGATCTACTAGCTCGTGTAGATACCATTGGTCAGGAGTTTGCAGCGTTACCTCCTTCTTCAGAGAGGGATGCTATGTTAGATTTAATAGTCCGCATACACACAGATCCGTAGATAGACTTGTATTTTCCTACACAGACTAGCTTAGCCATTTTGTCATGTACAACACATATTGTATATATCAAACAATATCATATATTGTAGGGAAACATATTCTGATTCACTTCCCTTTTAGTTGTGCCTTGATACTTGCTTGATATTTGCTTATTTCTTCAGGGCTTGAGATCTTGATGCATTCTGACCTCATCCTTGATGTGTAGACATTGAGACGTCGTAGGATCTTTTAGAATGGATCATTGTTCTATGTGTATCCCTACCATCTTTGGTGTCTTGGGACTTGTTTCTGTATGTAGATGTGGAGAGGAGTGTGGCTTTTCCTCTCTGAGATTAACCATACCACAGATGGTCTCCAGTACTCCTATTTAAGAGGAGCCCAGTTAGTTCCATCTCTTATGGATTGGTGTTGCTCTTTGAGGCACAACCGCAACTTAGATGGTCGTCGAATCTCTTATTTATGAGGAGAGGTTAGGTAGTTCCATCCCTTTGGTCCGAAGCCGATGAAATATGGTGGATTGAAGTTTGATCTTAGTACCGTGTGACAAGTATTTGTGTTCTGGTAGGGGGTTAGACCGAACCATGAATGGCTGCCTGCGTACTCCTATTGAAGAGGAGACCAGGCCTGCGAGTTCGAACCTGGTGTAAGAGGTTCAACGTTGAATGTGAAAGGTGTAAATGGGTGTAGAAGCTTTATTAATGAAGAAGGATGTAGAAGTATTTTTGTGGTTTTTGTTTATGTAGAGAAGGGTAGAAGTGTTTTTGTTTTTTTATAGAGAAAGGGCAAAAAATTTTTTTGTTGTATTTTTTATTGCGACCGAGCCATATAGAATATGGTTGCCTACGTACTCTCGGGTATCAAGGAGATCAGGTCGACGTAGTTCGCCCCTTAGGACGAATTACAGATGAAGAGAAGTCTGAATCCCATGTGTAGGCTATACTGTAGGGAAAAGTAAGTTTGACCCCATGCTTGGGACAAACTGCAAGTATGTAAAAGTTTGATCCCATCTTCAGGATAAACTGCAAGTGTAGAAAAGTTTAATCCCGTCTTCATGATAAATTGCAGGTGTGAAATGTTCAATCCCCGGGGGGATAACCAAAATTATATGAAAGGTTTGAAATGAGGTAAGACCAGGTTGCTGGTTTGAAGTGTATATTTCATTGAGGGGCAGAAGAGTATGTAAAAAGGTTAGAAAATCAGAATGACTGGTGATCTGATGATCCAAAGCCAGAATGTTTGCTTAATGGTAATCTCAGACATAGTACCCTTTAACGGTGTCCGAGTTGATAAGCTGTGGAAATTCATCGCCGTCCATTTCCTGTAATCTGAGAGCGCCTCCTGTCAATACCTCATTAACAACAAACAGGCCTTCCCAGTGAGGAGAAAATTTTCCCTTAGATTGATCTTGGTTGTTAATGATCTTCTTTAAAACCAAGTCATGTTTTTTAAACTACCTTAGTCGGACTTTCTTGTTGTAGGATCTTGCGATCCTTTGCTGATATAACTGACCATGGAAGATAACCGCAGTTCACCTTTCGTCTATTAGAGACAATTGGTGATACCTGCCTTGTAACCATTGATCTTCATCTAGTTGAGCGTCTATCAGCACTTTGAGGGATTCTGTGACAACCGGATTTTTTATGAGTTATTAAAATAGGAATTTAATAATTAAAATTTTTATTATGAGATGTTTTGAGTTTGAGTATGTATATATACGTGCTATATATTTTGAAATATGTGATCTGGTGTGAAGAGAAATATATATTCATATATTGGGAAAGTGAGGTTTAATAGTTGAGTTAACTATTAAAGGAATTAAATGAATTTTGTAATTAATCTTAAATATTTATTGAATTAAATAAATATTTTAAATAATTTTTTTATTGAGAAAAAATAAATAATTTATGAAATTGTGGTATAATAATTTAGTTACGTGTGGATGATAATTTAGTTAAAGCAAAGGTAAATTTTATTCTTTGAAGATTTAATTTAATTAATTAATTAAATTAAATGAGTTGTTTAATATTAAAGGAAATAAGTAAATTAAATAAAGCAATGTTTAAGTCTAATTTATTAATTTAATTAGATATATGATTATTTATTAATCATCAGAAAATTATAATAAAAATTATAATTATTATAATTATTATTGTAAGTTATGTAAATTGATTGCATGTGTGATAAATAAAAACTATATAATAGAATATTATTAAAATAATCTAGTATGGGGGAAATTGTGTGTAACTAAACGCAGCCTTATGGCATTTGGTTTATTGTAACTGACACCTATTGTAACTAATGTACGTGAGAGAGAGGGGGGTCAGTTTATTTTACGTGTTCTTTTTCTAAGGTCAAGAACACAGAAGAGAGGGTTAGAGAAAGGGAGAGAATTCTTTGTAATTGAGAAGATAACTTCTGATTCAGCTAGACGATTATTGAAAGATGTTCATGAAATTCAAGCGTTTATTGAAAAGTTATGCCAAACCAAATTGTTTTGGTGCAGATTCAGATGTTGAAAAGCTGAGGTGAACAACCCTATAATGGGACATGTTTTTGGGGACAATGGTTCCGAGCGTAACGCATATAGTCGTTACAAAATACTACGTTGCGGCCCAACGTAGTGGTACAATAGGCTGGCCACCTAGTGTACGTGTGGAGGGTGTTTTCAGTCTTTGTGATTGATAAACACTCTGGTTTGCAGTGTGAAGGATTGAGTTGAAGCACTAGTAAATCGAGAATATATTTCACGGTCTTGTGACACCTCAGCATTGTTAGGTTTGTAACATTCATGAACGCAATCAAAATTGCAAAAATATGCGGAAGCGTGAAAATCAGAGTTTTAAAAATTTACAAACCATAAACCCGGATCACCCTTTATGCGCAATTATTAATTAGACGAAAAAGAAAGAACAAGAACCATACCCTTGAAGATCGAGTTTCCTCAGGTACAAGTTCACCTCCAATCCTTTTCGCGTTCAACTTGAATCCACCGGGTTGGGTTCCTTCCTTTGATCAACGTTAGCCACCCAAATATTTGGCCTCTAGAGGTGATCCACCAAGGAAGAAGAAGGATTGAAGAAGATGGGTATTTGGCTCAAACCCTAGTTTTCTACCTCTATAGAAAAATGGGCGTACTCTCCAACAATTGGAATTACGTATTCTAATAATACGTCAACCTCTCTCTCACCCATAATAAGACTCCTCTTATTTATAGATGTGGGCAACCCATCCTTAACAATTAAGGAATTGGGTTTTATTTTAATTAATTAAACTCTTTTAATTAATTAGGCTCCTAATCTTATTAGGAATAATTAATTAACTTTTTAATTAATTAAGCTCCCTAATCTTATTAGGGATAATTAATTAAACTCTTTTAATTAATTTAACCTCCTAATCTTATTAGGAATAAATGAGAGTACTTATATTAAATTAATTCCTAAACTCTTTTAGAAATTAAAATAATAATAATTGTAATAATATTAATAAGACTCCTCTTATTAATTTATATTTAATATTTCTAAAATATTAAATAATAAATATTAAGCTATTTAATTTATTCTATCACCATAGATTAAATTAAATATACTTAACATATTATTACGATTATGCCATTAACTTCTTAAATAATTATTCTTCCTTTTATGGTGTGACCCTTTAGGTTCTCCATATTAAACCGGTTGTGAATAAATCAATTAGAACAATTCTAATCTTATTTAAATAAATAAATTAAACTAATAATTTATTTAAATAAATAATATTTATTCTACAATAGGGATAAGCCTCCCTAGCGATCAACGACTTTCCAGATAATATAGATTTCAACATTAATCATAAAAGAACCTTTGAGTAAATAGTTACCGTACAATTCAATCCTTCCACCATACAATGTCCCAATTAAATATAAGACATGGAATTACTGTCAAGTCTTATTTTATTTAATTATATGTATTTCGACTCTTAAATTCACAACTCCAAATAATGCAAATTAGAAACTCCTTTCTAATTTCATTCTGCCTTGGCCAAGGACTACTGGGTTGTCATTTATCGAATCACATAGGACATTTCTCTTCTTTTACTAGAAGTGGTAGATTCTTTATTGATCATACATTATCTCCATGTACAACTTATTATACCCAAGCATACCCTTTGATATACCCTAAGGGTCTTAAGGAATAAGTCAAAGTATAACTTATCATACACAAGATACTATGATGATCTCAAGTCCAAGGATCACTTGTACTACTATCACTACAGGAATTCCTATTGACATGCAAGTAAAACTCCATTAGGTATTCCTTAGCGAGTCACGTTCAGTGAACTTATTCTTTAATAAGCACCTACATACTTGCTTTAGTGTCTCCACACAAATGATCATGAGATCAATCATCCTCATCCAATGATCAAGCAACGTATGTACCAATCTATCCGGATTTACTAATCCCCAATTTAGTAATCCAACGATTGGGAACTATTTTAGTTTTAAGCTTTTTAAGAATTTAGATCTTATTAGAATGATCGTCATCATTATTCTAAAAGCATTGCTTAAAACTATGGGTTTATCACATATTATAAAACAGCATCATGTAGATAATTAAAAGCCTTTAATAAATTAATAGTTTTTATTAATAAATGAATAAGATTGTTATAAAGTATATGCTTTATCATCAAACATGATTGGCTTGTATGCATACTACTTTCAATCTCCTACTTGCACTAAAGCCAATCGTCATGGTATCTCATACTCTTCCTCTCTAAGTGACGATTATCCTGCTGTTGGATAAGCTTTAGTTAATGGATATGTAATGTTGTTCTTGAGAGTCCACTATCTCTATAGTGATTTCCCATCTTTCAATGATTCCTATAATCAAATGAAAGTGCCACAACACATGTTTGGATCTAAGATGAGACTTAGGAACTATTCCTAGTTCTGTAATGAACTTTTCATCCAAACAATCAACTTGTAGCTTCATTTATAGCTATATACTTTGTCTTTATCACTAAACCAACAACTCTTTGTTGTTTGGAACCTTTCCAATTCACTGCACCACCGTTCAAGATAACCCTTTACCTTAAAGTGGATTTTCTGTCATCTTGGTCTGTCTGAAAAACTTGAGTCTGTTAAGCCCTCTAGTTTTAATTCAGACCCACCATGTATTATGGTCACATCCTTAGTGCCGGTTAAGTACTTTGAGATGTTTTTCACTGACTCATAGTGAACTTCTCCAGAATATGACTGATCAACATCAGTTCTCGTACATTTCATTGCATACATGATTGTCACTCATGCGATCTCTCTATTCAGGAGTCTTTGGGGACTATTAAGAGAGATACACTTCATGGCTCATCAACATGAGACATCTATTGGAGTTTGCCATGCTAAATGACTTTAGCATTAAATGAATATACGTTTCTTGGGTTAAGTCGAGCATTCTATTAAATCTATCTATATAGATTTGAATCCCCAATTAAGATACTCTTCCCAAATCATTCATGGAGGAATGTTTAGACAACTTTATCTTTACTGATTGTAGCATTGGTATGTTATTCCTTATCCGTAGTATATCAACATATAATACTAGAAATGTCACGACGCTCCCACTGACCCTTTTGTACACACTAGGTTCATTCTTGTTTTTGATAAAATCAAACTCTTTTGATTATCATATCAAAATGAATGTTCCATTTTTGAGAAGATTACTTCAATCCATTTCTCTGAGTGTCTACAACTCTTACCTCATCGTATGTAACTGGATCATCATCTTCTATGATACGTACCTCATCATCATCATCCATGATGAATCCATACCTCCTAGGTATCTTCGGTACTATTCCAGATTTACGATTCGGTTGTGGTACAATAGGTCTATCTATAGGTTTCTCTTATTTGACTTGTAGTGTTTTGTGGTTCTTGAACTTTTCAAGATGTATTATCCTCCCACTAGCCCCTTCAATGATAAACACCTTTATCTTAGAAGGCAGCATGTTTCGCAACAAACACCTTTTGCTAAGTAGGATTATAGAACATATGCCCTAAACTTACTTTAGGATGTCCCACAAATCTGTACTTGTCAAATTTTGTCCCAAGCTTATCCTTTGAAACCTTTTCACATAAGTTGGACAACCCCTTATCTTAACATACTTAAGATTAGGAATCCACCCTGTCCATAACTTTTATGGAGTCTTGGGGCCGGATTTTGAGTTTACCTTTTGTAGATATGCAGCCATTTCTAGGACATGACCCTAAAGGGATACTGGAATGTCGGTAAAATCATTATGGACCATACCATGTCCAACAAGGTACAATTTTTCCTTTCAGATACATCAATTAATTATTACGTATCAGGAGACGTCCATTATGAGAAAACCATTTGAGATGATCTAAAAACTTATTGCTCAAGTATTTATTCCTTGATCTAATCAAAGAATCTTAATACTTTGTCAATTTGTTTCATTTCTGAATTCTTTGAACCTTTCAAATAATTCACACTTGTATTTCAACAAATACATACATTCAACTCTTTGAATGATCATCTCCTTTTCTTATACTAGTTTGTTCAATTTGCAAAATATATATTTTTTCACGTAAGTCAAGTATACAAAATCCATTAAGTAATATTCCAGTTCTATACAAAACATTATTATTATTATAAATAGAACAACAATTGTTCTTAAATATAATACCAAAGATTTTATTGTCCAACAATAAAATGGAAATAATGTTTCCAACAAGTACTGGAATACAATAACAACTTATTGACTTAATAGATTTTCCCGTAGGGATTGCTAAACTATAAGTTCCTATGGCTAATGCAGCAACCTTTGCTTCATTTCCCACACATAGGTTTACTTATATTTGTTTAGCTTTCTACTTCTACTTGGTCCCTTCATAAATCTATATTTATGATAACCAAAGTCAGTATCCAATACCCAAGTAGAACCTTGACTTAAAGAAAAATTTATTTTAAATCATGAACAAAATTGTATTTGTAACCGAAACTTCACTAAGCTTCTTTGGTTAGCCTCTACAAGATGCTTCTTGCAGTTTCCTTCTAGTGTCCAGGCTTATTGCAGTGGAAGCAAACTCCTTTGCTATCCGTATCAGTTTTGTTCTTATTATCCTTTGTTTTTTCCCTTTCTATGTACCTTCTTAGAATCTTTCTTCTTTTCAAAAGATCCTTTGGCCACTACCGGTAAGACTTGGTCTTTCTTGGTTGGAAAGTGACTCTCAACATTTTTTAACATGTTAAGCAAATCAGCGAGGCTGATATCTAGCTTGTTCATATAAAAATTTCACAACAATTGTGAAAGGAGTCCGGAAGTGAGTGCAAGATCAAATCTTGGCTCAACTCTCCATCCATGACAAAACCCGTTGTCCTAATTGATCAATCAAATTGATTATGTTAAGGACTTTTTATCTGTACTGTAGTGTCATCGGTCATTCTAGATCGGAAGAGCTCCTTAGATATCTGATATCTATCAGTCCTACTTTCCTCACCATCAACTACTTGATGTGCAGGAATAGGAGCATCCATAGTTTCATGCTGACGCTAAAGCTCGTTACTCATGAATGCGAGCATGATGCATTGAGCCAACTATGCATCATCTAGCCACTTTCTAAAAGTAGCAATATCTTCCTCAGAGGCATTGTCTGCATCCATTGCAGAGATAGGCGTATTAAGGACATATGATAGCATTTCAGCCTTGAGAACTATTTTCAATTACCTTAACCAATCCGTTTAATTCGGTCCGGTTAAAAAAAACATCTAATATGCTATGCAGTGATAGTAATTTAGACATTGTAAAATTCTGTAAATGAATTTGTAATTAACTACATTTTAACATACATTCTTTTATTAATTACCAAAATAAATTAGGTCTTGTTTTAAATTGGTATCTCCCACTATTTTTATCAAACTATATTACCCTCACTTATATAGTTCGGCAAAATCTAATTAAAGATTTGCTAGTGAGAATAAGGATCTCATTTCAAATGTATATAGTCTTGTGTGTGCACAACAAACTATATATAAATAAATAGGTAGACAACTCTTGTCAATTACATCAACTATGTAACTCCTTTTATTTTGCCTCTTAAATCATAATGGTCAAGTGTGTGCACATTCGAACTAAAACGATTTAAGTTAAGTTAGACCCAGCATTTCCATGTAAGTAAAGAGAAAACTACAGCCCTTGTGTGTGCACAACAAAGCAGTAATGTTCAATTCCTTATAAACATCATATGTAATAAAAACAACATCTTAAATATTTAATACTCGCCTTGTGTGTGCACAACAAACTCATATTAAATATTCAATACTCTATTGTTTCTATCATGCTAGAAGGCGACGTTCGATATTCCAAATATCTTTGAACGTTACAACTTAATATAAAATATTTGAGGGGTTTGTTATTAATATGTCTCATCTTGTTTAGCGCGCATGCACATATATATATAAAATACGCGTCATATTAATGAACATGCGAAGCATGTTTGCATAATATATAATATATATAATATAAGTATGCACATATAGAATACTATATTCTACCTGGATTGATTATGGACTTTTATTCTAGTTTGGTTCACTAGAGCCACCAAGTGAACCAAAAGGTCAAACCCTAGGGGTGCAAGAATTAATATTTAAATATAACTATTACATTTAAACCCGGGCTCCATTACAAACGGGTCTTCAAGCGCTCCTTGTTCCTTGATCTCCAATTCTTCAAAATTAATTCTAACTATTCATGTTACAAAACTATTTAAAATAAATAGAAACCTTGATCAGCAGTCAAGGGGAAGTACATAGGAGGGAATTAGAATTTACATTAAGAAAAATTAGAGAAGACGAGGTACACAGACCCCATTTAATAAAACCCATACATTCATGCATCCAACTAAAATAAAATCCAATCGCATTGGTCAATAGTCTATAATCAATCACATTTATTATCATACACATCACCATATGCATCAATAAATAACATTCATCTCATGAATAATAAACATTTAATATATATATTGATATCATTTAATGGGCAAAATTTAGTTAGTATAAAATCTAATTTTGAATCAAAATAAACTCCTTTATTTTAATCCAAATTTAAATCAAAATAAAACTATTTTATTTTAATTTATCCAATTTTGAATAAAATAAACTATTTTATTTTAATCAAAATCATTAATCAAAATAAACTCTTTTATTTTAATTAATTATGGAATCCAATTCCATGTAAAAAAAATAAAACTCCTTTATTTAAGGAAATACGAATTTTCTTTCCTATTCACAAATAAACTCCTTTATTTTGAATAATATGAAATCTTATTTCATATCTAAATAAACTCCTTTATTTAAGGAAATTAGGATTCTCTTTCCTATTCACAAATAAACTCTTTTATTTTGAATAATATGAAATCTTATTTCATATCTAAATAAACTCTTTTATTTAAGGAAAGATGGATTCATTTTCCTATTAACAAATAAACTCCTTTATTTTAGAAAACATGAAATCCAATTTCAACTCTAATTAGTTAGCATAGAATCAAATTCCAACTCTAATTAATTAGCATGAAATTTAATTTTAAAATTAAAATAAATTTTATATTTTAATATTAAAATAAACTTTTTATTTTAAGATTAAAATAAATTATTTATTTTAATTATAAAATTATTAAAATTATTATATATATATATATAATATTACGGTAATATATATTATATATAATATATATATAACAATCATCCTTATATATATATCCTGTAACTCTTGATTTCGTGCATGATATACACAGCACCTGATTTTTTTTTTTAAAGGTGGCGTGAATCATGCATTCATGTTTAACAGGATACTTAAGTGAATCACATAATCACTTTTAACAGGATATCACGTGAGTACAACGAAATCAAGAATTTCGCGATTTTTTTTTTATAATAAATTTTATATAATAAAATTATGCCCAATTAAATTGTTCGAAACACATATCAATATACATATCAAATTAAAACAATTAATAATTCGCATAAAGGTTTGGCTCTGATGCCACTGTTAGGTTTGTAACATTCATGAACGCAATCAAAATTGCAAAAATATGCGGAAGCGTGAAAATCAGAGTTTTAAAAATTTACAAACCATAAACCCGGATCACCCTTTATGCGCAATTATTAATTAGACGAAAAAGAAAGAACAAGAACCATACCCTTGAAGATCGAGCTTCCTCAGGTACAAGTTCACCTCCAATCCTTTTCGCGTTCAACTTGAATCCACCGGGTTGGGTTCCTTCCTTTGATCAACGTTAGCCACCCAAATGTTTGGCCTCTAGAGGTGATCCACCAAGGAAGAAGAAGGATTGAAGAAGATGGGTATTTGGCTCAAACCCTAGTTTTCTATCTCTATAGAAAAATGGGCGTACTCTCCAACAATTGGAATTACGTATTCTAATAATACGTCAACCTCTCTCTCACCCATAATAAGACTCCTCTTATTTATAGATGTGGGCAACCCATCCTTAACAATTAAGGAATTGGGTTTTATTTTAATTAATTAAACTCTTTTAATTAATTAGGCTCCTAATCTTATTAGGAATAATTAATTAACTTTTTAATTAATTAAGCTCCCTAATCTTATTAGGGATAATTAATTAAACTCTTTTAATTAATTTAACCTCCTAATCTTATTAGGAATAAATGAGAGTACTTATATTAAATTAATTCCTAAACTCTTTTAGAAATTAAAATAATAATAATTGTAATAATATTAATAAGACTCCTCTTATTAATTTATATTTAATATTTCTAAAATATTAAATAATAAATATTAAGCTATTTAATTTATTCTATCACCATAGATTAAATTAAATATACTTAACATATTATTACGATTATGCCATTAACTTCTTAAATAATTATTCTTCCTTTTATGGTGTGACCCTTTAGGTTCTCCATATTAAACCGGTTGTGAATAAATCAATTAGAACAATTCTAATCTTATTTAAATAAATAAATTAAACTAATAATTTATTTAAATAAATAATATTTATTCTACAATAGGGATAAGCCTCCCTAGCGATCAACGACTTTCCAGATAATATAGATTTCAACATTAATCATAAAAGAACCTTTGAGTAAATAGTTACCGTACAGTTCAATCCTTCCACCATACAATGTCCCAATTAAATATAAGACATGGAATTACTGTCAAGTCTTATTTTATTTAATTATATGTATTTCGACTCTTAAATTCACAACTCCAAATAATGCAAATTAGAAACTCCTTTCTAATTTCATTCTGCCTTGGCCAAGGACTACTGGGTTGTCATTTATCGAATCACATAGGACATTTTTCTTCTTTTACTAGAAGTGGTAGATTCTTTATTGATCATACATTATCTCCATGTACAACTTATTATACCCAAGCATACCCTTTGATATACCTTAAGGGTCTTAAGGAATAAGTCAAAGTATAACTTATCATACACAAGATACTATGATGATCTCAAGTCCAAGGATCACTTGTACTACTATCACTACAGGAATTCCTATTGACATGCAAGTAAAACTCCATTAGGTATTCCTTAGCGAGTCACGTTCAGTGAACTTATTCTTTAATAAGCACCTACATACTTGCTTTAGTGTCTCCACACAAATGATCATGAGATCAATCATCCTCATCCAATGAGCAAGCAACGTATGTACCAATCTATCCGGATTTACTAATCCTCAATTTAGTAATCCAACGATTGGGAACTATTTTAGTTTTAAGCTTTTTAAGAATTTAGATCTCATTAGAATGATCGTCATCATTATTCTAAAAGCATTGCTTAAAACTATGGGTTTATCACATATTATAAAACAGCATCATGTAGATAATTAAAAGCCTTTAATAAATTAATAGTTTTTATTAATAAATGAATAAGATTGTTATAAAGTATATGCTTTATCATCAAACATGATTGGCTTGTATGCATACTACTTTCAAGCATGATTTGGAATCTTTAAATTCCGGAGTTATTCATATTTCTTCCCAATTATTGAGCAATTGTGGAAGATTCTTGCTATTCTAAAAGGCGAATGTGGTAAGGATGATATTCCTTAGAAAGAAGTAAGTCGTAGAATGCGATAATGAATGATGAATATATTGAATAAGTGAGAAATTATTTTTTGAAGTGAGAAGGAGATGAGTTATTAAAGAATAATGTAAAACTTTTAATAGAAAGTTAATAATTGTAGAAAGATCTTTGTGGAAAGAAAGTGGTTATAGAACCCAATGACTGAATAAAATATTAACGTAAAATATATTTTGATAGATTGAATGAATAAAGATTAATAAATAAAATTTCGGGGACGAAATTCTTGGAAGAATGGGTGAATGTAATATCCTGAGTGTTTATGATAACGATCCTTAGAAAAGGAAATGAATGGGTTAAAGAATATATACTATTTGATATATGACTGTGTTTAATTGAAGGTTATGTAATAAAACCTAAAAGTTGTTGAAGAAATGAATGAAGTATATATATATATGTAAAACTTTTTGCTAAGTTAATGTGTTGAAGTTATTCAACGATAATTGTGAAGGAGATTTTGTGAAAACCTTAGTAAGGTAGGGTTTCGGTGATTCCAATGACGGAATCCTTATAAGGAGGGAATGATGTGACAACCCAAATTTTTATAAGTTATTAAAATATGAATTTAATAATTAAAATTCTTATTATGTGATGTTTTGAGTTTGAGTATGTATATATACGTGTTATATATTTTGAAATATGTGATCTGGTATGAAGAGAAATATATATTTATATATTGGGAAAGTGAGGTTTAATAGTTGAGTTAACTATTGAAGGAATTAAATGAATTTTATAATTAATCTTAAATATTTATTGTAATTAAATAAATATTTTAAATAATTTATTTATTGAGAAAAAATAAATAATTTATGAAATTTTGGTATAATAATTTAGTTACGTGTGGATGATAATTAAGTTAAAGCAAAGGTAAATTTTATTCTTTGAAGATTTAATTTAATGAATTAATTAAATTAAATGAGTTGTTTAATATTAAAGGAAATAAGTAAATTAAATAAAACGATGTTTAAGTCTAATTTATTAATTTAATTAGATATATGATTATTTATTAATCATCAGAAGAATTATAATAAAAATTATAATTATATAATTATTATTGTAAGTTATATAAATTGATTGCAGGTGTGACAAATAAAAACTATATAATAAAATATTATTAAAATAATCTAGTATGGGGGAAATTGTGTGTAACTAAACGCAGCCTTATGGCATTTGGTTTATTGTAACTGACACCTATTGTAACTAATGTACGTGAGAGAGAGGAGAGTCAGTTTATTTTACGTGTTCTTTTTCTGAGATCAAGAACACAGAAGAGAGGGTTAGAGAAAGGGAGAGAATTCTTTGTAATTGAGAAGATAAATTCTGAGAATCAAAGAAGAGGAAGAAGATTAATCAAGCTTCTCTAATCATCTAGCTAAGTAAAGGTATGTAATCTATTTTAAAGTTTTGAGTTCTTAGTTTTGTTTTCTAAGTTCTCTGTAATTGAAGTTCTAGGGTTAATTGTTGAGAAATTAATTTTTATGTGTATTGGGACTACATAATCTGTTATATGTTGTCTATAGATGATTTTTGAAGTATCAAATTCATGAAAACATGTTTGAAGGTGAAGAACTTGAGTTTTGGTTTTATATATATTACATGGTATGTTTTGGGGGTCAAAATTGGTTTTGAATTCATACTCTAAACTGTAAATTGATAATGGAAGTTGTTAGTATGTTGAAAAATAAAAAGAACGAAAGTTAAACGGACCAATTTGGTTGAGAAACGAGTTCATATCGAACGAATTCGATAAATGTGTTTATAACATGAAAATATTACACAAACACTGAATTGGAACCCTTAAAATGATTTGTTAATATGTTTGAAGTGTTATAATTATTCTCTAGATGAGTAGCTAAGAGTTTAACGAGTCCAACGAATCGAAAATCGACTAATTCGGACTTAAAATAAAAAAAGATATGTCCAAAACTATTTTTGTGCGAAGCCAGGCGCAGGCGTGCCGCCCTTTCGCATGGGCGCGCAGCTGGAGCTGGGCATAGGCACGGGCGCGCAGTATTGGTGAGCAAAAGGGTCGCGGCCACACCCCATGTGTTCTGACTGTGACTACTTTGACCTGTCTTGGTAAAACGACCATAACGTTTTCATACAAACTCCGATTGAGGTGATTCAAGATGATCCAGAACGAGGACGAATAGACCTACAACTTTCATTCTTTAGATGTTTTAATTTGATGACTTAAGGAAGGGTCAAAATATTTATCTTTGTGACTGTTACGTATTCAGAGGTGATCAGAGGGCGTCAATCGAGCACATACGCAAGTATAGTGCTCCCGACGATGGAATATGTTATTTTAAGTGATGTAACATAAATATGCATGATAATAGACATTTCATATGGCTAAGATTACTTTACTCATAATGGGATGCTTAAGCATGACTTAGTATGTGTTTTCAAAAGAAACTTGAAGATTTCGAAAACAAACCTTGACGAACTTTAAGCCACTTGAGTTCTGACTTTGTAGTTAGCATATGATGGAGTCGTGCAAGCATAAAATGTGATCTTAAGTTACCTCGTATAAGATAACTTGTATAGCTTGGATAATATGTGTTTTCAAAGAAAAACTTAAAAGTTTTAGAAACTAAATTTGATGAGCATTGTTACTTGCATTATGACCGTATAAGCATGATAGAGTTATTCATGCCTTTGAACATGAATGATATGTGCACTAAACTAGTTAAGCATGACATAAGTTATTTAAGCACGTTTTAAAAGTATGAACTATGCTATGTCTATATAAAAGAGATAGATACATGTGAACATGCGTATTAAAGGTTGTTAGTACCAATATAAGGTTTAAAAGCTTATAAACCTTGAACCTTCGTTAAAAGAAGTTGTTAAGCCTTGTTGATGTAAATAATTCAACATAGAACTATGTAATTCAAAACTAAATGATTTGAAAGGTGAACTTGAAGAAATATCAGAACCTACTTGATGTATGTTTATATTATTTATCCGAATGCATAGTAGGTTAGGACTAAATTGAGCAATGAAAAGCTCAAGTCTGGTTTTGGCTGGGGGTAGCGTGGCCGTGCCACTCCCAAGCTTAAATGCAGATCGGCCGCGCCGTTCTGCAGAGTGACCAAGAGCAGTTTGTTAACTGCATGGTCTTAAGTTATGGTTATATATTGTCTTTAAGGACTACAAGATATGAAACAAGATTGTTTAGATAAATATGATCATAATAGAATGAACTAGTCTCATGGTTATCCTAAGTTCAAGTAAAATGAAATCAAGTTAGGAAACAATATTTGTTTTTATATTAAGAGCGTATGAAATATATGACTAATGGATGTGAAACCATGATTATATAACTGTGTAGGAATACACGAAGTGCAGATAAGCGTTAAACAGTTAAGTCGTAGTTCATAAACTATGAATCAGGCAAGTCTTTTAGTTCCTATCTGTTATGTGAACTTGGTGATTAACTGTTTTAAATCTTTATTGCAAAGAGCATGATGTGTTATATATATGTTGAATGTATGAAATGTTAAAGTCAACTTATGACTACGTTGATTGAGTAAAGCATGCTGATTGAGTAAGGAACTCAATCTTTATACTTGTTATATGAACTGTAGCATGTATGTTATGTTAGTTCAATGTTTATGCGATATATGTTGAGCATGTTATTATGTGCTATGTGATGCATGAAAACTGTTAGATTTTGCTGGGCTGTCAAGCTCAACCTTGCAAATAACCATTTTTGCAGGTTAAGGATTGAAGGTAACACTATGTGCTACTTGAAGGATATGAATCAGATGTAATACACAAAGATTATTATTTTAGCTAAAGTTATTATTTCTTTATACCATGATTTAAGATTCATGAGATGTACTGAATGTTTTATAATGTATTGTTTTATATTGAGTTGTAAAGCTAAAGTTAGAGTTATCTGATATTTAGATGTAAAGGTTGAAGGTTTTGGGAACGAGGATAGTTTGTAATAAAAAAATTTAATTATTCTGCAAATTTCAATGGTTGTATTATCGATTAATGATGTAAAATTAGAGATTGAATGTAGTAATAACGACCAAAGTCGAGAATTAAATTGTTTAAATTTTGGGATCGTTATAGATTCCATTTCCACCTCTATGGGGAGCACTACTTCCATCCCATAGGCTAATGAGTAGGGGGTTGCCCCAGTGGAAGTACGCGTTGAAGTTCTGTAGGCTAATAAAGTCAGAGGCAATAGGTCAGGCCATCCTTTGTGATTGGCGGACATTTTTTGCATGATCTTCTTGATGTTTTTATTAGCCACTTCAACAGCCCCATTCATTTTAGACGGTAGATGGCGGAGTTAAGGTTTTTGACGTGGACTTTACTGCATAACTCCTCCATCATTCTGTTATTGAGGTTCTTAGCATTGTTTGACACAATTACCTCTGGTTGTCCATATCGACAAATGATATTATTTTTGATGAAAGCAATGATGACTTCTTTGGTAACCCCAGGGAAGGAGGCTGCTTCTACCTACTTGGTGAAGTAGTCGATCACGGTGAAGATAAACCGATGTCCATTACTGGCTTTGGGCTTGATGGGCCCTATCACGTCCACTCCCCACATTAAGAAGGGCCATGGCAAAATCATATTATGGAGTTCCCTTAGAGGGGCGTGGATAACATTTCTATGAATTTGGCATTGATAGCATATCTTGACGTGATCATCATAGTCAGCTTTGAGTGTAAGCTAATAATGCCCTGTTCTGAGGATTTTCTTAACAAGTAGGGAGCCGCTCATGTGTGGGCTACATAATCCACCATGGATCTTATCCATGAGCCTCTGAGCTTGGTCCTTGTCTAGACATCTGAGGAGACCTAATCCTGCATCTCTTTTGTAGAGTGCATCTCCGCTCAGGTAGAATTTTATAGCCATTCGATGGATCCGCCTCTTTTCAGTCAGGCTCGCTGTTGGTTGATTTCACAATTAAAGCAAACATGCAAGTATACACGGTCAACAAGTAATAGAGTGATAAGATAGAGTGTCGATCCCACAAAGAATTCTAATTAATAAATTCTAACTACTAGCACTATATCGATTCAATTTTATTTAAACAACCAATAATTGTGATTTTTTTAAATTAAGAAAATTTAAATTAAACAATTAAAAGAAATTAATCTAAAAAAAAGCAAATAAACAAAACTAAGATTTGATTGAATTCAGATAAATAAGGATTATGACTCTAATATCCCCAATTATGAACTATAAATCAATTATCCAGTTATCCCAATTACCATGTCTGCTGAATTGTTAACATGAATTCTCAAATGCCAAAAGTCCTTTTCCAAGAGATCAATTGCCTTCTATTTAATCCAGAATAATCTTGCTATATTCCTATGCAAAACAATTGAATTAAACTCTTTTCAATCCCAATTCCTTATGTGTTACATGCGGCGAACAAATATTTTCATTCTATCCATAAATCTAATTATTCACTGTGCAAATAACTAAGTCACATGTCACCATGCCCAGTTCTAACCCTAGAATTCCTCTTTCAATTCCTTCTAGAGTAACAAGGTAATTATTGGCCAGATAATTAATCAATCAGCATAAAGAAAGATGAACAATTCACTTCAATATAAATAATTGGAATAAATCAAATAATTAATTCATAACCATAAAAGGTTCAATTGGAATCTTAATTAAAGAAATTAGTTCATAGCAGAAATTAAAACCAACATTATTTGAAAAATACTCCTTAACGAATTACACAAATTGAAAGAATAAAGAAGAAGAGAAAAACTCCAAGTATATTATGCCAAATTCTCCTCTTGAATCTTTGATCAGCCTCCAATTGTGTAGAATTGTTTTCTACTCCAATAGAAATAATCCTTATATACTTCACTTGTCCAACTCTAGCAATCGAAATCCCATTTGGCTTCAAACAACCTCCAATTGAGCAGTCAAATGAAAAGTCAATGCGCGTCCCAGTCAACCAAGATTCCGGCCCAGCGCCCCGACGCTGATACTTGCACTATGTTGAGCGCCCCGACGCTAGGGAGCAGAAAGTGGATATTATGCCCTTTTTCAACTCAAAATTCCCCAAGTTTTCTTACAGCTCCCAAATCTGCAATAAAACAACTAAACACAGTAAAAACAAATCTAAATGCTTTGAAAATACAATAAATTAAGCCCAAATATATCCAATTCATGGGTATATTACCTAATCATCAAATATCCCCAAACTTAAATCATTGCTTGTCCTCAAGCAACAAAACACAAGACACAAAAACACCTAAACAACCATGCAAATGCACCCTATCTAAATGATCGTAACTCCAGCAATTGAATAGCACACCTTATCTCCATAGGCCTCAGAAAAATCACAAAAAACGTGCTAATACATCATGTGTAGACAGGTCAATAATATCCCAACAATCAATGAATCTAAATATGTTATTACTGATACCGTGTGTGTTCAATAACCATGCTAACCAATGAAAAGCAAAATATGAAAGATAATAAATATCTTAGTAGGCATCATACAGTTTAAAATTGAGAACTCATCAAATAAACTTGATTCAACTGAAATTAAACAATCACCAAAGTCTAGGGGTCAAAATGGAATACTTATGCTTTTATTTTTTATATGGGGGCTTTTTGCACTTTTCCCGCTTTAATATATATATATTTTTTCTCATGACTATGCATTGTCTTATTCCCTTAGACTTTTCAGTGTTACCTAAACGAGCTTTCGACCAACGATTCCCAAGCCATTAACACCTTAGGGCGCTAGGTGTAGAGACAATCCCCTCGGGCTTACTTACTCAAGTAACAAAGGCAACAAAACTAGACAAGCATGCCACAGTGTTTATTCTTTTTTATCTTATATACTCCAAATATTTTCCCCCCAAACTTGAGTTTATGTCTAAATTCAGTCTTCACTAGCTATTTAAATTATTCCTTCATTTCACTAGCATTCATCCTTTAGAACTCTATTATCTATCCATTTAAACTATCATAGCCAACATGGTCATTTTTCAAAACGTGCTATCCTTATAATATCAGTGTCAAACAGATAAAGATTTAAATCATGTCAAGAAAATCATATCACTATCTTAACAATCCTTACTAAACTTGTTAATGCAAATTTTAATTTCATCATTGGCCCCACACATACGTACTATCAAAGGCTGGAATTAACATGCAATCCTAAAATGCAACACTTAATCACAATAAAAATCCAAATTAAAACCATTATCAATCTAATAATTCAAATGAAAATTAACTACCCCCAAACTTAACAAGAGCAATGTCCTCATGCGAAAAATATAACAATATAAAATAGAGGACTTCCCTGATGTGCTTATTCCTCGAGTGGAGCATCCTCATCCTCACTCATCTCTTGATCAGAAGGGGGAAACATAGGCAGAATTAGAGCAGTGGGGAACTGGCTAAGAGTAACGCCCGGATACAGTTGGGCGTGCATGGAATTTTGAGCAGTAAATTGGTCGACCATATATTTGTAGATGACATCTTGACGTTCTGACAATATTCTGAGATTAAATATTATAAAACCATCCATCTATTTCACGTCGGTCCGCTTCAGGAACCACACCACGTTGAGCTGCGGAGGAAGGACCATAAGTAGGTGGAGCCTGAGTTGGTGGAGCTTGAGAAGCTTCGACTTTGGGAATTATGAAACCCAATCCCCTAGGGTGGTTTGCTCCACCTGTCCACACTTTATATCTGCTGATCAACTTGTGGTCCAAAACGGGCATTGGCGTTTGAATCATCTCATCGGATTTCCATTTTACCCCAAACTTAGCACATAATATGCAGATGAGAGACGGATGAGGTAACCCTCATGTGGTCCCTCCTCGTGACGCTCGAAGAATGGATTGCTGGATAAGGTGGCCGACATCAATTTTGAAGCCTTTGATTATTGAATATAACAGCACCGCTCGCTCCCTCGTGACATGACTCACATGAGTGCAGGGCATGAATTTGGCGCATATAAAAGCATACCATGCCTTTTCGTATAAACTTAGGTCAGAGAGCGGAAAAGTCATGCTACCACATTCATGCACTGTCCATGTGGTGCCCGGTTGACAAAGTTCATGAATTATCTTCTCATAGTCCGGCCCATCACTCACAAGCCTTGCATACTCGTCGTTCAGTCCCTCTACTGGCAGTTGATAACACCCGTTAATGTCTTCTTCATCAATTTCAACTGTTTTTCCCCTCACAAAGACCCCATAATGGTAGTGTTCGGACATATTGGCGTAGAACTCTTTTACAACTACAATCACTGCTGGATCGGGCTGCTCAGTGAGTGTGAACCAATTCCTTTCAGCTATCATGACCGCTATGTCCCCATGTTTGGAATGGTCAGGCCTTAATCCTCGTTCGGGGATGAGAGAGTGGGTAGACATCTTGTTGTATCGCTCCTGTGCCTTGGAAGAGACAAATCGTCGGCTATCAAATTTTGGTGGAGCCGAGGCAGAACCGGAACCTTCACCGCGGTGACGCTTTAAAGCCATGTAGAAAATTCTGCAAGTAATGGCATACAAGTATTATCATTGGACAAAATTGTATGTTGGATAATGTATCCATGACACTACCCCCAAACTTCAAATATATGTGTATGTTGTGTAAATAGTTGGGGGTGTGGCATGACACATCGTCTCATAAAAGTTTGCTATTGTACCGCCTAGACGCATATCTTAGTCAACTTCTATAATTGGTAAGAGAAACACACAATTTGCCCAAAAGATGTGTCAGGTAAGGCAATATAATCCCATGTATGCATCAATACGATTTAGCCCCCCCCCCCCATAGTGAAAAATATATGCGATAGTAATCTATGACATTGTGGTGTCAATTTGGCCATTAACTCGGTGTATAAATATGATGAGGTGTAAAACAATTGACTCAGGCATAATCTCAAACACTTTGTGGGCATTGTCAATCTTAGTCATGGGAGAGAGGAAGCAAGTGCCATATTAACGCACCATGTTGCCTTAAACTGTGTGCAATGGAGATTTGAAGTAACCAAGATTGAAAATTAAACAGTACGTACCTTGGATATGGAAATAAATGATGAAACTTTGTGACAAATGGATGAACGGAGCAAGATAGTATGCAAATTGGAGATATATCAAAAAGTATGCAGTTACCATAGGAGAGCACAAGATTGGTATGAATAGAGGCATGGGGAGAAGTTAAAGAAGAAAGGAAGTGGAACCGAGCAGTTATTGAGTTAAAGTTGGAGTCTTCATTCTAGTACCAGTGCCGGGGCGCTCTCATATAGCATGGATTGAGCGCCGGGGTGCTATGCTGCAGGGGTCTAATTCTAAGCCCGGCACCAGGGCTCTAGGAATTACTCTTAAAGTAGCGCCGGGGCACTAGGCATCAGGGACTGATGGTGAGGTCCAGCGCCGGGGCGCTCTGATGGAGGCTTATTACAGCGCCGGGGAGCTAGGCATCAGGGTCTATTAAGCATCTTGAGCACCGGGGCGCTGTAATTGTATAGAAATCTAGCGCCGGGGCGCTGATGGTATGTGCCAGATACTGATGAGTTGTGCCGGGGCACTGATCTAAATGCTCATTGTGTCATTCACTATTCCTCTTGCCCTGGGGTGGGTATCAAACAGACAAAGGTTATGCATAATGTATAACTATACGAATAAAATAAAACTGAAATAAATAAAAGGAACAATAGTTTTAATGAGGGGAAATGAGATAAACTAAAACGAATGGGGTTGCCTCCCTAAAGCTCTTGGTTTCAAGTTATCAGCCCGACTTTGCTGCTGTGCTCAGTTGTCCATTAGTTCGGAAAGGTACATAACCGAGGATTGACGTTCAATGAGTCCACTCCAGTAATGTTTGAGTCGCTGATCGTTCACCCTGAATGTGCGCTTGGAATTTGGTTCTTCGACTTCAATTTTACCTTGTGGAGCTACAGATATAATCATGAACGGCCCGGACCACCGAGATTTCAATTTCCCAGGAAATAAACACAATCGTGAATTAAAAAGAAAGACTTGTTGGCCCGATTCAAATGTCCGATCAAGAATTTTCTTATCATGCTAGGCTTTGACTTTCTCCTTGTAGAGTTTTGCGTTTTTATAGGCATTGAACCGAAATTCGTCCATCTCATTCAATTGCAATATCCTTTTCTCACCAACTGCTTGTAAATCAAAATTAAGTTTCTGAATGGCCCAATGTGCATTATGTTCTAGTTCAACTAGGAGATGACACGCTTTTCTGTAGACCATCCGATAAGGTGATATACCGATAGGATTCTTGTTAGCTGTTCGATATGCCCATAGAGCATCATCAATATGCAATGACCAATCTTTTCGTGACGGATTGACCACCTTTTCCAGAATTCGTTTAACCTCCCTATTCGAGACTTCGACTTGACCATTGGTTTGGGGATGATACGTAGCTGCAATTTTATGACGAACCCCATATTTTGTGAGCAACTTTGTGAATTTTTTATTGCAGAAGTGAGTCCCCTCATCACTTATTATTGCCCTCGGCGTCCCAAATCCTGTGAAGATGTTTTTTTAAAAAAATTGGAGGACAACATTGGCATCATTTGTGGGTAAAACTACGGCTTCTACCCATTTTGGAAATGTAATCTACCGCCAACATGATGTATTGATTATTGAAAGATGATTGGAAAGGTCCCATAAAATCGATTCCCCATACGTCGAACAGTTCTACCTCCGAAATTGAGTTGAGTGGCATTTCATTGCGCTTAGAGATATTACCTACGCGTTGGCACCGATCACACTTTAGCACATAGAGGTAAGCGTCCTTGAATAGAGAAGGCCAGAAAAATCTCGATTGTAACACCTTAGCTACTGTTCGATCACCGAAATAATGACCTCCGTACTCCGATGAGTGACAATGGCCTAGTATGCTGTCCATCTCTTCATGTGGCACACAACGTCTAATCATTTGATCCGCGCATGCCTTAAACAGAAATGGTTCATCCCAATAGTATTGCTTCACATCGTGGAGAACTTCTTTCGTTGTTGTGAGGTCAAATCCGGTGGTAATACCTTAGCAACCACGTAATTCACATAATCTGCGTACCATGGTAATATTGGGGTTACTCAAAGAAGTTGTTCATCTGGAAATTTCTCATTGATCATGACGTTGTATTTCTTTTGTACCTCTGCATTTTCCAACCAAAAAAGATGATCCGACACCTGATTTTCTGTACCTTTTCTATCCTGAATCTCCAAATCAAACTCTTGCAACACTAACACCCACCGTATTAACCGCGGTTTAACGTCCTTCTTCTCAATCAGATATTTGATGGTAGAATGATCCGTGTATACAATTACCTTGGTCCCAATGAGATATGCTCTGAATTTATCTAAGGCAAACACAACCGCAAGTAATTCTTTCTCGGTGGTTGCGTAGTTCAATTGAGCATCTATCAACGTCTTGCTGGAGTAGTAGTTGGTGTGAAAAATCTTGTCGTGACGTTGTCCTAGCACTGCTCCAACAGCGTAGTCGCTGGTGTAGCACATCAATTCGAACGATAAAGACCAATCTGGTGCCACAATAATTGGAGCAGAGACCAACTTCTTCTGTAAGACCTCAATTGCCTCGATACATGACTGATCCATCTTTAAAGGCATGTCTTTCTCCAACAGGGAACATAAGGGTTTCTAAATCTTTGAAAAGTCTTTAATGAAGTGTCTGTAGAAACCCGCATGTCCCAAGAAGCTCCGGATTCCCTTCACAGATGATGGAGGAGGTAATTTCTCAATTGTCTCAATCTTCGCTTTGTCCACCTCTAACCTTGCTGCAAAAACCTTATGCCCCAAAATATTCCCTTCTTTCACCATAAAGTGATATTTTTCCCAGTTAAGAACCAAATTAGTCTCCACGCATCGCTTCAACACTAAAATCAGATTTTTCAAACATAAATCAAAGCTATCGTTGAACACAGAAAAGTCATCCATAAATACTTCCAAATTCTATTCGACCATATCGAAGAAGATCGCCATCATGCACCATTGAAAGGTTGCCGGCGCATTACATAAACCAAAGAACATACGCCAGAATGCAAACGTACCGTATGGGCATATGAATGTGGTCTTCTCTTGATCCTCCGGTGCTATGGCAATTTGATTATACCTAGAATATCCATCCAGAAGACAGTAGAACTGATGTCCTGCTAGCCTATCCAACATTTGATCAATGAACGGCAAGGGGAAGTGATCCTTGCGAGTGGATTTATTTAGTAGTTTAACCATGTAAAAATCTCGGTGTTTATGTGATTGTATTTTATGCTATATTATTCTATTAAAAATCCAGCAACCTGCATTCAATATCTATAAATACTACCATACTAATATAACACATTATTTTCTCATAATCATATTCTGAAAAAGGTTAAGTTTCGAATTTATACATTATGGAAAATGTTACATAAATTCAATACATTGTCCTAACATTTTTACTTATAAAGATATAGAATCCAGCTTGTTGCATTGAATATCCAAGGGAATTTTTAGTTAAATAAAAATTGAACATAAATTGTCCATACACTTATTCAATCCCCCCTCCTTCTAAGTGTGCCTATTTAAATTTCATTTGGTATTAGAGCTTGGCTCTACTTATCTTAGTCTTAAAGGTGACTTGTAGGGAAAGATTTTGACATGGCACAATTTGTAAACGCTCATCAAGAAGGACAATCAACAAACTGACCTTCATTACTATTAGGGACAGAGAACTACAATTTCTGGAAATTTCAAATGAGGATATATCTTAAGCGAGACCCATGGGAATGGTGGGTGGTAGAAAATGGACCAGTAATCCCAAGAAAAGATGATGGCACTCCAAAAACTCTACTCAAGATGGACTCAACCGAAACCTACATGGTCTCATACGACTCAAAGGCAATGAACAACCTTCTTAGTGGCATAGTGCAATCTAAAATAGATAAGGTCTCTTCATGCAACACAACTAAGGAGATATGGGATACTCTAGTGCTGAGTCATGAAGGAACCTCCAAAGTACGAGAAGTTAAGCTAAACATGCTCATGCATGACTATGAAATGTTCAAGCTGGAGAAAGACTGAAATAATCAAAATGGCCCAAGCACGATTCCTAGTTCTTATAAACTCATTAAAGTTGCTCGACAAGTCAATTCCACAAAGTGAAATCAATCGAAAGCTACTTCGAGCTATGCCCAAAAGGTTTGCATCCAAAATTACTACCCTTCAAGATTCTGTCAATATTTCTTCTATGGATACCTTAACACTCTTTGGTTAACTAGAAGAATATGAACACCAATTAAAAAGATATGATGACGAGGAAGAAGTTCCTCGAAAGAAAGTGCTAGCTCTAAATGCAGGAATTGAGGAGGAAATTGAAAATAACTCGGATGATAAAATAGTTATGATCTCAAAGAGACATAAAGGGCTACTTAAAAGAAAGAATAAAAGGAAGAATGCATTCAATTCAAACAAAATCAAATTAATCCAAGCAAACCAAAGAAGCCTGTTTCAAATGCGGACGACCAGGTCACTTCAAAAAGGACTGCTTCCAGCTCAAAAAAAAGGAAAACAAGGCAATAAAGAGTTCAAAAAGAACAAAGCCTTCTTAACGTCGAGTGATGATGAAGAATCCGAAGTGGAGATAGACGCAAATGATGAACTGGCTCAAATATGCTTCATGGGACTTGAAGGTAAATCTAGTGAGGTATCTCTTTCTGATGTTATTATTTTGAAACAAGAAAATGACAAGCTAAAAGAAAAAAATATGTACTTAAAAGATCTAGTAACACTCTAATCGGAGAAGTAGAAGCATTAATAGATGAAAAGAAAGAGTTAGAAAAAGTAACACAGACGAATTAAGAAAAAGCATTAGCTGCGAAAAATGATTATTTAGATAATTAAAATAAAATACTTTTCAACAAAGTAAAACAGCTAAATGATGAAGTTGAAAAATTGACAAATGAAATAAAAATGAGAGATGTATGCATTGATGCTTTTGGTAATGAATCTTGTAATGAAACACCTCCAACTAATGAACTTCAAAAGGAGATAGAATCATTAAAAAACTCTCTAGCTAAATTTGTTCATGGTGAAGAAAACCTAAATGTCATGTTAGGGAAATAAAGACCCAGTTATGATAAACAAGGCATTGGTTATAATCCAATATATAGAAAAGAAGTTGAAATGCTTAAATCGAAATCAACATTTAAATTAAATTATTGTACACCTTTCACTACTTGCAAAAATTGTAGCACAAAAGGACATCTAGAGATAAACTGTTTAAGGAAGAAAATAACAATTGAAGTAAAGCAATATGGATAAAGAAAAGGGACTTGATTTCAACTAACACAAGTAGACCCAAAAAGATATGGGTACAAAAAAGATAAATTGCATTTTTCGTAAACAGGTATGTTTCAAAGCAAAAGTGTCTTCTCAAAAGTGGATCCTTGACAGTGGATGCTCATGTCACATGACGGGTGACAAATCTAAGTTTGTGGAGCTAAATATCAAAAAGAAACATGGAACTGTAACGTTTGGAGATAATCGGTCACGTGAAATAGTCGGGAAAGGTAAAATAGGTAATGGTAAGGTTAATATTAATAACGTTCACCTTGTTGAAGGCCTATAATTCAATCTTATTAGTGTTAGTCAATTAATGGATAATGGACATCAAGTACACTTTGAAAAATACAAATGCACAATTTCACATGTTACTAACAATGCTACTTTAGTTGCCCAAAAAAGGGAAATATATATACTCTTGATTTTGAGCAACAAGAGGAAGAATTATGTCTTGCCACAATTCAAGATGAAGCAAATATATGGCACAGAAGAATTGGGCATGTTCATATGGATCTAATCAAAAAACTATCATCAAAGAACCTAGTGAAAGGTTTACCTAAAATGAATTTTGAGAAGAAAGGAATATGCGAGCCCTGTCAACTCGAAAAACAAGTAAGGACATCATTCGTAGCCAAAAATATGGTATCAACCTCTTCTCCCTTACAATTACTTCATCTTGATTTATTTGGACCCGAAAGGCATGCTAGTCTAAATGGTAAGTTTTACGCATATGTGATAGTTGATGATTTTTCTAAATACACATGGGTATTGTTTCTTTGAACTAAAGATGAGGCATTTAAAGAATTTGAAAAGCTTATTAGAAACCTGGTGACAAAATATAATCTTAATCTTATAAAAATCAGAAGTGATCATGGTACTGAATTTCAAAAGGATTTTATTACATTTTGTAATCAAAAAGGAATTACTCATGAATTCTCAACATCTATAACTCCTCAACAAAATGGGGTGGTACAAAGGAAAAATTGAACATTACAAGAAACAACTAGAACCCTCATACAAGAAAGTAAACTTCCAAAGAAATTTTAGGCCGAAGCTGTAAACACATCATGCTATGTACTAAATAGAGTATTAATATGTCCAATTATTTTGAAAACTCCATATGAATTATTAAATAATAGACTTCCTAATATAAGTTATTTCAAAGTATTTGGATCTAAATGTTTTATCCTTAATACTAGTAAAAATTTGGGTAAGTTTGATGCTAGATCATATGAGGGAATATTCATTGGCTACTCTCAAAATAGTAAAGCATATCGCATTTATAATGTGCAAAAGATATGTATCAAAGTATCTATACATATCAAATTTAATGAATCTAACTATAATATTCGAAAAGAAAGAGAAGATGATGCAGGAAATTTAGAGACAGCTGCTGATCCAGCCTATCACATAACACAAAACAACAAGACAAAGGAATTTATCCAGAAAGCTGGATTAGAAGAGCAGCAGGATCAGCAAGCTGAAGACAAAGACCAGGAACCTATCTAGCAAGCTGAATTAAACGAACAATAAGACCATGATCCAGAAATTACTGAAGATCAACTAGAAGAAGTGATTCATGACATTCAACTTCCAAAATCAGCAAGATACATCAAAAATCATCCTCCCGACGACATTATTGGCAACATAAATAATGGAGTAACAACAAGAAGAAGAGCACAAAATATGTGTGCTTTTTCAGCATTCTTATCCCAAATTAAACCAAAAAATGCCAAAGAAGCCATACTTGATGAAAATTGTCTTCTACCAATGTAAGAAGAACTACAACAATTCAAAAGATGCCAAGTCTGGGAGTTGATGCCTCCTCCAAAAGATGTATCCGTTATTGGAACTAAATAGGTATTCAAAAACAAACTTTGCGAGTATGGAACAATTACAAGAAATAAAGCAAGATTAGTAGCTCAAGGATACAATCATCAAGAAGGAATAGACTATGAAGAAACATTTAATCATATAGCCCGATTGGAATCCATTAGAATAATGTTAGCATTTGCATGTTTCAAAAAGTTCAAATTACACCATATGAACGTTAAAAGTACTTTCCTGAACAGATATATAAACGAAGAAGTATACGTAAAATAGCCACCTGGATTTGACTATGACAAGTTCACACATTACGTATACAAACTAAAGAAGACACTCTATGGACTCAAACAAGCTCCAAGAGCTTGGTATGAGAGATTGAGTAAGTACCTACTATCAAATGGCTTCATACGAGGTAAAATCGACTCTACTTTATTTATTAAATGTCAGAATAAAGATATCATTATTGTACAAATATATGTAGACGATATAATATTTGGTACTACTAATAACTTTCTTTGTGAGTGGTTTTCCAAATGCATGCTCAAGGAGTTTGATATGAGCTTAATGAGAGAACTCAATTACTTTCTGAGCCTTCAAATCAAACAACATCAGGAAGGTATCCTTATTCATCAAACCAAGTATACAAAAGAACTACTCAAGAGATTCAGGTTTGACAACTCCAAACCAAAGACCACACCAATGAGTACATCAATAAAACTCACAGCAGATGAAAAAGGTATGGATGTAGAAATAACTAAATATAGAGGTATGATCGGATCCTTATTATATCTAACTACTTCTAGACCTGATATAATGTACAGTGTGTGTCTATGTGGTCGTTTTCAAGCAAGACCCAAAGAATCATATTTACAAGATGTTAAACGAATATTTAAATATTTGAGTGGCACCACAAATCTAGGATTATTTTATCCAAAATGTAATAATTTTGATCTAATGGGCTACTCAGATGTTGACTATGTAGGTTGTTAAATAGATAGAAAAAGCACAAGCGGAGCTTGTACATTTTTGGGATAAAGTCTTGTTTTCATGGCATAGTAAGAAGCAAACAACAGTTACTTTATCCACCACTGAGGGTGAATATTTAGCAGCTGGGAGTTGTTGCCCCCAAATTTTATGGCTACGTCAAACATTATGTGACCTTGATATCTTGTGTAAAAATGTGCCTATATACTGTGATAATACAAGCACCATTGACATTTCAAAAAATCCAGTTTTACACTCTCGTACAAAACATATAGAAGTTCGACACCACTTTCTTAGAGATAATGTATCCAAGGGACTAATCAAATTGATATTTATTCCCACTGAGCAACAATTAGCAGATATATTTACAAAACCTCTAGGGGAAGAACGCTTTTGCACTTTAAGAAGAGAACTCGAGATGTGTCTGATATAGATATGGTTTGCATGCTTTAAGGAAATTAAACAGAAAATCTAGATCTCACGGCATGTCTTACTACCATAATTACACAAATTAAATCTATTCAGCTTTTCTATGACGCCCCCAAAATAGGTATACATCACCCATCGTGAGTTGACAAATACATGGTACAGAATACAAATAAAAACTTAATTATACAACTGTCGTGTAAAATACGACAAAACAAAGCTGAGAGTTTTAACACGAATATTGTCTTCTAGACAATATCCACACTCAATGGAGTCCTCATTACAATTATTATCACACTATTTCATAGAATAGTGAGGACTACTAAAGCCACTTATCCTGGTCCATCACTCCATTCCCCGACACGTCCCAGCTATATTCTCATTTCCTAAAGAGAACAATGAAAGAAAAGGGTGAGCTCAACTAGCCCATTAAGAAATATTATGACTAAGATAATGCAGAATAAATTATCATTAGCCTTCAACAGTATAACAACTGATAGAATATAATAGACAACAAGTTTAACTGCAGCGGAACAAGCAATCCATTAGAAGAGTCAAGTAGAGCATGATATCTACTATCTTCTATGATTTAAAAAGTTTTTCATCAACTTTATCGTTGAGATTCAGCTTAATAAATAAACCACATCATCGAATCATCCATGCACCACGACCAAGGATATTCATGTAATCATCAATGGTGATGATTATACCGAATAATCCCTGGTCATAATCATATCAATAACTATCCATCAATGCACTACAGGCCAATGAGGACTTTTACCACATCATTTGTAACATTACGGGTCCTGATTATACTGAATGATCTCTGGTCATAATCATACCAATCAACAGTCTATCTGTGCACGTAAGCCAAAGATGAATTTCATCACAATATAAGCATAAGAATAATGACAATGATATAAGAATTCAATTAAAAGAAACAAAGGATAATTTTTTAAATATTTATAAATTAATTTATCCAAAATTCAATAATGTTCAAATTGCAAACATGATACTGCTTTGTGGAGTAAAATTCAAGAATGATATTGTATCAAAAATGATTTCGACCAAAGAGAAATCAATTTTTATCATGATTAGTACTCCGAATGAATAGTAACTGGGTGAATAGTACTTTGGAAATAGTACCCCGTGAATAGTACTTTATGAACAGTACTTTATGAATAGTACTCATGAATAGTATTTTTGTGAATAGTACTGATGAACAGTACTCCGGCCTGTAGAGCTTAAAATTTAACAATAATGTACAAAAAATATCATTGTGAAACGATACTAGATGAAGTGCAAATTTCAAGGATATTGTGACGCCCCCAAAATAGGTCCATTCCATCCAACCCATTCTGAGTCGTCAAATACATGGTACAGAAATAACTACAACTTCATTAATACAATTGTCGTGCAAAATACGACAACACATAAACTGTGACTTTAAATACAAATATTGTCTTCTAGACAATATCCACACTCAAATAAGTCCTCATTACAATTATTGATACACTATTTTACAAAATAGTGAGGACTACTAAAACAACTGTCTTGAACCATTACTCTACACCCCGACTAGTTCCCGCTATATTCTCGTCTCCTAAGAAGAAAAATGGAACAAAAAGGAAAAGGGTGAGCTCAACTAGCCCAGTAAAGAATATTATGACTAAGATAATGTACAACAAATTATCCTTAGTCTTCAACAGGGAAAAATCTGATAGAATACAATCAACAACAAGTTTTAGATCAACAACTGCAGTTGAAACAACAATTCATTAGAAGAGTTAAGTAGAGAATGCAATCTACTAGCTTCTATATATGAATTTAAAAGTCCATCATCGATATTTTATCTCTATAACATCAATCAATATACATCTTAAATCAAATAGTCATCTTTGCACTACAGGCCAAAGATATTCATCAGTTGGTCATGTTTATCTCAACACCTGTTCATCTTTACACTACAGGCAAAAGATATTCGTCAGTTGGTCATGTTCATTTAAACACCTGTTCATCTTTGCAATACGGGCCAAAGATATTCATTATAAAATCATTCATCTTTGCACTTCAGGCCAAAGATATTCAGTTATATCATCATTTAGGACTGAGGATGATGAAAAATATTTTAAAGAAAATGAATCCAATGAAACAAAAGAACAAATATTAAGGATTCGTACCTTAAACAATCCAAGTTCAAAAATACTTCATAAATAACTAGAGTGGAGTAAAATTCAAGAATGAAGACCAAAACATAGATCCAATCAAAGATATGAATCATAACAGACAATTTTGGACACAGAAAAAAAATTTAATTTTTCTGTGAATAGTGTCGTATTCGTGAATAGTGTCGTATACGTGAATAGTGCCGTATACGTGAATAGTAACTCCGACACTAAAAGATCGAAATTTCACAAAAAATATCATCATGCTTCGTGAATAGTAACTCATGAATAGTAACTCATGAATAGTAACCCCGACATGAAAATTTTCCAAATTTGATAAAAAAAAATTCAACCAATATTTCGGCATAATGATATTGAAGAAATAATATCATTTTCGAATAAAATAACATCCCTTACCTCGCAAAAACAATACTTCTGACTGGAATACTGTATATAGTGCAGAAAGAACTTGCACCGTATAGCAATACTCAAAGTACTAAAATACTCACAAAAATACGCTCGATATATAGAGAGAGAAAGAAAGAAAAATCTTTAGTTTCTGGTGTGATTTTCAATTCTAACATAAGCACCCTATTTATAGGAAAATGCTTAGAACACCAAAGTAGAAAATTTAATAAAATATTAATATATATATATATATGATAAATTTCCTTATCCCAACTTTGAAGATCTGAATTCAGATCATTTATAACACATGTGAGCCCACTAATTGCACAAAAAACGTTTTTCTCAAAATAATTAACTAAAACTCCCAAAAATCAATTATTTCGAAACTTCGGAACTTCAATAATTTATAATAAATAGCCATTTTATCAGAAAATTCGAATCTCGCAAATTTTTATAGGAAATTCAATTCTCTACAACTTTGCAGAAGAAAGTTTTTCCAAATTCCAAACAGAAATTGACCGAAATCCACATACGGACGATTTTACAAGTTATAATCAAATTTCAGTAAAGAAATGGGGTCCACCGACACACAAAACATGTGTTAATCATTTAATGCAACAAAAATACTCTTCCTCCTCATATACTCATATATCCCACATTCATTGTAAAAATATCATCGTTATTATATTATTAAAATATAATAATAAATTATTTTATCAGAAAAGATAAAATATCAATTTTTAACAATTGTCACTTTAAAAATTTTCTCCATCTATATCCACATAAAATTAATATTTTTCTCATCATATAAATCAATAATTAATTATTCATAAATAATATTACAGAATCACAGTACTGGCAACCAGGCCGTTCCCAAGAAAGAGGGGGCTTTCCAATAAAGATTTCTCCTTACTGGCGCGCAATTAGGTGACCAAACCTCTCCTTATACAGAACTTTCTAGACATTGCCAATAATGTTATCTAATAATATTATTTAGATAATATGAATTATTGCCCCGATAATAGAAAATACTGTGTAGTGACAATTATTGAAACAACAGTAATATAAAATATCAACGCAAGAATTATTGAATCAATAAAATAAAATACTGAACATTAATTACTGTAATAATTATTGAGTAGTGCCTTCTTACGTAATAATCAATAATTGGTGTAATACCGTGTGCTACTGTGCAACAACGAGTATTACTGTGTTTTAACCACCGGGTATTCCAACATTATTCACGGTAACAACTACGCCGTTATTTATAAACAACTCATACTTGTCTTTTTCTTCATCCAATCGCTTTCCGCTATGGGGACCACAAAAGACTGCGCCGTCGTACGAATATTCTCCGACAGCAAGAATATTCCACGACCAAACGAATATTCCCCGACAACAATGAATATTTATAATCACCTATTTATTTTAAAATATTCGCGCATTTTACACATAACTAACAACATTAATCAATTCAACCCTTACTATTTCAAAATAATAAATAGAGGAAATTCCATTTTCTTAAAAAAAATTGGGGTCTTTCAACCTCCCCTCCTTATGAAATTTCGTCCTCGAAATTGACGTACGTACCTGGTGTTTCGAAAAGATGAGGATACCTCGCTTTCATTTCCGTTTCCAACTCCCAGGTCATTTCTTCAATTGCATGGTTCCTCCACAAAACTTTGACTTGTGGTATGACCTTTGTGCGTAGGACATGCTCTTTCCTATCCAAGATCTTGACAGGTACCTCCTCGTACGTTAAGTTTTCGGTTATCTCGTCCTTTTCAAACTCAATAATGTGGTTCGGGTCATCCACATATTTACGTAACATCAATACGCAAAAAACGTTATGAACACGCGTCATACTTGGCGGTAAAACGAGTCTATAGGCCACAGTTCCTATTCGATCGAGAATTTCAAATGGACTAATAAATCGAAGGTTTGAGATTTCCTCACATCGCCGATTCTCGCTTTTGGAATAACGACTTCTTGCATCTTCTTCTTCATATTCATCAACTCCAGGTCTGTAGCTTGAGTTTCTTTAAATTTATCGATTAAAGTCGATTCTAATCGTATATTCGTTATCTTCACGCAGGTTTTTGGAATCTTTAACTCTATCTCCATCTTCTGTAAGTCATACGAAATGAGTCTTTGTGTTAACAATATCGTACTCGTAAACGCATACGATTTTCTACTCAACGCGTCAGCTACCACATTTATTTTTTTTCTTTTCAGGATGGTATGGTCAGACCATGTGCCGAAATGAGTCTCCTCTTGAGTTCTTCGAAGCTCTTCCCACATTCCTTGCTCCATTCGAATTTTATATCTCTACGAGACAGTTGCGTTCATGGAATATGGATTCGATAATATCCTTCAACGAATCTCCGATAATAACCAACTAAGCCTAGAAAGCTACATATTTCGATTACTGACTTAGGTTGCTCTCAACTGTGACTCATATCCCAACCTTGGATAGCACGTCATAATTACACCTATCAGTTTACTATCGTACGAATATGGCGTCCCCTACGGAGAGTCTGGCTTCGGTGTATTCCACAAAGGAAGTCACCGGATAAAGGCTCGGGTACAAACTTCTACAGTTGAATTTTTAACTCTTAAAGTTCAATAGGAGCCATGATATTTTAGAAATGCGTTTTTTACCGGGTTCAAAGTCGATACAAAATTCAATATCACGCTCTGGGAGTACGCTAAGAAATTCTTCAGGAAATACATCAGGAAATTTACTAACAATAGAAATATCATTCAAATCTGACGTATTTTTATTCAAGTCCATAACATGGGATAAGAAAACTTGACATCCATTTTTCAATAAACGAATGACTTTATGGCTTGATATGAAAGTTTTTGACTTCAATGGTTTGGTTGCTTGAATACGAATAACAGGTTGCTTAGGAATATGAAAACTAACAACCTTACGAAAGTAATCAATTTTGGCATGATGAGTAGTTAATCAATCCCCAAAATCACATCACAAGTAAGTATCTTTAAAGAAATAAGATCAACATGTAATGTGATGGTGCCAACTTGGATTAAACAAGATTTATAAATAGTGGATATAACGAAAGTTTCTCATAACGGAGTTTCAACAAATAAGTCAAAATCTAATTTTCTCAGGAGTCAAGTTTAAACGTTGAGTATAAGCAGGAAAGACAAATGAATGGGTAGAACCGGTATCTAATAAGGTATAAACTTTGTAAGAATTTATAATTAACTAACCCATGCTAACTTCGTTTGGGTTACTCACTTTTTGAGAAGTCACAAAAAACGCTTTTCCAAGAACCTATAACTTTGACTTGTCCGGGACAGCCTTTTGAGTCACCATCCCCGTTGGACTGGGTTTCGCTACCGTACAATCTCGAGCGATATGACCTTCTTTTCCATAATTATAACATACCTTGGAAGGTTGTGAACAGTTTGGACTTATGTGTCCCTCTTCTCCGCATCTGAAGCATCTAACTGGTGGCCTTTCTCCTCCTCTAAAATTCGTTGCTGGTGTTGGTGCCGACGTCTTCCCTTCATTGTTAAATCTTCTCTTCTTGAAATTTCCACTTGAGTTATTTCTTCTATTACCTTGGCCATGATTACCAGCGAAGTGGTTACCATTTCTGGCATGATAATTTCCTCCACGATGGTTATCATTGTTCCGATGACCGTTGCCACCGGTACGATTATCATCGAGTTGTTGGTCATTATTCTTCAGTTGAGCCGACTCATTATTGCGCTCCAATAACTGAGCCCTATTCACAACATCTGAATATAAATAAAGTTTGTGAGAAATGAGGTATTGACGTATTTTGGGTTTCAAACTCGCAGAAACATTCGCGTCATTATCTCCTCATTATCAACCAAATGGGATGAAAATCGGGACAACTCGGCAAACTTAGCTCCGTACTGCGACACGTTCATATTGTTTTGCTCCAGCTTGATGAACTCTACCTCCTTCATGTGACGAATACTTTCAGGAAAGTATTTTTCGTTGAAAAGTTTATGAAACGTTTCCCAAGACATGTGGAGTTCGGCAGGCTAGGTACGTGTCGCAGAATCCCTCCAGTAATCTGCCTTGCCACAAAACATAAAGGTGGAGAAAGGAACCTTTTGCTCCCCTGACCATCCCAAGACATCAAATATCATCGTGATCTTCTTTATCCACGTCTCTGCAGTAAGTGGTTCTGGCTTTCCCAAAAACTCTGACGGTCCTAACTCCTTGAACTGCTTAGCGGTGACCATCCGTGAGTTGCCAGTGTTTGCACCTGCATTTTGAACAGTAGTCTTTCTCGTTTGGTTTTGCATGAATTCTTGAAAGTTCCTAAACATACCATCGTTCGTCATCTGCTCAGTGGTGTTATTCACAGGAGGAACATTGTCAGCCTGTTGCACGTTCTCCTCGTTGGTGAGCAAAGGTGTCTCCACGGTCTCATTTACTCCACTGTTAACATTCTCAGTCGACATTCTTAAATACTGCCATAAAACAAGGGTTAATTAAACAAATTAACAAATCACATAATACCCCTATATTATGACCGACCAACAAATAAGTTTAGGTAGGACACACTAGCGAAGGATTTACTCGTCTCTCCCCTCCTAGTTCTATTCCCCGATCTCCGCCAGAGATCGTATCCCTAAGCTCTGATACCAACTGTGACGCCCCCAAAATAGGTCCATTCCATCCAACCCATTCTGAGTCGCCAAATACATGGTACAGAAACAACTACAACTTCATTAAATTGTCGTGCAAAATACGACAACATATAAACTGTGAGTTTAAATACAAATATTATCTTCTAGACAATATCCACACTCAAATAAGTCCTCATTACAATTATTGATACACTATTTTACAAAATAGTGAGGACTACTAAAACAACTGTCTTGAACCATTACTTTATTTATTAAATGTCAGAATAAAGATATCATTATTGTACAAATATATATAGACGATATAATATTTGGTAATACTAATAACTTTCTTTGTGAGTGGTTTTCCAAATGCATGCTCAAGGAGTTTGATATGAGCTTAATGAGAGAACTCAATTACTTTCTGAGCCTTCAAATCAAACAACATCAGGAAGGTATCCTTATTCATCAAACCAAGTATACAAAAGAACTACTCAAGAGATTCAGGTTTGACAACTCCAAACCAAAGACCACACCAATGAGTACATCAATAAAACTCACAGCAGATGAAAAAGGTATGGATGTAGAAATAACTAAATATAGAGGTATGATCGGATCCTTATTATATCTAACTACTTCTAGACCTGATATAATGTACAGTGTGTGTCTATGTGGTCGTTTTCAAGCAAGACCCAAAGAATCATATTTACAAGATGTTAAACGAATATTTAAATATTTGAGTGGCACCACAAATCTAGGATTATTTTATCCAAAATGTAATAATTTTGATCTAATGGGCTACTCAGATGTTGACTATGTAGGTTGTTAAATAGATAGAAAAAGCACAAGCGGAGCTTGTACATTTTTGGGATAAAGTCTTGTTTCATGGCATAGTAAGAAGCAAACAACAGTTACTTTATCCACCACTGAGGGTGAATATTTAGCAGCTGGGAGTTGTTGCCCCCAAATTTTATGGCTACGTCAAACATTATGTGACCTTGATATCTTGTGTAAAAATGTGCCTATATACTGTGATAATACAAGCACCATTGACATTTCAAAAAATCCAGTTTTACACTCTCGTACAAAACATATAGAAGTTCGACACCACTTTCTTAGAGATAATGTATCCAAGGGACTAATCAAATTGATATTTATTCCCACTGAGCAACAATTAGCAGATATATTTACAAAACCTCTAGGGGAAGAACGCTTTTGCACTTTAAGAAGAGAACTCGAGATGTGTCTGATATAGATATGGTTTGCATGCTTTAAGGAAATTAAACAGAAAATCTAGATCTCACGGCATGTCTTACTACCATAATTACACAAATTAAATCTATTCAGCTTTTCTATGACGCCCCCAAAATAGGTATACATCACCCATCGTGAGTTGACAAATACATGGTACAGAATACAAATAAAAACTTAATTATACAACTGTCGTGTAAAATACGACAAAACAAAGCTGAGAGTTTTAACACGAATATTGTCTTCTAGACAATATCCACACTCAATGGAGTCCTCATTACAATTATTATCACACTATTTCATAGAATAGTGAGGACTACTAAAGCCACTTATCCTGGTCCATCACTCCATTCCCCGACACGTCCCAGCTATATTCTCATTTCCTAAAGAGAACAATGAAAGAAAAGGGTGAGCTCAACTAGCCCATTAAGAAATATTATGACTAAGATAATGCAGAATAAATTATCATTAGCCTTCAACAGTATAACAACTGATAGAATATAATAGACAACAAGTTTAACTGCAGCGGAACAAGCAATCCATTAGAAGAGTCAAGTAGAGCATGATATCTACTATCTTCTATGATTTAAAAAGTTTTTCATCAACTTTATCGTTGAGATTCAGCTTAATAAATAAACCACATCATCGAATCATCCATGCACCACGACCAATGATATTCATGTAATCAACAATGGTCATGATTATACCGAATAATCCCTGGTCATAATCATATCAATAACTATCCATCAATGCACTACAGGCCAATGAGGACTTTTACCACATCATTTGTAACATTACGGGTCCGGATTATACTGAATGATCCCTGGTCATAATCATACCAATCAACAGTCTATCTGTGCACGTAAGCCAAAGATGAATTTCATCACAATATAAGCATAAGAATAATGACAATGATATAAGAATTCAATTAAAAGAAACAAAGGATAAATTTTTTAAATATTTATAATTTAATTTATCCAGAATTCAATAATGTTCAAATTGCCAACATGATACTGCTTTGTGGAGTAAAATTCAAGAATGATATTGTATCAAAAATGATTTCGACCAAAGAGAAATCAATTTTTATCATGATTAGTACTCCGAATGAATAGTACCTGGGTGAATAGTACTTTGGAAATAGTACCCCGTGAATAGTACTTTATGAACAGTACTTTATGAATAGTACTCATGAATAGTATTTTTATGAATAGTACTGATGAACAGTACTCCGGCCTGAAGAGCTTAAAATTTAACAATAATGTACAAAAAATATCATTGTGAAACGATACTAGATGAAGTGCAAATTTCAAGGATATTGTGACGCCCCCAAAATAGGTCCATTCCATCCAACCCATTCTGAGTCGTCAAATACATGGTACAGAAATAACTACAACTTTATTAATACAATTGTCGTGCAAAATACGACAACACATAAACTGTGACTTTAAATACAAATATTGTCTTCTAGACAATATCCACACTCAAATAAGTCCTCATTACAATTATTGATACACTATTTTACAAAATAGTGAGGACTACTAAAACAACTGTCTTGAACCATTACTCTACACCCCGACTAGTTCCCGCTATATTCTCGTCTCCTAAGAAGAAAAATGGAACAAAAAGGAAAAGGGTGAGCTCAACTAGCCCAGTAAAGAATATTATGACTAAGATAATGTACAACAAATTATCCTTAGTCTTCAACAGGGAAAAATCTGATAGAATACAATCGAAAACAAGTTTTAGATCAACAACTGCAGTTGAAACAACAATTCATTAGAAGAGTTAAGTAGAGAATGCAATCTACTAGCTTCTATATATGAATTTAAAAGTCCATCATCGATATTTTATCTCTATAACATCAATCAATATACATCTTAAATCAAATAGTCATCTTTGCACTACAGGCCAAAGATATTCATCAGTTGGTCATGTTTATCTCAACACCTGTTCATCTTTGCACTACAGGCCAAAGATATTCGTCAGTTGGTCATGTTCATTTAAACACCTGTTCATCTTTGCAATACGGGCCAAAGATATTCATTATAAAATCATTCATCTTTGCACTTCAGGCCAAAGATATTCAGTTATATCATCATTTAGGACTGAGGATGATGAAAAATATTTTAAAGAAAATGAATCCAATGAAACAAAAGAACAAATATTAAAGATTCGTACCTTAAACAATCCAAGTTCAAAAATACTTCATAAATAACTAGAGTGGAGTAAAATTCAAGAATGAAGACCAAAACATAGATCCAATCAAAGATATGAATCATAACAGACAATTTTGGACACAGAAAAAAAATTTAATTTTTCTGTGAATAGTGTCGTATACGTGAATAGTGCCGTATACGTGAATAGTAACTCCGACACTAAAAGATCGAAATTTCACAAAAAATAACATCATGCTTCGTGAATAGTAACTCGTGAATAGTAACTCATGAATAGTAACCCCGACATGAAAAAGTTCCAAATTTGATAAAAAAAAATTCAACCAATATTTCGGCATAATGATATTGAAGAAATAATATCATTTTCGAATAAAATAACATCCCTTACCTCGCAAAAACAATACTTCTGACTGGAATACTGTATATAGTGCTGAAAGAACTTGCACCGTATAGCAATACTCAAAGTACTAAAATACTCACAAAAATACGCTCGATATATAGAGAGAGAAAGAGAGAAAAATCTTTAGTTTCTGGTGTGATTTTCAATTCTAACATAAGCACCCTATTTATAGGAAAATGCTTAGAACACCAAAGTAGAAAATTTAATAAAATATTAATATATATATGATGAATTTCCTTATCCCAACTTTGAAGATCTGAATTCAGATCATTTATAACACATGTGAGCCCACTAATTTCACAAAAAACGTTTTTCTCAAAATAATTAACTAAAACTCCCAAAAATCAATTATTTCGGAACTTCGGAACTTCAATAATTTATAATAAATAGCCATTTTATCAGAAAATTCGAATCTCGCAAATTTTTATAGGAAATTCAATTCTCTACAACTTTGCAGAAGAAAGTTTTTCTAAATTCCAAACAGAAATTGACCGAAATCCACATACGGACGATTTTACAAGCTATAATCAAATTTCAGTAAAGAAATGGGGTCCACCGACACACAAAACATGTGTTAATCATTTAATGCAACAAAAATACTCTTCCTCCTCATATACTCATATATCCCACATTCATTGTAAAAATATCATCGTAATTATATTATTAAAATATAATAATAAATTATTTTATCAGAAAAGATAAAATATCAATTTTTAACAATTGTCACTTTAAAAATTTTCTCCATCTATATCCACATAAAATTAATATTTTTCTCATCATATAAATCAATAATTAATTATTCATAAATAATATCACAGAATCACAGTACTGGCAACCAGGCCGTTCCCAAGAAAGAGGGGGCTTTCCAATAAAGATTTCTCCTTACTGGCGCGCAATTAGGTGACCAAACCTCTCCTTAGACAGAACTTTCTAGACATTGCCAATAATGTTATCTAATAATATTATTTAGATAATATGAATTATTGCTCCGATAATAGAAAATACTGTGTAGTGACAATTATTGAAACAACACTAATATAAAATATCAACGCAAGAATTATTGAATCAATAAAATAAAATACTGAACATTAATTACTGTAACAATTATTGAGTAGTGCCTTCTTACGTAATAATCAATAATTGGTGTAATACCGTGTGCTACTGTGCAACAACGAGTATTACTGTGTTTTAACCACCGGGTATTCCAACATTATTCACGGTAACAACTACGCCGTTATTTATAAATAACTCATACTTGTCTTTTTCTTCATCCAATCGCTTTCCGCTATGGGGACCACAAAAGACTGCGCCGTCGTACGAATATTCTCCGACAGCAAGAATATTCCACGACCAAACGAATATTCCCCGACAACAATGAATATTTTATAACCACCTATTTATTTTAAAATATTCGCGCATTTTACTCATAACTAACAACATTAATCAATTCAACCCTTACTATTTCAAAATAATAAATAGAGGAAATTCCATTTTCTTAAAAAAAATTGGGGTCTTTCAACCTCCCCTCCTTATAAAATTTCGTCCTCGAAATTGACTTACGTACCTGGTGTTTCGAAAAGATGAGGATACCTCGCTTTCATTTCCGTTTCCAACTCCCAGGTCATTTCTTCAATTGCATGGTTCCTCCACAAAACTTTGACTTGTGGTATGACCTTTGTGCGTAGGACATGCTCTTTCCTATCCAAGATCTTGACAGGTACCTCCTCGTACGTTAAGTTTTCAGTTATCTCGTCCTTTTCAAACTCAATAATGTGGTTCGGGTCATCCACATATTTACGTAACATCAATACGCAAAAAACGTTATGAACACGCGTCATACTTGGCGGTAAAACGAGTCTATAGGCCACAGTTCCTATTCGATCGAGAATTTCAAATGGACTAATAAATCGAAGGTTTGAGATTTCCTCACATCGCCGATTCTCGCTTTTGGAATAACGACTTCTTGCATCTTCTTCTTCATATTCATCAACTCCAGGTCTGTAGCTTGAGTTTCTTTAAATTTATCGATTAAAGTCGATTCTAATCGTATATTCGTTATCTTCACACAGGTTTTTGGAATCTTTAACTCTATCTCCATCTTCTGTAAGTCATACGAAATGAGTCTTTGTGTTAACAATATCGTACTCGTAAACGCATACGATTTTCTACTCAACGCGTCAGCTACCACATTTGTTTTTTTTCTTTTCAGGATGGTATGGTCAGACCATGTGCCGAAATGAGTCTCCTCTTGAGTTCTTCGAAGCTCTTCCCACATTCCTTGCTCCATTCAAATTTTATATCTCTACGAGACAGTTGCGTTCATGGAATATGGATTCGATAATATCCTTCAACGAATCTCCGATAATAACCAACTAAGCCTAGAAAGCTACGTATTTCGATTACTGACTTAGGTTGCTCTCAACTGTGACTCATATCCCAACCTTGGATAGCACGTCATAATTACACCTATCAGTTTACTATCGCACGAATATGGCGTCCCCTACGGAGAGTCTGGCTTCGGTGTATTCCACAAAGGAAGTCACCAGATAAAGGCTCGGGTACAAACTTCTACAGTTGAATTTTTAACTCTTAAAGTTCAATAGGAGCCATGATATTTAGAAATGCGTTTTGTACCGGGTTCAAAGTCGATACAAAATTCAATATCACGCTCTAGGAGTACGCTAAGAAATTCTTCAGGAAATACATCAGGAAATTTACTAACAATAGAAATATCATTCAAATCTGACGTATTTTTATTCAAGTCCATAACATGGGATAAGAAAACTTGACATCCATTTTTCAATAAACGAATGACTTTATGGCTTGATATGAAAGTGTTTGACTTCAATGGTTTGGTTGCTTGAATACGAATAACAGGTTGCTTAGGAATATGAAAACTAACAACCTTACGAAAGTAATCAATTTTGGCATGATGAGTAGTTAATCAATCCCCAAAATCACATCACAAGTAAGTATCTTTAAAGAAATAAGATCAACATGTAATGTGATGGTGCCAACTTGTATTAAACAAGATTTATAAATAATTGATATAACGAAAGTTTCTCATAACGGAGTTTCAACAAATAAGTCAAAATCTAATTTTCTCAGGAGTCAAGTTTAAACGTTGAGTATAAGCAGGAAAGACAAATGAAAGGGTAGAACCGGTATATAATAAGGTATAAACTTTGTAAGAATTTATAATTAACTAACCCATGCTAACTTCGTTCGGGTTACTCGCTTTTTGAGAAGTCACGAAAAACGCTTTTCCAAGAACCTATAACTTTGACTTGTCCGGGACAGCCTTTTGAGTCACCATCCCCGTTGGACTGGGTTTCGCTACCGTACAATCTCGAGCGATATGACCTTCTTTTCCATAATTATAACATACCTTGGAAGGTTGTGAACAGTTTGGACTTATGTGTCCCTCTTCTCCGCATCTGTAGCATCTAACTGGTGGCCTTTCTCCTCCTCTAAAATTCGTTGCTGGTGTTGGTGCCGACGTCTTCCCTTCATTGTTAAATCTTCTCTTCTTGAAATTTCCACTTGAGTTATTTCTTCTATTACCTTGGCCATGATTACCAGCGAAGTGGTTACCATTTCTGGCATGATAATTTCCTCCACGATGGTTATCATTGTTCCGATGACCGTTGCCACCGGTACGATTATCATCGAGTTGTTGGTCATTATTCTTCAGTTGAGCCGACTCATTATTGCGCTCCAATAACTGAGCCCTATTCACAACATCTGAATATAAATAAAGTTTGTGAGAAATAAGGTATTGACGTATTTTGGGTTTCAAACTCGCAGAAACATTCGCGTCATTATCTCCTCATTATCAACCAAATGGGATGAAAATCGGGACAACTCGGCAAACTTAGCTCCGTACTGCGACACGTTCATATTGTTTTGCTCCAGCTTGATGAACTCTACCTCCTTCATGTGACGAATACTTTCAGGAAAGTATTTTTCTTTGAAAAGTTTATGAAACGTTTACCAAGACATGTGGCGTTCGGCAGGCTAGGTACGTTTCACAGACTCCCACCAGTAATCTGCCTTGCCACAAAACATAAAGGTGGAGAAAGGAACCTTTTGCTCCCCTGACCATCCCAAGACATCAAATATCATCGTGATCTTCTTTATCCACGTCTCTGCAGTAAGTGGTTCTGGCTTTCCCAAAAACTCTGACGGTCCTAACTCCTTGAACTGCTTAGAGGTGACCATCCGTGAGTTGCCAGTGTTTGCACCTGCATTTTGAACAGTAGTCTTTCTCGTTTGGTTTTGCATGAATTCTTGAAAGTTCCTAAACATACCATCGTTCGTCATCTGCTCAGTGGTGTTATTCACAGGAGGAACATTGTCAGCCTGTTGCACGTTCTCCTCGTTGGTGAGCAAAGGTGTCTCCACGGTCTCATTTACTTCACTGTTAACATTCTCAGTCGACATTCTTAAATACTGCCATAAAACAAGGGTTAATTAAACAAATTAACAAATCACATAATACCCCTATATTATGACCGACCAACAAATAAGTTTAGGTAGGACACACTAGCGAAGGATTTACTCGTCTCTCCCCTCCTAGTTCTATTCCCCGATCTCCGCCAAAGATCGTATCCCTAAGCTCTGATACCAACTGTGACGCCCCCAAAATAGGTCCATTCCATCCAACCCATTCTGAGTCGCCAAATACATGGTACAGAAACAACTACAACTTCATTAATACAATTGTCGAGCAAAATACGACAACATATAAACTATGAGTTTAAATACAAATATTATCTTCTAGACAATATCCACACTCAAATAAGTCCTCATTATAATTATTGATACACTATTTTACAAAATAGTGAGGACTACTAAAACAACTGTCTTGAACCATTACTCCACACCCTGACTAGTTCTCACTATATTCTCGTCTCCTGAGAAGAAAAATGGAACAAAAAGGAAAAGGGTGAGCTCAACTAGCCTAGTAAAGAATATTATGACTAAGATAATGTACAACAAATTATCCTTAGTCTTCAACAGGGAAAAATCTGATAGAATACAATAGACAACAAGTTTTAGATCAACAACTGCAGCGGCAACAACAATTCATTAGAAGCGTTAAGTAGAGAATGCAATCTACTATCTTCTATATATGAATTTAAAATTCCATCATCGATATTTTATCTCTGTAACATCAATCAATATACATCTTGAATCAAATAGTCATCTTTGCACTACAGACCAAAGATATTGATCAGTTGGTCATGTTCATCTCAACACCTGTTCATCTTTGCACTATGGGCCAAAGATATTCGTCAGTTGGTCATGTTCATTTAAACACCTGTTCATCATTGCACTACGGGCCAAAGATATTCATTATAAAATCATTCATCTTTGCACTTCAGGCCAAAGATATTCAGTTATATCATCATTTAGGACTGAGGATGGTGAAAAATATTTTAAAGAAAACGAATCCAATGAAACAAAAGAACAAATATTAAGGATTCGTACCTTAAACAATCCAAGTTCAAAAATACTTCATAAATAACTAGAGTGGAGTAAAATTCAAGAATGAAGACCAAAACATAGATCCAATCAAAGATATGAATCATAACAGACAATTTTGGACACAGAAAAAAAATTTAATTTTTCTGTGAATAGTGTCGTATACGTGAATAGTGCCGTATACGTGAATAGTAACTCCGACACTAAAAGATCGAAATTTCACAAAAAATAACATCATGCTTCGTGAATAGTAACTCGTGAATAGTAACTCATGAATAGTAACCCCGACATGAAAAAGTTCCAAATTTGATAAAAAAAAAATTCAACCAATATCCACACTCAAATAAGTCCTCATTATAATTATTGATACACTATTTTACAAAATAGTGAGGACTACTAAAACAACTGTCTTGAACCATTACTCCACACCCTGACTAGTTCTCACTATATTCTCGTCTCCTGAGAAGAAAAATGGAACAAAAAGGAAAAGGGTGAGCTCAACTAGCCCAGTAAAGAATATTATGACTAAGATAATGTACAACAAATTATCCTTAGTCTTCAACAGGGAAAAATCTGATAGAATACAATAGACAACAAGTTTTAGATCAACAACTGCAGCGGCAACAACAATTCATTAGAAGCGTTAAGTAGAGAATGCAATCTACTATCTTCTATATATGAATTTAAAATTCCATCATCGATATTTTATCTCTGTAACATCAATCAATATACATCTTGAATCAAATAGTCATCTTTGCACTACAGACCAAAGATATTGATCAGTTGGTCATGTTCATCTCAACACCTGTTCATCTTTGCACTATGGGCCAAAGATATTCGTCAGTTGGTCATGTTCATTTAAACACCTGTTCATCATTGCACTACGGGCCAAAGATATTCATTATAAAATCATTCATCTTTGCACTTCAGGCCAAAGATATTCAGTTATATCATCATTTAGGACTGAGGATGGTGAAAAATATTTTAAAGAAAACGAATCCAATGAAACAAAAGAACAAATATTAAGGATTCGTACCTTAAACAATCCAAGTTCAAAAATACTTCATAAATAACTAGAGTGGAGTAAAATTTAAGAATGGAGACCAAAACATAGATCCAATCAAAGATAGGAATCATAACAGACAATTTTGGACACAGAAAATAAAATTTAATTTTTCTGTGAATAGTGTCGTATTCGTGAATAGTGCCGTATACATGAATAGTGTCGTATACGTGAATAGTAACTCCGACACTAAAAGATAGAAATTTCACAAAAAATATCATCATGCTTCGTGAATAGTACTCTTAAATAGTAACTTGTGAATAGTAACTCATGAATAGTAACTCGTGAATAGTAACTCATGATTAGTAACCCCGACATGAAAAAGTTTCAAATTTGATAAAAATTTCCAACCAATATTTCGGCATAATGATATTGAAGAAATAATATCATTTTCGAATAAAATAACATCCCTTACCTCGCAAAAACAATACTTCTGACTGGAATACTGGATATAGTGCTGAAAGAACTTGCACCGTATAGCAATACTCAAAGTACTAAAATACTCACAAAAATACGCTCGATATATAGAGACAGAAAGAGAGAGAAATCTTTAGTTTTTGGTGTGATTTTCAATTCTAACCTAAGCACCCTATTTATAGAAAAATGCTTAGAACACCAAAGTAGAAAATTTAATAAAATATTAATATATATTATAAATTTCCTTAGCCCAACTTTGAAGATCTGAATTCAGATCATTTATAACACATGTGAGCCCACTAATTTCACAAAAAACGTTTTTTCTCAAAATAATTAACTAAAACTCCCAAAAATCAATTATTTCGGAAATCTAATTTTCTCAGGAGTCAAGTTTAAACGTTGAGTATAAGAAGGAAAGACAAATGAATGGGTAGAACCGGTATCTAATAAGGTATAAACTTTGTAAGAATTTATAATTAACTAACCCATGCTAACTTCGTTCGGGTTACTCGCTTTTCGAGAAGTCACGAAAAACGCTTTTCCAAGAACCTATAACTTTGACTTGTCCGGGACAGCCTTTTGAGTCACCATCCCCGTTGGACTGGGTTTCGCTACCGTACAATCTCGAGCGATATGACCTTCTTTTCCATAATTATAACATACCTTGGAAGGTTGTGAACAGTTTGGACTTATGTGTCCCTCTTCTCCGCATCTGTAGTATCTAACTGGTGGCCTTTCTCCTCCTCTAAAATTCGTTGCTGGTGTTGGTGTCGACGTCTTCCCTTCATTGTGAAATCTTCTCTTCTTGAAATTTCCACTTGAGTTATTTCTTCTATTACCTTGGCCATGATTACCAGCGAAGTAGTTACCATTTCTGGCATGATAATTTCCTCCACGATGGTTATCATTGTTCCGATGACAGTTGCCACCGGTACGATTATCATCGAGTTGTTGGTCATTATTCTTCAGTTGAGCCGACTCATTATTGCGCTCCAATAACTGAGCCCTATTCACAACATCTGAATATAAATAAAGTTTGTGAGAAATGAGGTATTGACGTATTTTGGGTTTCAAACTCGCAGAAACATTCGTGTCATTCTCTCCTCATTATCAACCAAATGGGATGAAAATCGGGACAACTCGGCAAACTTAGCTCCGTACTGCGACACGTTCATATTGTTTTGCTCCAGCTTGATGAACTCTACCTCCTTCATGTGACGAATACTTTCAGGAAAGTATTTTTCTTTGAAAAGTTTATGAAACGTTTCCCAAGACATGTGGCATTCGGCAGGCTAGGTACATTTCACAGACTCCCACCAGTAATCTGCCTTGCCACAAAACATAAAGGTGGAAAAAGGAACCTTTTGCTCCCCTGACCATCCCAAGACATCAAATATCATCGTGATCTTCTTTATCCACGTCTCTGCAGTAAGTGGTTCTGGCTTTCCCAAAAACTCTGACGGTCCTAACTCCTTGAACTGCTTAGCGGTGACCATCCGTGAGTTGCCAGTGTTTGCACCTGCATTTTGAACAGTAGTCTTTCTCGTTTGGTTTTGCATGAATTCTTGAAAGTTCCTAAACATACCATCATTCGTCATCTACTCAGTGGTGTTATTCACAGGAGGAACATTGTCAGCCTGTTGCACGTTCTCCTCGTTGGTGAGCAAAGGTGTCTCCACGGTCTCATTTACTTAACTGTTAACATTCTCAGTCGACATTCTTAAAAACTGCCATAAAACAAGGGTTAATTAAACAAATTAACAAATCACATAATACCCCTATATTATGACCGACCAACAAATAAGTTTAGGTAGGACACACTAGCGAAGGATTTACTCGTCTCTCCCCTCCTAGTTCTATTCCCCGATCTCCTCCAGAGATCGTATCCCTAAGCTCTGATACCAACTGTGACGCCCCCAAAATAGGTTCATTCCATCCAACCCATTCTGAGTCGCCAAATACATGGTACAGAAACAACTACAACTTCATTAATACAATTGTCGTGCAAAATACGACAACATATAAACTGTGAGTTTAAATACAAATATTATCTTCTAGACAATATCCACACTCAAATAAGTCCTCATTACAATTATTGATACACTATTTTACAAAATAGTGAGGACTACTAAAACAACTATCTTGAACCATTACTCCACACCCCGACAAGTTCCCACTATATTCTCGTCTCTCCTGAGAAGAAAAATGGAACAAAAAGGAAAAGGGTGAGCTCAACTAGCCCAGTAAAGAATATTATGACTAAGATAATGTACAACAAATTATCCTTAGTCTTCAACAGGGAAAAATCTGATAGAATACAATAGACAACAAGTTTTAGATCAACAACTGCAGCGGCAACAACAATTCATTAGAAGCGTTAAGTAGAGAATGCAATCTACTATCTTCTATATATGAATTTAAAATTCCATCATCGATATTTTATCCCTGTAACATCAATCAATATACATCTTGAATCAAATAGTCATCTTTGCACTACAGACCAAAGATATTGATCAGTTGGTCATGTTCATCTCAACACCTGTTCATCTTTGCACTATGGGCCAAAGATATTCGTCAGTTGGTCATGTTCATTTAAACACCTGTTCATCATTGCACTACGGGCCAAAGATATTCATTATAAAATCATCCATCTTTGCACTTCAGGCCAAAGATATTCAGTTATATCATCATTTAGGACTGAGGATGGTGAAAAATATTTTAAAGAAAACGAATCCAATGAAACAAAAGAACAAATATTAAGGATTCGTACCTTAAACAATCCAAGTTCAAAAATACTTCATAAATAACTAGAGTGGAGTAAAATTTAAGAATGGAGACCAAAACATAGATCCAATCAAAGATAGGAATCATAACAGACAATTTTGGACACAGAAAATAAAATTTAATTTTTCTGTGAATAGTGTCGTATTCGTGAATAGTGTCGTATACATGAATAGTGTCGTATACGTGAATAGTAACTCCGACACTAAAAGATAGAAATTTCATAAAAAATATCATCATGCTTCGTGAATAGTACTCGTAAATAGTAACTTGTGAATAGTATCTCATGAATAGTAACTCGTGAATAGTAACTCATGATTAGTAACCCCGACATGAAAAAGTTTCAAATTTGATAAAAATTTCCAACCAATATTTCGGCATAATGATATTGAAGAAATAATATCATTTTCGAATAAAATAACATCCCTTACCTCGCAAAAACAATACTTCTGAGTGGAATACTGGATATAGTGCTGAAAGAACTTGCACCGTATAGCAATACTCAAAGTACTAAAATACTCACAAAAATACGCTCGATATATTGAGAGAGAAAGAGATAGAAATATTTAGTTTTTGGTGTGATTTTCAATTCTAACCTAAGCACCCTATTTATAGAAAAATGCTTAGAACACCAAAGTAGAAAATTTAATAAAATATTAATATATATTATAAATTTCCTTAGCCCAACATTGAAGATCTAAATTCAGATCATTTATAACACATGTGAGCACACTAATTTCATAAAAAACGTTTTTCTCAAAATAATTAACTAAAACTCCCAAAAATAAATTATTTCGGAACTTCGAAACTTCAATAATTCAAAATAAATAGCCCTTTTATCAGAAAATTCGAATCTCGCGTATTTTTATAGGAAATTTAATTCTCTACAACTTTGCAGAAGAAAGTTTTTCCAAATTCCAAACAGAAATTGACCAAAATTCACAAACGGACGATTTTATAGGCTATAATCAAATTTCAGTCAAGAAATAGGGTCCACCGACACACAAAGCATGTATTAATCATTTAATGCAACAAAAATACTCTTCCTCCTCATATACTCATATATCCCACATTCATTGTAAAAATATCATCATTATTATATTATTAAAATATAATAATAAATTATTTTATCAGAAAAGATAAAATATCAATTTTTAACAATTATCACTTTAAAAATTTTCTCCATCTATATCCACATAAAATCAATATTTTTCTCATCATATAAATCAATAATTAATTATTTACAAATAATATTACAGAATCACAGTACTGGCAACCAGGCCGTTCCCAGGAAAAATGGGGCTTTTCAATAAAGATTTCTCCTTACTGGCGCGCAATTAGGTGACCAAACATCTCCTTAGACAGAACTTTCTAGACATTGCCAATAATGTTATCTAATAATATTATTCAGATAATATGAATTATTGCTCCGATAATAGAAAATACTGTGTAGTGACAATTATTGAAACAACAGTAATATAAAATATCAACGTAGCAATTATTGAATCAATAAAATAAAATACTGAACATTAATTACTGTAACAATTATTGAGTAGTGCCTTCTTACTTAATAATCAATAATTGGTGCAATACCGTGTGCTACTGTGCAACAACGCGTATTATTATGTTTTAACCACTGGGTATTCCAACAGTATTAACGGTAACAACTACGCCGTTATTTATAAACAACTCGTACTTGTCTTTTTCTTCGTCCAATCGCTTTCCGTTACGGGGACCACAAAAGACTGCGCCGTCGTATGAATATTCCCCGACAGCAAGAATATTCCCCGACAGCAAGAATATTCCACGACCAAACGAATATTCTCCGACAACAATAAATATTTTATAACCACCTGTTTATTTTAAAATATTCGCGCATTTTACTCATAACTAACCACATTAATCAATTCAACCCTTACTATTTCAAAATAATAAATAGAGCAAATTCCATTTTATTAAAAAAAATTCAGGGTCTTACAGATATTCTACTAATTTTATGGAGTATAGAAGCCAAAACTTTAACAAAATGAGTATAGAATTCGAAATCTGAAACAAAATAATACTACTTATATACTACAGAGTATGGAAGAAAATATTATTTCAAGCAAATATTGAACAAAAATAACATCCCTTACAACTGTGGAACAAAAATAATATTCCAACGAATATTTAACGAAGATAATATTCCTACAAATATTGAACGAAGATAATATTCTTTATGAATATTGAACGAAAATAATATTTATACGAATACGAAAAATAATCTCTTCAGAATATTAAATAAATAATACCCCTTACCTCAGAAGAAGACTGGATACTAGAATAGTGAAGTAGCAGACTTCGCTTCTTCTTTCTCTCTATAGCTTCTCTCTCTATAATTACTCTTGTGAGACTTAGTGAATTGGTGAGAATGAAGGAAGAATGAGCTTTTATTTATAGGAAAATATAGTTTCGATAATTGCATGATTTGGGGCTCGAAGTATTACAGTATAATACCTTTATCTTTTCGTTTATTTTTAATTTAGTCCTGCAAGTATTATCAAACTTGCACCACAGTCCCTAATAGTATATCATGTGAATTAATAGTACATTCATGTGAATCAATAGTTCTATACATGTGAAAAAAATAATTACAGTATAGTACCTTCATCTATACCTCTATTTTTAATTTAGTCATGCAAGTATTATCAATCTTGCACCACATCCCCCCCTAATAGTACATACATGTGAATCAATAGTACACACATGTGAACACATAGTTATAAGCATGTGAATTAATAACAATTAATTGCTTATTTATCCGATTAATTACCCGATTGGTCAATATAACTTCCAGACATCAATTATTATCGAAATAAATGTCGCATTTCCACTAACACTAATAATCCCAACACAATGGAACTATCAATTTTATCTTTAATCAACACGAACTTATTCATCATTAATATTATAACTCACAATATTTAACAACCAGGTCGTTCCCAAGAAAGAGGGGGCTTTCCCATAAGGATTTCTCCTTATTGGCGCGCAATTAGGTGACCAAACCTTTCCTTGACAGAACTTCTAGACATCGTCAATATTGCAAATAATAATATGAATAACTTAGTCGTCTCAATTATTGATTTAATAATATAAAATATTATACAGATGATACTGTGACAATACTTGAATCAATAATATGAGAGATATGATGCAGCAATTATTGTAGCAATAATTGAGTATAACTGAGTGACTTCTTACGTAAGCATCAATATTCAATACCGTGTGCTACTATGCAAGCACGCGTATTACTTTACTTTTACTACCGAGTAGTTCAATAGTTTAACGGAAAAACTTTCGTCGTTATTTTTATAAAAAGAAAATTCTATTATTTTCTAAATGCGATAATACTTCCGTTGTGGGGTCCACCAATGATTGTGTCGTCATACGAATATTCCCTGTTAAAACGAATATTCCCCGACACAACAAATATTTTATATCAACTTGCTTTCTTTGCAAAATTTTCAAATATCACCCATAACTTTAACCTTTTATCAATTTAACCATTTACTAAATAAAATAATAATTATAAAAAAATTGAATACTTTCATTTCATCAAATTCAGGGTCGGTACCACACACCCTTGATAAGTCAGAAGTTACTTTACGCTTCCAAGATTTCTCTTTATCTCTTCAGTACACCAACCGTCTCTGAAACTTTCGATTGCTCTAAAACACCTTCTGCAACAATGCGAACCAAGCGGGGTAGACAGCTCCGTGATGACTCTGAAGAAGAAGTATCCCTTCCTTCTCCACCCTCTCAACCTCTGGCTACTCAAAAACTGAAAATAAATCAACCTTCCATCACGACCATCTCCGGTGACTCATCCGCTGCAGAATCTGAAGCAAGTTTACCATCTCCTCCACCGATTGGGACGTCTACTGGCACCAAACGCTGCAAAATTAAAGAATCCTCACCAGGATCTGTTCTGATGATGGTAATCCCTTTATTTGTCTCTTTACATGATGTGACTGAGAAGTTCTTTAGAGGCCATAATTTCGAACTTGGTTTTAGTCCTCTATCTGCCAAAAATCCTTTGTTTATGAAAAATCAATTGACATGTTTTATTAACAAAAATTGCATCTTCAACATCTTCTTGAGTCACGTGGTTTATCTTCTTTAAGTGTTCCTCCCTCTGTGGCTTACCCAAAATTAGTCCAACAATTTTATACAAACCATGAAAATAATGGAGACTGCTATACTTCGTTTGTTAAAGGCAAATCATTGTTTTTTACTGCAATGGATTTAGGGAGCATATTGTACATTCCCTATACAGGAGACTGTCAACTAGTTTATACTCCTATGTCCCCTCTTCACCAACTTCAAACTATCATGGCTGACCCCACTCTGTTGTCATTCACTCTTCCAAAGACCATTGAAGTATCCCCTATTGCCATAGTCCTTCACAAATTACTAAGGTACAATCTTATCCCTCGTTTTGGTGGTGGGACTGACTTCACCTACAAGGATATGGTTTTGATGGCTCTGATAATGAAAGGAAAACCATTCAAATTTTCTCTTATGATGCTTAAACACATGGTCAACTGCATCAAACATTCCAAAAAATGTATGCCTTATAGTTGTTTTTTTACCAAGTTGTTAACTCATTTTCAAATCCCTCTAGACAATGAAGGATCAATCACAATTACTTATTCCATCGATTCTGTCTATCTCAAAAGCGTTTATCTCACACTGGTAGATGGAAAGTTCATGAGTATTTCCCCAGAGAATCCCCTTATCCCTCCGGTAACAAATCCCACTCCACATTACAGGAATATTGAGGAGGAAATATGAAGTCTTGAGATCTTTGAATGATGAAGGACCTTTTTGAGTCCTATGAATATATGTAAGATCTTAGCATTAATTACTTTCCAATACAAGGCTTTAGGGCATATGCATTTCATATACACATAATTATATATCCGAAAATTAACAACATACTAAATTTTGTTAGGCAGATTTGCTATAATCATGGGATAGCAATAATTGGTTTACTGTGTGTTTCATGAATCAAGGAAACTACTTTTGATCAATAAAATACGGTAACTTAATAATGAATCATGCATCATAAATGCTTAATTTAAGGGAAGGTACTAGACTATCTTTAAACCACGTGCTTGACAAATCGAAATGGTAATCTTTTTAGATGTGTTATTTTTTTAAAGACTGCATAAGATAGAAATTGATTGCATGATATTAACTCAACAGTTGACATATAGCAAATCTACATATGATAAGATGGGATAAAATCTAGGAGATATGTTATCACGCGGTGAGCACTCATTAAGGAAAAATCTTCTCTATAATCACTATATTTTATACTGATCATGACAGTGTCCTACGTTAGTATACAACTAGAAAAGAGTCTTGATCATTGGCACAATATCTAGATGTTACTCTCAGATTACGCGATTTGTGAAATTTGTCCCAAACGGTCATATTACGAATTGGCAATTAACAACGGTAACTTATCATAGTTGGCTATAAAAGAGATGTTCCTAACAATAAGAAAAGAATAAGAAATACATACTGAACTTGCATACATACAAAGTTACGAAAGTGTGTTTCTTTGGTTTACTGCTGATTGCACGTGAAGAAGCTATTGCAAAGGTGATATTGTAGAATATACTCTAGTAATAATTTTTATTGCATATTATTACATACTAGAGCCTTGAATTGGTGAGTGATATATTGCTTGATCAGTAGACCTCTATTGTGTATTTTACTTTCTCAAATACATCAATTTTTCTATAAATTGTGATCCGGACTGGATTATTGTTTTATTACAATCAAGTGTGAAAGCGTAGGTGCTTTAGGGTGCATAGGTGCACAAGGAGCAAAGGTGCTTAAGTTGTTGGAACTTGCATTGTCATTGGAAAAGTTTAATAAAAGTGAGTCTCCAATAGTAGTTGGTATTGGACGTGAATTAGGCTACTATTATAGAGGGTAGTAGTTGAACCACGTAAAAATCTCGGTGTTTATATGATTTCATTTTGTGCTATATTATTCTGTTAACAATCCAGCAACCTGCATTCAATATCTATAAATACTACCAAACTAATATAACATATTATTTTCTCATAATCATATTCTGAAAAAGGTTATGTTTCGAATTTATACATTGTGGAAAACGTTACATAAATTCAATACATTATCCTAACATTTTTACTTATAAAGATATAAAATCCAGCTTGCTACATTGAATATCCAAGGGAATTTTTTAGTTAAATAAAATTGGAAATAAATTATTCATACACTTATTCAACCCCCCCTTCTAAGTGTGCCTATTTAAATTTCAGTACATATTGTATTATCATGTGAGCCTAGGAATCATGTGATCACAGATTCAGTTCCTGAATCTAGATTCGGTTCCCGTGATGGACATTTTCAGCTGCAACTAGCTTGTAAATTATTCCCAGTGTCTGAATTTCCTTAGATGGCTCTCATGCCCACAAGGAGTTCGGCGCTGCTATGTACCTTATTTTCTCATGTTTCGCATCTCAAAAATAATAAAATCAATCCAACCGAATACATAATAAAAATAGAAATATCAAAGGTCTCAATTACTATTGAGCATAACAGTTTGAAAAACATGTTTTACAAAACATCAGTTGTTATATCTTGTTAAAATTGAACTTTTATACAAAAGTCAAACACTTTGTATATAGGTGCAAACGAGGCATAACATTACTTCCAGATAATTGCACAACACACACACATTCAGAGAAAAATTTAAATTAAAAAGTGGCAGGTAACCATGTTATCACGGAAGTCGGGGGATGCTTAACACCTTGTGATAACCCGAGATTTTGAATAATCCAAATTTTACGAATAATTTTTTTTTATTAATATTGGCTGTTAATATTATAATGTGTATCTGCGATACGAGTCTCGAGAATTAGTCAATTGGTGTATTGACTGAGTAATTAGAGTAGAGTTTTGCTTAACAACTTTAGAAACCCTAACCCTAATTCCTGGATAGGGATTCAATAGAAAATATAATCAAAATAATTATATTGATAAGTACGTGTTTGTACCGTATAGAGATTTTGATCAAATGATTGATCGGATAAAGTTTAAAATTTATAAACCCTAATAAGATATTAGAAACCCTAATCTCAGGATTAAAAACCCTAACGCGCAGTTGGAAACCCTAATCGTATGTCGAGAAACCTTAATTCTAAATCCGGGATTCCTAAACCCTAATTAGGAAACCCTAATCCTAATTGATAAGCTTAATGTGTTTATTAAACGTTGATATGATTAGGAAACCCTAATTTAATTAAGAAACCCTAATTATAATTTAGAAATTTTAAATTTTCTAATTAAAACCCTAATTTGGAAATTTTGGAAACTAAAGTTTTAAAATATAAGTGTTAGAACCTTAGGGTTAAACCCTAATGATTTCGGCAATTGGCAATCAAGCCATTAAAATTGCATGTACATTGACCAAAGTGCCCTTTTCACTTTCTTTAATGGGTAACTTGTAAAAATACCAACACCTTTAGTAGTTCACCAACTATGTTGACTTAGTAACTCAAAATATCATCAAATCAGCCTCCACATGACAACAACATCAGATCTTGCATTATATCATAATATATATATATATATATATATATATATATATATATATATATATATATATATATAGATAAAGAAAGAGAAAGTGTGCAAAATTGGGTTTTATTCATTCAAGCTCTCACATACTCTCTCTCTCTCACTAAGACCTCCAAATTATTCAAGTGTTTCAATCACAAAACACCTCTCTTAAACACCAATATCAGATAAGGAGAACTAAGATCAAAGCTTTGCATTAGAAAGGTATAAACCCTAGCTAGCCCTTTGATCTTGTATGCTTGCAAAATTTTTTTTAAGTGTTTAATCAGGTGTTATATGATGTTTTTAGATGCTCTATGTTGATCCATCATGGATCCATAGCATCAAATGCTTTAAAAAGATGATTTTTCAAAACTATTCTTGAGCTATAAAGGTGGTCTGACAACCAAATGTCAGAAGCCACATATCATTCTCTGTTAATGATCTTTGGTGTTTTATGTTTTGAAGTTGTAGTATGCCATGAGTACTTTATTCTGGATCTGGAATCTCAGTCGTTGAACGTCTAGATTTCAAGTTATAATCGGTCAAAGTCGGTTGATCGACCATGACCGAGTACAATCTGGGTAACCCAGAAATGTTAAACCAGCGTCTGACAAGTTTTTGTAACGCCTTGATCTGTCAGTGTTTAGGTTATTTGTTGATGTTGTTGTAATCAGTTGGTAGTCCGTCATGTGTACTTTATATTTATGGCCTTAGATCGTGTAAGCTATCAACAGATCGAATGTAGCAAGTGGTCAAAGTAGCCTACTCGACCATGATAGCTGTTTTCTGGAATTTCAAGAAAACCAGATGAACAACCCTCTAACAGGGTTTGACCAGGTCATATATTGTGATTCTGTTGGTGTTGAACTGTAATATTGTTGTATTTATGTTCATTGACACATGGACTCTAAGTTTGAACCATCAAACAATATGAATCAAGACCAGAACATAGAAATAATTGTGCTCAAAAGTAGTCTCTCGAAGCTGCTGGGCTTCTAAGGTAACCCAGAAAACCCAGAATTGATTCTGATAACAACATTGAAGGCCTGAATCTCTTTTTTATGTTGTAGTATAACTAAACTAAGTATTATAACTTGTAGAGTTGCATAAATACTATAATATGGATGCACAAGCTTGCCCAGAAACGTATTACGCTAAGAATCAAAGGCGGTCAAACAGGGCACCTTGAACACTGACTTGTCAGTGTTCTTGAGGCAAAGAACAGCTAAGGCGACAGAAATTGTTGCTAAAGGGCTTTAGTGACGATTTAATTATTTTTATTTTCTGAATTTTCGGAAAATACTTAAAAATAGAAAATAAATTATAAAAATTACTAAAAATGGTTTTAAAAATTATTTTAAATTATAAAAAATAATTTTTTAGAATTTGGAATATTTTTCATTAATATTTATAATTTTTTGAATATTAATGATATTTAATTTATTTAATTATTTTATTGAATAAATTAGAGAAAAATGATTTTAATTATATAAAAATCATTTTAAATAAGAATAAAGTGTTTAAAAATATTTTGAGTTATAAAATGTAACTTTTAATATTTTTAGAGAGTTTTCACTAATAATTTAATATTAATGATATTAGATTTATTTAATTATTTTATTAAATAAATAAGTTAAAAATGATTTTTACTATACCAAAAATGGCCTATAGCGAAGGAAATTTTGTGAAGGAACTTATTCCTTCACATGAGGAGTTATTTACCGAAGGAACAGTGAAGGAAAAAAATATAGTGACAATATAGTTATTAGCGAAAGAAACATCTTTCATAATTTATATTTTTTTCTCGCAAAATTAGAGCGATAGAAAGATTTTTGGAGCCAATTTATGATGAAAATTTGCGAGAAAAACATCTATTTAGTGAAGGAATTATTACTCACTATATATCATTATTCAAAAGTTTTCTGTGAGAGATAAAATTGATCGCTATCTTGTTCTAAATATTTTTTTTTGAATTAATTGTAGTGAATATAAATACCTTAAATTATTTATAATAATAAATTTAATTTTAATAAAATTTTTTAAATAATTTACAATATCAACTATTTATTTTAATAAACTATAAAATAAATACACTTTCTCCATCTCACTTCACTCTGTCGTGTTATTTGGCCCTTTCTCTCTCTCTAAATTTCGTATCCCTCACCATACAATCAATCGACCACCATCTGCAATCAATCGACCACCAGCCCCCTCCTGACAAAAGAGCATGAGGTAGTCGATGAAAAGAATTCCACAAAGCTCAATCCCCCCACCACTTCTCCACCAGCTGCACCGGCCGCTGTTGTCGGTGGAGCCACCTACGGCTGGACGGCGGTGGATTACCGGCGTTGAGTTAGGGGAGCGTGGTCGGGGAGCCGTTGGGTAGAACACATTGGGATTAGAGCCTCTTTGCATGTCTCGGCCGCAACGATGAGTTCTGCAGCAGCGATCTTGAAGTTTGTAAGTTTCTTTGTACCTAATGTATACATATACCTAATATCGTATATTATGTGACTGATATGTGGTACAAGCTAAGTCTCTTTGTGACTGATATCGATGAGTTCACAATCTTGATATCGTATAACATGTCCAAGAGCTATTAAATATTGAACGAAAATTGGGAAGGGATATTGGGGTTTTATGGGTTTTTGAAATAACTCAGTTTATTGATTTATATTGAATGAGCTAATCTTTATCTATCTGGTGCGGAGAGGAACCCATAACTTAAATTTTGATTTTTTTTAAGTCACGTCAAGTTTAAATTGTTCACAATTTTATGGTTAATGGTATAAGTAGATTAAATCTGTCAGTAATTCTGGTAATTAAGTTTTTTGGCTATTATTAATCTTAAATTTGTTTTCTGAAGGTGTATTGGACAAATAGGTGACTATTTCATAAATATAAGGTCATTATGAACTTTTTGAAGTGAATTTGAGACATTTTCAAACTAAAAATTGACATAGATTTATTTAATTTTAGTCAACACAAGCTAGCTCCTTAAAAGTGCAGTACAAGCTAAGTCTCTTTGTTATGTGACTGATAGACGTTGCAAAATTGTGAAGATGCTTTGTCTGTATTTTTTGATAGGATTTGATAAATAGTTTATATATCAATCCATCATGCAGGAGGAGGAAGGTAAACAAGAAAAAATCTAGGCAGGCACCAGGAAGGTAAATGTTAGCAACGTGTGAATTGTATTTATCAGTCCTACCCTGGGCTTCAATATCAAGACCATCACATACTAATTCAAGCCAGAACTTCCTTAAAGTCACTCCCTTTATGTCTTACTAATTCTAGTTCATGCAGTTAAGGGAAGCCACAATCTCTCATTCCCCTTCAGTGGTTCCTCAGTTGTTAGGACTCTTCCCATGTCCAGTGGAGATCTTGGATAGAAGCTTTGATCATGTGAAGGTTTGAAAGAGTAATGTATAGAGAGTAATACATTTTTTTTTATAACTGCAATAATTTTATAACACTGGAGTTTATTTGTTGAAGTATAGGTTGCTGCCAATATCATTGAAGGATACATAATTTTGGATGGGAATGAATTTCTCAGGCTTCATGCTTCTAGTGTTGCCAAACTTTTAGATTTGGTTGTTGAAGGTATCAATGATAAAGGACTGCTTTCAGTTCTTCCAATCATTGATCTTCTAATTCATGTATTTTTTTACAGTCATACAATGGAAATTCGCTTAGAGAAAACACTCCACAACCCCCCTTTTGACCCTATCCATTGTTATATCGTTTGATTTAAGCCAATGGAAAAGTCCGCCTTTCTGCATTCTTCCTAACATTTGAATATATAATATGCGGTGAAATAATTTCATTTTGGTAATTTTCAGTGGCTCAGTTCTTTAGAATGCTTAATGATTTAGTCATTTCTCGAAACATCTGTCTTCTTTTGTATTTTGGAGTGCTAAGAATGGATTCAGAGCAGTGGGCCTTCATTGATGTTAAAGACCAAATTGTTTATTTGCTTCTGTTGTGTGGCAGAACAACTCCCTATCATTTTTCTGAAGATTTACTCTAAAAGCTTAAATCAGTCTCTTTGATTGTATCCTGCTTGATGTACCTATATTTGTGTATTTGTATTTGTTAAATAATAATTCTAGAAAGTTCCGACTTATTTTCATTACAATTGCAACTCTGAATATGTTGCAGCATAGGGAAGAGCTGTTTTACTTTTCCTTGTATTGAACATGCAGACAAATTCCTGGAAGATTTTATAAAACAGAGTTTGTTCCCTCTTGCTTTGCCCATAACTCAAGACTCTCTAAAGTCATGTATCTATTTTTATCTCTTCCGACTTGAGGTAAGCTGGACTTCTCGCCTTTGTTACTGATTTTATGCATTAATTTTTCCCCTGTTCAAGATTAAAATTTGAGTAAAGTGTATTTTATTAGTTTTCCTTTTCATTTTCTTTTCAAAGATTTCTTGGTGTACCTTTTTTACATATAATTTATTTTAGTGTCTAGCAAGTTCCTAGTTAAGGTTCGGCTTCGGCATCCTATTGATTATTGAACTCATTTGTTTCTGTTTCCTGGCTTCATTTTAGAGAAATGGGTTTGTCACCTGTATTGACTGCACATGTGCATTTGATGAAAACTGCATTGCTCCATGATTAACAAGTTTCCAACTGAAATAGTTAACCTAAACCTGAATACATAATATGCGTCATAATTCTACCATATATGCCGTAATTGACTCAATTCCAGGAGGTTTTGCAAAGAGAATATACATTTTATTTATTTTGTTCGACATGTTTCTCACAATATTTATATCTATCCTCTTTGTTTAATGTTATTCTGTTTTGTCCTACACATTGGCGTGTAGAAGTATGGGATCGGTTAATTATTACTTTTCTTAGCCTTAAAATTTGACACGGCATTAAACTTTTTGTCCTATTATTATATTTTTTTTCTTTCCTTTTATCTGTTATGCATTCTGTTTTTCTGAGGTATATATATATCTGTTATGAATTCTGTTTCAGGATCTTGCAAATTGTTTACTGCATTTTTTTTGTGTGGCAACTTATTATGGAATAACAAGGTTTGAAATGAACATTCTGCAGTATCTGTGGAGAAGGTTCTCACAATAGTTTATCAACCGCAATCAGTTTTCCGAATTCGTCCACTTAATCTGTTCGTGTCAATGTAGATGTTGGTTTTGCCAGTTACTTCTGTTGTGCCTTACATTAGTTGAAACTTGATATTTGGTTTAACGCTATAAAAAATCAAATTCATTGTGCTGTGCAAGAACAGATGGAGAACCATGCTACGACAACAGTAGGTAATCCTACTACCTTCAAGGGGCTACCAGTAAAATCAGAGCAACCTCCTTTATGGACTGGCGCATATCCTAATTTATTCCCTGGCTATGAGGTAAATTAGTCAAACTTGTAACAACAACAACATGCATCCGAGACGTCAAAAAAATCATTACTAAACATATCATTCTTAAGAAATAGATTGCAAGTTCATGCCATAATGATTTCATATCTCAAAAAAATTTGGAAATGAAATCATTGTTGGAGTTAAAGGTACAGGAATACAATTACTAGGCATTCATGGCAAAGCTGATAATGGGGCTAATATATAATAGAAACGTGTCTGTGTTGTGTAGAAGTTATTGCCCTCAGACTAAGGTCCAAATCAAATTAGGTTGCTAGTATAAACGCTAGGTTACATCAGATCAAAATAGATTAGATTAACGTTAAACACAATTTATTATATGGCCCATATGTCCATGACATGATCATGTTTATTGCCACAATTCTTATATTTGTATAAAACAATTTTGCTTCACAGGATGGTGCTCCATTGTGGTGCATTGGCTTTCAAAAAGATCAAAATCAAGGGACATCAATTCTTGGAGGTTGGTGATATTATTACAGTGGCAAAAATTTGCTGTAAATTTATTTTATGTATAATGCAACTTGCTCTGACTGCAATGTCTATTAAGCAGTATTACAACTTGTGACTGGAACTAGATATCTAAACCACGATTTCAGTAGAGTTGTAGAAAAAGTTTCTTGTACTGATGCAGTTGGTTGAATATACCTTTAATTTTCTTAATATCAGGTAAAGCTAAAGGTGTTCTCTATGAAGATGATGGTGATGGATATTGATAATATTTCAATCTCCATGAAAGATAATCCTCAGTTTTCTATATAAATTAGTATTTCCAGTCTTAAAACATTATTATGAGAATTCAACAATACATAGTTTCTTTTGCTCACCATCATATGTTGGGTAAAAAATAAGTTCGTTCAATTTTTTTTTATATTGTTTATGATGGTGTGATGGTGAGACTTGAGAGCCTATGCATTGTCAGTATAAAGAATCATGCGAAATGATTCTGTTTTAATCTTTTTTTGTTTTCTTTCTCTACCTTTTTGGTGCTTCTTTTAATGTTTTATTTAACCATCCAGGTGAACATTAACAAGCAGAAAAAAGATGTCATAACCCAAAACTATTTGATCAAACACATCATACCTATTTTTGCATAGATTATAATAGTAACAATCATATTGGATCATCCAGAAAGAATTGCATGACAATAAATGCAGGATGGAGGCAGTATTTCTTTAGTGGGAATACATTTGATTAGTTTGAATGTAAATCTGTAGAATCTATGGTGTGCTAACCATTTTGTTGTAGTTAGACCATAAAAAATTGTTTTCTCTGGCAATTGTATTTGTACTTTTCAATCTTGCAATATAACTCCCCTTCCTGTTATAGGTTTCAGATGGCGATCACATTGACAGATTATTATCCTGCCTGTATATAGCCCTTCCTCTTTTTAAGGTATTAAATTTATTTGTGATTGATATTGTCTTGGTGTATTGTGTTGTGTTTGTGTGATTCATGTATTTAACCGAGTTCTATTTTTTACTAGAGGGGTGCATCAAGCAGCAAGTTCATCAACTATTTGATCAAACACATCATACCTGTTTTTGACATGGTAATGCTTATTTCACACTGTAACCAATCTGATCCATTTTAATTTTCTGACTATATTTGTAGCTCCATAGTAATTATATTTAAATACAGTTTACTGAACATGACAGATTTTCTAATTTAATTTAATGAATGTAGTTTATCTGTAGCTTGGTTCAGAGTTTTCTCAATAACATTTGTTACATTTGGAATTTCATCAAATAATGTCTCAGGTCCAAGATCAGTTATCATCACCTTTATACTTTTTCTTTTTATCAAATGTATAATATGTTCCTGTAGTTTGGTAAGTTAATTTAATATGCTTCTTGTTGAATAGTTGAACTGCACATTATTTGGTTGCTCAAGCAGTATCTGTTGAGGTTTGGGTGGGTTATTCTGGTTAATGTCTTTTTGAGACCTCATTAGATCATGTTGTTCCAATTCTATTTTCCCGTATCTCTCTTTCTTGTTTTAATTACTAAGTTTGAATGATCTAATATGATTTGTATGTTTACTCCTTTCAGTTTCCTGAAGAAAGGAAAGGGGACTTGCTCAAAAACCTTGCAGAATGTTCACATCATGTAGCGCCACAGGAATGCCGTCAGCTTCTTCCATCTGTTGTTCAACTTCTAAAGGTATCTCGTACATAAAGGCTGTTTGATTATTTAATACGGAATACTGTAAGTACATCATTGAACAAGTTTTGTCTCAACTAATTGAGCAACTATTTACTCGCAGTTAACCACAATGCTATTGGTGCCAATAGTTTATGCGCATTCCTCAATATTCATATTTTCTGTCATGTATAAAACCTTTACCTATTAGCTAAACAGCTTCTAACTACATGCTTTGGAAACCCTTGTCTGTTGTCTATCTTGAAAATATTGATAAAAGTGATCCGCAGGTTCAGAATAGCTTGTCATATGCTGTGAGGACTGGTAGATTATCAGATTCACATGGAAGAGAAGTTAGCATTGGTAACACAGTTTTTGTCACAACTTCAAGATTTATGGAGGGAAACAAAAATTTCTCTTCTACAAAGGAAACTACCAACTATTCAGAGGAAAATATAGTCGGCGCCAAGGGATGGCCAATCCAATTACTAATGGGATTTGATCTCGGGGACAATGTCACAACCCAAAACTCAAGGGTGCTAAATATCACAAGAAATGGTAGCACTTCTCCGGTCTTCATGAACAAAAGAAAGCTAATTGCCACTGATGGAACTTTGAGACAGCATCAAACCTTGGAAGTGAAGAAGCGAGCCCACACAGCATCAAAAATATCCTTAATTTGAACCTTACAGCTGAAGACAGTGAAACAAGCAAGGTTGAGAATTCAGATAGCGATCCAATCTCTGAAAACTAAGGCATGGTTGGAAGATTTCCTCGGACAGTTGGATGAAACAATGATTTTCAAGCCTTTTAATTTTGATGCAGTTGCAGAGAAAAAACTTAAGGAAATCACTCCGTACTTCCATAAGATTGTTGGCTCAGAGTGTTAATTAGAGATTGATTCAAAAGTGATGGAGCAGATTCTTGTGGCTGCATGTTTATCAGACGACAGCAGCAAAGTGGACGATTGGGTTAACCAGGTTCCCGCTCTGTTGTAAAACTTGTAACCTGCAAAGATCAAGAACAATCACCGGGACTTTTTCTTCCAGCTAGAATTATATTGAACTAGTGATCTCATATGCCTTTTCTCTTGTACTCCTTGTATTGTAGCGTTGGCATTTAACAACCGTTGTTTAACTTGTAAATCCCAGCTTTTATTGGGTTGTTTCAGGTGTAGACAGACGTAAAAATTAATTATAATTTCAAATGAATTTTTATTATTTAGCAATTAATTTGAAAATCAATTATAATTTCAAATGAATTTTTATTATTTAGCAATTAATTTTTTATTTATAAATTTATAATTTGTGAAGGATTATTTTCCTCACTAATTTGAAAATACATTCTCAATTTATAATTAGTGAAGAAAAATTTTCTATCGTTAAATAAATTTGTTCTTCACAATATATTATTTGTGAGGGAATAAAGTTATTCACTAATTTTAAATAGTCCTTAAAATATTATTTGTGAAGGAAATTAATCTTTCATTAAATAACAATATTCCATTACTAAATACAATTTGTGAATAAAAATGTTATTCACAATATATCCTTCACAAAAAATATTTAGTTACTACTTAGCGAAAGATACCCAATTGCGAGGAGGTCAAATGCGAGCACTCGTGTGAAGGAAATATTTCTTCGCAATAAATCACTTGTGAGTGATATAGGGCCTCTAATGAAGGATTTGTCCTTCACCAGAGGCCATTATTCATGGTATCTGAATTTCCTTAGATGGCTCTCATGCCTACAAGGAGTTCCGCGCTGCTATGTACCTTATTTTCTTATGTTTCCCATCTCAAAAATAATAAAATCAATGCAGCCGAATACATAATAAAAATGAAAGTATCAAATGCCTCAATTACTATTGAGCATAACGTTTTGAAAAATCTGTTTTACAAAACATCATTGCTATATCTTGTTAAAATTGATCTTTTATACAAAAGTCAAACACTTTGTATATAGGTGCAAACGAGGCATATCATTACTTCCAGATAACTGTACAACACACACACATTCAGATAAAAATTTAAATTAAAAAGTGGCGGTAACCATGTTGTCACGGAAGTCGGGGGATGCCTAACACTTTGTGATAACCCGAGATTTCGAATAATCCAAATTTTACGAATAATTTTTTAATTTATTAATATTAACTGTTAATATTATAATGTGTATCTGCGATACGAGTCTCGAGAATTAGTCAATTGGTGTATTGACTGAGAAATTTGAGTAGAGTTTTACTTAACAGCTTTAGAAACCCTAACCCTAATTCCTGGATAGGGATTCAATAGAAAATATAATCAAAATAATTATATTGATAAGTACGTGTTTGAACCGTATAGAGATTTTGATCAAATGATTAATCGGATAGGGTTTAAAATTTATAAACCTTAATAAGAGATTAAAAACCCTAATCTCAGGATTAAAAACCCTAACGTGCAGTTGGAAACCTTAATTGTATGCCGAGAAACCTTAATTCTAAATTCGGGATTCCTAAACCCTAATTAGAAAACCCTAATCCTAATTGATAAGCTTAATTTGTTTATTAAACGTTGATGTGATTATGAAACCCTAATTTAATTAAGAAACCCTAATTATAATTTAGAAATTTTAAAATTTCTAATTAAAACCCTAATTTGGAAATTTTGGAAACTAAAGTTTTAAAATCTAAGGGTTAGAACCTTAGGGTTAAACCCTAAGGATTAAACCCTAATGATTTCGACAATTGACAATCAAGCCATAAAAATTGCATGTACATTGACCAAAGTGCCCTTTTCACTTTCTTTAATGGGTAACTTGTAAAAATACCAAGACCTTTAGTAGTTCACCAACTATGTTGACTTAGTAAATCAAAATATCATCAAATCAGCCTCCACATGACAACATCAGATCTTGCATTATATCATAATATATATATATATATATATATATAGATAAAGAAAGAGAAAGTGTGCAAAATTGGGTTTTATTCACTCAAGCTCTCACATACTCTCTCTCACTAAGACCTCCAAATTATTCAAGTGTTTCAGTCACAAAACACCTCTCTTAAACACCAATATCAGATAAGGAGAACTAAGATCAAAGCTTTGCATTAGAAAGGTATAAACCCTAGCTAGCCCTTTGATCTTGTATGCTTGTAAAAAAAAATTTAAGTGTTTAATCAGGTGTTATATGATGTTTTTAGATGCTCTATGTTGATCCATCATGGATCCATAGCATCAAAATGCTTTAAAAAGATGATTTTTCAAAACTATTCTTGAGCTATAAAGGTGGTCTGACAACCAAATGTCAGAAGCCACAGATCATTCTCTGTTAATGATCTTTGGTGTTTTATGTTTTGAAGTTGTAGTATGCCATGAGTACTTTATTCTGGATCTGGAATCTCAGTCGTTGAATGTCTAGATTTCAAGTTATAATCGGTCAAAGTCGGTTGACCGACCATGACCAAGTACAATCTGGGTAACCCAGAAATGCTAAACCAGCGTCTGACAAGTTTTTGTAACACCTTGATCTGTCAGTGTTTAGGTTATTTGTTGATGTTGTTGTAATCAGTTGGTAGTCCTTCATGTGTACTTTATATTTATGGCCTTAGATCGTGTAAGCTATCAACAGATCGAATGTAGCAAGTGGTCAAAGTAGCCTACTCGACCATGATAACTGTTTTCTGGAATTTCCAGAAAACCAGATGAACAACCCTCTGACATGGTTTGACCAGGTCATATATTGTGATTCTATTGTTGAACTGTAATATTGTTGTATTTATGTTCATTAACACATGGACTCTAAGTTTGAACCATCAAACAATATGAATCAAGACCAGAACATAGAAATAATTGAGCTCAAAAGTAGTCCCTCGAAGCTGCTTGGTTTCTGGGTTACCCAGAAAACCCAGAATTGGTTTTGACAACAACATTGAAGTCCTGAATCTCTTTTTATGTTGTAGTATAACCAAACTAAGTATTGTAACTTGTAGAGTTGCATAAATACTATAATATGGATGCACAAGCTTGCCCAAAAACGTATTACGCTAAGAATTAAAGGCGGTCAAACAGGGCACCTTGAACACTGACTTGTCAGTGTTCTTGAGGCAAAGAACACCTAAGACGACAAAAAGTGTTGCTAAAGGGCTTTAGCGACGGTTTAATTATTTTTATTTTCTGAATTTCCGAAAAATACTTAAAAATAGAAAATAAATTATAAAAATTACTAAAAATAGTTTTAAAAATTATTTTAAATTATGAAAAATAATTTTTGAGAATTTAGAATATTTTTCATTAATATTTATAATTATTTGAATATTAATTGTATTTAATTTATTTAATTATTTTATTGAATAAATTAGAGAAAAATGATTTTAATTATATAAAAATTATTTTAAATAAGAATAAAGTGTTTAAAAATATTTTGAGTTATAAAAAGTAACTTTTAATATATTTAGAGAGTTTTCACTAATAATTTTATATTAATGATATTAGATTTATTTAATTATTTTATTAAATAAATAAGTTAAAAATTATTTTATTGATTTAAAAATCATTTTAAATGAGAATAAAGTGTTAGAAAATATTTTGAAGTATAAAATATAATTTTCAATAGTTTTTGTAGAATTCTCATTAATAAATAAATATTAATGATATTAGATTTATTTAATTATTAAATTAAATAAATGATAAAAAATGATTTTATTAATTTAAAAATCATTTAAAAATGAGAAAAATAATTTAAAAATATTTTAAGTTCTAATTAATAACTTTTAATATTAGGATAGTAATTTCATTAATATTAAAATATTAATGGTGATGGTTTAGAAATGATTTTAATTAATTTAAAAATCATTTAAGTAGAATATTGATGATTTAAAAATATTTTAAGTTATTAATAATAACTTTAATATTTTGACAAGTATAACATTAATATTTTTATATTATTAAATATTAATGATGATAAGATTATTTGATAATTAAATCATTTAAAAATGATTAATTGTTTGAAAAATTATTATAAATTATAATAATTGTTTATAAATTATTAAAAGCTTTCGAAAAATATTATAAATGATATATGACTTATCTAATGTAATATTGAAACTTTGAAACCAAATTTGCATGACAATAACTGTGTTAATTATCCGATAGGGTGACCAGAACACCGAGATGAGACCGAAGTCCAACCAGACCGAACTAGTTAGATTTGATAAGTATTTATATAGGTTGTAAACACTGATGTGGCTATGTGGTAATGTGCCTAGGAAAAGGTTTGACTGTAAATTACAGTGTTATGTGTTATAAATTATTGTGCTAATTGTGAGACCGATATTATTTGTTATAGGTCATATGAACGCAGATAAGTATTTTGTGTAGCTGTAATCAGCGGAGAAGGCAAGTTTCCTAACTCAACCTTGTGTTAATACTTTTTAAATAATATAGTGGTTAATTATTTTTAATTATACCACGTCCAAGAATTTATTGTTGATTATTTGCAGTTAGTGCATGTTTAATAATTCAAATTGAATTGCTGATTCTAAAATATACTTAAAGAATAACGAGTGTTAGATATATACATCCGTAGAAGTTACTATTGACAGTACAAATAATTCCTGTTTATTATCGAATTATGTTGAGAAATGTCTTAGCTAATTATTCTGGCGAGACGAACATTTGTTTGAACTTGATAGATTCGAGAAAAGAATTCAATTATTATTGATAGATCGATGCCAATTATTTTGGCTAGATCGAGAAGTAAATAGAAATTGAAATCATAGTATTTCGTTGTTATAAATCAAATCTTGATTTTGAGACTGAGAAGAACAACCTTTTATATAAACGAAACATTTTATTGGTCGTATATTCGTCCTTTGCGCGCAATTAAGTATTATGCATAATATAGGCTATAATAAAGCTGATCACTTTATATACTTGCAGAGGGGTATGATTTAATCTTTATGGTTATCTGATACACCTGGGTATATCAAAGTCAAATCTTTGATAGTTACTCGAGAAGAGAAGTTCAAGATCCAAAGGATTGCTCAGCATAAATCCGGAAAACATTCCACTTTGCTATTTTGTAGAATTAATTCTTGATTATTCATTTGAATATCATAGAAAACCTTGAACGCGTTGTACTCTTTCATATTAAGATTATTGTTGCATAGAATGCGAGAAGACTTGTTATTTATTCATATACATTTACTGTATGTCTTAACTTGCGGGGCAAACTTGTTGCTCACCCTTGCTAAATAAAACCTTTCAGCTAGGGACGAAGTTGCAGAAGGTGATGTGAAGAAGAACAAAGGAAAAGGCATAGTGATAAATTAGTATAATGAACATTATTACTATTATGTTGTATTGTAAATCCTTTTTGTATATCTAAGAGGTATGTTTGTAATATTAAGGTTAGCGGACCTGGGACTAATGTATTAATATCATATGTTAATGTGATATATATATATATATATATATATATATATTACTATTTCTATATGAATGGGTAGTTAGATGTTATTATATTGTGGATCGTGAACACCAAACTCGGGGGTCAGGTAACCCGAATTTGGGGGTGTCACACACCTTCCCTCCGCTTAATTAAGCCCCCGAACCCTAATGAATTTCGGTTTTGCAGACCAGTTAAATAGTGTCACATCACCAGGTCAATGTAAAAACCATTTCTCGGTTGAGTTAGTGCAACCATTTAAAAATACCAATTGGCGACTCTTATAGTCAAATCGTCGAGATATACATGTCGGACCTTTTCAAACTTATTTTTTCAAACAAATCTCACCTAACATGAGAACACCAAAAGAAAAGAACAGAAAGGGACAAATAAAAATCCTGTCATCGACAAAAAGCATTAAATATTTCTTCACCCAAAAGAAATTTAACATGCGGCAATGACGTTGGCTTGTGTTGTTGAAAGATTACGACCATACTATCCAATATCATCCTAGAAAGGTGAACGTCATAGCTGACGCGTTGAGTAAGAGATCATATACGGGTACGAGTGCGATATTGTCAACATAAAGGCCCATTTTGTATAACCTACAAAGGATGAAGATAGAGTTAAAGAATTTAAGAACCCGCGTGAAGATGACAAATATATGAGTAGAACCGAGTTTAATCGATAAAGTTAAATTTGCTCAAGCTATAGACCCGGAGCTGATTAATATGAAGAAAAAAGTACAAGAACGTGATGTTTTAGAAGAAAAATTGACGAAGAATGAATACTTCGAGTCAACTCTAGACTTTGTGTTCCTATCGACTCTAATTTAAAGTATAAAATCATGATGGAGGCACACAACACATCATTTGTAATCCATCTTAAAAGTACCAAAATGTATCGTGATCTTCGACATACATTTTGGTGGAGAAATATAAAGAGAGAGGTCGCAGAGTTTATCTCAAGGTGCCTAACTTGTCAACGTGTCAATGCGGAGCATCAAGTGCCAAAGGGTCCATTGCAACCACTTGAGATTCTAGAATGGAAGTGAGAACGCATCAACATTAATTTCGTAACAAGTCTTTCCAAGGTTTCTCAAGGCTTAGACACAATTTAGGTCATTATAGATAGATTGACCAAGTCTGCTCATTTCTTACCTATACGAGAAAACTATTCACTCGAACGTCTTGCTCGTATATACATAAATGAGATTATAAGACTGAATGGTATGCCAGTATCCATAATTTCTGTTCGAGACCCTAGATTCACTTCACGATTTTGTGTTAGCTTGTAGAAAGCTATGGGCATTGAGTTACGATTCAGTTCTACATATCATCCTCAAACGTACGGGCAATCGAAAAGGACTATTCAAACTCTTAAAGATCTATTAAGACTTTGTGTACTATACTTTAAAGGAAGTTGGGACAAGTACTTACCATTGGTGAAATTTTCCTACAACAAGAGTTATCAGTCAAGTATAGGCATGGCTCCATTCGAGGCGTTGTACGGACGAAAGTGTCGTTCTTCAGTATGCTAAGACAAGGTGAGTGAAGCAACATTGTTAGGACCAGAATTGGTATGTATGACTACGAAAAAGATTCAAATGATCTGGTAACGGATAGAAACGGCACAAGATCGACAAAAGATTTATGTTGATCTTCATCGAAGGGACGTAGAATTCAATGTCGGAGACCACGCATTGCTACATGTTTCTCCATGGAAAGGAGTTATAAGATTCCGAAAGAGAGGAAAGATCATCCCTCGATTTATCGGTCCATTTGAAATTCTCAATCGAGTAGGAGCTGTGGCTTATAGACTCTCCTTACCGCCAAACATGTCTCGTGTTCATAACATTTTTTACATATCCATGCTACGTAAATATGTGGAACACCCAAACCCCATTATTGAATTCAAACTAGATGAGATAGCAGAAGATTTAACGTATGAGGAGGTACATGTCAAGATCTTGAATAAGAAGGAACATGTTCTACGCTCAAAGGTTATACCTCAAGTTAAAGTTTTAAAACCATGATATTGAGGAAATGACCTGAGAGTTAGAATCTAAAATGAAAGTAAGGTATCCTCACCTCTTTGAAATACCAGGTACGTAAATCAATTTCGATGTCAAAATTTATAAGGAGGGGAGGTTGTAAGACCCCAACTTTTTATGAATAAGATTTGATTTTGTTTATATATTATTCTAAATAGTAAGGTGTTGATTTATTAAATGTTATAGTTATGGGTGATATGTGAAAATTATATAAAGTAAACAGTTGTCAGAAAATATTCATTTTGTCGGGGAATATTTGTACGAAGACTCAATCATTAGTGGGTCCCACAATAGAATAACTATCGGATATAAAAATCGACAAAAATAACCTTTTTATAAAATAATGGCAAAACTTTTACCATTAACTGTTGTAATACCTAGTGATAAAGGCATAGCAACACGTGGTACTCCATAGTAGCACACAGTATTGCACAGTATTTCTGATTATTGGTTCAATAATTGCATAGTATTTCATATTATTGATTCACTAAATAATTTCACAGTAGTAATTGCATAGTATTTCATATTATTAACTAAATAATTGTTATAATGATAATTGCATAGTATTTCATATTATTAATTCACTAATTGTCACAGTAACAATTGCATAGTATTCCACGTCATTAAATTAATAATTATCACGACATAGTAACTCATATTATTTGAAAGGATATTATTATTTAGCACTATTGGCAATGTCTAGAAGTTCTGTCGTGGAAAGGGGTTAGTTTATATAATTGTGAGCCAATAAGAAGAAATCCTTATCGGAAAGCCCTCTCTTTCATGAGAACGATCTGGTTGTCAGTATTGTGAGTCTATAATATCAATAGTGAATAATATTGAAGGATTAAAAAGCGTTGATTAAGTATGTGATGCGTAGCATAACCAATAGTAAGAAGTTGTTGACACTCAAAGGAATTAAAGGTGATATGTGGTATTTTGTAAGCTTGGCTTATTCTATGGGACCCATAGGTCATCATCTAAGAGTTACTTTCGCCAATAGTACTTGCCTTTACCTGACATCAAACCACTTGCCTTTTCACATTACAGGTGTCAACCCACTTTCCTTTTCACATTGCAGGCGCCTAACCACTTGCCTTTTCACATTACCAGGCGTCAAACCACTTGCCTCTTCATATTGCAAGGGCCAAGCTATAATTCTTTTATAAATAGAAGCTCATTTCTTCCTTCTTTCTCACCAATTCACTAAGAAAAGAAACTCACAAGAGAAAGTTAGAGAGAGAATAAGAAAGAAGAAGATTATTTGAGAAGCAAGCACACACCAAAAACACAAAGTTTTGCTACTACAGTATTGTAGTATCTAGTCTTTTATTAAGGTAAGGGATGTTATTTCTTTCAATACGCTTAAGGAATATCATTTATTACATACTTGTATGTAATATCATTTGCTTTCATATTCGTACATGATATTACTTTATACTCATAAGGGTTTTCATTATATTCCTTATTAATCTGTGGGAATAACCTGTCTACGCGGATTACCGCATGCCTGGTAAATAACCCTTTGGATTCATCCTTTATTAAGTTGTGAAAATGATCTGTCCATGTGGATTACCGCATAACGAGTAAAAATTTATTTGCAGCATACTTCATATTATGTAAGTGCCTATTATTTCATTTCATATTCCTAAATCTAAACTTACTATGGTAAGTATTGCTTCTATAATTCCTGAAATGATTAAAAATTCCTTGAGGTTTGCGCTTCATCTAATATCATTTCGCTGGAATAGTGGTCTGAACTTTCTTATTAAATTTTAATATTTTCATGTTAGGGTACTATTCATCTAGGATACTATTCATATCAGAGTACTATTAATCAGGCTATTCATTCCAAAGTACTATTCACAACAAAATTAGTTCCTTTTTCTGTCTAAATTATCTTTGATATATGAATCTTATTCTTGAATTTGAATCTACGTTTTAATCATCATGTTTAAAATTTGGACATTCTCGAACTTTGGATAAATTGAATTATAAATCTCTAATATTTATCCTTGATCTCACTTGTATTTATTCTTTATATCATTGTCATCATCCTCATACTTGAATTGTGGTGAAGAGTTATCTTTGGCCCGTAATGCAAAGATGAACTGTTGATTGGTATGATTATGACCAGGAACTGTGTATTGGTATAATCATGACCTTTAATGTTATAAATAAAGGCTTGTGATGAAATTTCTCTTTGGCCGTAGTGAAAAGATGGACATGTGTTTGGCATGATCATGACCAATGGTGATACAAATGAATATCTTTGACCTTTAGTGCAAAGATAAATTATTTATTTAAAATAATTATTGATTGGTATTACAGAGATAAAAAAATTATGATGGACTCTTAAATCATAGAAGATAGTAGACATCATGTTCTACTTGATTCTTCTAATGGATTGTTATTTCAACTAGAGTTGTTGATTTAAAACTTATTGTCTATTATATTTTATTAAATTTTTCACTGTTGAGGACTAAGAATAATTTATTCTTCATTATCTTAGTCATAATATTCTTTACTGGGGTAGTTGAGCTCACCCTTTTCCTTTGTTTTCCATTGTTGTTCTCAAGAAATGAGAGTGTCACTGGGACTAGTTGGGGAGTGGAGTAATGATCTGAGATTATAGTCCTCATTATTCTGTAAAAATAGTGTGTCAATAATTGTAATAAGGACTTAATTTGAGTGTGGATATTGTCGTATTATATACGTTACAATATTTGTATTGAAATCCACAGTATATGTGTGTTGTCGTATTTTGCACGATAATTTAAGAGTTGTAATAGGGAAGTTTGTATTTGAATTATGTGGTATGTATTTGGCAACTCAAAATGGGTTTTGTGAACCTATTTTTGGGGCTTCACATATTATACCATGTTGTGAACAAATTTCAACAAAAGAAAATTAATATTCCCCACATCTATCACTTCTAACTATTTTGATCTTTTTATCAAGTTGGTTCTCAACCTCATTTTTTGTAATGTATAAACATTTCCAAAGCCTCATCTTTACTTCTCAATAAGTAAACATAACAATATTTTGTATAATTATCTATAAAAGTAAGAAAGTATTTCTTACCTCCTCTTGTTTGTATATACTTTAAATCATAGATATCAGTATGTATAAATTCAAGAGGTTTTGTACTTCTATCAATTGATTTAAAAGAAAATTTTTGAAGTTTTGCCTCAACGCAAATTTCACATTTATGATTATATTTAATCTCACATTTTGGCAAACATTCCATATTAATTAATCTACGTATAGTATTATATTTAACATATCCTAATCTACCATGCCATAAATTAGATGACTCAATCATATAAGTAGAAGATGTAATTTTATTAATATTGGAAGGTAAAATTGTCATTACATTCATTTTGAAGAGCCCATTTGTAAGACCCCAACTTTTTATGAATAAAAGTTTAATTTTCTCTAAATATTATTTTGAATAATAAGGTATTGATTTGATATAATGATATAGTTATGGGTGATATTTGCAAATTTTGTAAAGTAAGCAAGTTGTCATAAAATATTTGTTTGCTTGGAGAATATTCTTTTTGTCGGAAAATATTCATACGACGGTGCAATCATTAGTGGACCACATAACGGAATAACTGTTAGATATAGAAAGCGACAGAAATAATCTTTTTATAAAAATAACGGCAAAACTTTTATCGTTAAGCTGTTGAAATACCTGGAGATAAAAGTACAGTAATACGCGTTATTACACAGTAGCACACAGTGTTGCACAGTATCTCTGATTATTGATTCTTACATAAGAAATAACTCAGTATCAATAATTGTCATAGTAGTTGTTGCATAGTATCTCATATCATTGATTCAATAATTGTTACAGTAACATCTGCACAATATTTTATATTATTTGAATAATATTATTAGTTAGCATTATTAGTAATGTCTAGAAAGTTCTGTCGAGGAAAGGGGTTAGGTTATATAATTGCGTGCCAATAAAGATAAATCCTTATCGGAAAGCCCCCTCTTTCCTGAGAATGATCTGGTTATCAATATTATGAGCTTATAATATTAATTGTGAATAATTATGTGGTGGATATTGATTCAATTTTGATATAAATGAAGGAATTTAGCATGAAACATTTGTTGAAAGTTTGGCATATTTTTCTATGGAATCACAATTATCTTCTCCAATAAAATATTCATTCAAATATATTATAATTTTTTAATATATATATATATATATATATATATATATATATATATATATATATATATATATATATATAAGCATGTGATAAAAAGGACGGAGGTGAGCAAATTGTATTTGAATGCTTTGTTTTCAAAAGTAGTATAACCCTTGTCCTTTTTTTTCCCAAGTTGGTTGGTTGAGAATTTCTCCTGCAAACCATGTTTTCTAAAGATGTGGGCCTCAACCAATAAGAAATGAGGAAGTTAGGCATTGAAAGAAAAAAAAAGTTAGGCATAAAAGAAAAAAAGTTAGGCATATTAAATTATTTTCTTCTGTCGTGCTGCACTATAAAAGGGGGTTAACCCTCCATCCTAAACACACCAAAAATTATAAGCATTCCTAATATAATATTGTGAGTATTTCTTTTGAGTATAAGAATACTTTGAGTATAGATTATAGTGCAAGATTTTCTCAGGATAATATTTGTTATACTTGTAACGCCCCAGAAAATTGAACATTTTGTAATTTCTTTTAATAATGAATAAAATAATATTATTTATTATTATTGCGTGTTGAGAAGATGGATGTCGTTCTATAACCTAGAAACGTCGTAACGTCGTAGTATTTTATCTACGTGGGAGAATTAAAGTGTTTGAATTTCTAAAACGAAAATAAAAGTTTTCTGAGAAATTTTCTGAAAAAAACACTATTCATCAATTTCTGCTCGAGAATTATTTTTGAACTTCCGAGAAATACGTAATGTTATAATATCAAGATGATATCGATTATGTAATAATAATCTAATTATGGAAAATGAAATATTTCGCATGCGTACCTAATTTGAGATAGTTAGGTTATTAAGCGTTAAAAGAAGGAAGTTGTGATCATATAATGTGTAAACATTATATGGAGTAAGGAAGGTAGGTATAATATGACGTATTGTATTATTATGTACGAAGAATGAAATAAGGTATATTTCGAATTAATATACGAGATAGTATATGAGAATTATACGTAGGATATGTATGTTAGGTTATTGAATTTAAGGTAATGGACTGGTGGGATTTCTAGTTTATTGATAGAAGCCCAAGTGTATGATTATCACAAGTCCAATCTATTGTAACTCAAGCCCAATAGGAAAGTAGTTGGACTAATTAACCAAGCCCAAGGTGAAGTCTTGACCCATGGGTCAAACCAAGTGAGGAAGTGGGTAGTCTTGATGGGCAAGGATTAAGTGTGATGACCAAGTGTTGTGGTGAGCAAGTAAAAGAAGTGGCTAGCAAGAAGACTTGAAGGTTAAGTTGTGAATAGTAAGGAGGTGGAATGAGGAGGTGGAATGAGGAGGTGGGATTGATTATTGTCCATTTTACCCCAAGCTTTGGTGGCCTATAAATACCAAGTTCATTTCATTTTGTTGGTTGTTTTTGTTATCATCCAAACACTTTCCTCTCAAGCATATAAGCTACTTATTTGGTAGAGAGAATAAGTCACTTAAAGCACTTATAAGCCACTTCAACCTTTGATAAGTTTCCAAAGCAAATAGAAGTCTTCAAGGGTAAGACTCATTTTCTTTTATCTATATCTTTTCTATGATAGGATTGATAGAGAAGGGGGATTGCTTGAGGATAACATGTAATAAGTTATAAGGAATGAACTTAAGCCGAATAAGTTGAATAAGCAACTTGAACCCTAATAAGTTGTTAAGATCATGAAGGACTTGTCATATGATGTTAGTATGTTGTTTATAACATGAGAACATTGATTGAAGGACTTAGATTGTTGGTAAGTCATGAGTATGAAGATTTCTAGTTCATAAGTTGAGAAAGTCAATGACTTATGGAAATAAGTCAAAACCTACTTTGTTATAAGTTGGTGTAGTAAATAAACTTGAAATGATTATATGTTGGTTAAAATCCACTTAGAACGCTTAGTATGGTTGATTTGACAAACTTCACACGATTAGACGATTAACGTCGAATTCGTGAAATTCTCGGAATAGAAGTCATATTTTGTATTGGAAGTCAGAAACGTTGGTTTTCGATGGAGACAAGTTATTATAGTCATTATAGAGTTGCGGACTCGAAAATGACCGGATTCTGACTCAGAACGAAGAAATGAGCGTTGAACGTTCACGAACGTTTATCGTTTTCGTTAAAATGGACTAATAGGTCAAATTTTAGCAAATGAAGTCAAATAGATAAAATTCTTGCATGAACGCATAGATTATGAAATTTGTGAACCGTAGGCTTTTGAACGGACCAATTCGGATTTAAAACGAAGAAGTTATGCGTCCGAGAAGTTAGCAAAATTTTCAAAAACTGCAAAATTTTCTGAGGACCAGAGTCCGCGCCGCGGCGCGACTCTAAGCCTTCTTGGCCGCGCCGCAGCGCGAGTCCGGATGATGGCACACTGCTAACTCGCGCCGCAGCGCGAGTCACAGACCAATTAGTGGCGCCGCGGCGCCAGTGCAAGGAAGAAGATAGAGAAAAAGGGTTCCAAGTGTAGAATGAAAGAGGGATTAATAGTAATGAATTGGGATGTAATCGCAACATAATTAAGACATTGTAAGGTGCTTGTAATACACTAATGCATGTTTATAATCAATCAAAGATGAGCGGGATATGAATGACGTAATGAAAGCCGAAACCCTTAATAACGAAACTAAGTTAGAATTACATTGAGATGAAGGGTAAGGTATAATAGAAATCATACCTGGTTAATTATGATCTAATATGGTACGTTATATGATTAAGAATTGTAGAATCATAGAGACTTAAAGTGTACGTGTATTAACCAGTAAGCAGACGCCAAAGGCAAGTATTCTAACCCTTGTTCCAGTTCAGTCTGGATATGCTTTGTAATTCATGTACTCTTTTACATGAAATCTAGAATGATGAAGTCCTAAGCCAATTCTTCCGGCTAGACTTATATTATGATTCTGTCAAGCATGATTGGTAAAATACCGAGTTATATTGGTATGGTTTTCAATCGAAGACCATACATGTTCAAATGTTTTTGTCGTTTAACGACAGGCACGTGAGGTTGCCACAATTAAACGTATACACGTTTAAAGAATGTAGTGTTGATCAACATAGAGTACTATGAGCTGATCACTCAGAAGTGCTCGTAAGATATGCCGGACTTACGGACTTAGTGCCGGGATGTCCTTTTCAAAAGAACTTATGTATGCTCATAATCTTGAGCCATAATTGTTATTCTACTGAATATTGATGGAAAAATGTTTTGAAGGAAATGAAGTGCTATTTTGAATCACCAATAGTACTTCGTAACTATTGTTCAGTTACTGGAGATATATTAGTTCTATGTTTCAAGCATGTTGTTTATTAGAATTATAGTACTTGCTGAGCTAGCCATGCTCACTCTTGCTTGAACCATATGAACACAGCTAAGATCGAGCGGACTAAAGGATCCGGCAAGGATAAAGGCAAGGCGAAGACGAAACCGTAGAATACTTATGTAATAGTATAGGAAGAATGTCGGTAATATATATTGATATTATGACAAGAACAAATGAAAGGGTTACAAAGAACCTGGGTAATGTAATATTATTTTGATATATATGGAGTTATATTAGTCCTCTTGTGACTATTTGAGGAAATGTGTGAATGAATGGTAGTACCGTGTAGCACCATTTATCGGGTTGGAAGAGACCCGAATTTGGGGGCGTCACAATACTATTCAGATTTAGTCTCCTACTATGGTAAAGGATATTATTTTATTTCAATAATCGTAAGGAATATCATTTTCTTTCATACTCCATATTGTGTAAGTGATATTATTTCATTTCATATTTTTAAATTTAAACTTACTATGGTAAGTATTACTTCTATAATTTCTGAAATGATTAGAAATTCCTTAAGGTTAGCACTTCATCTAATATCATTTCACTGGAATATTGGTCTAAACTTTCTTATTAAAGATTAAACTTTTCATGCCGGGATACTATTTATCTTGGGTACTATTCATACGATAATATTCATGATGAAATTTATATTTTTTTCTTTGTCCAAATTATCTTTGAAATATGAATCTTAAATATCATTCTTGAATTTTACTTCACAATTAGTTATCATGTTGACAATTAGGACATTCTTGAACTCTGGATAAATTGAATTATAAATCTCTAATATTTATCCTTGATCTCACTTGATTGATTCTTTATATCATTGTCATCATCCTCATGCTTATATTGCGTTGAAAGTCATCTTTGGCCCGTAGTGTAAAGATGGGTTGTTGATTGATATGATTATAACTAAAAATTGTGTATTGGTATAATCATGACCTTTAATATTACATATAAAAGTTTGTGGTGAAAGTCCTCTTTGGCCTGTAGTGCATAGATGGACGGGTGTTTAACATGATCATGACCACTGGTGATGCAAACGATTATCTTTGGCCCGTAGTACATAGACAATTCGTCGATTGGAAATAATTATTGATTGGTGTTACAGGGATAAAATATTGATGATGGACTTTTAAAGCATAGAAGATAGTAGACATCATACTCTACTTGACTCTTCTAATGGATTATTATTTCCGTTGCAGTTGTTGATCTAAAACTTATTATCTATTATATTCTATCAGATTTTTTTTTCTTGTTGAGGACTAAGGATAATTTCTTCTACATTATCTTAGTCATAATATTCTTTACTGGGCTACGTTAGCTCACCTTTTTCCTTTTGGTTCCATTATTCTTCTCAGGAGGCGAGAATGTAGCTGAGACTAGTTGGGGAGTGTAGTAATGGTCCAAAATGGTTATTATAGTAGTCCTTACTATTTTGTAAAATAGTGTGACAATAATTATAATGAGGACTTTATTTGAGTTTGGATATTGTCTACTAGACAATATTTGTATTAAAACTCATAACTTATGTTTTGTCGTATTTACACGATAGTTTAATATTTGTAAATAGAAAGTTGTATTTGGATTATGTACCATGTATTTGGCGACTCAAAATGGGTCGTGTGGACCTATTTTGGGGGCGTCACAGTAGGTATCAGAGCTTAGTGATATGATCTCTGGTGGAGATTTGGGATTAGAGCTGGGAGGGGAAAGACGAGTAAATCATTCGCTAGTGTATCCTACATAAGCTTATTTGTTATTTAATAGGACGGTCAGATTATAGGGATAATATTTGGAATGACAATTTCTTTAATTAATCCTTGTTTTGTGGTAGTATCTGAGAATGACATCTGAAAATTTTGAGATAAGCAATGGAGCACATGAGACCATTGAGACACCACCAATCAATAACCAGGATAATGTGCATCAGGAAGGCAATAATCCTCTTATAAACAACAACACCGACCAAACGATGAATGAAGGGATGTTTAGGAGCTTTCTACAATTCATGCAACACCAAACGAGAGAGACTCCTATTCAAAATACAGGTGGAAACAATGGTAACTCATGGATGGTCACTACTAAGCAATTCAAGGAGCTGGACTGCCGGAGTTTTTGGGAATGCTAGAGCCATTTAAAGCAGAAGCTTGGATTAAGTAGATCACGAAAATATTTGATGTCCTAGGATGCACATACGAGCAAAAGGTTCCCTTCGCATACTTTATGTTGCCTGGAGAGGCAGATTACTGGTGGGAATCTATGAAACATACTCATCTTTTCTCACTTAAGATGTCTTGGTAGAAGTGCCAAGAATTGTTAAACGACAAGTGTTTTCCAGAAAGTATTCGTCATATGAAGGAGGTGGAATTCATCAAACTAAAATAGAACAATATGATTGTATCACAATACGAGGCCAAGTTTGGAGAGTTATCCCGATTTGCATCCCATTTATGGATAATGAGGAGCGAATGACACGAATATTTCTGAGAGGTTTGAAACCTGAAATTCGTTAATACCTCATTTCTCATAAACTTTGTTTGTATTCAGATATTGTGAATGTTCAATTATAGGATTAAGATATTGAGATAATTCAACCAAAAGACAACAACCGACAACACGATAATAGTCGTACCAGTGGCAATAGTCATCGAAGTAGTGATAACCAGGGTGGAGGAAATTATCATGCCAGAAATTGTAACCACTTTGGTGGTAATCATGAACCAGATAATATGAGAGGTGAACCAAGTGGAAACAACTTTAAAAAGAGAAGATTCAATAATGACAACGGAAAGACATCGGCAGCAGCACCAACACCCATTTATAGGGAAAGAGAACGACCACCTGTTAAATGTTACAGATGTGGGGATGAGGGACACATCAGTCCAAATTGTACACAACCTTCCAAGGTGTGCTTTAGTTGTGGAAAGGATGGTCACATAGCTCAAGTTTTTACTATAGCAAAGTCAAGTCCAGTTAGGACGGTGACACCAAAGGCTATCTTAGACAAGTCAAAGTCGGTGGTTCAAGGAAGAGCGTTTGTCGTGACTTCCCAAAAAGCGAGGAACTCGAACAAAGTTATCACGGGTAAGCTAATTATAAATTCTTGCAAAGTCTATACCTTATTAGATACTGGTTCTACCCATTCTTTTATTTCACCTGCTTGTGCTTAATGTTTGAACTTAACTCCTAAGAAATTAAACTTTGACTTATCTGTTGAAAATCCGTTGGGAAAAACCTTCATTAGATCCACTATTTGTAAATCTTGTTAGATTAAAATCGGCACCTTCACATTACTTGTTGATCTCATGTCTTTGAAAATACTTGCATTTGATGTAAGTTTAGGGATTGATTGGTTAACTACCCATCATGCTAAAATTAAATATTTTTGTAAGGTCATTAGATTTCATATTCTTAACCAATCTATTATGCGAATTCAAGCAACCAAACCACTAAAGTCAATCACTGTCATATTAAGCCATAAATTCATTCGTTTATTAAAAAATAGATGTCAAGATTTTTTAGCCCATGCCACGGATTTAAACAAAAATACATCAGATTTGAATGATATTTTTGTTATTAATAAATTTCCTTACGTATTTCCCGAAAAACTTCTTGGCGTTCCCCCAGAGCGTGAAATAGATATTTATAATGACCTTGAACCTGGCACAAAACCCATTTCCAAAACCCCATATCGAATGGCTCCTATTGAACTTCAGGAGTTAAAAACCCAACTACAGAAACTATTAGACATTGTTTTTATTCATCCTAGTACATCTCCTTTGTGACGCCCCCAAAATAGGTAGACATCACCTATCTTGAGTTGCCAAATACATGGTACAGAATACAAATACAATCATAAATATACAACAAGAGCTATGAGTTTTAATACAAATATTGTCTTCTAGACAGTATTCAAACTTAAAATAAGTCCTCAACATATTTATTATCACACTATTTCATAGAATAGTGAGGACTACTAATGTAATCATCTTGACCGTCACTCCGTTCCCCGACTAGTCCCTGCCACGTTCTCATTTCCTGAAGAGAACAATGAAAGTAAAAGGGTGAGCTCAACTAGCCCAGTAAGAAATATTATGACTAAGATAATACAGAATAAATTATCGTTAGCCTTCAACAGTGTTAAATTGATACAATATAGTAAACATCAAGTTTAACTGTAGTGGAACAAGTAATCCATTAAAAAAGTCAAGTAGAGAATAAAATCTACTATCTTTTATGATTTAAAAGCTTTTTCATCACTTTTATCGCTAGGACTTAGCTTAATAAATAATCCACATCATCCCTACAATACAGTCAAGGATATTCATTAGTATCACAACCACAAATTATCCATGCACTACGGGCCAAGGATATTCGTGTATTCATCAATGGTCATGATCATGCCAACAACTGTCCAACAACGCACTATGGGCCAATGAGGACTTTTACCACATCATTTGTAACATTACAGTCATGATTATATTTATTAATCTGTGGTCATAATCATACTAAGTCTATTTATGCACTACAGGCCACAGATGACTTTCAACATAATATAAACATGAGGATGATGACAATGATATAAGAATTCAATAAAAATAAGTTCAAGAATTAATTTATTCAGGAACTAATAATGTCCAAATTGTCAACATGATACTTCTTTGTAGAGTAAAATTCAAGAATGCTCAGAAGAATATTTTCATGAAAAGATATTGGATGAAGCACAAATATTAAGGATATTCTACTAATTTCATGGAGTATAGAAGTCAAAACTTTAACCAACTGTGTATAATAAAGAATGGAATAACAAAAGAAATCACTAGGCATGCGATAGACCGCACAGACATGTTATTCCAACAAAATAATAAATAACGGAACCAGGTCGTGCGTAAATGCACAGACATGATATTCCAACAGAATAATAAATAACGGAACTAGGTCAGGCGAAATTCGCACCGACAGGATGTTCCAACAGAATAACAAAGAATGAAATAACAACAGAAATCACCATGCATGCGATAGACCGCACAGACGAGTTTCCAACAAAATAATAAATAATGGAACCAGGTCATGCGTAAACTCATAGACATGATATTCTAACAAAATGATAAAGAATGGAATAACAGAATAATTTCACCATGTATGCGGTACTTCGCATAGACAGGTTATTCCAACATAATAATAAAGAATGGAATAACAGAAGAATTTCACCATGTATGCGGTACTTCGCATATACAGGTTATTCCAACATAATAATAAAGAATGGAATAACAGAAGAATTTCACCTAATATAGGGTAGTCCGCGTATACAGGTTATTCCAACAGAATAATAAAGAATGGAATAACAGAAGTTCTCTTCATGAATACGAAAAAAAATAATACCCCTTACGAGTACAACAAATAATATCCCTTACCTTAGAACAACTGGATATAGGAGTAGTGAAGTAGCATAATACTTTTCTCCTCTCTCTCTATAGTTTCTTTCTCTAGAGTTTCAGTGAATTCGTAAGAAATAATGAAGGAATGAGCTTCTATTTATAGGAGAATGGAAATGATACTATGCAATAAAATATTCTAGTGAAATAAAAACTTTTAAATAAATATAATATATTATATATATATATATATGTATAATAATGATAATCATACTCCCTCTCAGCCAACTTTCAAAACATGAATATATATAATAATACATATAGTACTCCCGTGAATTCTTCATTCATTACTCCACCCATTTTCATTTTATAACACACATGCATACATTTATTATATATATAATATACTAACAATTATACTCCTTCCCACACACACACACCCCCACCCACCATTCCCAGCATCACTTACTTTATCTTCATACATATATATATATATATATATATATATATATATATATAAGTAATAAAATGAAACTGAGATAACTTTCTCCGACTATTTTGAAAAATCGGTAAGTGGGGGTCCAAACAATACGGCAATATTTACAACAAATACTTCATAAAATTCCCTCAATATTTTTAACAACATTTATCATCATTATTATAATTCACAATATTAATCGACCAGGTCGTTCCCAGGAAAGAGAGGGCTTTCCAATAATGATTTCTCCCTATTGGCACGTAATTAGGTGACCAAGCTTCTCCTTGGCAGAACTTCTAGACATCATTAATATTTCAAATAATAATATTAATAACTTCGTCGTCTCAATTATTGATTTAATAATATATAAAATATCAACAATAATTGAAGCAATTAACGTGAGATACTATGCAACAATTACTGAAGTAATAATTGAACAAAACTAAGTGACTTCTCACGTAAGCATCAATAATCAATACCGTGTGCTACTATGCAACCACGCGTATTACTATACTTTTAACACCGGGTGTTTAAATAGTTAACAGTAAAATTTTTGCCGTTATTTACATAATTTTGTTTTTGTCATTTTCTCAATCCGACAATAATTCCATTATGGGGTCCACCAGTGATTGTGTCATTGTACGAATATTTCCTATTAAAACGAATATTCCCCGACCAATCGAATATAATATAACAACTTGCGTACTTTGCAAAATTTATAAATATTACCCACAACTATAACATTATTTCAAATTCAAACCTTAATATTTAAAAATAATATTTATAGAAAATTCAACTTTATCCATAAAAGTTGGGGTCTTACAATCTCCCCTTCTTATGAAATTTCACCCTCGAAATTAGGGTACGTACCTGGTATGTCGAAGAGGTAAGGATACCTTGATTTCATTTCAAATTCTAACTCCTAGGTTATTTCCTCAACATCGTGGTTCCTCTATAAAATTTTGACTTGAGGTATAACCTTGGAGCGTAGAATATGTTCCTTCTTATCCAAGATTTGAACAGGAACCTCTTCATATATTAAATCTTCCGCTATTTCGTCCGGTTCTAACTCAATAATGTGGTTCGGGTCTTTCACACATTTACGTAACATGGATATGTGAAAAACGTTATGAACACGAGACATACATGGCGGTAAAGCGAGTCTATAGGCCACAGTTCCTACTCAATCGAGGATTAAAAATGGGCCAATGAATCGAGGATTGAGCTTTCCTCTCTTTCCAAATCTCGTAACTCCTTTCCATGGAGCAACACGTAACAACACATGATCTTCAATATCGAATTCCACATCCTTTCGATGAAAATCAACATAACTCTTTTGTCGATCCTGTGAGGTTTTTATAAGTTTCTGGATCGTTTAAATCTTTTTCGTGGTCATACGTACTAACTCCGGTCCAAACAACGTTACTTCACTCACCTCTCCCAGCATACTGGAGAACGACACTTTCTTTCATACAATGCCTCAAATGGAGTCATGCCAATACTTATTTGATAATTGTTGTTGTAAGAAAACTCCACAAATGGTAAGAACTTGTCCCAACTTCCCTTGAAGTCAAGGACACGGAGTCTTAATAAATCTTCAAGAGTTTGAATAGTCCTCTCTGATTGTGCGTCTGTCTGAGAATGATATGCCGAACTAAATCGTAAATCCATTCCCATAGCTTTTTGTAAACTAACCCAAAATTGTGAAGTGAAGCTTGGGTCTCGATCAGAAACTATGGATACTAGAATACCATGCAGTCTTACAATCTCGTTTATGTACATACGAGCAAGACGTTCAAGTGTATAAGTTTCTCGTATTGGTGAAAAATGAGCAGACTTGGTCAATCTATCAACAATGACCCAAATTGCATCGATGCCTTGAGAAACCTTGGGAAGACCAGTAACGAAATCCATGGTAATGTTCTCCCACTTCCATTCTAGAATTTTAAGTGGTTGCAATGGACCTTTAGGTACTTGATGCTCTACCTTGACTAGTTGACAAGTTAGACACCTTGAGATAAACAACGCTATCTCTCTCTTCATATTGCTCCACCAAAATGTATGGCGAAGATCACAATACATTTTGGTACTCCCAGGATGGATTGCAAATGGTGTGTTGTGCGCCTCCATCATGATTTTATACTTTAAATCAGGGTCGTTAGGAACACAAAGTCTAGATTTGACTCAAAGTATTCCTTCTTCATCGATTCTTACTTCCGGCATAACACCTTCTTGCACGTTCTTTCTCATACACATCAGCTCCAGGTCTGTAGCTTGAACAGCTTTAACTTTATCGATTAAAGTCGGTTCTACTCGTATATTCACCATCATCACATGGGTCCCTGGAGTCTTTATCTCTATCTCCATCCTTTGCAAGTAATACAAAATGGGCCTTTGCATTGACAATATCGCACTCGTACCTGCATATGATCTTCTACTCAATGCGTCAGCTACCACGTTCGCTTTTTCCAGGATGGTAATGGATGGTATGATCATAATCTTTCAACAGTTCAAGCCAACGTCGTTGTCGCATGTTGAGTTCCTTTTGAGTGAAGAAATATTTGAGACTTTTATGATCCGTAAAGATCTCCACTTTCTCCCCATACAAGTAATGCCTCCAAATTTTAAGTGCGAAGACAACAGCTGCCAACTCTAGATCATGAGTAGGATAATTCCTCTCATATTCTTTGAGTTGTCGAGAGGCATAGGCTATGACTTTCCCATGTTGCATGAGAACACATCCTAACCCTTTGCCTGAAGCATCGCTGTAGATGACAAATCCCTCCGAGCCAGATGGTATTATCAGAACAGGTGCGAAAATGAGTCTTCTCTTGAGTTCTTGAAAACTCTTCTCATATTCCTCATTCCAACCGAATTTTGTATCTTTCTGAGTCAGCTGAGTTAAGGGAGTAGCGATTCGAGAAAACCCTTCTATGAATCTCCGATAATAACCAACTAAGCCGAGAAAGCTACGTACTTCGGTCACTTATTTAGGTTGCTCCCAGCTTTGAATAGCTTCAATCTTTGCTGGGTAAACAGATATTCCATGACTTGATACCACGTGCCCAAGGAATTCTACTTCCTCAAGCCAGAACTCGCATTTCTTCAACTTGGCATAAAGCTTATATTCACGAAGCTTTAGAAGTATCAGCCTCAAGTGTTGCTCATGATCTTCATGACTTTTGGAATATATGAGGATGTCATCAATAAAGACGACTACAAAGTGATCCAAATATTCCTTGAATACTCAGTTCATCATATCCATGAAAGTAGAAGGAGCATTAGTCAATCCAAAAGACATGACTAGGAATTCATAATGCCCGTACCGAGTTCTGAAAGCCTTCTTTGGAATTTCAACGGTTCTAATCTTCAGTTGGTGATATCCGGAACGAAAATCAATCTTTGAAAAAAATTTGACTCCTTGCAACTGGTTAAACAGGTCATCAATGCGAGGTAATGGATATCTATTTTTGATAGTGACATGGTTCAACTCCCGATAATCAATACAAAGTCGCATTCTCCCATCTTTCTTCTTCACAAATAGAACAGGAGCACCTCAAGGAGACGTACTAGGACTAATGAAACCGATGTCTAACAATTCCTGCAGTTGGGTCTTTAACTCTTGAAGTTTAATAGGAGCCATTCAATATGGGGATTTGGAAATAGGTTTTGTACCGGGTTCAAGGTCGATACAAAATTCAATTTCACGCTCTAGGGGTAGGCCAAGAAGTTCTTCAGGGAATACATCAGGAAATTCATTAACAATAGAAATATCATTTAAAACTGACGTATTTTTGTTTAGATCCTTGACATGAGCTAAAAAAGCTTGACATCCGTTTTTTAATTAATGAATAACTTTATGGCGTGAGATGACAGTGATTGATTTTAATGGTTTGGTTGCTTGAATTCGCATAATAAGTTGGTTAGGAATATGAAAACTAACAACCTTATGAAAATAATCATTTTTTGCATGATGAATAGTTAACCAATCAATCCCTAGAATTACGTCAAATGCAAGTTTTTTCAATGAAATAAGATCTACAGGTAATGTGAGGGTACCAATTTGAACCAAACAAGACTTATAAACAGTGGATGTAATAAAGGTTTCTCCCAATGGAGTTTCAACAGATAGTCAAAGTCTAATTTCTTTGGAGTCAAATTTAAACGTTGAGCGCAAGTAGGAGAAATAAAAGAATGGGTAGAACAGGTATCAAATAAGGTATAAACTTCGCTAGAGTTTATGATAATCTTACCCGTGATGACCTCGTTTGGGTTCCTTGCACTACTGGCTTTGACTTTTCTGGGACGTCCTTTGGTGCCTCTATCCTAGCTAAACTTGTCTTCGGTGAACGACAAAATCAGGCTAGGCGACCTTCTCTTTCATAATTATAACATGCTTTAGACGGTATCGCGCAGTTTGGACTGATGTGTCCCTCCCCTCCGCATTTGAAGCATATGATAGGTGGTCGTTCTCCTTCCTTAACAACGGGTGCTGGTGCTGGTGTCTTTCCATCATTGTTGAATCTCCTCTTCTTGAAATGTCAATTCTTATTGTTTTAGCCATGATTACCACCGAAGTGGTCACCATTTCTGGCGTGTTGATTCCCTCCATGCTTATTGTCACCGCTTCGATGACTGTTATCACTGGTATTATCATTTTGCCGCCTGCTCTATTTTGGTTGGGTTGACTCATTATCGCGCTCCAATAACTGAGCCCTATTAACAACATCTAAATACAAACACAGTTTATGAGAGATAAGATATTGACGTATCTCAGGTTTCAAACCTCTTAGAAACATTCGCGTTATTCTATCCTCATTATCAAATGGGACACAAACCAGGACAACTTAGAAAACTTGGATTTGTATTGCAACACGCTCATGTTGTTTTGCTCCAACTTGATGAACTCTACCTCTTTCATGTGAAAAATACTTTCGGAAAGGTACTTGTCATTGAACAATTCTTGGAACTTCTCCCAAGTAATCTTCAGTGCGGCAGGTTGAGTACGTTTTACAGATTCCCACCAGTAATCTGCCTCTGCACGAAACATGAAGGTGGAAAAGGGAACCTTTTGCTCCTCGGAGCATCCCAGGACATCAAATATCTTTTAGATCTGCTTTATCCACGTCTCCGCCTTAAGTGGTTTTGGCTCTTCAAAAAACTCTGGTGGTCCCAGTTCCTTGAACTGCTTAGCGGTGACCGTCCAAGAGTTGCCAGTGTTTCCATCTGCATTTTGTATAGGAGTCACCCTTGCCCGATGTTGCATGAATTACATAAAGCCTCTGAACATTCCATCATTCATCATCTGGTCAGTGTTGTTATTTTCCTGAAGATTGTCGCTTTCTTAATGCACATTATCCTAATTATTGATCTGTGTAGACTCAACAGTCTCCTGTGCTCCATTGATGTTCTCAACATTCTCAGATGTCATTTTCAAATACTGCCACAAAACAAGGGTTAATTAACATATCACATATTATCCCTATACTCTGACCGACCAATTAAATACCAAATAAACATAGGTAGGTCATACTAGCGAATGAATTCCCCGTCTCTCCCCTCCTAAATTTTTCTCACATCTTAGCCAGGGATCATATCCCTAAGCTTTTATACCAACTATGATGCCCCCAAAATAGGTATACATCACTTATCTTGAGTTGACAAATACATGGTACAGAATACAAATAAAATCATAAATATACAATAAGAGCTATGAGTTTTAATACAAATATTATCTTCTAGACAGTATTCAAACTCAAAATAAGTCCGCAATACATTTATTATCACACTATTTCATAGAATAGTGAAGACTACTAATGGTATCATCTGGACCGTCACTCCGTTCCCCGACTAGTCCCTACTACGTTCTCATTTCCTGAAGAGAACAATGAAAGTAAAAGGGTGAGCTCAACTAGCCTAGTAAGAAATATTATGACTAAGATAATACAGAATAAATTATCGTTAGCCTTCAACAGTGTTAAATTGATACAATATAGCAAACATCAAGTTTAACTGCAGTGGAACAAGCAATCCATTAAAAGAGTCAAGTAGAGAATAAAATCTACTATCTTTTATGATTTAAAAGGTTTTTCATCACTTTTATCGCTGGGACTCAGCTTAATAAATAATCAACATCATCCCTTCACTAAGGCCAAGGATATTCATTAGTATCACAACCACAAATTATCCATGCACTACGGCGTGTATTCTGTTAGGTTTGTAATATTCATGAACGCAATCAAATTGCAAAAATAATGCGGAAACGTGTAAAATCAGAGTTTAAAATTTTTACAAACCATAAACCCGGATCACCCTTTATGCGCAATTATTAATTAAACGAAAAGATATGAATAAGAATCATACCCTTGAAGATCGAGCTTCCTCAGGTACAAGTTCACCTCCAAATCCTTTCGCGTTCAACTTGAATCCACCGGGTTTGGTTCCTTCCTTTGATCAACGTTAGCCACCCAAATGTTTGGCCTCTAGAGGTGATCCACCAAGAAAGAATAAGATTCAAGAAGATGGGTATTTGGCAAAGCCCTTATTTTTCTATCTCTCATAGAAAAGGAGCGTACTCTCCAACAATTGGAATAACGTATATTTGATATCTGATATAAGACTCCTCTTATAAAGATATCAAGTAACCCTATTAAAATAAGGTATTATTTATTTAATTAAACTCTTTTAATTAAATGGGCTCCCTAATCTTATTAGGGATAATTAATTAAACTCCTTTAACTAATTTTCCCTCCTAATCCTATTAGGAATAAATGAGAGTACTTATATTAATTAATTCCCAAACTCCTTTAGGAATTAAATAATAATAATAGTAATAATAATAATAAGACTCCTCTTATTAATTTATATTTAATATTTCCAAAATATTAAATAATAAATATTAAGCTATTTAATTTATTCTATCACCATAGATTAAATTAAATATACTTAACTTATTATTACGATTATGCCATTAACTTCTTAAATAATTATTCTTCCTTTTATGGTGTGACCCTTTAGGTTCTCCATATTAAACCGGTTGTGAATAAATCAATTAGAACAATTCTAATCTTATTTAAATAAATAAATTAAATTCTTAATTTATTTAAATAAATAATATTTATTCTACAATAGGGATAAGCCTCCCTAGCGATCAACGACTTTCCAGATAATATAGATTTCAACATTAATCATAAAAGAACCTTTGAGTAAATAGTTACCGTACAATTAAATCCTTCCACCATACAATGTCCCAATTAAATATAAGACATGGAATTTCTGTCAAGTCTTATTTTATTTAATTATATGTATTTCGACTCTTAAATGCACAACCCCAAATAATGCAAATTAGAAACTCCTTTCTAATTTCATTCTGCCTTGGCCAAGGACTAATGGGTTGTCATTTATCGAATCACATAGGACATTTCTCTTCTTTTACTAGAAGTGGTAGATTCTTTATTGATCATACATTATCTCCATGTACAACTTATTATACCCAAGCATACCCTTTGATATACCCTAAGGGTCTTAAGGAATAAGTCAAAGTATAACTCATCATACACAAGATACTATGATGATCTCAAGTCCAAGGATCACTTGTACTACTATCACTACAGGAATTCCTATTGACATGCAAGTAAAACTCCATTAGGTATTCCTTAGTGAGTCACGTTCAGTGAACTTATTCTCTAATAAGCACCTACATACTTGCTTTAGTGTCTCCACACAAATGACCATGAGATCAATCATCCTCATCCAATGAGCAAGCAACGTATGTACCAATCTATCCGGATTCACTAATCCCCAATTTAGTAATCCAACGATTGGGAACTATTTTAGTTTTAAGCTTTCTAAGAATTTAGATCTCATTAGAATGATCATCATCATTATTCTAAAAGCAATGCTTAAAACTATGGGTTTATCACATATTATAAAACAGCATCATGTAGATAATTAAATGCCTTTAATAAATTAATACTTTTTATTAATAAATGAATAAGATTGTTACAAAGTATATGCTTTATCATCAAACATGATTGGCTTGTGTGCATATTACTTTCATATTCATCAATGCTCATGATCATGCTAACAACTGTCCAACAATGCACTACGGGCCAATGAGGACTTTTACCACATCATTTGTAACATTACGGTCTTGATTATACCGATTAATCCCTGGTCATAATCATACCAAATCCATCTATGCACTACAGGCCACAGATGACTTTCAACATAATATAAACATGGGGATGATGACAATGATATAAGAATTCAATAAAAACAAGTTCAAGAATTAATTTATTCAGGAACTAATAATGTCAAAATTATCAACATGATACTTCTTTGTAGAGTAAAATTCAAGAATGCTCAGAAGAATATTTCCATGAAAAGATATTGGATGAAGTACAAATATTAAGGATATTCTACTAATTTCATGGAGTATAGAAGTCAAAACTTTAATCAACTGTGTATAATAAAGAATGGAATAACAAAAGAAATCACTAGGCATGCGATAGACCGCACAGACAGGTTATTCCAACAAAATAATAAATAACGGAACCAAGTCGTGCGTAAATGCACAGACAGGATATTCCAACAGAATAATAAATAACAGAACTAGGTCATGCGAAATTCGCACCGACAGAATGTTCCAACAGAATAACAAAGAATGGAATAACAACAGAAATCACCATGCATGCGATAGACCGCACAGACAGGTTATTCCAACAAAATAATAAATAATGGAACCAGGTCATGCGTAAACGCACAGACATGATATTCTAACAAAATGATAAAGAATGGAATAACAGAAGAATTTCACCATGTATGTGGTACTTCTCATAGACAGGTTATTCCAACATAATAATAAAGAATGGAATAACAGAAGAATTTCACCATGTATGCGGTACTTCGAATATACAGGTTTTTCCAACATAATAATAAAGAATAGGATAACAGAAGAATTTCACCAAGTATAGGGTAGTCCGCGTATACAGGTTATTCCAACAGAATAATAAAGAATGGAATAATAGAAGTTCTCTTCATGAATACGAAAGAAAATAATACCCCTTACGAGTACATCAAATAATATCCCTTACCTTAGAACAACCGGATATAGGAGTAGTGAAGTATTTCTCCTTTCTCTCTATAGTTTCTCTCTCTAGAGTTTCAGTGAATTCGTAAGAAATAATGAAGGAATGAGCTTCTATTTATAGGAGAATGGAAAGGATACTATGCAATAAAATATTCTAATGAAATAAAAACTTTTAAATAAAATATAATATATTATATATATATATATATATATATATATATATATATATATATATATCAAATGCTTGATAATTCACGGGATGACACCCCCGTGATTACCACCTCTGCCAAATTCTTCAAACCAAGACATATATATATATATATATATATATATATATATATATATATATATATATATATAATGATAATCATACTCCCTCTCAGCCAACTTTCAAAACATGAATATATATAATATCACATATAGTACTCTCGTGAATCCTTCATTCATTACTCCACCCATTTTTCTTTTCAAACACACATGCATACATTTATTATATATATAATATACTAACAATTATACTCTCTCCCATACACGCACACCCCCCACCCACCATTCCCAGCATCACTTACTTTATATATATATATATAAGTAATAAAACAAAATTGAGATAACTTTCTCCGACTATTTTAAAAAATAGGTAAGTGGAGGTCCAAACAATACGCCAATATTTACAACAAATACTTCATAAAATTCCCTCAATATTTTTAACAACATTTATCATCATTATTATAATTTACAATATTAATCGACCAGGTCGTTCCCAGGAAAGAGGGAGCTTTCCAATAAGGATTTCTCCATATTGGCGCGTAATTAGGTGACCAAGCCTCTCCTTGGCAGAACTTCTAGACATCATTAATATTGTAAATAATAATATTAATAACTTCGTCGTCTTAATTATTGATTTAATAATATATAAAATATCGACAATACTTGAATCAATTAACGTGAGATACCATGCAACAATTACTGAAGCAATAATTGAACAAAACTGAGTGACTTCTCACGTAAGCATCAATAATCAATACCGTGTGCTACTATGCAACCACGCGTATTACTGTACTTTTAACATAGGTGTTTCAACAGCTAACGGTAAAACTTCCGCAGTTATTTTCATAAAAATATTTTTTTCATTTTCTCAATTCGATAATAATTCCGTTGTGGGGTCCACCAATGATTGTGCCGTAGTACGAATATTCCCTGTTAAAACGAATATTCCCCGACCATTCGAATATAATATAACAACTTGCGTACTTTGCAAAATTTATAAATATTACCCACAACTATAACATTATTTCAAATTCACACCTTAATATTTAAAAATAATATTTATAGAAAATTCATCTTTATTCATAAAAGTTGGGGTCTTACATCCTTAGAGTGCTCCTCTTTTATTCGTAAAGAAGAAAGGTGGGAGTATGCAACTTTGCATTAACTATCGGGAGTTGAACCATGTCACCATAAAAAATTGGTACCCGTTACCTTGTATTGATGACTTGTTTGACTAGTTGCAAGGTGACTAAATTCTTCTTAAAGATCGATCTTTGTATCGAATATCATCAGTTAAATATTAAAATTGATGACATTCCAAAGACTACTTTTAGAACTCGGTAGGAGCATTAAGAATTCCTAGTCGTGTCTTTTGGATTGACTAATGCTCATGTTGCCTTCATGGATATGATGAACCGAGTATTCAAGTAATATTTGGTTCATTTTGTGGTTGTCTTTATTGAAGACATCCTCATTTACTCCAAAAGCCTTTAAGATCATGAATAACACTTGAGGCTGATACTCCAAAAGCTTCGTGAAAATAAACTATACGCCAAGTTGAAGAAATACGAGTTCTGGCTTGAGGAAGTAGCATTCCTTGGGTACGTGATATCGAAACATGGAATATCAGTTTACCTGAAAAAGATTGAAACAATACAAAGTTGGGAGCAACCTAAGTCATTAACCGACATGCGTATCTGGGCTTAGCTGGTTATTATTGGAGATTCGTTGAAGAATTTTATTTAATCGCCACTCCATTAACTCAGTTGACTTGAAAAGATACAAAATCTGGATGAAGCGAAGAATGTGTGAAGAGCTTCCAAGAACTCAAGAGGAGACGCATTTCAACATATATTCTGACAATACCATCAGGTTCGGAGGGATTGGTCATCTACAGCGATGCTTCAGGCAGAGGTTTAGTATGTGTTCTCATGCAACATTAGAAAGTCATAGCCTATGCCTCACGATAACTCAAAGAATATGAGAGAAATTATCCTACTCATGATCTAGAGTTGGCAGCATTTGTTTTCGCACTAAAGATCTAGAGACACTACCTGTATGGGGGAGAAAGAGGAGATCTATACAGATCATAAAAGCCTCAAATATTTCTTCACCCAAAAGAAACTCAACATGCAGAAACGACATTGGCTTCAGTTGCTAAAAGATTACGACCATACCATTCAATACAATCTTGGAAAAATGAACGTGGTAGCTAACGCGTCGAGTAAGAGATCGTATGCGGGTACAAGTATGATATTGTTAACTCAAAGACTCATTTTGTATGACTTACAAATGATGGAGATAGATTTAAAAACTCCAGGGACCCACGTGAAGATGGAGAATATACGCGTAGAACCAACTTTAATTGATAAAGTTAAAACTGCTCAACCTACAGACCCAGAGCTGATGCATTTGAAGAAGTAAGTACAAGAAGGTGTTATTCTATAAGCAAGGATTGACGAGGAAGGAATACTTTGAGTCAACTCTAGACTTTGTGTTCCTAACGAATCTGATTTGAAGTATAAAATCATGATGGAGGCACACAACACACCATTTGTAATCCATCCTGGAAGTATCAAAATGTATCGTGATCTTCAACATACATTTTGGTGGAGCAATATGAAAAGAGAGGTCACGAAGTTTATCTCAAGGTGTCTAACTTGTCAACGTGTCAAGGTGTGACGCCCCCAAAATAAGTATACATCACCCATTCTGAGTTGCCAAATACATTGTACATAATTTAGATACAAACTTAATTTATACAACTGTTAAGTGTCGTACAGAATACGACAAAACATAAGCTGTGAGTTTTAATACAAATATTGTCTCTTAGACAATATCCAAACTCAAAATAAGTCCACATTACAATTATTATCACACTATTTTATAGAATAGTGAGGACTACTATAGCATCTATCTCGGACTATCACTCCATTCACTGACTAGTCCCAGCTATATTATCATTTCCTGAAGAGAACAGTGAAAGAAAAGGGTGAGCTCAACTAGCCTAGTAAATAATATTATGACTAAGATAATGCAGAATAAATTATTCTTAGCCTTCAATAGTATAACAACTAATAGAATACAATAGATAATAAGTTTTAGATCAACAACTGTAGAGGAAATAGCAATCCATTAGAAGAGTCAAGTAAAGCATGATATCTACTATCTTCTATGATTTAAAAGTTTATCATCAATTTTATCGTTGAGACTCAGCTTAATAAATAATCCACATCATCAATTTTATCGCTGAGACTTGACTTAATAAATAATCCGCATCCACGAATCATCCATGCACTACGGGTCAAGGATATTCATTATTATCACCAATGGTCATGATCATGTCAAACAACAATTCATCTTTGCACCCTTGGCCAAAGAGAACCCATGGTCATGATCATACCAACAACTGTTCATTATGCAATAAGGGCTAATGAGGACTTTTACCACATCATTTGTAACATTACAGGTCATTATTATATCGATACATAGTCATAATCACACCGATTAACAATGAAGGGTTTTGACACATAAAACGCAGTGGAAAGAACAATTTAAAAGTAATTTCAAAACCCTAAACAGGATCCATGCGAAAAAAATAATTAACTCAGAGGTTAGAAATTATACCGATTATTAAAGCTAAAATCGATGCGATCGAATCTCCAACGCAATTCAAACGAACTGCGTCTCTACGGTATCCACACGAACGCTCCGCGAATCATCCTACGATCTGCAGAAGAAGGAACCGCAGTACTAGCCACTAAGGACGAGGATTTTCGATACTGCTCTCTCTAGTCTCTCTCTAAGAGCGGCTAAGGTTTTTTATTTTGACGTAATCCCTAAAATGACTGATATATATAATATATATAGCCGTTAGGAGGAATTAATCAAAATCTAATATTATTAAAATTCGAATTTATATATATATATATATATATATATATATATATATCTTAATTAAGTCTTACTTAATTAATATACATATATACAAATTATCCTTTTTAATTTAAATTCATGATTTAAAATACTATCAATCATATTGATATATTTAAATCCTTACAATTTAAATTAATTTCCTTTTTAAATTACGTTCCATGTGTATGACCCTATATGTTATTATTACATTGGCAATAATTTTAAAATTATATTATAAAATTATAAACAGTGAGCGACATCTAGTAATGCATCACTGCTACCCAAGTAATAATAAGATCGATTCGATACAACCTTTTCGTGACCAATGTTTCTATGTAATTTAATCCTTTTAACCTTAATATCCTAGATTAAACTCGAGTAATGGAATGTGTCATACTCTTCATAATTTAATCTGAGTTTTTCTTGATCAATGAGTAGACTATATAAAATAAATCACTATTTGAGCATGACCATGCATTTCATAGTCCTACTTAATCAAGAGGCCTATGGATTTCACCCCTAATATATAGGATGGTTAAATTCTATCTAGATCACTCATATTTCTCATATGATTCATGATGTACCCAATAATCACCTTTATAGTCCACCCTATTAAAGGTGACATTTGATGATATCAAAGTACTTAAATTCCCATGTAGAAATATAGTGATTTCAGGTCGGAAGACCATTACATCATTGTCACTATGAGAATTGCTAATGACACTTCGCATAATGCTCCACATAGAATTCTCATGGTGGGTCTGTCTAGTACATCGTTCTCTAACATGTACCTATGCATTGACTTAATATCTCATATATTTATGACTAATGAAATTTGATCATCAGTCAATCCACATACTAGTCTTAATGCATCATTGTTGTCCCTTCAACAATGATACTCGATTAGGGACATTTAAGAACAATGATACTAATTGTAATTATATAATCTTATGTTCAAGTCACATACTTGAAACTATATAATTTGTATCACTATTCTAAGGATTTTTATTATGTTAACATTTATATAATGCAGAAGATAAAACCATAATAAAATCATTCATTTATTTAATCAAATATAATATCAAAACGTTAAGCAATTATATCAAATAATTGGCCTCTATGGCATAAACTCTAACAAACAGTCCATCTATGCACTACAAGCCAAAGATGACTTTCATCACAATATAAGCATGATGATGATGACAATGATATAAGAATTTAATTAAATGAGAACAGAGATAAATTTTAAAGATTTATAATTCAATTTATTCAGAATTCAATAATGTCAAAATTATCAACATGATACTACTTTGTGGAGTAAAATTCAAGAATAATAATCACGTATCAAAAATAATTTGGACATAAAAGAATAAAAATTTTGTCGTGAATAGTACCACGGGTGAATAGTACCCCGTGACTAGTACCCCATGAATAGTACTTCATAAATAGTGTCGTACGTATGAATAGTGCCCATAAATAGTACTCCGACATGAAAAGCTTAAAATTTAACAAAAATGTTCAGAAAAATATCCTTGTGAAACGATACTAGATGAAGCGCAAATTTTAAGGATATTCTACTAATTTCAAGGAGTATAGAAGCAATACTTATCAACATAAGTGTAGAATTTGGATTATGAAACGAAATAATATTACTTACATACTACAGAGTATGAAAGAAAATATTATTTCTTACGAATATTGAAGCAAAAATAATATCTCTTACGACTGTTGAACGAAAATAATATTCCTTAGGAATATTAAACGAAGACAATATCCCTACGAATATTGAACGAAAATAAAATTCATTACGAACGTTGAACGAAAATAAATTTTTTTACGAATACAAAAAATAATATCGTAAATAAATATGGAATACATAATACCCCTTACCTCAAAAGAAGAGTAATTTCGACTGGTATAGAGGAGATATTCTTGAAGAAAATTTATATTATTTTCTACACTCAAAACTTCTTTAAACTCTAAAGAAATACAATCGATATTATAGAAGAAGAATTCTTTGATTCTAGTGTGATTTTCTTTTCTAAACTGAGCATCCTATTTATAGGAGAATGACAGGATACTATTTGAATTAAAAATCACGGGTGCATAAGAGAAAAGTTTCACTACCGTAATTCCGCAGATTTCTCCCTATTGGAGTGCAATTAGGTGACTAAACCCCTTTCCTCGACAGAACTTTCTAGACATCGTCAATAATGCAAATAATAATATGAATAACTTTGTCGTCTCAATTATTGATTTAATAATATAAAATATTGTGACAATAATTGAATCAATAATATGAGATACTATGCATAAATTACTGTGGCAATAATTGAATAAAAATGACTTCTCACGTAAGCATCAATAATCAAAGATATTGTACAATATCGTGTGCTACTATGCAATCACGCGTATTACTGTACTTTTATCATCTGGTATTTCAACAGTTTAATGGTAAAACTTTCGCCGTTATTTTTATAAAAAGATATTTCTGTCATTTTCTAACTTTGACAATAATTCCGTTGTGGGGTCCACCAATGATTGTGTCGTCGTAAGAATATCCCCTGATAAAACAAATATTCCCTGACCAATCGAAATTTTATGACAACTTGCATACTTTTCAAAATTTGTAAATATTACCCATAACTATAACATTATATCAAATCCACACCATAATATTTAAAAAATATTTTGAGAAAATTAAATCTTTATTCATAAAAGTTGGGGTCTTACACACGGCGAAGAATCAGTTACTAAAAGGTCCATTGCAATCACTTGAAATTCCAGAATGGAAGTGGGGCACATTAACATGGACTTCGTTACTGGTCTTCCCAAGGTTTCTCAAGGCATAAATGTAATTTGGGTCATTGCTGATAAATTAACCAAGTTTGGTCATTTCTTGCCTATACAAGAAACTTATTCACTTGAACTTCTTGCTCGTATTTACGTAAATGAGGTTGTGAGATTGCATGGTATGCCAGTATCCATAGTTTCTGATCGAGACCTAAGATTTACTTCACGATTTTGGGTCAGCTTGCAGAAAGCTATAGGCACTGATTAACGATTTAGTTCTGCATATCATCAACAGACAGACGAGTAATCAGAAAGGATTTTTCATACTCTCGAAGATCTATTGAGACTCTGCGTACTAGACTTTAAAGGAAGTTGGGACAAGTACTTGCCATTAGTGGAATTGTGACGCCCCCAAAATAGGTCCACACAACCCATTCTGAGTCGCCAAATACATGGTACAGAAAACAACTATAACTTCATTATTACAATTGTCATGCAAAAATACGACAACACATATACTGTGAGTTTAAATAAAAATATTATCTTCTAGATAATATCCAAACTCAAATAAGTCCTCATTATAATTAGTTGATACACTATTTTATAAAATGGTGAGGACTGCTAAAAGAACTGTCTTGAATCATCATTCCATACACCGACTAGTTTCAGCTATATCCTCTCCTCCTGAGAAGAAAAGTGGAACAAAAAGGAAAAATGATGAGCTCAACTAGCCCAGTAAAAAAAATTATGATTAAGATAATGAAAAACAAATTATCGTTAGCCTTCAATAAATCAGATAAAATATAATGGACAACAAGTTTTAGATCAATATTCGCAGCGAAAATGACAATTCATTAGAAGAGTTAAGTAAAGAATGAAATCTACTATCTTCTATGATTTAAAAGTCCATCATTAATATTTTATCCCTGTAACATCAATCAATATACATCTTGAATTAAATATTCATCTTTGCACTACAAGCCAAAGATATTCATTTGTATCACCAGTTGGTCATGTTCATCTCAACACATGTCCATCTTTGCAGTACGTGCCAAAGATGTTCATCAGGTAATCATTCATCTTCGCACTACATGACAAAGATATTATGTTATATCACCATTTAGGACTGAGGATGATGAGAAATATCTTAAAGAAAACGAATACATTGAGATAAAATAACAAAGATTAGCGATTCGTACGTTGGTTTATCCAAGTTCAAAAATACTCCATAATAATCAATTGTGGAGCAAAAATTCAAGAATGAAGATAAAAACATGGATACAATCAAAGATAGTAACAATAATTGACAAATTGGACAATGAAAAGAAAATTTAATTTTTGTGTGAATAATATCGTATTCATGAATAGTATTGTATACGTAAATAGTATTGTATACGTGAATAGTAAACCTGACATAAAAAGGTAAAAATTTCACAAGAAAAATTATATTTCGTGAATAGTACTTATGAATAGTACCGTATTTGTGAATAGTGTCGTATTCGTGAATAGTGTCATATACGTAAATAGTGTCGTAGATGTGAATAGTAAGCTCAATATGAAAAGGTAAAAATTTCATAATAAAATACCTACCAATATTTTGGTATAATGATATTGAAAGAAACAACATCATTTACGAAGAAAATAACATCCCTTACCTCAAAATAATAGTACTTCTGACTAAAATATCAGATAGAATGCTGAAGAAAACTTGCACTGAATAGTAACACTCAAGATATCTAAATACTCCAAAAAATACGCTCGATATTATAGAGAGAAAACTTCTGATTCTGGTGTGATTTTTAATTCAAACTAAGCACCCTATTTATAGGAAAATGTTAGAACACCAAAGTAGACTAACCTGCTTCCGGTGGCTCTCCCTCTTGCCATTCACGCACACCACACTTGAACTTCAACATTTTTTTCCACAAAAAATAAAAGTGGGGCCCACCCATGTTTTTAATAAAAATATTTATTTTTGAAACTTCAATAATTCATAATAAATAGTCCTTTAATCAGAAAAATACAAATTTTATGTTCATTCCATATAAAATTTAATTCTCTACAACTTTGTAGAATAAATGTTTTCTAAATTCCTAACAGAAAATGACCGAAATCTATATATGGATGATTTTTAATACCTTCATTCCGATAAAATATTGATAAAACACCACAGCATTAATTCCTTCATTTATATCATCATACAATAAATATTTCTTTATCATATAAATTAATCATTAATTATTCACAAATAATATTATAGAATCACAATAATGACAACCAAGTCGTTCCCATGAAAGAAGGGGCTTTCCGATAAGGATTTCTTCTTACTAGCGCGCAATTAGGTGACTAAACCCCTTTCCTGGACAGAACTTCCTTAGAAATTACCAATAATGATATCTAATAATATTATTAAAATAATATAAATTATTGATCTGATAATGGGAAATATTGTGCAGTGACAATTATTGAAACAATAATAATATAAAATATCAACGTATCAATTATTGAATCAATAAAATAAAATATTGAACAGTAATTATTGTAACAATTATTGAGTAGTGCCTTCTTACGTAAGAAATCAATAATCCAAAAATATTGTGTAATACCATGTGCTACTGTGCAACCACGCGTATTACTATACTTTAACCACCAGGTATTCCAACAGTGTTAACAGTAACAACTACGCTGTTATTTTTATAAAATGGTTATTTATGTCTCTTTCTATATCAGACAGTTATTCCATTATGGGGCCGACAAATGGTTGCGCCGTCGTACGAATATTCTCCGACAACAAGAATATTCCATGACCAAATGAATATTCCTCGACAATAATGAATATTTTATAACCACTTGCTTATTTAAAATATTTGCGCATTTTACGCATAACTAACCACATTAATCAAATCCACCCCTTACTATTTCAAAATAATGAATAGAGGAAATTCAATTTTATTTATAAAAAGTTGGGGTCATACAACCTCCCATCCTTATGAAATTTTGTCCTTGAAATTAACGTACGTACCTGGTATTTCGAAAAGGTGCGGATACCTCGCTTTCATTTTCGATTCCAACTCCCATGTTATTTCCTCAATAGCATGGTTCCTCCACAAATTTTGACTTGTGGTATAACCTTTGTGCGTAGGACATGCTCCTTCTTATCCAAGATCTTGACAGGTACCTCATCGTACGTTAAATCTTCAGCTATCTCATCTAGTTCTAACTCAATAATGTGGTTTGGGTCTTTCATATATTTACAAAGCATAGATATGTAAAAAAAATATTATGAACACGAGACATGCTTGGAGGTAATGCGAGTCTATAGGCCACATTTCTTACTCGATCAAGAATCTCAAACGGACCAATATATCGTGGTTTGAGTTTTCCACTCTTTCTGAATCTTGTAACTCCCTTCTATGGAGTAACACGTAACAATACATGATCTCCAATATTAAATTCCACGTCCTTTCGATGAAGATCCGCATAATTCTTTTGTCGATCCTGTGTCGTTCGTATACGTTGTCGGATCATTTGAATCTTTTCCGTAGTCATGCGTACCAATTCTAGTCCCAACAACGTTGCTTCACCCACCTCATCCCAGCATACTGAAGAACGACACTTTCGTCCATACAATGCCTCGAATGGAGTCATGCTTATACTTGCTTGATAACTGTTGTTGTAGGAGAATTTCACCAATGGCAAGTACTTATCCCAACTTCCTTTGAAGTCTAGGATATAGTCTTAATAGATCTTCAAGAGTTTGAATAATCCTTTCTGATTGCCCGTTTGTTTGAGGATGGTATACCGAACTGAATCGTAAATTCGTGCCCATAGCTTTCTGTAAACTAACCCAAAATCGTGAAGTGAATCTTGGGTCACGATCCAAAACTATGGATATTGGCATGCCATGAAATCTCACAATCTCATTCACATACATACGAGCGAGACATTCAAGGGAATAATTCCACCGTATCGGCAAGAAATGAGCAGACTTGGTTAATCTATCAACAATAACCCAAATCTCATATATGCCTTGAGAAACCTTGGGAAGACCCGTAACAAAATCCATGGTAATGTGTTCCCGCTTCCATTTTAGAATTTCAAGTGGTTACATGTTGACAATTTAAACACCTCGAAATAAACTTCGTGATCTCTCTCTTCATATTGCTCCACCAAAATGTATGTCGAAGATCATGATACATTTTGGTAGTCCCAGGATGGATTGCAAATGGTGTGTTGTGTACCTCCATCATGATTATATGCTTCAAGTCAGAATCATTAGGAATGCAAAGTCTGGAGTTAACTCGAAGTATTCCTTCTTCATCGATTCTTGCTTCTAGAATAACACCTTCTTGTACTTTCTTCTTTATACACATCAGCTCTTGGTCGGTGGCTTGAGCAGCTTTAACTTTATCGATTAAAGTCGGTTCTACTCGTATGTTTGATATAATCACTTGAGTACTTGGAGTCTTTAACTCTATCTCCATCCTTTGTAAGTCGTACAAAATGGGTCTTTGTGTTAACAACATCGTACACATACTCGCATACGATCTTCTACTCAATGCGTCAGCTACCATGTTTGCTTTTCCAGGATGATATTGAATGGTATGGTCGTAATCTTTCAACAGCTCGAGGCAACATCGTTGCCACATATTGAGTTCTTTTTTGGTGAAGAAATATTTGAGGCTTTTATGATCCGTATAAATCTCCACTTTCTCCCCATACAGGTAGTGTGTCACGCACCCAAAACAGGTCCAATCCATCCAACCTATTCTGAGTCGTCAAATATATGGTACAGAAAACAACTACAATTCTATTACTACAACAACACATATGCTGTGAGTTTTGATACAAATATATACCAAATGCGACTCATGTCCCAACCGTGGACAACACCTTACAGTGATACCTTACATAAAGGTACAGTCAATAACTATTTTAAAAAATTAAAATCTTTGGGAAATTCTCAAGGAAACCTTTGTACATGGGAGGCCATGCGCCTAGGTTATGATATATATCATATGACTGGAGAATTATCCTTGGTTGATCCAATAGACCCCAAAGAAAAACAAGAAGATTACTATCATGTTCCTTCCAATGGTGAGTCTTCTCTTGACATATAACTATCTCCACCGTCTGCAATTAAACATTATGTTTCAACCAAACTCCAAGATTATATAGGTAGTGCACGTAGATATACTCGTAGGTCATTAGACATCTTATATGAAAGTGGCAAAACACCCTTCCAAAGTTGGGTTCACCTCACCCTATTTCGTTCACCAAAATTAAATATCAAATGACGTATACAATACGACACACTTATCTAAAGTTCTCAATAAAACTATTTCCATACTATTTAGGGAGAACCTCAACAACTATAGACCACCGTTCTATTTCCTTGTTATCCCCGCTCGACCCAGCTACACTCTTGTTACCTGAAAGGAATTATGAAGCAAAAGGGTGAGCACAACTAGCTCAGTAAAGAATATCATGACTATAGATAATTAAATTATCAATAGCCTTCATCAGTAATAAATCAGAGATTTAGAACATATGGTAGATGATAAAACTTTTCAACCATAGTTGCAACGGAACGAGCAATCCATTAGAAGAGTCAAATAGACAATGAAGTTTATTATCTTCTCCATGTTAAAAGTCCACCAACAATGCTTTAACCCTGTAACATTAATCAACAAATCTTGTTCACAGTCATGTGAATAATTCATAATCATAATTGTAGTTATAATTTTCTCTTCTCATCCAAGACGAAGATATTTTTCATCACATTTCTTTACCTGAAACATCAAAGATCGTGGTTATACCAAATCACAGTTCATGTTTATAATCATATTAATAAGTTCATCTTTTCACTACGGACCAAAGATATTCATTAACATATCATCTTTGCACTACATGCCAAAAATATTCAACAACAGGTCATCTTTGCACTACGACCAAAGATATTCAACAACAGGTCATCTTTGCACTACACGCCAAAGATATTCATCAATAATTCATCTTTGCACTACAAGCCAAAGATGTTAATATTTCAAAGAAATATATAATCATTTCAGAATTTATATAAACCATAATTATAATAATGTTGATCAATTCACCTTTGCACTTAAGCTAAGAATATTCAATTGTAAATTCAATGGTCATGATCATACCAGTCAACGATTCAACTTTACACTACTGGCCAAAGAGAACCCATGGTCACGATCATACCAATAATATACCCATCTTTACACTTAAGTCAAAGAGAAATTTCATCACCGGGATTATAAAAATGTTATATATATATATATGATAATAAAAAACAATATGATCAACAACTGCATTAATTTCAAAAGTAAGATTCATAAATCAATGATTTCATAACACCTTAATCCAAATTTTATAAATCACTTAATAATCTCATAATCTAATATTATTAATATTACCACAATATCATAATCATTTCTTAAACTTATAAAAAATTTATTTTAATTGTTTACACTTTACTAATTAATGCATTTAATCATCCTAAAATGCCAAACTCATAAGATTTCATCACTAATAACCAAAACCCTCATCAAAAGTCTACATATACCTTATATTGGATTTCCAAGCCATAAAATCCTATTTTCCAATTTTGTTACTTCACATAACATATTTAATTCATTTACTCATAACTAGTCCATTTTCATGAAAAATACCAAATTAGTACAAACAAATTTTCTTTTCTGGGATTTAGCAGAACATAGTCCCATATTAAACATATATTTTTCTCGGAATTTTTAAAATTTATTTACTATTTTTCATATGGCTAAAAACTGCCGAATATTTAGACATTTATCATAAATTGTACTTTTGTCCAAAAATTCTAAAATTTACAGATCATATCCCTAAGCTCTGATACCAACTGTGACCCCCCCCCCCCAAATAGGTCCAATCCATCCAACCTATTCTGAGTCGTCAAATACATGGTACATAAAACAACTATAATTCTATTACTACAACAACACATATGCTGTGAGAGTTGATACAAATATATATCAAATGTGACTCATGTCCTAACTATGGACAACACCTCACAGTCAAGTATTTTATAGCCACTTGCTTATTTTGAAAATTTTATATATATCACCCTTAACTTTAAACTTTTATCAATTTAACCATTTACTGAATAATAATTATAAGAAAAATTGAATACTTTTATTTCATAAAATTCGGGGTCTTACATAGTGTCTCCAGATTTTCAACGCGAAAATGACTGCTGCCAACTCCAGATCATGAGTAGGATAATTTCTCTCATATTCTTTGAGTAGTCGCGAGGTATAGGCTATGACTTTCCCATGTTGCATGAGAACACATCCTAACCCTTTGCCTGAAGCATCGTTGTAGATAACAAATCCATCCGAACCAGATGGTATTGTCAGAACAGGTGCTGAAATGAGTCTCCTCTTGACCTCTTGGAAACTCTTCTTGTATTCTTCGTTTTATACAAATTTTGTATCTTACCGAGTCAGCTGAGTTAATGGAGTAGTGATTCGAGAATATCCTTCCATGAATCTCTGATAATAACTAGCTAAGCCTAGAAAGCAACGTACTTCGGTCACCGACTTCGGTTGCTCCAAACTTTTTATTGCTTCAATCTTCGCTGGGTTAACAATTACTCCATGTTATGACACCACGTGCCCAAGGAATGCTACTTCCTCAAGCCAGGACTATCATTTCTGTAGCTTGGCATATAACTTGTTATCACGAAGCCTTTGAAGTACCAGCTTCAAATGGTGATCATGATCTTCACAGCTTTTGAAATAAATGAGGATGTCATCAATAAAGACAACAACGAACTGATCCAAATATTCCTTGAACACACGGTTCATCATATCCATGAAAGCATCAGGAGAAGTAATGCCCGTACCGAGTTCTGAAGGCAGCCTTCGAAATATCCTCAGTTTTAATCTTCAGCTGATGATATCCAGAACTAAGATCGATCTTTGAAAATAATTGTTCTCCTTTCAACTGGTCAAATAGGTCATTAATGCGAGGTAGTGGGTACCTATTTTTGATGGTGACATGGTTCAACTCTCGATAGTTAATGCAAAGTCGCATACTCCCATCTTTCTTCTATAAGAAGAAAACAAGAGCACCCCAAGGAGATGTACTAGGACGAATGAAACTGATGTCTAACAACTCCTGTAGTTGGAGCTTTAACTCCTGAAGTTCAATAGGAGCTATTCGATATGGGGTTTTAGAAATGGGGTTTGTACCAGGTTCAAGGTCAATAAAGAATTCAACTTCACGTTCTGGGGGTAGGCCAGGAAGTTCTCCAGGAAATACGTCAGGAAATTCATAAAAAACAAAAATATTATTCAAATCTGACGTATTTTTGTTCAAGTCCATGACATGGGGTAAGAAATCTTAACATCCATTTTTTAATAAACGAATGGCTTTATGGCTTGATGTGACAGTGATTGACTTTAGTGGTTTGGTTGCTTGAATTCGTATAACAGGTTGGTTAGAAGTATGAAAACTAACAACCTTACAAAAACAATCAATTTTAGCATAATGAGTGGTTAGCCAATCAATCCCTAAAATCACATCAAATGCAAGTATTTTCAAAGAGATGAGATCAACAGGTAATGTGATGGTGCCAACTTGAATCAAGCAAGATTTATAAACAGATGATGGAATGAAAGTTTCTCCTAACGGAGTTTCAACAGATAAGTCAAAGTCTAATTTCTCCGGAGTCAAGTTCAAACGTTGAGCACAAGCATTAGAGATAAAAGAATGGGTAGAACCGATATCTAATAAGGTATAAACTTCGCAAGATTTTATGATTAGCTTACCCATGATCACATCGTTTGGGTTCCTTGCGTTTTGGGCAGTCACAACAAACACTCTTCCAGGAACCACCGACTTTAACTTGTCTGGGACAGCCTTTGAAGTCACTATTCCCGCTGGACTTGGTTTCACTGCAGGACAATCTCGAGCTATATGACCTTCCTTTCCACATTTATAACACATCTTGAATTGTTGTGGGCAGTTTGGGCTGATGTGTCCCTCTTTCCCACATTTATAACATACGACCGGTGGTAATTCTCCTTCCCTAGAAACAGTTGATTCTAGTGTTGATGTCTTCACGTTATCATTATTGTACCTTCTCTTTTTGAAATCTCCCCCCCCCCCCCGACTTGCTTCTTCTACTATCATGGCCACTATTACCACCAGAATGGTTACCGCTTTTGTCCTGATATTTTCCTCCTCGCTGGTTGTCATTGCTCTAATGACTGCTGCCACCGATATGACCCTGGTTGTGGTCCCTCAGTTGAACAGACTCATTATTTAGCTCTAATAATTTAGCCATGTTGACAACTTCTGAATATAGAGAAAATTTGTGAGAAATGAGATATTAATGAATTTCGAGTTTCAGACCTCTCAGAAACATCCGCGTCATATGTTCCTCATTCTCTACCAAATGAGGTGCAAACTTGGATAACTTCGCAAACTTAGCCTCGTACTGGGACACAGTCATGTTGTTCTATTTCAGTCTAATAAACTCTACCTCCTTCATATGATGAATACTTTCATGAAAGTACTTGTCATTGAACATTTTCTAAAACGTTTCCCAAGATATATTGAGTACGGCTGGCTGGGTACGTTTCATAGATTCCCACCAGTAATCTACCTAACCACAAAACATAAAGGTGGCAAATGGAACCTTATGTTCCTCCGTGCATCCCAAGATATCAAATATCTTGGTAATTTGATTAACCCACATTTCCGCCTTGATCGAATTTGGCTTTTCCAAAAACTCTGGTGGTCCCAACTCTTTGAACTGCTTGGTTGTGACAAGCAGCGCGTTGCTATTATTTCCACCCATATTTTGTACATAAGTCTCCCTCGTCTGATTTTGAATGAAATGTAAAAAGCTTCTAAACATCCCATCATTCATCGTTTGATCAGTGGTCTTATTTATAGGAGGAACATTGTCGTCCTATTGCACGTTCTCTTGGTTGTTGATTAAAGGAGTCTCCACGGTCTCATTCACTCCATTGTTAACACTTTCAGCTATCATTCTCAAATACTGCCACAAAATAAGGGTTGATTAAAGAAAATGACATACCAGATAATATCCCTATATTCTGACCGACCAAACAAATAAGCTTAGGTAAGACAGACTAGCGAAGGATTTACTCGTCTCTCCCCTCCTAATTCTATTCCCTGATCTTTGCCAGAGACCATATCCCTAAGCTCTGATACTAACTGTGACGCCCCCAAAATAGGTCCACACAACCCATTCTGAGTCGCCAAATACATGGTACAGAAAATAACTACAACTTCATTATTACAATTGTCGGGTAAAATACGATAACACATATGCTGTGAGTTTAAATATAAATATTATCTTCTAGACAATAATATCCAAACTCAAATAAGTCCTCATTAAAATTATTGATACACTATTTTACAAAATAGTGAGGACTGCTAAAACAACTGTCTTGAACCATCACTCCATACCCTGACTAGTTCCCGCTATATTCTCTCCTCCTGAGAAGAAAAATGGAACAAAAGAAAAAGGATGAGCTCAACTAGCCCAGTTAAGAAAATTATGACTAAGATAATGAAAAAAAATTATCGTTAGCCTTCAATAAATGAGATAAAATATAATGGACAACAAGTTTTAGATCAATATTCACAGTGGAAATAACAATTCATTAGAAGAGTTAAGTAGAGAATGAAATCTACTATCTTCTATGATTTAAAAGTCTTTCATAAATATTTTATCCCTGTAACATCAATCAATATACATCTTGAATAAAATATTCATCTTTGCACTACAGGCCAAAGATATTTATTTGTATCACCAGTTGGTCATGTTCATCTCAACACATGTCCATCTTTGCAGTACGTGCCAAAGATATCATTAGGTAATCATTCATCTTTGTACTATAGGCCAAAGATATTCAGTTATATCACCATTTAGGACTGAGGATGATGAAAAATACCTTAAAGAAAATGAATACAGTGAGATAAAAGGACAAAGATTAGGGATTCGTACTTTGATTTATCCAAGTTCAAAAATACTCCATAATAATCAATTGTGGAGCAAAAATTCAAAAATGAAGATCATGGATACAATCAAAGATAGTAACCATAATAGGCAACTTGGACAAGGAAAAGAAAATTTAATTTTTCTGTGAATAGTGTTGTATTCGTGAATAGTGTTGTATACGTAAATAGTAACCTCGACACGAAAAGGTAAAAATTTCACAAGAAAAATCATACTTCGTGAATAATATCGTATTCGTGAATAATGTCGTATACGTGAATAGTATCATATACGTGAATAGTAACCTCGACATGAAAAGTTAAAAATTATAATAAAGTTCATACCAATATTTTGGTATAATGATATTGAAAGAAATAACATCATTTACGAAGAAAATAACATCCCTTACCTCAAAAGAATAGTACTTCTTACTGAAATAGCAGATATAATGCTGAAGAAAACTTGCACTGAATAGAAACACCAAAGATATCTAAATACTCACAAAAATACCCTCGATATTATAGAGAGAGAAAACTTCTGATTTGGTGTGATTTTTAATTTTAACTAAGCACCCTATTTATAGAAAAATGACAGAACGCAAAAGTAGACTAACCTGCTACCGGTGGCTCTCCCTCCTTGCCATTCACGCACACCACACTTGAACTTCAGCATTTTTTTCCACAAAAAAACAAAAGTAGGGCCCACCCATATTTTTAATAAAAACATTTATTTTTGAAACTTCAATAATTCATAATAAATAGCCCTTTTATCAGAAAAATATGAATTTTATATCCATTCCATATAAAATTTAATTCTTTACAACTTTGTAGAAGAAAGTTTTTCTAAATTCCAAACAGAAAATGACTGAAATACACATACGGATGATTTTTAATACCTCCATTCTGATAAAATACTGATAAAACACCCCAACATTAATTCCTTCCTTTATATCCACATAAAATAAATATTTCCTTATCATATAAATCAATAATTAATTATTTATAAATAATATTACATAATCACAATAATGACAACCAGGTCATTCCTAGGAAAGAAGGGGGCTTTTTGATAAGGATTTCTCCTTACTTGCGCGCAATTAGGTGACCAAACCCCTTTCCTAGACAGAAATTCCTTAGACATTGCCAATAATGATATCGAATAATATTATTCAAATAATATGAATTATTGATCTGATAATGAGAAATAATGTATAGTGACAACTATTGAAATAACAATAATATAAAATATCAACGTAGAAATTATCGAATCAATAAAATTAAATATTGAACAGTAATTACTGTAACAATTATTGAGTAGTGTCTTCTTACGTAAGAATCAATAATCCAAAAATACTGTGCAATATCGTGTGCTATTGTGCAACCACTCGTATTTTTGTACTTTAACCACCAGTTATTCCAAAAGTGTTAACGATAACAGCTACGCCGTTATTTTTATAAAAAGGTTATTTTGTCGCTTTCTATATTTGACAGTTATTCTGTTATGGGGCCCACAAATGGCTGCGCCGTCGTACGAATATTCCCCGACAGCAAGAATATTTCACAACTAAATGAATATTTCCCGACAACAATGAATATTTTATAACCACTTTCTTATTTAAAATATTTTCACATTTTACCCATAACTAACCACGTTAATCAAATCCACCCCTAACTATTTTAAAATAATGAATAGAGGAAATTCAATTTTATTTATAAAAAGTTAGGGTCTTACAAGAATTCTCCTACAACAACAGTTATCACGCAAGTATAGGCATGACTCCATTCGAGGTGTTGTATGGACTAAAGTGTCGTTCTCCAGTATGTTAGGACGAGGTTGGTGAAGCAACGTTGTTAGGACCAGAATTGGTACGCATGACTATAGAAAAGATTCAAATGATCTGGAAATGTATACAAACAGCACAAGATCGACAAAAGAGTTATATTGATCTTCATCGAAGGGGTGTGGAATTCAATGTCAAAGATTATGTATTATTACGTGTTGCTCTATGGAAAGGAGTTGCGAGATTTGGAAAGAGAGGAAAGCTCAACTGATCCATTTGAAATCCTCGACCGAGTAGGAACTGTGGTTTATAGACTCGCCTTACCACCTAGTATGTCTCGTGTTCATAACATTTTTCACATATATATGCTACATAAATATGTGGAAGACCCAAACCACACTATTGAATTGGAACCAGATGAGATAGCAGAAGAATTAAAGTATGAGGAGGTACCTGTCAAGATATTGGATAAGAAGGAGTAGATTTTATGCTCAAAGTTTATACCTTAAGTCAAAGTTTTATGGAGAAACCATGATATTGAGAAAATGACCTGGGAATTAGAATCTAAAATGAAAACAAGGTATCCTCACCTCTTCCACATACCAGGTACGTACATCAATTTCAAAGATAAAATTTCATAAGGAGGGGAGGTTGTAAGTCCCTAACTTTTTATGAATAAAGATTTAATTTTCCGTAAATATTATTTTGAATAATAAGGTGCTGATTTGATATAATGTTATAGTTATGGATGATATGTGCAAATTTTTCAAAGTAAGCAAGTTGTCATAAAATATTCGTTTGGTCGGGGAATATTCTTTTTGTCGGGAAATATTCGTACGACAGCGCAGTCATTAGTGGACCACATAACGGAATAATTGTCGGATATAGAAAGTGACAGAAATAACCTTTTTATAAAAATAATGGCAAAACTTTTACCGTTAAACTGTTGAAATACCCGGTGATAAAAGTATAGTAATACGCGTTGCTGCACAGTAGCACACGGTGTTGCACAGTATCTCTGATTATTGATTCTTACATAAGAAGTCACTCAGTATCAATAATTGCCACAATAGTTGTTGCATAGTATCTCATATCATTAATTCAATAATTGTTACAATAACATATGCACAATATTTTATATTATTTGAATAATATTATTAGTTAGCATTATTGGCAATGTCTAGAAAGTTCTGTCGAGGAAAGGGGTTAGGTTATATAATTGTGCGCCAATAAGGATAAATCCTTATCGGAAAGCCCCCTCTTTCCTGAGAATGATCTAGTTGTCAATATTTTGAGCTTATAATATTAATTGTGAATAATTATTATGTGGTGGATATTGGTTCAATTTTGATATAAATGAAGGAATTTAGCATGAAACATTTGTTGAAAGTTTAGCATATTTTTCTATGGAATCACAATTATCTTCTCCGATAAAATATTCATTCAAATATATTATTATAATATATTATAATTGTTTAAATAATAATATTATTATAATAATATATATAAGCATGTGATAAAAAGGAAGGATGCGAGCAAATTGTATTTGAATACTTTGTTTTCAAAAGTAGTATAGCCCTTGTCCTTTTTTCCCCAAGTTGGTTGGTTGAGAATTTCTCTTGCAAACCATGTTTTCTAAAGATGTGGGCCTCAATGAATAAGAAATGAGGTAGTTGGGCATTGAAAGAAAAAAAATTTAGGCAAACAATAAAAAAAAAAGTTAGGCAAAGAAGAAAAAAAAAAGTTAGGCATATTAAATTGTTTTCTTCCTCCGTGCTGCACTATAAAAGGGGGTTAACCCTTCATCCTAAACACGCTAAAAATTCAAGCGTTTCTACTATAATATTGTGAGTATTTCTTTTGAGTATAAGAATACTTTGAGTGTAGACTATAGTGCAAGATTTTCTCCGGATAATATCTGTTATACTAGTAAGATTTAGTCTCCTACTAAGGAAAATGATATGATTTTATTTCAATACTCATAAGGGGTATCATTTTCTTTCCTACTCCATATTATATAAGTGATATTATTTCATTTCATATTCTTAAATTTAAACATACTATGGTAAGTATTGCTTCTATAATTCCTGAAATGATTAGAAATTCCTTAAGGTTTGCGCTTCATCTAATATCATTTGACTGGAATATTGGTATGAACTTTCTTATTAAATATTAATCTTTTCATGTCGGGGTACTATTCATACGGTACTATTCATAAGTACTATTCATGACGAAATTTAGTTTTTTTGTCCAAATTATCTTTGAAATATGAATCTTAAATATAATTCTTGAATTTTACTCCACAATTAGTTATGATATTGACAATTTGGACATTCTTAAACTCTGAATAAATTGAATTATAAATCTCTAATATTTATCCTTGATCTCACTTGATTGATTCTTTATATCATTTTTGTGACGCCCCCAAATCCGGGTCCCTTCGAACCTCGGATTTGGTCTGCCACGATACTACTAACGTCCAACTATTTATATCTTTTATTCATAAATTAATGAATATAACTTTGCTTATTACAATTTAGAATATAACTTCTTTACATTTCCAGGATTTGTATAATGACCCCAAACTTTTATAAGTTTCAAATCTTGGTCATTTATCATTCCTATCTTACATCATATTCGATGTTATAAAAATATGCGAAATAATTAAAACTTTTTTAATCTCCTTTGAAAAATCTTTTATTGATTTCTTAACTTGAATCAATTACATATTCTTGAATCAAATTATGATTCATTCTATTCGAATTATTGTATAAATTTTTACATCTCGATTTGAATTCCTCTATGCATCATATAGTACAACTTTACAACTGAACATGTATTAAACATCGTAAACTACTATCATGTACATCTCCTAGAACCTAAACATGGTTCAAGAGCATATATTCAAATAAATCAATCAATCTCCTTTGATACTATTGAACTCTATCAATCAAGTAGTATGTAATCTTTACCGTGAGTCCTTAACCTGCAAAAATGGTTATTTGAAAGAGTGAGCTCGACAGCTCAACAATTCTAACAATTTTCATGCATCACATAACATTTAATAACATACTCAGTTCATGCATTCATAATCAATTAATATTTACTACGCATGTTACTTCTCACATAACAGGCATAGAGATTTACTTGACAAGCATATCATTAAAGATCAACTTTCAAATTTCATATATATACATCAACATTCTCATAGCATAATAAAGCTCAACTAACAGTTATCGAATTTATATATCAAATATGAACTGAAAGACTTGCCTGGCTCGTAGATTATCAACTATGACTTAACTGCTTATAGTAATCTGTACTTCGTGTATTCCTACACAGTAATATAATCATGGATTCATATCCACTAGTCATATATTTCATATGCTCTTAATATAATAATAAATATTACATTGTTTCCTAACTAGGTTTGTAAAACCTTCATTTCATTTTCTCATCATACTCTTACAATAGCTAGGTATGTATAGGTATACCTTAACCACCCACACTTGACATCAACTGTGACGCCCCCAAAACAGGTATACATCACTCATCTTGAGTCGCCAAATACATGGTACAGAATACAAATACAAACTTAATTATACAAACGTCGTGTAATATACGACAAAATATATACTATGAGTTTTAATACAAATATTGTCATCTAGACAATATCCACACTCAATGGAGTCCTCATTATATTTATTATCACACTATTTAACAGAATAGTGAGGACTACTAATGCTATCATCTGGACCATCACTCCGTTCCCCGACTCGTCCCATCTATATTCTCATTTTCTGAAGAGAACGGTGAAAGAAAGAGTGATCTCAACTAGCCCAATAAAAAATATTATGACTAAGGTAATGCAGAATAAATTATCCTTAGCCTTCAACAGTATAACAACTGACAGAATATAATAGAAAACAAGTTTTAGATCAACAACTGCAGCGGAATAAGCTATCCATTAGAAGAGTCAAGTAGAACATAAAATCTACTATCTTCTAGGATTTAAAAAAATTTTCATCAACTTTATCGCTGAGACTCAGCTTAATAAATAAACCACATCATCCCTACACCACGGCCAATGATATTCATGTAATCATCAATGGTCATGATTATACCGAATAATCTCTGGTCATAATCATACCAACAACTGTCCACCAATGAACTACAGGCCAATGAGGACTTTTACCACATCATTCATTACATTACGGTCATGATTATACCGAATAATCCTTGGTCATAATCATACCAAGTCCATCTCTGCACGTAAGCCAAGGATGACTTTCATCACAATATAAGCATGAGGATGATGACAATAATATAAGCATTAATCAAACAAAAACAAGGATAAATATTAAAGACTTTAAATTTATCCAAATATTATCCATCACTTAAATAACTCATAATCTAATATTGTTAATATTATAAAAATATTTTAATCACTTCTTAAACTTATAAACAGTTTAATTTAATTGTTTACACTTTACCAAATATTGCATTTAATCATTCAAAAATGCCATACTCATAAGATTTCATCACCAATGATCAAACCACTCATTAAAAATCTGCATATACCTTATATAGGATTTTCAAGTCCTAAAATCATATTTACCAATTCTTCAACTTCACATAACATATTTAACTCAAATGTTTGTAACTAAACCATTTTCATGAAAAAAATACCAAATCAACTTATTATTTTTCTATCCTTTTTCCAAACATATATACATATATTTCATACACAACAAGTATTTTTTTATAATTTTTCAACTCCCTTAAGTATTTTTCAAAAATCAATTTCTAATTAATTTCTTAAGAAATTAGCTACCTCAAGTTTAACTCTAGAAATTCTCAAATCATGGCAGGATCTTACACATATTAACGTGAGCTTCCAGTTTAAATATCATGGTCATCGAAGTTATAGAACTCCGGTTATAGCATTTTTCGTCAAAAAACCTAAATATTGAAATAGTCATAACTTGATTATTTTAAGTTGGAATGAGCTCAATTTTGGACAGGAGATACTTTATACCATGTATTTCCATGTCCCAAAAGTCCAGAATTTTTCTCACAAATTAAGTGGCCGAAACACCCTTACAAAATTTTGGGCAGTAGCTTTTTCTCTTTTTTTTCACTTTTTCATGCTTTGTTAAAAATAGTCCATACATAAATCTACAACTCCTCTTTCAGTGATTCCACTTGGAGATGTTAGAAAACTTATCATAATATCCTCCCAAATTTTTCCAGAATTTTTGAATGTCCAAAAAATTATGAAACTGCAAATGGATTTTAACCCGACATGCGGTAATCCACGTAAACAGATCATTTTCACAATTTAATAAGGAATGAATACGAATGATCATTCACCATGCATGTGGTAATCCACATAGATAGGTTATTCTAACGGAATAATAAATAATGGAACCAGGTCGGGCGTAATACGCACCGACAGGATATTCCAACAGAATAATAAAGAATGGAATAATAACAGAAATCACCATGCATGCGATAGACCGCACAGACAGGTTATTCCAACAGAATAATATAAAACAGAACCAGGTCATGTGTAATCCGCACAGACAGGATTTTTCAACAGAATAATAAAGAATGGAATAACAACAGAATTCACCAGGCGCCGCACAGATAGGTTATTCCAACAGAATAATAATTAATGGAACCAGGTCAGGCGTAATACGCACCGACAGGATATTCCAACAAAATAATAAAAAATGGAATAACAGAAGAATTTCACCAAGTATGAGGTACTTCGCATAGACAGGTTATTCCAATAGAATAATAAGGAATGGAATAACAATAGCTCTCTTCATGAATACGAATGAAATAATACCCCTTACCTTAGAAGAAATTGGATATTGGAATTATGTTTTAGCAGACTTCTCTTCTTCTTTCTCTCTATAATTTCTCTCTATAATAATTGCTTTATAGCTTTAGTGAATTGGTGAGAAATGAAGGAAAAATTAGCTTCTATTTATAAAAAAACATAATTTTGATAATTGCACGTTTTGGGGCTCGAAAAATTACAGTACAATACCTCCAATTTTTCTTTCATTTTTAATTTAGTCCTGCAAGTATTATCAAACTTACACCACCTCCCCTAATAGTAAATAATGTGAATCAATAGTTCAATCATATGATTCAATAGTTATAATCATGTAAAAATACGAATTATAGTATAGTACCTCCATTTTTAACTTAGTCATGCAAGTATTATCAATCTTGCACCAACTCCCCTAATAGTACATAAATGTGATTCAATAGTACACACATGTGAACAAATAGTTATATAAGCATGTGAATTAGTAGCAATTAATTGCTCATTTATCCGATTAATTACTCAATTTATCAATATAACCCCTAGACGTTAATTATCATCGGAATAGATATCGATTTCCACTAACACTAATAATCCCAACAAAATGAAAATATCAAAATCATCTTTAATCAACACGAACTTATTCATCATTAATATTATAACTCACAATATTTAACAACCATGTCATTCCCAAGAAAGAGGGGGCTTTCCGATAAGGATTTTTTCTTATTGGCGTGCAATTAGATGACCAAACCTCTCATTGACAGAACTTCTAGACATTGTAAATATTCCAATTTAATAATATGAATAACTTTGTCGTCTCAATTATTGATTTAATAATATATCATTTTATGCAGATGATACTATGACAATAATTAAATCAATAATATGAGAGATATGATGCAGCAATTACTGTAGCAATAATTGAGTATAACTGAGTGACTTCTTACGTAAGCATCAACAATCAATACCATGTGTTACTATACAACCACACATATTACAATATACTTTTATCACCGATTATTTTATGACAACTTGCTTACTTTGAAAAAAAATTCAAATATCACCCTTAACTATAAACTTTTAACAATTTAACTATTTACTAAAATAGAAAAATTGAATACTTTTATTTCATAAAATTTGGGATCTCACAATCTCCCCTCTTTATTAAATTTTGCCCTCGAAATTTACGTACCTGGTAGTTCGAAGAGATGAGAATACCTTGCTTTCTTTTCGGGTTGTACCTTCTTGGTTATTTCCTCTCTATTATAATTTTCCCATTTCTCATCTCCTGTATTTCAAATATCATTCTAGAATATAGTTTCACAATAAGGGTTAATTAACATGCCACATATTATCTTTATACTCTGACCGACAAATTAAATAACAAATAACTTAGGTAGGTCATACTAGCGAAGGAATTACCCATCTATCTCCTCCTAGTTCTTGCCTCACACCTCAGCCATGGATCATATCCCTAAGCTTTGATACCAACTGTGACGCTCCCAAAACAGGTATACATCACCCATCTTGAGTCGCCAAATACATAGTACAGAATAAAAATACAAACTTAATTATACAAACGTTGTGTAATATACGACAAAACATATGCCATGAGTTTTACTACAAATATTGTCATCTAGACAATATCCACACTCAATGGAGTCTTCATTACATTTATTATCACACTATTTAACAGAATAGTGAGGACTACTAATGTTATCATCTGGACCGTCACTCCGTTCCCCGACTCGTCCCAGCTATATTCTCATTTCTTGAAGAGAACAGTGAAAGAAATGGTGAGCTCAACTAGCCTAGTAAGAAATATTATGACTAAGGTAATGCAGAATAAATTATCATTAGCCTTCAACAGTATAACAACTGACAGAATATAATAGACAACAAGTTTTAGATCAACAACTGCAGTGGAATAAGCAATCCATTAGAAGAGTCAAGTAGAGCATAAAATCTACTATCTTCTATGATTTAAAAAGATTTTTATCAACTTTATCGCTGAGACTCAACTTAATAAATAAACCACATCATCCCTATACCACGACCAATGATATTCATGTAATCATCAATGGTCATGATTATACCGAATAATCACTGGTCATAATCATACCAACAACTGTCCACCAATGAACTACAGGCCAATGAGGACTTTTACCACATCATTCATTACATTACGATCATGATTATACCGAATAATCCCTGGTCATAATCATACCAAGTCCATCTCTGCACGTAAGCCAAAGATGACTTTCATCACAATATAAGCATGAGGATGATGACAATAATATAAGCATTAATCAAACAAAAATAAGGATAAATATTAAAGACTTTAAATTTATCCAAATATTATCCATAACTTAAATAATTCATAATCTAATATTATTAATATTATAACAATATTTTAACCACTTCTTAAACTTATAAATAATTTAATTTAATTATTTACACTTTACCAAATAATGCATTTAATCATTCAAAAATATCATACTCATAATATTTCATCACCAATGATCAAATCACTCATCAAAAATCTACATATACCTTATATAGGATTTTAAGCCCTAAAATCCTATTTACCAATTCTTCAACTTCACAAAACATATTTAACTCATATATTTATAACTAAACCATTTTCATGAAAAATTAATAAATCAACTTATTGTTTTTCTATCCTTTGTCCAAACATATATACATATATTTCATGTACAACAAGTATTTTTTTATAATTTTTCAACTCCCTTAAGTATTTTTCAAAAATCAATTTCTAATTAATTCCTTAAGAAATTAGCTACCTCAAGTTTAACTCCAAAAATTCCCAAATCTTGGCAAGATCTTACACATATTAACGTGAGCTTCCAGTTTAAATTTCATGGTCATCGGAGTTATAGAACTCCGGTTATAACATTTTTCGTCGGAAAAACCTAAATATTGAAATAGTCATAACTTGCTCATTTTAAGTTGGAATGAGCTCATTTTTGGACAACAGGTACTTTATACCATATATTTCAATGTCCCAAAAGGCCGGAATTTTTCTCACAAATTAAGTGGCCGAAATAGTCCTTACAAAATTGTGGGCAGTAGCTTTTTCTCTTTTTTTCACTTTTTCATGCTTTGTAAAAAATAGTCCATACAAAAGTCTACAACTCCTCTTTCAGTGATTCCACTTGGAGATGTTAGAAAACTTATCATAATATCCTCCCAAATTTTTCCAGAATTTTTGAATGTCCAAAAAATTACGAAACTGGAAATGGATTTTAACCCGCCATGCGGTAATCCACGTAAACAGATCATTTTCATAATTTAATAAGGAATGAATACGAAGGATCATTCACCATGCATGTGGTAATCCACATAGACATGTTATTCCAACATAATAATAAATAATGGAACCAGGTCAGGTGTAATACGCACCGACAGGATATTCCAACAGAATAATAAAGAATGGAATAACAACAGAAATCACCATGCATGCGATGGACCACACATACAGGTTATTCCAACAGAATAATAAAGAACGGAACTAGGTTATGCGTAATTCGCACAGGCAGGATATTCCAACAGAATAATAAAGAATGGAATAACAACAGAATTCACCAGGCATACGATAGACCACACAGATAGGTTATTCCAACAGAATAATAATTAATGGAAACATGTCAGGCATAATACGCACCGACGTGATATTCCAACAGAATAATAAAGAATGGAATAACAGAAGAACTTCACCATGTATGTGGTACTTCGCATAGACAGGTTATTCTAACAGAATAATAAGGAATGGAATAACAATAGTTCTCTTCATGAATATAAATGAAATAATACCCCTTACCTTAGGAGAAACTGGATATTGGAATTGTGTTTTAGCAGACTTCTCTTCTTCTTTCTCTCTATAATTTTTCTCTATAATAATTGCTTTATAGTTTTAGTGAATTGGTGAGAAATGAAGGAAGAATGAGCTTCTATTTATAGAAAAACATAATTTTGATAATTGCACGTTTTGGGGCTCAAAAAATTACAGTACAATACCTCCCATTTTTCATTTATTTTTAATTTAGTCCTGCAAGTATTATCAAACTTGCACCACCTCCCCTAATAGTAAATAATGTGAATTAATAGTTCAATCATATGATTCAATAGTTATAATCATGTAAAAATACGAATTACAGTATAGTACCTCCATCTATACCTCCATTTTTAACTTAGTCATGCAAGTATTATCAATCTTGCACCAACTCCCCTAATAGTACATGAATGTGATTCAATAGTACACACATGTGAACAAATAGTTATATAAGCATGTGAATTAGTAGCAATTAATTGCTCATTTATCCGATTAATTACCTGATTTATCAATATAACCCCCAGACATCAATTATCATCGGAATAGATGTCGATTTCCACTAACACTAATAATCCCAACACAATGGAACTATCAAATTCATCTTTAATCAACACAAACTTATTCATCATTAATATTATAACTAACAATATTTAACAAAGGGGGCTTTCCGTTAAGGATTTCTCCTTATTGGCGCGTAATTAGATGACCAAACCTCTCCTTGACAGAACTTCTAGACATTATAAATATTGCAATTTAATAATATGAATAACTTCGTCGTCTCAATTATTGATTTAATAATATATCATTTTATGCAGATGATATTATGACAATAATTGAATCAATAATATGAGAGATATGATGCAGCAATTACTATAGCAATAATTGAGTATAACTGAGTGACTTCTTACGTAAGCATCAATAATCAATACCGTGTGCTACTATGAAATCACACGTATCACTATACTTTTATCACCGATTATTTTATGACAACTTGCTTACTTTGAAAAAAATTTCAAATATCACCCTTAACTTTAAACTTTTATCAATTTAACTATTTACCAAAATAGAAAAATTGAATACTTTTATTTCATAAAATTTGGGATCTCACATCAACATTAATATAAATTTATCACACACTTGACTCGCTATGTGTTCAACACATATTTAAAGTTTATAGATGCATGATCTACGTCGATCATAAATTTTTGCAAACCTTAACAAATCTAGGTTTTATATAACCATCATACCAATGAATATTTAAAACAGCATTGAGACTCTGTCTTATAGCTTAGAATAGTACTATAAGTAAGCTGCCAAAATCAGAAAGCAATTAAAATGTCCAGACCAATCTGCCCTGTATCGCAGCTGTGCTGAGGTTAGGCTTGGGAATGGCGTAGCTGCGTTGTCCCCTGGCTAGACCAAACTTGAGCTTTTGTTTTCTTGGTTTTATTCCACTTTTTAGTATACTAGAGTATTAACACATAGTAAGAATACATCTTAAGACGTCTTGGACTTTCTTAGAGTCATTTCAAGTCCACATTTACACAATATGTCTCCAGTTGGAATATTTCTATGAAGTTAAGGCCAATTAAGTTCATGAAATCATGAGGCCAACTATGTTATCCATCTATTCGTATGAGAAGGTTATATAATCTATAATATGCACGCTCGCAAGTATTCACATCATTTACACGTAGCTAGTGTCGTTCATCACTTGAAACTCATTTAAAATCATGCTCCAATGACTTATATTGTCTCAAACTATGTGAATGCACTTATAGGCCATGTTTAAAGACGCGAATAGTATCAACATACCTTCCTATAAGTTTAGAATATAAATATCATCATGCATGTAAATATTCATTTCATCTACGTATGACTAGCATAGTTTATCACTTGAAAACTTACTTTAAAACATGCTTGAATGACTTTTATTTTGTCAAACTAGATGAGTGAACATATCAACCATGTTTATTGACCTAAAAGATACTAGCATGCAATCCCTACAAGTCCAAAATGAGAGCAACACACTAATTATAAATATAGGTCTGCAAAGCGTTCAAGTTTATGTTTAAAAAGTCATTCTTGGCCAAGTTAAAGCAACTCGGTGTAACTTTAAATTTCATTTCATAGTTAACTAAGCCAGGTACGTATGTTATCAAGTTTAGAACTTTAAGTATACAAGTTCCTTTAAGTTCGTTCTCAAAGTTCCAAGTTTTCTTTAGAAATCGTTTTCAACTAAGCTATTGTAAGTTGATAATAAGTAAAGCAACTTTAAATCACTTATCATGCTTATGTATACTCATAACTCAACAATATGTATGTGTTAAAATATCAGAACTTCAAAGACTCAAGGTTCGTCAATATTTGTTTTCAAAACTCTAAGTTTTCTTTTCAAAACACATACTAAATCACGTTAAATCATTCCATTATGAGTAAGGTAATCTTATATGTAAGACCCCGAATTTTATGAAATAAAAGTATTCAATTTTTTCTTATAATTACAATTCAGTAAATAATTAAATTTATAAAAGATTAAAGTTAAGGGTGATATATGAAATTTTTTCAAAATACACAAGTGATTATAAAATATTCATTGTTGTCGGCGAATATTCGTTTGGTCGTGGAATATTCTTTCTGTCGGAGAATATTCGTACGACGGCGCAACCATTTGTGGGCCCCATAACAGAATAACTGTCGAATGAAGAAAATGACAAAATTAAGTTTTTATAAATAACGGCGTAATCGTTACCGTTAACACTGTTGGAATACCCAGTTGGTAAAATAAAGTAATACGCATTGTTGCACAGTAGCACACGGTATTACACAGTATTTTTGAATTATTGATTCTTACGTAAGAAGGCACTACTCAATAATTGTTACAATAATTATTGTTCAATATTTTATTGATTCAATAATTGCTGCGTTGATATTTTATATTATTGTTGTTTCACTAATTATCACTGCACAATATTTCTCATTATCAGATCAATAATTCGTATTATTTGAATAATATTATTAGATAGCATTATTGGCAATGTCTAGAAAGTTCTTTCAAGGAGAGGTTTGGACACCTAATTGCACGCCAGTAAGGAGAAATTCTTATTGGAAAGCCCCCTCTTTCCTAGGAACGGCCTGGTTGTCATAATTTCTGATTCTATAATATTATTTAAGAATAATTAATTATTGATTCATATGATAAGGAAATATTTATTTGATGTGGATATAATTGATGAATATATTATTTTATGTGGATATAATTGAAGGAATTAATGCTGAGGTGTTTTATCAGTATTTTGTCAGACTGGAAGAATTAAAAATCATCCGTTTATAGATTTCGGATAATTTCTGTTTGGAATTTGGAAATATTTTCTTCTGTAAAGTTGTAGAGAATTGAAATTCCTATAAAAACTTGCGAGATTCGAATTTTCTGACAAAGGGGCTATTTATTGTGAATTATTGAAGTTCCGGAGTTTTGAAATAATTGATATTTAAAAGTTTTAATTATTTTATTTAAGAAAAACGTTTTTGTGGTTGTTGGCACATGGGTGGCTGATATTTTTGACAAAAGAAGGCTTCTAAGGAATTAAGAAAAATAAATTAACATTTTATTAATTTAGTCTCCTTTGGCGTTCTAGCATTTTCCTATAAATAGAGGGCTAAGTTAGAATTGAAAATCACACCAGAAACAAAGTTTTCTCTCTTCTCTCTCTATATTATCAAGCGTATTCTTGTGAGTATACTTTGAGTGTTGCTATACGGTGCGAGTTTCTTTCAGCACTATACCCGAAATTCAGTCAGAAATACTGCTCTTTTGAGGTAGGGGATTTTAAAGGTTATTATGTTTTTCAGTTCGTACTTCTTCCGTCCTTCAGAAAATTCTGGAAAACTTTGAAATGATATTTTGATGAGTTTTATTGATTGTGTCCAAAATTGGCGATTTTTGGATGTATAGATTAAGAGTTATGAATTTTACGAGAAAAGACTATTTTAAAGTAACCGCTTATAACTCCTTGTGGTTAACTTCAAAATTGATGAAATTTTTATTGGGAGTATATCTATATAATATCAGTGTACTCTGTGAATTTCAGAATTTTTGGACAAAAGTACAATTTATGATAAATGTCTAAATATTCGGCGATTTTGACCATATGAAAAATAGTAAATGAATTTTAAAAATTCTAAGAAAAATATATGTTCAATATGGGACTATATTCTACTAAATCCCAGAAAAGAAATATTTTTGGAACTGATTTGCTATTTTTCATGAAAATGGACTAGTTGTGAATAAATGAGTTAAATATGTTATGTGAAGGAAGAAAATTGGAAAATGGGATTTTAAGGCTTGAGAATCCTATATGAGGTATATGCAGATTTTTGATGAGGGTTTTGATTATTGGTGATGAAATCTTATGAATTTGGCATTTTAATGATTAAATGCATTATTTAGTAAAGTGTAAACAATTAAAATAAATTGTTTATAAGCTTAAGAAATATTATTCTTTCAGTATCATTATTGTGACACCCCCAAAATAGGTATACATCACCCATTCTGAGTTGTCAATACATAGTTCAGAAACAACTACAACTTTATTATTACAACATGTAAACTATGAGTTTAAATACAAATATTGTCATCTAGACAATATCCACATACAAATAAATCTCCATCATAATTATTGATACATTATTTTACAAAAATGGTGAGGACTACAAAACAACTCTCCCTAGAACCTTCATTCCATACCCCGACTCGTACTCGCTATATTCTCGCCTCCTGAGAAGAAAAATGGAACAAAAAGGAAAAAGGGTGAGCTCAACTAGCCCAGTAAAGAATATTATGACTAAGATAATATGCAACAAATTATCGTTAGTCTTCAACAGAGAAAAATCTAATAGAATACAATAGACAACAAGTTTCAAAATCAATATTCGAAGCGGAAAATATTAATTCATAGAAGAGTTACGTAGAGGATGAACTCTACTAATGTCTATGAATTTAACAGTCCATTAACAGTATTTTTATCCCTGTAACATCAATCAATGCACATCTTGAATCATATATTCATCCTTGCACTACAGGCCAAGGATATTCATCTGTTGGTCATGCTCATCTATACACCTGTTCATCTTTGCACTACGAGCTAAGGATATTCATCAGAAATCATTCATCTTTGGACTACAGGCCAAAGATATTCAGTAATATCATTATTTAAGACTGAGGATGATGAAAAATATTTTTAAATAACCGAATCCAGTGAAACAAAATGACAAAGATTAAGGATTAAGGATTCGTACTTTGTTTTACCCATGTCCAAAAATACCTCAAAAATTTTCATATTGGTGTAAAATTCAAGAATGATCAAAACATGGATACAATCAAAGCTAGTATCCACAATAGATATTTTAGACGAAAATGGAAAATTTTTATTTTTTGATGAATAGTGACGTATTCGTGAATAGTGCCGTATACGTGAATAGTAACTCCGACACCAAAAGTTCCAAATTTGATAAAAAAAACTTCAGATCAATATTTTGGCATAATGATATTGAAGAAATAATATCATTAAGAAAAAAATAATATCTTTTACCTCGAAAGATTTATACTTCTAGCTGAAACACCGGATATAGGCTATGACTTGAACTTGCACCGTATAGCAATACTCAAAGTATACTCAAAATACTCACAAGAATACGCTCGATAATATAGAGAGAGAAAACTTCAGTTTCTGGTGTGATTTTCAATTCTAACCTAAGCACCCTATTTATAGGAAAATGCTTAGAACACCAAAGCAAAAAAATTATTAAATATTATTATTATTATTTTTTCAAAATCCTCATACGTACATGTATTTAGCTTCAAAATCTCATCCACCAAATAGCCCACCTCACAAGACTTGCACAAAAAACGTTTTTCTAATTTAAAATAATTTAAACTTCCAAAAATCAATTATTTCGGAGCTTCGGAACTTTAATAATTCATAATAAATAGCCCTTTTGTCAGAAAATTCAAATCTCGCGAGTTTTATAGGAAATTCAATTCGCTACAACTTTGCAGAAGAAAGTTTTTCCAAATTCCAAACAAAAATTAACCGAAATCCACAAACGGGTGATTTTAGAGGCTATAATCAAATTTCAGTCAATAAATGGGTTCCACCGACATGTTTAGCATGTTTTAAACATTTATTGCAACAAAAATACTCTTCCTCCTCGTATACTCATATATCCCACATTCGTTGTAAAAATATCACCATTATTATATTATTAAAATATAATAATATATATATTTAAATGAATTATTTTATCAGAAAAAGATAAAATTTCAATTTTCAACAATTGTCACATTAAAAAATTTTCTCCATCTATATCCACATAAAATCAATATTTTCCTCATCATATGAATCAATAATTAATTATTCACAAATAATATTACAGAATCACAATATTGACAACCAGGCAGTTCCCAGGAAAGAGGGGGCTTTCCAATAAGAATTTCTCCTTACTGGCGCGCAATTAGATGACCAAACCTCTCCTTAGACAGAACTTTCTAGACATTGCCAAAAATGTTATCTAATAATATTATTCAGATAATATGAATTATTGCTTCGATAATGAAAAATACTATGTAATGACAATTATTGAAACAACAGCAATATAAAATATCAACGCAACAATTATTGAACCAAAAAAATAAAATACTGAACAATAATTACTGTAACCATTATTGAGTAGTGCCTTTTTACGTAAGAGTCAATAATTGGTGCAATACTGTGTGCTACTGTGCAACAACGCGTATTACCGTGTTTTAACCACCGGGTATTCCAACAGTGTAAACGGTAACAACTACGTCGTTATTTTTAAACAACTTATATTTGTCGTTTTCTTCCTCCAATCGCTTTCCTTTATGTGGCCCACACATGGCTGCGCCGTCGTACGAATATTCCCCGACAGTACGAATATTCCACGACCAAACGAATATTTCCCGACAACAATGAATATTTTATAACCACTTGCTTATTTTGAAATATTTACCTATTTTACCCATAACTATCCACATTAATCACATCAACCCTTACTATTTCAAAATAATAATTAGAGGAAATTAAATTTCATTTATTAATTATTTGGGGTCTTACAACCTCCCCTCCTTATGAAATTTCGTCCTCGAAATTGACATACGTACCTGGTGTTTCGAAAAGATGAGGATACCTCGCTTTCATTTCCGTTTCTAACTCCCAGGTCATTTCCTCTATAGCATGGTTTCTCCACAAAACCTTAACTTGTGGTATTACCTTCGTGCGTAGGACATGCTTCTTCCTATCTAAGATCTTGACAGGTACCTCCTCATACGTTAAGTCTTTGGCTATCTCATCTGGTTCTAACTCAATGACGTGGTTCGGGTCTTTCACATATTTACGAAGCACAGTTATATGAAAAATATTATGAACACGAGACATACTTGGAGGTAACGCTAGTCTATAGGCTATATTACCTATTCGATCAAGAATTTGAAATGGACCAATAAATCGTGGATTGAGCTTTCCTCTCTTCCCAAATCTTGTAATTCCCTTCCATGGAGCAACTCGCAATAATACATGATCCCCTATACTAAATTCCACGTCCTTTTGATGAAGATCCGCATAACTCTTTTATCGATCTTGTGCCGTTCGTATACGTTATCGAATCATTTGGATCTTTTCGGTAGTCATACGTACTAACTCGGGTCCCAACAATGTTGCTTCACCCACCTCATCCCAACATATTGGAGAGCGACACTTTCGTCCATATAATGCTTTAAATGGAGCCACACCTATACTTTCCTGATAACTATTGTTGTAGGAGAATTCCACCAATGGTAAATACTTATCCCAACTGCCCTTGAAGTCTAGGACACAGAGTCTTAATAAATCTTCAAGAGTTTGAATAGTCCTCTCTGATTGTCCGTCCGTTTGAGGATGGTATGCCGAACTGAATCGTAAATCCGTACCCATAGCTTTTTGCAAGCTAACCCAAAATCTTGAAGTGAATCTTGGGTCACGATCCGAAACTATAGATACTGGCATGCCATGCAACCTCACAATCTCATTTACATACATACTAGCAAGACGTTCAAGAAAATAAGTCTCCCGTATGGGCAAGAAATGTGCAGACTTGGTTAATCTATCAACAATAACCCAAATAGCATTTATGCCTTGAGAAACCATGGCAAGACCCGTAACGAAATCCATGGTAATGTGTTCCCACTTCCATTTCGGAATCTCAAGTGGTTGCAATGGTCCCTTAGGCACTTGATGTTCCGCCTTTACACGTTGACAAGTTAAATATGTTGAGATAAACTTTGCAATCTCTCTCTTCATATTGTTCCACCAAAATGTATGTCGAAGATCACGATACATTTTAGTACTTCCAGGATGGATTGCAAATGGTGTATTGTGTGCCTCCATCATGATCTTGTACTTCAAATCAGAATCGTTAGGAACACAAAGTCTAGAGTGGACTCAAAATATTCCTTCTTCATCAATTCTCGCTTCCGGAATAGCACCTTCTTGTACTTTCTTCTTCATATGCATCAGCTCCGGGTCGGTGGCTTGAGCAACCTTAACTTTTTCTATTAAAGTTGGCTCTATGCGTATACTTGACATCATCGTACTCGTTCCTGTATATGATCTTCTACTCAACGCGTCAGCTACCACGTTTGCTTTTCCAGGATGGTATTGAATAGTGTGGTCGTAGTCTTTTAATAGCTCGAGCCAACGTCGCTGCCGCATGTTGAGTTCTTTTTGAGTGAAGAAATATTTGAGACTTTTATGATCTGAATATATCTCCACTTTCTCCCCGTATAGATAGTGCCTCCAGATCTTTAGCGCGAAAACGACTGCTGCCAATTCTAGATCATGAGTAGGATAATTCCTCTCATATTCTTTAAGTTGTCGCGAGGCATAGGCTATGACTTTCCCATGTTGCATGAGAACACATCCTAACCCTTTGCCCGAAGCATCGCTGTAGATAACAAATCCATCCGAACCAGATGGTATTGTTAGAACAGGTGCCGAAATAAGTCTCCTTTTAAGCTCTTGGAAACTCTTCTTGCATTCCTCGCTCCAAATGAATTTTGTATCCTTCCGAGTTAGATGAGTTAACGGAGTAGCGATTCGAGAAGTCCCTTCCACGAATCTCCGATAATAACCAGCTAAGCCCAAAAAACTACGTACTTCAGTCACCGTCTTCGGTTGCTCCCAACTTTGTATTGCTTCAATCTTTGTCGGGTCCACAGATACTCCATGTTTTGACACCACGTGCCCAAGGAATGCTACTTCCTCAAGCCAAAACTCGCATTTCTTCAACTTAGCATATAACTTGTTTTCACGAAGCCTTTGGAGTACCATCTTCAAATGGTGCTCATGATCTTCACGGCTTTTGGAATATATAAGGATGCCATCAATAAAGACAACAACGAACTAATCCAAATAATCCTTGAATACTTGGTTCATCATATCCATGAAAGCCGCAAGAGCATTAGTTAATCCGAAAGACATGACTAAGAATTCATAATGCCCATATCGAGTTCTGAAGGCAGTCTTTGGAATATCCTCAGTTCTAATTTTCAGCTGATGATATCCAGAACGAAGATCAATTTTTGAAAAGAATTGTGCTCCTTGCAACTGGTCAAACAAGTCATCAATACGAGGTAGAGGATACCTATTTTTCATGGTGACATGGTTTAATTCCCGATAGTCAATACAAAGTCGCATACTCCCGTCTTTCTTCTTTACGAATAAAACAGGAGCACCCCAAGGAGATGTACTAGGACGAATGAAACCGATGTCCAATAACTCCTGTAGTTGGACTTTTAACTCCTGATGTTCAATAGGAGCCATTCGATATGGGATTTTAGAAATGGGCTTTGTACCAGGTTCAAGATCAATAAAGAATTCAACTTCACGTTCTGGGGGTAGACCGGGAAGTTCTTCAGGAAATACGTCAGGAAAGTCAATAACAACAGGAATATTATTTAATTTTGACATGTCTTTATTCAAATCCATAACATGGGCTAAGAAAGCTTGACATCCGTTTTTCAATAAACGAATAGCTTTATGATTAGATATGACAGTGATTGATTTTAATGGTTTAGTTGCCTGAATTCGAACAACAGGTTGATTAGGAATATGAAAACTAACAACCTTACGAAAATAATCAATTTTGGCATGATGAGTAGATAACCAATCAATCCCTAAAATCACATCAAAAGCAAGTATCTTTAAAGAGATAAGGTCAACAGGTAAGGTGATGGTGCCAACTTGAATCAAACAAGATTTATAAACAGTGGATGTGATGAAAGTTTCTCCTAATGGAGTTTCCACAGATAGGTCAAAGTCTAATTTCTTCGGAGTCAAGTTTAAACGTTGAGCGCAAACAGGAGAGATAAATGAATGGGTAGCACCGGTATCAAGTAAGGTATAAACTTCGTAAGAATTTATAAATAGCTTACCCGTGATCACCTCATTTGGGTTCCTCGCATTTTGACCAGTCACAACAAACGCTCTTCCAGGAACCGTTGACTTTGACTTTTCTGGGACAGTCTTTTGAGTCATCGTCCCCGCTGGAATTGGTTTCGCTACTGTACAATCTCGAGCGATATTTCCTTCCTTTCCACAATTATAGCATACCTTGAACTGTTGTGGGCAGTTTAGACTGATATGTCCCTCTTTCCCGCACTTATAGCATATGACCGGTGGTCGTTCTCCTCCCTTAGAACCAGTTACTGCTGGCGCTGACGTCTTCACATGGTCATTGTTGAATTTCATCTTCTTGCAATCTCCTCCCGACTCGCTTCTTCTATTTTCATGGCCATGATTACCACCAGAGTAGTTACCATTTTTGTCTGTCTTTTTCTTTCTCCACTGGTTATCGTTGTTTTATTGACTGCTATCTCTGGTATGATCCTGATTGTGGTACCTCGATTGACCGTACTCGTTATCTCGCTCTAATAATTGAGCCATGTTTACAACATCTGAATAGAGAGAAAATTTATGAGAAATGAGATATTGTCGTATGCCGAGTTTCAAACCTCTCAGAAACATCCGCGTCATACGTTCCTCATTCTCCACCAAATGAGGTGCAAACCTGGATAACTCTGCAAACTTTGCCTCGTACTGAGACACCGTCATGTTGTTCTGCTCCAGTCTAATAAACTCCACTTCCTTCATATGACGAACACTTTCAGGAAAGTATTTGTCATTAAATAGTTTCTGAAACGTCTCCCAAGACATGCTGAGCGCAGTTGGATGGGTACGCTTCACAGATTCCCACCAGTAGTCTGCCTTGCCACGGAACATAAAGGTGGCGAATGGAACCTTCTGTTCCTCCGTGCATCCCAAGACATCGAATATCTTGGTAATTTGCTTGACCCAAGTCTCCGCCATGATCGGATCTGGCTTTCCCTTAAATTCTGGTGGTCCCAACTCTTTGAACTGCTTGGCTGTGACAACCCGTGAATTGCTATCATTTCCTCCTGTATTTTGAACACGAGTCTTCCTTTCCTGATTTTTCATGAACTGCAAAAAGCTTCTAAACATTGCGTCGTTCATCGTCTGATCAGTGGTGTTGTTCACAGGAGGAACATTGCCAGCCTGTTGCACGTTCTCCTCGTTGGTAAGTACAGGCGTCTCCACGGTCTCATTTCCACTGTTAATATTCTCAGTCGACATTCTCAAATACTGTCATAAAACAAGGGTTAATTAAGAAAATCAATATATCACATAATATCCCTATATACTGACCAACTAACAAATAAGCTTAGGTAGGACACACTAGCGAAGGATTTACTCGTCTCTCCCCTCCTAGTTCTATTCCCCGATCTCCGCCAGAGATCATATCCCTAAACTCTGATACCAACAGTGACACCCCCAAAATAGATATACATCACCCATTCTGAGTTGTCAATACATGGTTCAGAAACAACTACAACTTTATTATTACAACATGTAAACTATGAGTTTAAATACAGATATTGCCATCTAGACAATATCCACATACAAATAAATCTTCATCATAATTATTGATACATTATTTTACAAAAATGGTGAGGACTACTAAACAACTCTCCCTAGAACCTTCATTCCATACCCCGACTCGTACTCGCTATATTCTCGCCTCCTGAGAAGAAAAATGGAACAAAAAGGAAAAAGGGTGAGCTCAACTAGACCAGTAAAGAATATTATGACTAAGATAATATACAACAAATTATCGTTAGTCTTCAACAGAGAAAAATCTAATAGAATACAATAGACAACAAGTTTTAAAATCAATATTCGCAGCGGAAAATATTAATTCATAGAAGAGCTACGTAGAGGATGAACTCTACTAATGTCTATGAATTTAACAGTCCATTAACAGTATTTTTATCCCTGTAACATCAATCAATGCACATCTTGAATCATATATTCATCCTTGCACTACAGGCCAAGGATATTCATCTGTTGGTCATGTTCATCTATACACCTGTTCATCTTTGCACTACGAGCCAAGGATATTCATCAGAAATCATTCATCTTTGCACTACAGGCCAAAGATATTCAGTAATATCATCATTTAATACTGAGGATGATGAAAAATATTTTTAAAGAACCGAATCCAGTGAAACAAAATGACAAAGATTAAGGATTAAGGATTCGTACTTTGTTTTACCCATTTCCAAAAATACCTCAAAAATTTTCATAGTGGTGTAAAATTCAAGAATGATCAAAACATGGATACAATCAAAGCTAGTATCCACAATAGATATTTTAGATGAAAAGGGAAAATTTTTATTTTTTGATGAATAGTGCCGTATTCGTGAATATTGCCGTATACTTGAATAGTGCCGTATACGTGAATAGTAACTCCGACACCAAAAGTTCCAAATTTGATAAAAAAAAAAAAATTCAGATCAACATTTTGGCATAATGATATTGAAGAAATAATATCATTACAAAAAAAAATAATATCCTTTACCTCGAAAGATTTATACTTCTAACTGAAACACCGGATATAGGCTATGACTTGAACTTGCACCGTATAGCAATACTCAAAGTATACTCAAAATACTCACAAGAATACGCTCGATAATATAGAGAGAGAAAACTTCAGTTTCTGGTGTGATTTTCAATTCTAACCTAAGCACCCTATTTATAGGAAAATGCTTAGAACACCAAAGCAGAAAATTTATTAAATATTATTATTATTATTATTTTCAAAATCCTCATACGCACATGTATTTAGCTTCAAAATCTCAGCCACCAAATAGCCCACCTCACAAGACTTGCACAAAAAATGTTTTTCTAATTTAAAATAATTTAAACTTCCAAAAATCAATTATTTCGGAGCTTCAGAACTTCAATAATTCATAATAAATAGCCCTTTTGTCAGAAAATTCGAATCTCGCGAGTTTTTATAGGAAATTCAATTCTCTACAACTTTGTAGAAGAAAGTTTTTCCAAATTCCAAACCGAAATTAACCGAAATCCACAAACGGGTGATTTTAGAGGCTATAATCAAATTTCAGTCAATAAATGGGGTCCACCTACATGTTTAACATGTTTTAAACATTTATTGCAACAAAAATACTCTTCCTCCTCGTATACTCATATATCCCACATTCGTTGTAAAAATATCACCATTATTATATTATTAAAATATAATAATATATATTTAAATTAATTATTTTATCAGAAAAAGATAAAATTTCAATTTTCAACAATTGTCACATTAAAAAATTTTCTCCATCTATATCCACATAAAATTAATATTTTCCTCATCATATGAATCAATAATTAATTATTCTCAAATAATATTACAGAATCACTAATATTGACAACCAGGCAGTTCCCAGGAAAGAGGGGGCTTTCCAATAAGAATTTCTCCTTACTGGCGCGCAATTAGATGACCAAACCTCTCCTTAGACAGAACTTTCTAGACATTGCCAATAATGTTATCTAATAATATTATTCAGATAATATGAATTATTGCTTCGATAATGAAAAATACTATGTAATGATAATTATTGAAACAACAGCAATATAAAATATCAACGCAACAATTATTAAACCAAAAAAATAAAATACTGAACAATAATTACTGTAACCATTATTGAGTAGTGCCTTCTTACGTAAGAGTCAATAATTGGTGCAATACCGTGTGCTACTGTGCAACAATGCGTATTACCGTGTTTTAACCACCGGGTATTCCAACAGTGTAAACGGTAACAACTACGCCGTTATTTTTAAACAACTTATATTTGTCGTTTTCTTCCTCCAATCGTTTTCCGTTATGTGGCCCACACATGGCTGCGCCGTCGTACGAATATTCCCCGACAGTACGAATATTTCACGACCAAACGAATATTCCCCGACAACAATGAATATTTTATAACCACTTGCTTATTTTGAAATATTTATGTATTTTACCCATAACTATCCACATTAATCACATCAACCCTTACTATTTCAAAATAATAATTAGAGGAAATTAAATTTATTTATTAATTATTTGGGGTCTTACAACCTCCCCTCCTTATGAAATTTCATCCTCGAAATTGACATACGTACCTGTTCGTCCTCGAAATCTCTAGCTGTGGAGTTCTTCCTTAACAGTATAGACAAGTGTGTTGTATACATCTTTTAGTAGTTATATTTGGTGAATCATATAGGGAGAGGCGAACCCAACGTTGGAAGGGTGTTTTGTCACTATCATACAAGATGTCTAATGACATACAACCTCGTATCATCATAAGACAGAGATGTGCTCATCCACTTGCTGAGTGTATTTACGAGCACTACCTATATAATCTTGGTGTTTGTTTGAAGAATAATTCTCAATTTGAGACAGTGGAGATAATGATAAATCAAGAGAAGACTCACCATTGGGAATAATATAATAGTAATCTTATCGTTTTTCTCTGGGGTCTATTGGGTCAACCAAGGATAATTCTGTGGTCATATGATATCTATCATAACCTAGAAGCATGGCCTCCCATGTATGAAGGTTTCCTTGAGCACTACCCAAAGATTTTAGTTTCTAAAACAGTTTTTGACTATACCTTTATGTAAAGTGTCACTGTGAGGTGATGTCCACGGTTGGGACATGTGTCACATTTGGTATATATTTGTAACCAAACTCACAGTATATGTGTTGTTGTATTTTACACGATATTATTGTAATAAAGTTGTAGTTGTTTTCTGTACCATGTATTTGGCGACTCAGAATGGGTTGGATGGAATGGACCTATTTTGGGGACGTCACAGTTGGTATAGAGCTTGGGGATATGGTCTCTGGCGGAGATCGGGGAATATAACTAGGAAGGGAGAGATGAGTAAATCCTTCGCTAGTGTGTCCTACCTAAGCTTATTTGTTGGTTAGTCATAATATCGGGATATTATGTGATATGTTAATTTGTTTAAATTAACCCTTATTTTATGGCAGTATTTGAGAATGGCTGCTGAGAATGTTAACAATGGAGTGAATGAGACAGTGGGAATACCTCTAATCACCAACCAGGATAATGCGATGTCAGGCGAAAAAGGAATTAGAGAAATCCATGTGGTGAGTGAAGAATTGATAGTTGCACCCGAGATGGTCGCAGAGGTAACAGCTGAGAGTGAGGAAAAAGAGGTACCTTAGGAGAATTTATTAGAGGTATTATATGATCAAAATATAGAATTTTAAAATCGTATTCATGAGTTAGAAGAACATGCTGAAGAACGACAGGCGGTCGTGGAACAAAAGAATGCAACGATTCAAGCTTGTGTTACCCGATATATGATGCTTGAACAGAAGCATTCTTTTGCAGAGTATAAGATGATAAAGATGGAATCTGAGCTGAAAGATGAAAAATTGAACGAGTGAGAATAAGTGAGGCATGGGCAAAAGCCGCACGTCACGTGGATATTGTGAAAGAGATGTCCGATCTAAGACGGCTAAAATAGATGATATGAATTTCTCTTTTTGGAAAGCAATTGGGAGAACCCAACATCAAGTTTTGAATTACCCTGTACAGAGCGGTCAACTTGAATTTGATATGGATTGAAGATTGATGATTCAGATCATGAAACAGGAGTACGACGAGGCAGTTGAGGGTGGAATATGCCCTATAGAAAAGTATATTCCAACGGTTGTGATGACGCCAAATGCTACCCCAGACAAGTCAAAGCCGGGTACTTCGAAGGATGGCGGTTGTCATGACTTCCCAACAAATGAGGAACCCAAATGAAGTTATCACGGGAGATGAGCAACGGAGAAATCATGATGACCCGGGAGATAAAATCTGAAATGAAAGCAAGGTATTCTCAACTTTTCGAAATACCAGGTACGTAAATTTCGGGGACGAAATTTCATAAGGAGGGGAGATTGTAAGACCCCGAATTTTATGAAATAAAAGTATTCAATTTTTTCTTATAATTACAATTCAGTAAATGATTAAATTGATAAAAGATTAAAGTTAAGGGTTATATATGAAATTTTTTCAAAATACACAAGTGATTATAAAAAATTCATTGTTGTCGGCGAATATTCGTTTAGTCATGGAATATTCTTTCTGTCGGAGAATATTCGTACGACGGCGCAACCATTTGTGGGCCCCATAACAGAATACATGTCGGATGAAGAAAATGAAAAAAATAAATTTTTATAAATAACGGCGTAATCATTACCGTTAACACTGTTGGAATACCCGGTTGGTAAAATAAAGTAATACGCGTTGTTGCACAGTAGCACGCGGTATTACACAGTATTTTTGAATTATTGATTCTTACGTAAGAAGGCACTACTCAATAATTGTTACAATAATTACTATTCAATATTTTATTGATTCAATAATTGCTGCGTTGATATTTTATATTATTGTTGTTTCAATAATTATCACTGCACAATATTTCTCATTATCAGATATATAATTCGTATTATTTGAATAATATTATTAGATAGCATTATTGGCAATGTCTAGAAAGTTCTGTCAAGGAAAGGTTTGGTCACCTAATTGCGCGCCAGTAAGGAGAAATTCTTATTGGAAAGCCCCATCTTTCCTGGGAACGGCCTGGTTGTCATAATTCTGATTCTATAATATTATTTAAGAATAATTAATTATTGATTCATATGATAAGGAAATATTTATTTGATGTGGATATAATTGATGAATATATTATTTTATGTGGATATAATTAAAGGAATTAATGCTGAGGTATTTTATCAGTATTTTGTCGGACTGGAAGAATTAAAAATCATCCGTTTATAGATTTCGGATAATTTTTATTTGGAATTTGGAAATATTTTCTTCTGCAAAGTTGTAGAGAATTGAAATTCTTATAAAAAATTGCGAGATTCGAATTTTCTGACAAAGGGGCTATCTATTGTGAATTATTGATGTTCCGGAGTTCCGAAATAATTGATTTTTGAAAGTTTTTATTATTTTATTTAAGAAAAATGTTTTTGTGGTTGTTGGCACATGGGTGGCTGATGTTTTTGACAAAAGAAGGCTACTAAGGAATTAAGAAAAATAAATTAATATTTTATTAATTTAGTCTCCTTTGGCGTTCTAGCATTTTCCTATAAATAGAGGGCTAAGTTAGAATTGAAAATCACACCAGAAACAAATTTTTCTCTCTTCTCTCTCTATATTATCGAGCGTATTCTTGTGAGTATACATTGAGTGTTGCTATACGGTGCGAGTTTCTGACAGCACTATACCCGAAATTCAGTCAGAAATACTGCTCTTTTGAGGTAAGGGATTTTAAGGGTTATTATGTTTTTCAGTTCGTACTTCTTCCGTCCTTCAGAAAATTCTGGAAAAATTTGAAATGATATTTTGATGAGTTTTATTGATTGTGTCCAAAATTGGCGATTTTTGGATGTATAGATTAAGAGTTATGAATTTTACGGGAAAAGACTATTTTAAAAGTAACCGCTTATAACTCCTTGTGGTTAACTTCAAAATTGATGAAATTTTTATTGAGAGTACATCTATATAATATCAGTGTACTCTGTGAATTTCAGAATTTTTGGACAAAAGTACAATTTATGATAAATGTCTAAATATTTGCGGTTTTGGCCATATGAAAAATAGTAAATGAATTTTAAAAATTCTAAGAAAAATATATGTTCAATATGGGACTATATTCTGCTAAATCCCAGAAAAGAAATATTTTTGGAACTGATTTGCTATTTTTCATGAAAATGGACTAGTTGTGAATAAATGAGTTAAATATGTTATGTGAAGGAAGAAAATTGGAAAATAGGATTTTATGGCTTGAGAATCCTATATGAGGTATATGCAGATTTTTGATTAGGGGTTTGATTATTGGTGATGAAATCTTATGAGTTTGGTATTTTAATGATTAAATGCATTATTTAGTAAAGTGTAAACAATTAAAATAAATTGTTTATAAGCTTAAGAAATATTATTCTTTCAATATCATTATACAGAAATATATGTATGGATTTTATTGTGGAATTTCTACCTTTTTGTGTTGGGTTTACTATTCACGAGTTACTATTCACGAGTTACTATTTACGAGTTACTATTCATGAGTTACTATTCACTGGTACTATTCACGACAAATTTGGATTCTTTTTCTAACCAAATTATAGTTGATTTATGAATATTACTCATGGGATTAAAACTATATGTTGATCATATTATTTTTATTATCATATATAACATTTTTATAACCCTAATGATGATATTTCTCTTTGACTTGAGTGTAAAGATGGGTAGATTTTTGGTATGATCATGACTATGGGCTCCCTTTGGCCAATAGTGCAAAGTTGAATTGTTGACTGGTATGATCATGGCCATTGAATTTATAATTGAATATCTTTAGCTTAAGTGCAAAGGTGAATTGATCAACATGGTTATAATTATTGTTTATATAAATTCTGAAATGATTATATATTTCTTTGAGATAATAATATATTTGGCCTGTAGTGAAAATATGAACTGTTGATGAATATATTTGGCCTGTAGTGCAAATATGAATTGTCGAGGAATATCTTTGGCCTGTAGTGCAAAGATGAATTATTGATGAATATCTTTGGCCGTAGTGCAAAGATGACATGTTGTTGAATATCTTTGGCCAGTAGTGCAAAGATGAACATGTGTTGAGATGAACATGACCAACTGGTGATACAAATGAATATCTTTGGCCGTAGTGCAAAGATGAAATTATTAGTATGATTATGAACAGGAAATATGATTTGGTGTAACTATGATCTTTGATGTTTCAGGTAAAGATAGGTGATGAAAATTATCTTCGTCCTGGATGAGAAGAGGAATTTAGAACTACAATTATGATTATGAGTTATTCATATGATTATGGACCAGAATTGTTGATTGATGTTACAGGGATAAAATATTGTTGGTGGATTTTTAACATGGAGAAGATAATAGACTTTATAGTCTATTTGACTCTTCTAATGGATTGCTCGTTCCGCTGCAACTATGGTTGAAATTTTTTTCATCTACCATATGTTCTAAATCTCTGATTTATTATTGATGAAGGCTATTGATAATTTAATTATCTTTAGTCATGATATTCTTTACTGAGCTAGTTGTGCTCACCCTTTTGCTTTACAATTCCTTTCAGGTAATAAGAGTGTAGCTGGGTCTAGCGGGGGTAACAGGGGAATAGAACGGTGGTCTCTAGCTGTGGAGTTCTTCCTTAACAGTATAGACAAGTGTGTTGTATAAATCTTTTAGTAGTTATATTTGGTGAATCATATAGGGAGAGGCGAACCCAACGTTGGAAGGGTGTTTTGTCACTATCATACAAGATGTCTAATGACATACAACCTCATATCATCATAAGACAAAGATGTGCTCATCCACTTGCTGAGTATATTTACGAGCACTACCTATATAATCTTGGTGTTTGTTTGAAATATAATTCTCAATTTGAGACAGTGGAGATAATGATAAATTCAAGAGAAAACTCACCATTGGAAGAATATGATAGTAATCTTCTCGTTTTTCTTTGGGGTCTATTGGGTCAACCAAGGATAATTCTGTGGCCATATGATATCTATCATAACCTAGAAGCATGACCTCCTATGTATGAAGGTTTCCTTGAGCACTTACCAAAGATTTTAGTTTCTAAAACAGTTTTTGACTATACCTTTATGTAAGGTGTCACTGTGAGGTGCTGTCCACGATTGGGACATGTGTCACATTTGGTATATATTTGTATCCAAACTCACAGTATATGTGTTGTTGTATTTTGCACGACAATTGTTGTAATAAAGTTGTAGTTGTTTTCTGTACCATGTATTTGGCGACTCAGAATGGGTTGGATGGAATGGACCTATTTTGGGGACAGTCACATTATATATATATATATATATATGGTATGTCTATTATCATGCATATTTATTTTTTATAACTTAGAATAACATATGTTATCATTGGGAGCACTACAATTATGTATGTGCATGTCTGACGCCCTCTGATTGCCTTTGAATACATAGCAGTCACAAAGATAGACATTCCCCTCCTAACGACTTCAAATTGAAAAACTTAAAGAATAAAAGTTGTAGGTATACTCATTATCTTTTTGAATCATCCTGAATTGTCTCAATCGGAGTTCGTATGAAGAATTTATGACTAATAACTACAACGGATCAAAATAGTCCTACCTGACTCTATTCCGGCACAGCTGCGCCCCAAATGGCCTTGGGGGAAGCGCAGCTATACCCAGTAATGGAGAACGGTTTCCCAAATTCTGATCTTCACGATTTTCAAACCAATTCTCCTTTCGATCTTAATAACGGGAGTTATACACATCCAAATTAGTCTGTTTTTTATTCTATAGATTTGTAATTCATAGAACTACAACATACCAAAGAATCAACAATTAACATAAATATTAACTAACCCAAATATTAATCCAAAACTTATTTTCATACTAAATTTTTATGTTTTGACAAGTTTAGCTAATTTCATCACTACATATTCGTTTCTAAACCAAATTGGTTCGTTTAACTTCTGTTGTTTTCGTATTTAACTATATTATCAACATCTAATAGCAATTTACAGATTTCAATAAGTCTTAGTCATAATTTTTTTACTTAAAAGTGAGTATTTCTTGACATTTCTAAGAAATTCAAAACTTAGGAATCAAGAGCATATATATTAGAATTATTTCCTCTTGATTGCTCCAATTTGCTAACTATAGCTCTCCAAACCTCGGATTGCTCTCCAACTATACTAACCATCCATAGACAATTACTCAGACAACTCAACCAACGTGAAGGAGAATAAGGAGACTCTATTTATAAAGATTTTAATACACAGAGAATACATTTACACAATATTTTGAACTAATAGGGGGAAGGATAAGCCAAAGGGTAATGGAGAGTTGGTTACCTACTCCCTCATCCTCCATCACTCCCTTTATCATTTCCATGATTGCATGCTTTATAGCCTTTTTCATTTTCCAACAATTGAAGTAGCATAGGCCAATGGCCTATCACGACTATTATAATAAATGTTACACTGATTTTCGGACAAGGCTTATCACTCTCTAATTTATCAGTAAAAATGGGTCTATTTCTACTAAGGTTAATTCCTTTTTGGGCTTATTAAATCAATTATAATGACTTAACATTACTACATTAATTTAAGTTATGGGCATATATATACACATATATATGTACATACCCACATATAGGAAGTATACTTATATTTTAAATATACCCCCATAAAATTTTATATCCCATATACATTGGGCTAGTTCAAAATAATATTTTAATTAGGTTAAATATAATTCAGTTGGGTACTCTCAACCCATTATTTTTCATAAAATTTATTATCTCAAATAAACTCAATTATTATAATAATGATTATTATTAAATATCTATTAACTTTCTTCCATACTTTTAAAATACACGTTTAATTGATTCACCATGAATCATTGTCACACAAGTCTCATTTATACTTGCTTAATAATTTACACCATTCAAGCTTATAGCCTTATATTATAACTATTCACATCACATTATGTTATTCTTAACATCTCATCTTATTTTTATACATGAAGCAAATTTTATTGCATTACTTTGTATGCTCTTACAACACATGTAATTGCACATAATAATTAATAATAATAATAATCATTAGTCCATCACATTACTTCATCATTTCCTCACTAATGTAATTGAACAAATCCTTAGTCCATCATTATGCCACACTAGGCATATCACACAAGCTTACTTTAAGCTCATTACCACATTTTAATATTCCTTTAATATAAAGTTTGTGTGACACACTTTACCTTAATGATAAATTATTTAGCTTACTTAAATAATTATACACTTATAATATTACACTTAGAATAATTAATATCTACTCTATTAATTATTTAATTTATACATTATACATATAATTATTCAGTTGTCCCAAGACAACTTCTTCCATCTTTACATTTAGCCATATCTTAAGTGCTAATATAACCCCTCCATCTGTAACTAATATTCATGTATAATTATCTTGGTTCTCTTCTTTTATTAATCACTTATCTTTCAAATATTAACCCTTTTTATATATTACAATACTATGTAATATATTAAAAATATCAAATATTAATTAACATATTTCTTTCATCCTCTTATGCTAAACACATATATTAATCCATCGTCTTATGTAAGTGAATCAACTCTTTCTCATTCCACACTACTGCCACACAAGGCTATATAATATTATATAGTATAACTTGATTAACCAACCTTCATTCTAGGTTAATAAACTAACTCTTATTCAAATCATGTTCTCGCTAACTTAGTCCATTTATGGACAACTTAATCATCAATTATGACATTTATTACACATATGAACCCTTAATATACATGTCTTGAAAATTTAAATTTCACAAACTTACTCAAGACCTTCTACATACCGGCGCAGCTGCGCTGGTCATAAGCTTGAAAGTGGCGCAGCTGCGCCACCTCAAGTTCAGACGCAGACAAGTTTTACTTTAGCAGAAACAGAATCTACACTCCTAAATACTTTACATATACCTCATAAATGATAACTCATCTAAAATCAACCTCTTCTTTGATTCCACATCATCGATTACTATTTTCTTTAATAATTTAAATATCAAACTTTGAGTTTTAAATCTCTACTTTTTTTCTTAAAAGTTTAACCAACTATAAATCTCATTTATGGTATTTCTTTCCACCAATAACACAAAATTCAAAATATAACACACACACACACACACACACACACACACACATATATATATATATATATTCGTATCCAATCCCGACACATTCTATAATAATAATTTTATTTATTAAATTCTTATTTTACTTAATTTCTAAAAATTTGGGTTATCACAATTGTCATCATATCCTCATGCTTATATTGTGTTGAAAGTCATCTTTGGCCCGTAGTGCAAAGATGGGATGTTGATTGGTATGATTATGACCAGAAATTGTGTATTGGTATAATCATGGCCTTTAATGTTACAGATAAAAGTTTGTGGTGAAAGTCCTCTTTGGCCCGTAGTGCATAGATGGTGTTTGGCATGATCATGACCACTAGGGATGCAAACGTTTTTCTTTGGCCCATAGTGCATAGATAATTTGTTGATTGGAAATAATTATTGATTGGTGTTACATGGATAAAATATTGATGATGGACTTTTAAATCATAGAAGATAATAGATACCATGCTCTACTTGACTCTTTTAATGGATTGTTATTTTCACTGCAGTTGTTGATCTAAAACTTGTTATCTATTGTAACCTATCAGATTTTTTTTATTCTTGAGGACTAAGGATAATTTGTTCTACATTATCTTAGTCATAATATTTTTTACTAGGCTAGTTGAGCTAACTCTTTCCCTTTTGGTTCCATTGTTCTTCTCAAGAGGGGGGAATGTAGTCGGGACTAGTCGGGGAGTGGAGTAAAGGTCCAAGATGGTTATTATAGTAGTCCTCACCATTTTATAAAATAGTGTAATAATAATTGTAATGAGGACTTTATTTGAGTTTGAATATTATCTACGAGACAATATTTGTATTAAAACTCGCAACTTATGTTTTGTCGTATTTGCACGATAGTTTAATATTTATAAATAAGAAGTTGTATTTGGATTCTGTACCATGTATTTGACGATTCAGAATGGGTTGTGTGGACCTATTTTGGGGGCGTCACACCATTGCTCATATATCCCTTTCCCACATACATCCTATTTTTAGTTAAGACAAATTTGTCCAATACAAAAACCAATTTAAATCCCTTTTACTAAGAAGAGATCCTGACACTAAATTGCTCCTAATACCATGCACATAGAGCACATTGTTGAGGGTGAGTTCCTTGCCAGATGTCATCTTCAGAACCACATTTCCTTGTCCAGCAATCTTGGATGAAGAAGAATTTCCCATGTACAATTGTTCTCCATTCTCAATTTCTTGATATGTGGAAACATCTTCCTGTCAGAACACACATTGCTGGTTGCTCTAGTATCTACCCACCATTCCCTGGGATTCTCAACCATGTTTACTTCAGAAACAACCGCTGAAAGGTTCATTTCTGAAACATGTTGAAGAAGACCATCCACTTTCATTACATTGGCTTGTGCAGACTTCTTGTTCTGCTCTTTACGTTTACGACAATCCTTTGCCCTATGTCTGGGCTTTTTACAAATGTAGCATTTGCCTTAGAACTTCTTATTTGTTCCTTGTCGAGGCCCATTGTTGGAGTACTTCCTCTTTTTAGATTTTGGACCTTGTTCCACCACATTGGCTTTATATTCCATAAAGGTCCTTCCTGTTTTCTTCTTAGAAGCACGATTATCCTCTTCTATCCTTAATCTTACGATTAAGTCTTCAAGTTTCATCTCCTTGCGTTTATACTTGAGATAATTCTTAAAATCTTTCCAAATTGGTGGTAGTTTTCAATAATTGTAGCAACTTGGTATTTCATGCGGGATTACTTGTAATTCTTGGACTTGGTTGATGACAGTCTTGGAATACACCATCTGTAGTCCAAAAATCTGCCAACTACGAACTTCTTCGTGCCAGCATCTTCTGGTATATATTTTCTATCCAAGGAATGTCATAGTTTTCTTGTTTTTTTAAGAGAACTATAAACATTGTATAATGTGTTGTCCAATCCATTAAGGATGTAATTTCGGCATAAAAAATTTGCATGTTTCCATGCCTCTATTGCAGCAACAACTTGCCTGTCTTTTTCATCTTCTTTGAGTACAGGGGGATCCTCATGAAGAAATGTTGCCAAGTTGAGAGTTGTAAGATAAAACAACATCTTTTGTTGCCACCTTTTGAATTTTGTACCATTGTACCTTTCTAGTTTTTCACTATGGTTCACAGGTACATTTGGAATGATTGGTGTAGAAGAAGAACCGATTATAGTAACAAAATCGGTAGCCATATTTCTTGCACATACATATATATATATATATATATATATATATATATATATATATATCAACTTATCTCAATTAAACCAAACTACAAAAAAAAGATCTATCAAGGCTAGTACTTAGTACTATGTCCTTAAGACAATTATGCCCTCCGTACAATACTCAGAGTTGATAGCACTTGTCTCCTAGGATAAAATGACAATGCATACTATAGTAGAACTCCAAATACTATACTCAACGAACCAAAAATATAATGCTCAGAACTCTCTCAAATAAACTATGAAAAATGAAGAAGACTTGAAGATTAGAATGGTTTATGCTTGAATGAATTGAGTAACTGAAAAGGCTGCATCCCTTTATCTATTTATAGGAGGGATTAGTGACCCATCAGAAGGGACACAACCCCTTGAAAAGGCACTATTTATCCAAAACGATGTAGTTTTAGGCCTTAACAGAAAGGGCGCATCCGTTCGGAGCAAGAAACGATGTAATTTTAGTCTTAACAAAACAAAAAAAATGTAATTTAAAGATTAGTAGAAAAAGGTGCGTTCGTTCAAGCAAAAAATGACGTAGTTTTGGGACGTCCGTTCAAGTACATAGCGCTTCTCAAAACGACGCAGTATTGACGCGTTCGTTCGACAGATAACGCTTTCCAAAATGACACAATTTTGATAATAAATAACATTTATCAAAATGATACAGTTTTGATAATATAACTAAATTAAAATAAACAAATTTAAATTTTGTCCAAAAAATTATATACAAGGACCCAGACCCACGAGCCCGAGTCAGGCCGGTCGGCGGCAACGCGCGTGTGGGTTCGAACCAAGCCTTGTCTAGGTCCTCTCCCTTCCACAAAAATGGGGTGCCCCTTGGGGCTCAAACCCAAGAGCAACTTTAATGTATATAAACCAATTAATACTTTAGTTCTTAACCGATGTGGGACTTGGCTTCCCACAAATATTTATTATCATTTCCAAGGGTGATCTTTGGGAGTTAATTTCTCGTTCATTACTCCATGGATTTGAGCTTTGAAGTACTTAATTTAATCTACTCATGGAGTATAACACATTGATATGTGGAATAATTACAAATAATTAATGACACCCACATTAATTTATGCTCAAATTCTAACAATATCAATATATGAGATTAGGTGGGATTATAAGATTGACCCACTATATTAAATACAAGGGTTAAATGCAAAGTTGACCACTGAATTTATCTGGTATTTGGGTATTGAGCCACTTTCTTCTAGTCAACGCAAACTGAGCCCTTTTTAGTCAAAAATTTGGACTTTGAACCCTAAGGCGCCACATGTGCATTGACCTAATGATGTGGCACATGTGGCGCCTACGTGGCACATGTCACCAGGTCTGATGTGGTATTTAATATTAAAATTTGACACTTGTCCGATGACGTGGCAATTCTTTTGAATTTTTCCCAAAACTTGCCTGTCCACAGACTCGAACCTGCGACCCAATGTTTGGAATTTTGGTCATTTGACCACCCGAGCACCACGGGCCTAGCTGTTAGTAATTTGCAAGGAATAAAGTTTATATCAAAATATGAGATTTCCCCTAAAATAATTAAAACACTTAAAGATTTATAGACAAGGACCATTTCGTTCTTCAAACAAAGTCTAACCCTCGATTTCGTTCATGTCTTTCTCTCTCTCTTCCAACTCTCGCATGCACTGAGAAAAGCTAGGGTTTCAAAATTTTGTCAAATCGAGGGTTTATAGTGGGGATACTAAAGTTATTCGAAGGATCTGAAAGTGTTTTGTGGTGGGGGAGATGGTATAAGTGTCTCGAAATCCCTCTTTATTGATTTGTCCCTTTATTTTATTCCCCTTTATCTGTCTAATGTGGCCCCTTTATTTGACTTCACATGTCTATTGTCTGGAACTTAATCCCATTTCCTTGTGTATTGTCAGCTCTTTACTAAAATTGGTTGTTATTATATAAATATCAACTAGATTGGTTATTATATTGTGGTCCTTATGTTGTGGTCCTAATATTGTCGGGTAATAATTATATAGTCTCTTATGTATTTGTGGTCTGTCTTTGTGTTCCATAGTCCAACATAAGATTTGTACTGTAGTTTATTGGTAGTGGAACTCCACCAATAAACTTTTGTCTATCATGTGCTGGAATTAGAGTAATAAAGTTTTGTTTGTCTTGTTATATTGTAGCTTTGTTTGACATGATATTTAAAGTTTTGTTTGTCCTGTTATACTGTAGTTTTGTTTGTCTGTCATGTGCTCAAGAGAAATATGTTTTTAATTAATGTTAATGGTATTTTTATTGTAGAAACTTGGAAGTGGAACTCCACCATGGGGGTTTATTTGGGTTACATCCTGTTTTCCATTATGATTATGGGAAAATTGATAAGTTTCAAATCCCTTATTTTGAATTTAATTTTGAGAAGCTGAAGATAATGTGTGAGAGTTTTGGGTACACAGATGTAATTGGGTTATATTATAAAATGCCTTATACTATATTCTGTGGGCATTTTTCAAATCTTAAAGATGATGATAACCTAAATATGATGTTAAATGCTGTTGTAGATTATAATATGTTGAGATTTATCTTGAGCATGATTGTGAAGGGGGTAAACAGGCTAAACAACCTACACAAACTAAACATGCTAGTGATAGGAAAAAACAGGCTAAGAATGTGAGTTTGATAACTGATATTAGTCATGTTGGTGATGTATTGGTCACAGAAAATAATTATGAGGACTCCAGTTCTTCTAGTGATAGTGATATTCTTCTTGATGAGGAGGAAGAAGAAATGTTTCTAACTGATGATGAAGAAATAATTGAGGCAAGAAAAAAAATAAGGGAATATAAAGAACATAAGAAGATATTAAAACAAGCAACTGTTGAGACAGGCAAGAATGTTGATGGTGAGGGCAATGCTGAGGGTGACAATACTGTTGAGGGTGAGGGCAATGCTGAGGGTGAAAATACTGATGAGGGAGACAATAATGTAGAAGAACAAGATAGTGAGAGTGATCCTGATTATTCTAATGATAGTGAAACAGATAGTGACAAACTGGTGTAGTCACAAGAAATCGTGCAAGAAGAGAATGGGTCCCACCCAGTGTTGGCTGTTTCATTTCCCCAAATAACGACAACACTTATATTTCAGTAAGTATATGTGAATGATTATTAGTTTTTATTCTTGTTTCAGTACACTTATTGTGTTTAGTTATGGTGTACACTGTTGTATATATAGAGCATACCTGGGAGATGTTACTTAGCTGGATCTGGCCCAAGGACTGCACCTGAACACCATCCACCAAGGCCAAAGACAACTGCACCTAAGGCAGGAACAAAACTGATGTCTGGTGCTATGAGAGTGGCAGCTGCACTTACTGGAGAGACTGAAACAGAGGATCGTGAGATGGCTCAAGCTTTGTATAACAGCTTCAAGGAGACTAGAGGGGGAAGAAGAACAGAGGGTGAGGGTCAGTCGAGTGGAACAACTAACAAAACTGGTGGTACTCAAGAAAGTGTGAACAAGGAGTAGAATAAGTTGATCTATTAATATATATTATCATTTTGTGTGAACAGTTTATTAGTGGTTTTTGGTGTTTGTATTATGTCAAACACAAAACTGATACAGTAAGGTTTATTTGGTGTACTAGCCTGGATGGTTTATTAGTAACTAAGTATTTGGTGTATGTACTGGCCTGGATGGTATCCTAGCAAGGCATATTTACTTTTGTGTTTGTAATCATGACAATGTTGTTATTGTTTAAATGTAAAAGGTTGTTTCTTATTAAGTTTTTTGTACAAATGTTACAGTAAGCTTTGTATAATTAAAGGGCTGCAGTTTGTTAGGTATGCAGTTTGTATACTTGCACTTATAAGATGAGTGTTCTGTTATGCTCTATTATACTCTGTTTTGTAAAAGTACAAATCAAATAATTTGGAATGTCCCCAATTAGTGAAGTAGCCTCTGTTTTGCTAAATAATTATACAAATAAACACAATTATCCAAACAAAATCATTCTATAAAATAATGTAATTATCCAAACAAAATCATTCTTCAAATAATATAATTATCCAGACAACATTATACAATCCCCATTTATATATCAAATTTTTTCAAACATAAAAAAAAACTTAAACTATTTCATGGTTTTTATCATGCTCAAACACAGCACAAGAAGCATCCCAATTACAAGTAAGAACCATTTCTCCCTAATTTGTAAATTCCTTATTTTTTCTTTTAAACACTTCAAATCATTCTTCAGTTGGACTTTCTTTTTTTTCCAATTTCGATACTTGCACTCCCAAGTCATGAGCTTTCTCCTTCATCATTTGTAGGTCAATTTCTATGCTTCTCATATTCAACAGACCCGAATCATTCTCTACCTCCAACATCTTCTAACGTATGCATAGAGTCAATCCATTGAAAAAAGCCACAAAATGCTTGGGTCTGTAGAAAATTAAACAAGAAGTTATCAATTATTATGATTATGTGTAAAAATTTAAAATTTTATCAAGGTGAATATAATAACTTACACCATAATTTGAACAACCATAAAACTTTCTCCCAACACTGAGTCCCTTTGACGATGTACAAATTCGTACTCGTATCCCACACCCACAATATCTTGGTGATGAAATCCCACTGACTCCAGTGGATATTGAACCTTCCCCAACCTTTTGATTACTATTTTCTTTAGGGTGCTACTTTCCTCTTTTCATTCCTCACGAAGTTTAAGATTACAGCAAGATAGGGAGAGACGACGGAACCCTAACCTTTTTGCCTCACTTTATAGCAAGATAGAGACGAACTTCGTGTTGGATGTGAGAGAAATTAACAGATCGAACTTCGTGTTGAATGACTGTTTTCTATAAATCTGTAAGTGTTTTAATTGTTTTGGGGGAAATCTCATATTTTGATATAAGACTTATTCCTTGCAAATTACTAACAGCTAGGCCTGTGGTGCTCGCGTGGTCAAATGACCAAAATTCCAAACATTGGGTCACAGGTTCGAGTCTGTGGAGAGGCAAGTTTTGGAAAAAATTCAAAAGACTTGCCACGTCATCGGACAAGTGTCAAATTTTAATATTAAATACCACGTCAGACCTGGTGACATGTGCCACATAGGCGCCACGTGTGCCACATCATCAGGTCAACGCACATGTGGTGCCTTAGGTTCAAAGTCTAAATTTTTTACTAGAAAAGGGCTCAGTTTGCGTTGACTATAAGAATGATAAGTTCAGTGGTCGACTTTGCATTTAACCCTTAAATACTACTATATGGTTAAAATATTATCAACTATAGTTATCCATATAGTTATCCACGTAACTCACAACAATAAAGTCAACATATAAAATGGCAAAATATATCATTATATATTAACAATTGACCCAACAAGTGATTCTCTTGATTCTAGCCAAAATGTGGTAGAATTAGGACAACAATTTACAAATCTTAAAAAAGATTTATATACACTGTCATAATCAGGGTCGTTCTTGAACACTGGCGAGAGGGTCAACTGTCCTGAGACTCCGATCAGGGGGGCCAATTATATATATATATATATATATATATATATATATATATGTGTGTGTGTGTGTGTGTGTGTGTGTGTGTGTGTGTGTGTGTGTGTGACTTTGCCAAGAGAAATAGAGTCAACCATTTAAATTTTTTGGAGTTTGTAAAAGTTTTGGATTGTTTTCCTAATGTTTCAATTGCTTACACGGTATTACTAACTATTCCTGTGACAGTGACATTTGCTGAAAGAAATTTTTCAAAGTTGAAATATTTAAAAAATTACTTGCGGTCGACTATGACACACGAAAGGTTAAATAGGTTAGCAACATGTGCATCGAGAAGGATATGCTGGACAAACTTGATTTTAAAATTTTGATTGAAGATTTTGCATATAGGAATACTAGAAGAATTATCTTTCAATGAATGTATTCTCATATATTTTGTTGTAGTCGAAATTTTTATATATTTTATTATAGTCGAATTATTATGTTTTAAATTCCGAAAAAACACTTTATATAATTAAAACAGATAATATTTCGAAAAGGTTCTCAATTTCATTTTTCGTACTTGGCTATCAAAATGTCAAGAACAACCCCGATCATAATCCTTGACTTTTTAGCGTCAGTGGTATGATGATACCGGGTTGGGGGGGCGTCCGGTACATTTGTACCGGACTAACGTCCGGTGCATGTGTAATTTTTTTTTTTTTTTTTTTTTTTTGCTTTTTTTACCATAGTTAGGAGAAAAAAAAAATAAAAAATAATAGAGCAAGTTTGAACAAAAAACTGTAAAAGAAGTACATTTTTTATTAAAAAAATCTGTAAACAGTTTACAGTGTTTTTTTAAAAAATGTACTTTCTTTTACAGTTTTTTGTTCAAACTTGCTCTATTGTTTTTTATTTTTTTTTCTCCTAATTATGGCAAAAAAAGCAAAAAAAAAAAAAAAAAAATTACGAATGCACCGGACGGTACCGGTCATTAAGATGCACCGGACCGCCCCCCAATTAGATGATACCACTACAAGAATTGATGAAATGTTCAATAACCAGAATCCAAGAACAAATGAAAAAAAAAACAAAAAGAAGGATAAAGGTGTTATTGCACTTGTTGTCTAATAATTGGTTTGGCTTTCCAAGTCAAGGTCAAGCTACATTAATAGATGATGGGAATTATGTGCAACAGTCTTTTGGAATATCTATTGATTATCCACTAGAGTTTGGAGGTACAAGTCAACCAATAGGACCTAATTTTATTGGACTAATTAATGTGTCCAATCAGGGATCAAGGATATATAAATTCTTACAACCAAAGTCATGGACCTACCTAAGACTTTTAATCAAGGTGCTGGACCTCCAGGACCAAAATAACATTTTGTGAGACTTGTTCAAGTCATGCTTAGCGAGAATAAATTTAAGACCGATGAAAAGAATATGTTACCCTTGACCAAAAGAGAAATAGTCTGTCATAAAGAGCTGTAACTCGACCCGGCTAAGCTAAACTTAACTTGAAATTGTTAAGCAAACTGAGGTTGAACAAGTTATGTTATCCGAACCAAAGAAAAATACTCGGCCATAATTATTGAAGCTAAATTTCATACTCCTTTAAAACTCAACTCACGTTTGCTCGTTTAATACCCAACTCGAGTTTACTCGTTTAACAAGTTCATTTAATTAGGAACCACGTCCTAATTTAGAGATGGAACACCTTTCGTCTAATGATCTTGATACTGTTTCACACATGAACATTAAAGGAATAGACAACTATTAAGAATGCCACTTTCAGTTGCCCAGCAAACCTAGGAAGATAGGGTAACACTAGCAAGTTCCATGGAAAGCTCAATTTTTGGACAAGGATATGCGTGCACAGCAAACTCTTATATAGCCAGTTTGAACCAGCTGCGATAGAGTTCATAAATTAGTGAAGCACGTCATATGGTTAACTGTTAAGAGCAATCTGATGAAAAGGGCATATATTCATTAGATAATACCATCCAAAAATGGAACTTGATAAGCCAACAATACAAGAGTAGGCAACGAAAATATATATGATCATATATAAGAAAATTTGACACTTTGGCATAATTATAATGAAACGATTAAAATAATAACGCAACTGCTCAACAGTAGAAATCCCCAGGAAGACCTCTCGGAACAAAATTTCCTGGAATTCTCTGTTCTGTAAAAACTCAACACCGTATCTACGAATAGCCTCAAAAGAGCTAAAATCCCAAAAAATATGCATACAAGAAAGATAACAATTCCCTTATTCTCCATCTGTGTTTGACGCTGTCGAACCTTTTCAACCTCTGATCTGTATTGAAATAGGCAAAAGTTAGCATTATATCCACATTATTTGGAAACTGGATTAAAACATATGCTCATTTTTGTCGAAAGATGAAACTATAAATGGCACACAAACACACGCGCACACATATATTGATGCTCCATAAACACACACACATATATTGATGATCCATATTTTTATTATCTTATTTGATGCTCTACTCCTTGAGCTCTCAAGTTCTTCATTATGTATCTTCCACAAACAAGAGAGTGAAAAGTCCAAAACCCCATACTTTGCCGGGCATGATTTAGACTGGTTCTAGTAGTTTAAAATTTGCCCTGTTATTAACTGGCAATACTAGCATTTTTTAAAGTTTTGAAATGGATATTTTTGATTGTTGTCCAAAGAATATACATGTGCTTATAAGCCTGACCAACTTGATGGCAAAATGTATATGAGAGCGTACAACATATTTGTACTAGAAAGCTTCCTATAGAACCTCTGAATAGCCAGGGTAGACAAATAGATGCTAAGAAAGTAACTATACCCTCAGGAAAAATAAATCCCTAGAAGACAACATCGACGCAGACGCAGACGCAGACAGACCAGACCTGGAGCCGGGAAACAATCAAAACCCAATGCAAAATCTTCCAAAAACTTCACAAGGGAGACCACTGCCCCAAGGATCACCTAATGAAACCAAAACACCAACCAACCAAACAAAAACAAATAATAAAAAAATACTAGACTCAACATCAAAACCAAATTTGAAGTGAACTTACTCCTCTCAAATTTATTCACCCACATCATATGAACTAATAATAGCAAGCTAATATTTACAGCATCTGAGCCTTTGCAGTTAGACGAGATAGCCTTCAATTTCCAAACATAAAGCTATAAACTTACCATTACTTGTCACAGCTTGTGAGCCTTCACAATAGAATAGATAGCCTTAAGTTTTCCCATAATAAGTGATAAGACAACAAAACCCTAGAGAAGGTAGAAACATGACAAAGATCTCTAGCCACACTGCGATGGCAAAGGATATGTTCCATAATACATCAAAATCACTTGAGATGGGAAGAATTATATACCCTTCATACTTTTTGTACATAATTATTGGAAATGATAAGGCATACATTTGGGCTCCCTCAAACTCTGCCATAACTTTTGTTGACATAGTAATTTACTAATTTAAGTGGTAATTTACGAGAGAAAATGGATTATTGTGGTGTATGACTTCAACTACAGATTAGTCTATTCATACATGATACATATCTGAATTTATCAATAATCCTCAATAGGTTCACAAACAAACACACCTGTCATATGACAATCCCTTGAAAGCTGCACTCAATGACATTCAATGTGCAATAAACCCGCACACATACACATACACACCCACACATATATGTATATATAACATCAAAAGAACCATATATGATGAATCAAAAGATATATCATTAAGAAATAAAAAAAATAACCTGAGAATAGCATTGCCCCTGAGCATATCTTCCATCTGCACGGAAACAAGTGCTTTCCAAGAAACAAGATCACTGACATCTTTTGTCTGCAGGAGCGACAAAAACCAGAAATTTAAACCCACTGGACTAACAGTATCAAATAAACAACAAAAGTCAATATTTTTTATTAATTATTACGTAATGTAATTTTATTTGGAAAGCCCTTCAGCCCAATAGTTAGAATATGGCTATTCAGGCTGGGTTAGTGGTTCAATCCAATTATTAAAAATTAATATAGAAACTTTTCTATTTCACAAGTTACGAAACAATTAAAGAAGACATATGGAGAAAGAACGCACCATGGACTCCTTGCTAGCAAAGAAACTCCTTATGTCTGATCTGATTTTCTCCACGAGGACATCTTTCTCTCCTATTTCTTTATCAAATTCTTTCAGAATGTTCCCGTATCTAGAATTCAATTCCTCCAGATATCTCTCCAACACCGATAAATTTAAATCTAGTAATCTAATTTTTTGCATAAGTATCTTTAGAACACTGTCTCCAGGCATCCTGCCAACCTGCTGATGCCGAGAATCTTCAATGGGGTCAGGCACATCCAATGATTTACCTCCTTGTTTCACATTTAAATTTTTAGGAGCCAGTTTAAATTCCACTTCATCATCTATATCACGATATATGTCACCCTCAGTGGACACTACTGGTTTCAGCTCACCACTTGGTTCAGCAGATGGAAATAAATTATCTTGAACAGAGACAAAATCCTCAAGCATCTTCTCAACAGCATCCACTCCAGACACTTCTACAGTACTCAGTGTGCAGTAGAACCCGGAACCATAATGACTCAGAAGATTCAACTTGAGATACCTAGCCCACTTTGGTTCCTGAAGAACAAACCTCTGAGCATGCTTTACATTTTCAGCAGTGAAATTTCCAAGTTTGACCCATGTATCAGTGGGATAAACCAAACTGCTAACAAGCTCAAACTCCTTCAAATTAGACGAGTAATGTTCAAAATTTGCTATTTCAATTGTATCCACCAAGGTTTCTTCCGAAAGTTCTATGACAACAAACTTTTCATCAGCAGAACATGGATTTCGAAGGTACTTGTCCTTGTCTCGGCCTAAGATGTTGGAGGCACCTTTAGCTTCCTTGTTATAAGCCAAAACTTTTGCTCCTTTTGACGCAGAAGCATAATTGTATTCTGCACCACCAGGCTCTAATCTATGTGTGATGCCTCCTGCCTGATCATTTACTGATCTACTTCTAGAATTAAGCGCTTTGTTTTTGAATTCATCAATACCTAGAGGCACAGCGCGTGACAACCTTTCAGTTTTTGGAGAATCATTTTCGGGTTTTGGTTCCAAATCAAAATTTTTGACCTCGGTTTTTGGAGTATCATTTTCTGGTTTTGGTTTCAAATTAAAATTTTCTACCTTGGTTTGTTGCTCAACAGCAGTGAGAGAATTATCACTACCCTCACTAACCTGAACTTCACCATTGATGCCCTCAAATAGTTCCCCAATTGTGCATGTGTTACTGTTAAGATCAGAATCAGGTTGCCCTAAAGAATTTTTATCTTCTATGGATGATGCAGAAAACGAGTCTCTATTAGGCCCTTGCTTATCTTCATCCCAAGTACTTGTGCCAACAGGAAGCTCTTCAGTTCCATCTAAATTTATTAACAAAACACAATAACTGGTCAGAAGAAACACAAGCAAAAAGTAGAATCCGGATGTTTAAGAATCTCTATAAAAATAAATTAAAAGTGCACAATGTGATGATGGACAACAACAAAAATTCATAACAAGGTATGGACCATACATACACATTGAATTAAGACAGTATGCGAGTCAAAGTTAAATATTGGGGTGTTTTACAAACATCTTTGAGTGGGATCTGGTCCGAGCCTCCAAAGATCCTAGTTCTTGGCTAATAGTTAGTCCAGCCTCTGAAGAGATCCTAGCTCTTGGCTAATAGTTATTCCAGCTTATCTTCATCCTAACTTTTTATGCACATAAAGTTCTCCAGAAATATCCAAGTCCATCAAAAGGACAAGCAATAGGTAGGACAAGTACTGCTACTGCAATTCAATAAATAGGATTATGCTTCAATCCAATGCATTTGACTAAAGGAAGATTAGTACTCCTTTAAAACATCTCATGAACGGATAACACCATTTCATCCTATTTCCAGATAATTCTTTTTCTTTCTTTTTTTTTCTTTTTTTTTTATAAATACAATTGCTTTCTTTCATCCCTATTAGATTCTCATAGTTTAGTAGTTTTCTCTAGACATTCTAACTACTTTTCTAAAATTTGAAATGTGATGAAAAATGAAAAAAATGATATTAACTGACCTTTATAACCATCACCATGGCCTATCCATAAGTTCAAAAGGAATAGAAGGCCCCACAAAACAACAGCCAGAGACAGAGAAACTTTGTATAACTGGTTTCTCCCACAGATAGACTGTTCCAAAACTCTTCTTTGCAGAAGAGCTTTACGTGATCTCTGCATTGCACATCAAGTCAATCTACCCGTTATCACAGCAAAATAACTCAAGCAAGCACTCAAGAGAGAAATACCCCTGTACCAAAAGACATAAATTTGGTCTTATTTCTATGATCAAAACATCAACTTTGAACATAATACATTTCCAAATGGAAGTAAGGTAAGGTGATGGTATACATCAAATGGGAATTAAAAGAGAAAGACCAAATGATGAGATCGGTGGCAAAATCAATTATTAAAGCACAGGAATTTGCCGAGTCTCATATCAATATAATTCAATTTCAACACTTCATATGCTGAAGTAACATATTCAAAGAAGCAAGAAAAGATGAATTTGCAAATAAATCATCTCTCTTGAGGAAGTGGATAGATATAGCCAATATTAGTCAAATAGTCCATGAATTAGGAAGTCATGAGATACACACAAAGCCACACAATGAACTTGCTCACTGCCAATTTGATATATAAATATTTGTGTATACTTACAAAATTTTGCTTGCAATCTAAGCTCCAATGCTTACCGAATTCTATTGATTGTCATGGGTTTTTCGTATGAAAGAATTCACCTTGGTAGCAAAGTCAAGTATAAGCACACTTTATACACAAGAAACACTATTTCAACAAAAGCTGATAGGGATATTTCTATCTTTGTGTGTCAAAAGTTATAAACAATCCCAACTCAATTTGCATACAAAAACAGAGAAAAATCAATCAGATACCCAGCAAAAAATATAACAAAAATAAAATTGTAATTCAAAACCAAAGCCCAATTCTTCTAAATTGCTAACACTCAAAGATTGATCTAGTTCTCCCAAGATTTGCAGAAATCAGAGAGAAGACAAATAAACGGAATTTTGTAACTGGGATCTACTACATATGCAAAGAATGAATCATAGATTTAAAGAATTCGGGAAAACAATTCAAATAAAAACATGGGTCAGCACATGGCCACCATGATCTCAACAATTATACAAAATAAAATATATAAAAATTCAAATCACCTGGATATGAATTTATATATATAATCAATCAAAACCCAGTTGGGATTATTCTCGGGATCACTAAAAATAATCGCCCAAATTTGATCTTCAATCCCAACAAAAGCCTTAGATTCAGCCGATTCTCCTCCTTTGCTTGCCGTTCCTTGTTCCTCCCTTTTATATTCATCTCCTTTTGTTTCTTATGTAACGGTCTCTGTGCTAGTTTCTACCCAATGTCCGATCTTTCTCTAGAATTTAAACGCTTTTTTTAATACTGTTTCTTGAATTTGAAAAAGTGGGTTCTGTTCATTTCACCCACCTGGGTTAAAGCAAATAAGCAATCAATCTATATTTCCACAGGATTGCTCTACTTGCAAACATCTGAAAATTTTATGTAAAATCAGAAAACCAGGGGTTACTATATATATACAGAGAGAGAGGCGGGGTGAATCAATGTAAGAATTTGATTGAATTTAAGAAAATTCAGGGTGACAGTTCAATTATGGTGTGGCGTTATCTTAGTGGTGAATTTACTATGCGGGTGAGATTTATTACTCTTTTCATTTTACGTTTTAGTACACAGCATTTGATCCTCTCTTTTTTCCCCTCTCCATCCCAAATTATATTATGTTTTAAAGAATTTTTATTGTATCAAAATAATTATACTTTGTTCTTTTTTAGACAATTAAAGTGGTTATATTACAAGTTTACTCTAGTCATTTACTCTCACTCTCCTCATAAATATATAATCCCCAAATTACATAATTATGAATATAATTATATTTTTAGTAATAAATTTGGCATAATAATTGTATTTCTTAATAAGTGCAAATGGTCAAAATGCAGATAATTTGAGATTGAGGGATTATGTTTTAGTGTGTGTTTAGTTATACAGTATTTGGAGTATTTGAAATTCGCACTTGTAAATTTGGTTCAGTAGTTTATTTAGAGCTGAAACGTAATACACTAAAAATGATCTGTAATCTTTCTAAATTTTATTTAAATCTTAATTTAATCTTTGTAAATTTATTAAAAATGAGCTAAAATTATAAAATTAAGAGACGTAAAGATTAAGAAATGTAATTAATGTTTTTGATTTAATTAATTGATATAATTGAATATACATTTCAATATTATCTTTTTAAAATTTATTGAAAAGGTGAAAGAAAAATAAATTTGTATATAATGTAAGAATAATGTCAAAATTAAATTATTAAAGATTTCTTAAATTTTAAAAATGACATAAAAATGAATAAATTTTATTTTAAAGAAAAGAGATTTAAAAGAACAAAATGAGTAATATGAAAAAATAAAGTTTTTATTAGTTCTTGAAATCTACAAACTTAATAAGAAAAAGCAAAATTTTCTCTCTTTAAACACATTAAAAAGTGGGGATTGATATTGTCCGCGTAAAAATGACATTGTAAGATTAGCAAGTGTAGTTTAAGCTGTTAAATATCGTTCAAATAATTATAAAACGAAAAAGAAGAACCGCTTTTATTTGGGATATTTCAATTAAAATATTTGTGGAGAAAGAATCGACGTGAATCGTTTTATTAAAAAGTAATAATAAGAGTCAAAATTTTGGTATCAAATGACATGATAATGAATATTTTAATAATAATTTATGAAATAACAAATCACATGAGATCTATTTAATTAATATTATAATGACACGTCATTTGAAATATTTTTTAATACAAAAATTTAAAATTCCTAAAAATATTCTTTTATTAAATAATATAAGGCGCGTTAGTTTTCTTGTTTGTCAGCGCTTTAATGTGATATGTGCCAGAAAGAGATACAACATACCGACATAGAATAAAGTTTTGTGGGCTTAGGAAACTCTAAAAGAACAACCAAATCGGGTGAAACGGCCGAACCGGTCAATTCTTGTTAATTTTTTTAGGGTCCGTTACATAAGTATACAACAAATAGAAAGTAATTACAAGAAAAGTGCATCAACTAAATAATTACAAAAAAGTGTAATTAAGACTCATATTACAAAAATAGTACAATTCACATTAATAAAGAAACCTAAAATCAAGGATAACTAATAATTCAAATTCAAATTCAAATTTTGTCTCTAACAACAATTTCAAATCCATATTTCAAAATTCAAATCAAAATGAGAAAATTAAAAATAAAAAATTATAAAGGAGCTAATGTTCATCATCCTTCTCTCTCGCCGCCACCGCTGCCGCCGCCACATCGCCGCCGCCGCCGCCACAAAAATTGACTAGTAACTGCATCACATTTAAAATAAAATTGGTAATCAAATACAACTGAATTGGTTACCTTGGTCTAAAAGTTTGACAACCAATTTCATGTTGGTAAATAAAAAATAGAACACTGCATATTTATACTGTGACGCCCCCAAAATTAGGTATACATCACCCATCTTGAGTCGTCAGATACATGGTACAGAATTCAAATACAACTTACTAATACCACTGTCGTGTATAATACGACAAAATACAACTGTGAGTTTGAATACAATAATTGTCTACTAGAGATCATACAAACTCAAAAAGAGTCATCATTACAATTATTAATACACTATTTCTCAGAATAGTGAGGACTACTAATGCTATCCTCTGGACCGTCACTCCATTTCCCGACTAGTCCCTGCTATGTTCTCATTTCCAGAAGAGAACAGTGAAAGAAAGGGTGAGCTCAACTAGCCCAGTAAGAAATATTATGACTAAGATAATGCAGAATAAATTATCATTAGTCTCCAACAATGTTAAACTGATAAAATATAATATACATCAAGTTTAACTGCAGCGGAACAAGCAATCCATTAAAAGAATCAAGTAGAGAATAGAATCTACTATCTTTTATGATTTAAAAGTTTTTCATCACTTTTATCGCTGAGACTCAGCTCAATAAATAATCCACATCATTAAATCATCCCTGCACTACAGGCCAAGGATATTATTTAGTATCACGACCACGAATTATCCATGCACTACGGGCAAAAGATAATCGTGTTTTCATCAACGGTCCTGATCATGCCATAAAACAATTATCTTTGCACTACGGCCGAAGAGAATCCATAGCCATAATCATACCAAAAACTGTCCATCAATGCACTACGGGCCAATGAGGACTTTTTCCACATCATTTGTAATATTATGGTCATGATTACACCGCATAATCCCTGGTCATAATCATACCAAGTCCATCTATGCACTACAGGCCACAGATGACTTTCAACATAACATAAACATGAGGATGATGACAATGATATAAGAATTTAATAAAACAAGTTCAAGAATTAATTTGTCCATGAACCAATAACGTCCAAATTGTCCACACGATACTGTTTTGTGGTGTAAAATTCAAGAATGCTCAGAAGAATATTTTCCTGAAAAGATACTGGATGAAGCGCAAATATCAAAGATATTCTACTAATTTCATGGAGTATAGAAGTCAAAACTTTAACCAACTGAGTATAATAAAGAATGGAATAACAAAAGAAATCACCATGCATGTGGAACTTCGTATAGGCAGGTTATTCCAACAGAATACTAAATAACGGAACCAGGTCAGGTGAAATTCACACCGACAGGATGTTCCAACAGAATAATAAATGCGGAATAATAAATGATGGAACCAGGTCCGGCGTATAGCACAGACAGGATATTTCGACAGAATAATAAAGACGGAATAATAAAAATGGAATCAGGTCCGGCGTATAGCACAGACAGGATATTTCGACAGAATAATAAAGACAGAATAATAGAAGAATGTCACCAAGTATAGGGTAGACCGCATATACAGGTTATTCCAACAGAATAATAAGAAATGGAATAACAACAGTTCTCTTCATGAATAAGAAAGAATAACACCCCTTACCGTAACAGAAACTGGATATGGGAAAAGAAAAGTTAAGTAGTAGAAAGCTTTTCTTCTATCTCTCTATAGTTTCTCTCTCTAGAGTTTCAATGAATTCGTAAGAAAATAATGAAGGAATGAGCTTCTATTTATAGGAAAATGGAATGCATAGTAACTAATCCATGAACGGTCCAGATTGATTTACTTTAATCTGACGGTCCATATTTAAAGAAAAATCTTTTAAATAAAATATAATATATTCTATTTATATAAAAAGATTTTTACTATGCAAACACTATGCAACACTATGCAAAACACTATGCAACACTATGCATAATAAAATATAATATATTCTATTTATAAAATAACTTTAATAAAGTATTCTGTTTTATATAAAAAGATGTTTCTGTTTTATTACGTTAATAATACGAATAAAACAAAACGTCATCATCGCTATAATAATTCATATTATTAATCGACAATAATTGAATCAAACCGAGCGACTTCTCACATAAATATCAATAATCAATACCGTGTGCTACTATGCAACAACGCGTATTACTGTACTTTTACTACCCAGTAGTTCAACAGTATCAACGGTAAAACTTCCGCCGTTATTTTCAATAAAATATTTTTGTCGTTTTCTCAATCCGACAATAATTCTGTTGTGGGGTCCACCAATAATTGTACTGTCGTACGAATATTTTTCCGACACAAAGAATATTCTCTGACCAATCGAATATAATATAACAACTTGCATACTTTGCAAAATTTATAAATACTACCCACAACTATAATATTATCTCAAATTCACACCATAATATTAAAAAATTATTTCGAGAAAATTAATTCTTTATTCATAAAATCTGGGGTTTCACAATCTCCCCTCCTTATGGAATTTCGCCCTCGAAATTTACGTACGTACCTGGTATGCCGAACAGGTGAGAATACCTTGACTTCACTTCCAATTCTAACTCTTGAGATATAACCTATGAGTGTTGAATACGATTCTTCTTATCCAAGATTGTAACACGTATCTCTTCAAACGTTAAATCATCCGCTATCTCATCCGGTTCTAAATTAATAATGTGGTTCGGGTCGTCCACATATTTACGTAACATCGATACGAAAAACGTTATGAACACGCAATATATTTGGCGGTAAAACGAGTCTATAAGTCACAATTCCTACTCAATCAAGGATTTCAAATGGGCCAATAAAATCAAGCGTTTAGACTTCCTCTATTCGTCAATTCTTGCTTCTAAAATAACGCCCTCTTGAACCTTCTTAATTCTTCAAATTCTTCAGCTCCGAGTGTGTAGCTTGAGCGGCTTTAACTTTGTCGATTAAAGTCGATTCTACTTGTATATTCGTTATCTTCACGTGAGTTCGTATATTCAAACTTGTAAACGCATACGATCTTCTACTCACACGTCAGCTACCATGTTCGCTTTCCCACGATAATATTGCATGGTACGGTCGTAATCTTCAACAGCTCGAGCCAACATCTTTGGTACGTTATACGTTCGTTTTAGGTGAATAAAATATTTGAGGTTTTAAGAAATGAGTTTTGTACTGGTGTCAATACCAAATTCGATTTCACGCTCTGGGGTAAGCTAAGAAGTCTTCAAGAATACGTCAAGAAATTTATTAATGATAAAAATATCATTCAAAACTGTTACTCACATCCAAGACTTAGATAGTACGTCACATTGATACCAACTGTGACTTCTATCCCTTAACCTAGATAGCACCTCACAATGATACCTATCAACTTGTTATCGTCATTCACGACATCGCCTACAGAAAGTCTGGCTTCGGTGCATTCCACACAAGGAAGTCATCAACAAAAGGATCGGGGCTCTTTACTTATGGCTTGATATGACAATGATTGAATTTAGTGGTTTGGTTGCTTGAATTCGCATAATAGGTTGGTTAGGAATATGAAAGCTAACAACCTTACGAAAAACATGATGAGTAGTTAACCAATCGTTTCCTAAAATCGCATCAAAGGCAAGTATTTTCAAAGAGACAAGATCAACACGTAACGTGAAAGTGTCGATTTGAATCAAATAAGATTTATAAACAGTGGAGGTAACGAAGGTTTCTCCCAATGGAGTTTCAATAGATAAATCAACGTTTAACTTCTCCGGAGTTAAGTACAAACATTGAACACAACTAGGTGAAATAAAAGAGTGAGTAGAACCGGTATCTAACACGGTATAGACTTCGTAAGAGCTTATGATTAACTTACCCGTGATAATTTTATTCAGGTTCCTCGTCACGAGAGAAAAAAAAAACGCTCTCTCTTAAACTACCGGCTTTGGCTTGTCTGGGACATCCTTTGGCATCATTATCCCAGCTGGAATTGACTTCATCATACGACAGAATCGAGCTAGGTGACCTTCTCTTCCTCAATTAAAGCATGCTTTGGACTGCTGCGTACAGTTTGAACGGATGTGTCCCTCCTGTCCGCATCTGAAACATACGACCGGTGGTCGTTCTTCTTCCTTAACAACGGTTGCTGGTGCTGACGTCTTTACGTCATTGTTGAACCTTCTCTTCTTGAAATGTCCATTCTTATTATTTTGACCATGATTACCACCGAAGTGGTTACCATTCTTGGTATGATAATTTCCCCCGCGATGGTTATCATTGTTCCGATGGCCGTTGCCACCGGTATGATTATTATCGTGTTGCTGGTCATTACCTTTTGGTTGTGATAACTCATTATCGCGCTCCACTAACTAAGCTCTATTCACAATATCTGAATATAAACAAAGTTTATGAGAAATGAGGTATTGACGTATATCGGGTTTCAAACCTCGCAGAAACATTCGCGCCATTCGCTCCTCATTATCGACCAAATGGGATGCAAACCGGGACAACTCCGCAAACTTAGCCTCGTACTGCAACACGGTCATATTGTTTTGCTCCAGCTTGATAAACTCTACCTCCTTCATGTGACGAATACTTTCAGGAAAGTACTTGTCGTTGAACAGCTCTTGGAACTTCTCCCAAGACATCTTGAGTGCGTCAGTCTGGGTACGTTTTACAGATTCCCACCAATGATCTGCTTCTTCACGCAACATAAAGGTGGCAAAAGGAACCTTTTGCTCCTCGGAGCATCCCAAGACATCAAATATCTTGGTGATCTGTTTTAACCACGTCTCCGCCTTAAGTGGTTCTGGCTTTCCCAAAAACTCCGGTGGTCCCAGCTCCTTGAACTGCTTAGCGGTGACCAACCGTGGGTTGCCATTGTCTTTACCTGCATTATGAACAGGAGCCGCCTTCTCCCGTTGTTGCATGAATTGCTCCTTAAACTGCTTAGTGGTGACCGTCCGAGAGTTATCAGTATTTCTACCTGCATTTTGGACAGGAGCTGCCTTAGCCTGTTGTTTCATGAATTGCATAAAGCCTCTAACCATCCCATCATTCACCATTTCATCGGTGTTATTATTTTCATGAGGAGTATTGTCCTCTAGTTGCTCATTATCCTGATTATTGATCTGTGGAGAGACTCAACGGTCTCCTGTGCTCCATTGATAATCTCAACATTCTCGGATGCCATTTTCAAAAACTGCCACAAAACAAAGATTAATTGACATGTAACATAATATCTCTTAACTTTGACCAACTAATTTAAATATAAAATAAATTTAAGTAGGTCATACTAGCGAAGGAATTCCCCGTCTCTCCCCTCCTAGTTCTAGTCTCACATCTTAGCCAGGGATCATATCCCTAAGCTCTAAAACCAACTGTGACGCACCCAAAATTAGGTATACATCACTCATCTTGAGTCGTCAGATACATGGTACAGAATTCAAATACAACTTACTAATACCACTGTCGTGTATAATACGACAAAATACAACTGTGAGTTTGAATACAATAATTGTCTACTAGAGATCATACAAACTCAAAAAGAGTCCTCATTACAATTATTAATACACTATTTCTCAGAATAGTGAGGACTACTAATGCTATCCTCTGGACCGTCACTCCATTTCCCGACTAGTCCCTGCTATGTTCTCATTTCCTGAAGAGAACAGTGAAAGAAAGGGTGAGCTCAACTAGCCCAGTAAGAAATATTATGACTAAGATAATGCAGAATAAATTATCATTAGTCTCCAACAATGTTAAACTGATAAAATATAATATACATCAAGTTTAACTGCAGCGGAACAAGCAATCCATTAAAAGAATCAAGTAGAGAATAGAATCTACTATCTTTTATGATTTAAAAGTTTTTCATCACTTTTATCGCTGAGACTCAGCTCAATAAATAATCCACATCATTAAATCATCCCTGCACTACAGGCCAAGGATATTATTTAGTATCACGACCACGAATTATCCATGCACTACGGGCAAAAGATAATCGTGTTTTCATTAACGGTCCTGATCATGCCATAAAACAATTATCTTTGCACTACGGCCGAAGAGAATCCATAGCCATAATCATACCAAAAACTGTCCATCAATGCACTACGGGCCAATGAGGACTTTTTCCACATCATTTGTAATATTACGGTCATGATTACACCGCATAATCCCTGGTCATAATCATACCAAGTCCATCTATGCACTACAGGCCACAGATGACTTTCAACATAACATAAACATGAGGATGATGACAATGATATAAGAATTTAATAAAACAAGTTCAAGAATTAATTTGTCCATGAACCAATAACGTCCAAATTGTCCACACGATACTGTTTTGTGGTGTAAAATTCAAGAATGCTCAGAAGAATATTTTCCTGAAAAGATACTGGATGAAGCGCAAATATCAAGGATATTCTACTAATTTCATGGAGTATAGAAGTCAAAACTTTAACCAACTGAGTATAATAAAGAATGGAATAACAAAAGAAATCACCATGCATGCGGAACTTCGCATAAGCAGGTTATTCCAACAGAATACTAAATAACGGAACCAGGTCAGGTGAAATTCACACCGACAGGATGTTCCAACAGAATAATAAATGCGGAATAATAAATGATGGAACTAGGTCCGACGTATAGCACAGACAGGATATTCTGACAGAATAATAAAGACGGAATAATAAAAATGGAATCAGGTCCGGCGTATAGCACAGACAGGATATTTCGACAGAATAATAAAGACAGAATAATAGAAGAATGTCACCAAGTATAGGGTAGACCGCATATACAGGTTATTCCAACAGAATAATAAGAAATGGAATTACAACAGTTCTCTTCATGAATAAGAAAGAATAACACCCCTTACCATAACAGAAACTGGATATGGGAAAAGAAAAGTTAAGTAGCAGAAAGTTTTTCTTCTATCTCTCTATAGTTTCTCTCTCTAGAGTTTCAATGAATTCGTAAGAAAATAATGAAGGAATGAGCTTCTATTTATAGGAAAATGGAATGCATATTAACTAATCCATGAACGGTCCAGATTGATTTACTTTAATCTGATGGTCCATATTTAAAGAAAAATCTTTTAAATAAAATATAATATATTCTATTTATATAAAAAGATTTTTACTATGCAAACACTATGCAATACTATGCAAAACACTATGCAACACTATGCATAATAAAATATAATATATTCTATTTATAAAATAACTTTAATAAAGTATTCTGTTTTATATAAAAAGATGTTTCTGTTTTATTACGTTAATAATACGAATAAAACAAAACGTCATCATCGCTATAATAATTCATATTATTAATCGACAATAATTGAATCAAACCGAGCGACTTCTCACATAAATATCAATAATCAATACCGTGTGCTACTATGCAACAACGCGTATTACTGTACTTTTATTACCCAGTAGTTCAACAGTATCAACGGTAAAACTTCCGCCGTTATTTTCAATAAAATATTTTTGTCGTTTTCTCAATCCGACAATAATTCTGTTGTGGGGTCCACCAATAATTGTACCGTCGTACGAATATTTTTCCGACACAAAGAATATTCCCTGACCAATCGAATATAATATAACAACTTGCATACTTTACAAAATTTATAAATACTACCCACAACTATAATATTATCTCAAATTCACACCATAATATTAAAAAATTATTTCGAGAAAATTAATTCTTTATTCATAAAATCTGGGGTTTCACATATACCAAAGGTAACCAAAACTTTATACCAAGGTAACCAAACTTTTATACCAAGGTAATCAAACTTTTATACCAAGATAATCAATCTACCTTCACACCTGCAGTATGAATTAGTTACCTTGATCTGAAAGTTTGGCAACCAACTGCACGAAGGTTTGGCTACCAACTGTATTACATGCAAAATAAATTGGAAACTTAATAAAACAGAATTAGTTACCTTGATATAAAGGTTTGGCTACCAACTGCATTATAAAAAAACTGCAGAAACAGAGCGACGATGGCAGAGGAAGGGGGTGGGGCGTGGGCAGTGGGAGGAGGAGGAGGGGGTGACGGAGGGAGGGGGGAGGATGAGGGGGTGGCGGAGGGAGGGGGAGGAGGAGGAGGGAGGCGGAGGGAGAGGGAGGGGGGAGGAAAAGGAGGGGGTGGCGGAGGGAGGGGGTGGGGGGTAGCGGATGGAGGGGGAGGAGGAGGAGGAGAGGGACGGAGGGCGGAGGGCGGAGGGCGGAGGGAGGGGGGGAGGAGGGGGGTGGCGGAGTGAGGGGGTGGGGCGTGGGCGGTGGGTGGAGAAAGGAGGCGGAGGAAGAGGAATGAGAGGGTGTGGGGCTGGGGCTGGGGCTGGGGCTGGGGCTGGGGCGGGAGGAGTAGTGGCGGGGGGCAGAGGCGGGAGGAGGGGAGGAGGGGAGGCAGGAGGCGGGAGGAAGGGGAGGCGGAGGTTGGGGAGGGGTTGGACAGGAGGAGGAGGAGGAGGAGGAGGAGGAGGAGGAGGCGGAGGGAGGGAGGAGAAGAAGAAGAAGGGAAACATAAATGGAGTGGGAGAAAATTGTGGGAGAGATGAGGAGAAAATTGTGGGAGAGATGGTTGAGAATTAAAACACATTCCATAATTAAAGGAATCATAAATATGTACTAATAATGAAAATAAAATTTTAAAAATATTAATTATGTAAATATTTAATGAGGGCACTTTTCTTGTAATTATATTTTTAAATGTACTATAAAATGTAATTGTTCCATTTTTTTAAGTATTTATTGGATCTGGATCCTCTACCAGAGGGTTTTATTATGAGATTAACAACACATTAAAAAAAAATTAATGGCTCACAACTCTTTTTTTTGTCTGTGTATCAAAACTGATATCGTTTTGATAGTAATTTTTTTACAAGTTAGTAGAAAATTGGAAGCCAACAAACGCCGTTTACTTCGTTTGTTTGCTAATTTTTTTAGTTATGAGCGGCATGATTTTTTTCATGATTATAATGGGTTGAGTGTTAATCTAGTTGGGACGTTTTATTAATCATTTTTTTGATGCTTTAGAATCGATAGGGTTATTAATTTTTGTATCTTTGTCGAAGGCTAATAATATTATTCTTTACTCTTCAAAAAAATAAATCCAACGGAAAATTTTTATCCTATTAAAAAAATTGATTTTCTATTGTGATTCTTTAAGCCAATTGAAAAAAATTAAAGAAAAAAAAAATTGGGATAAACAATCAAGGGAAAATTTGAATAAAGAAAGAAAAAACAATTGAAATTTGGCTAATCCTAAACCTTGGCGTGCTCTAGGAAGAACAAAAAACGAAACAAAGAAAGAAAGGAGAAGAAAACGGAAAAACGAAGCAAACAAACGAAGTAAAACGGCGTTTGGTGGCTTCCAATTTTCTATCAACTTGTAAAAAAAAATTCCCTATCAAAACGACGTCGTTTTGATACACATACAAGGAAAGGAGTTGTGAGCTATTGGATCTGCTTTTTAATGTGTTGTCAACCTCACAACAAAACCCTCATAAGATCTTCACAGAAAAATCCTCTTAGAAGATCCGGATTCGTATTTAATGGTCCTCTAAAAAGGTTTTCAGTAAATAGAGGTTTGACATAAAAAAACACTTTCAACAAAAAAAAATGGTATTTTTCGTAGAAGCACATTCGGCAGAAATATAATGAACAAATTTTTTATCAAATTATTGAAGAAAAATTAAAAATACATATCACATTATTATAGTATTATTTTGTATTTTATTTTTTTAAACACTTGTATAATTGTGTTATAGTATTTTTATTTCTTTATAAAATTCAAAAAGTATTTTATTTCACTACACTTCAAAACGGACACATTACATGTTTGGTTTCGGGCTTTCGGAGTTTTTAAGACTTTTAGAGTCTAAACATCTTATTCGTCTACTAGTATTTATTGCAAACGAGACACTATTTTTTGTGGCACTATATGTGAAACAACCCGGGTCAAATTCTGAGTCCGGAACGAATCTTGGGTCAAATCCCAAGTCCGAATCGAATCAAATTCATCACAATAAGGCCTCAAACCACTGGCCCAATAGTATCTTCTTGAGTCATCTTAGCCCACCACAGGCTCCCAAAAGGTCATGACTTGAAGGTACTATTGGTAGTTACTTAATTCCTTATATGCAGACAAATTTTTCCCCTATCTTTTGATGTGGGACTGGGGTGTTACAAACTCCCCCACTTAAATTTTTGACGTCCCCGTTAGAATCCGATCACACACACGGCCCACAGATCTTTGCCTCTCTAGCCATTGTGGGATAATACCGGCTGGCTTCGTGTCCCCACCTCCGGACCTTCATCTCTCCATTGTGGGATAATACCACCAGCCTTCGTGTCCCCACCTCCGACAATCCGATCGGATAACCAGACCCGAGTTTTCGAGAGTTGGCTTTGATACCATATGAAACAACCCGGGTCAAATTCTGAGTCCGGAATAAATCTTGGGTCAAATCCCAAGTCCGAATCGAATCAAATCCATCACAATAAGGCCTCAAACTACTGGCCCAATAGTATCTTCTTGGGTCATCTTAGCCCACCATAGGCTCCCAAAAGGTCATGACTTGAAGGTACTATTGGTAGCTACTTAATTCCTTATATGCAGATAAATTTTTCCCCTATCTTTCGATGTGGGACTGGGGTGTTACAATATGTATATATTCAGTTGTGTAATACACAGTCGCTTATGATGACAATTTGTTTGGGCTATATTGACGGTTCACTAGTCACCCATAGACCAGAATAGTTATAATCCAAAAAAACCATCGTCATAGACAATTGTTGTGAGACCCCAGATTTTATGAATAAAGATTTAAATTTCTCAAAGTATTTTTTTTTGAATATTATGGTGTGGATTTGATATAATGTTATAGTTGTGGGTAATATTTATAAATTTTGTAAAGTAAGCAAGTGGTTATATAATATTCGATTGATCGAGGAATATTCGTTTTAACAGGGAATATTCGTACGACGGCACAATCATTGGTGGACCCCACAACGGAAGTATTGTCGTAGTAAGAAAATGATAGAATTATCTTTTATTAAAAATAACAGCGAAAGTGTTACCGTTAAAACTGTTGAACTACCCGGTAGTAAAAATACAGTAATACGCGTGGTTGCATAGTAGCACACGGTATTGATTATTGATGCTTATGTGAGAAGTCACTCAATTATACTCAATTATTGCTACAGTAATTGTTACATCATATCTCTCATATTATTGATTTGATTATTGTCACAGTATCATTTGCATAATATGATATATTATTAAATCAATAATTGAGACGAAAAAGTTATTCATATTATTATGTTAGTTCCCAGTAGGCACAATAGATCTAGAAGAGGGGGTTGAATAGATCCTTTTTCTTTCAAATACTTTTCTACTTTTTGTATTGCTAATAATTTAGCATGTGACAAACATAAGAATCTTTTCAAGCACAGCGGAATAAGTAAAAGACCCCCTTCATTAATGTATTCATAATCATACATACATTGTTCGTAGAGTTAGTTCAGTGGTAAACAGTTAAAACATACATAGCAGTTATAGCAGTTAATGTACATAATGTAAATGACATAAAGTAAAAGACACAAGGAGTTTTAAGTGGTTCAGAGACTCAAGCTCCTAATCCACTCTTCTGCTTTCAACAAGCATGATCTCTACTAAGGAAGGGCAGCACCCTGAATCACTAAGATTCCTTCAAGGCCAACAGCCTTGGGACTTTAGTTCACTAAGAACTCTTCAAGGCCAGCAGCCTTGGAACTTCTCTAGTTCCCTAGGAACTCTTCAAGCCCAGCAGGCTTGGAACTTCATTTAGTCCCTCCGGACAAGGACCCCTCAGGCCCTGGCTTCTTGTTGTTGTTGTTGTTGTTGTTGTTGTTGTTGTTGTTATTTTTGGTATTGTTGGTGCTGAGCTGCTAAGATGTCATTAAGCTCTGAACATCTCTTGTACTGAGCAGCTTGGTGTGATCCTCTTTGCTTTCGGCTTCGAGTCCGGACCACATCTTCTTTGGTGCTGCTAATCTTTTCTCTTTTCTGCTCATCTTCATCTGGTATCAGTTGCGCACCATCACCATCTGGGTTTGCTAAGTCTTTGTGCTTTTAGTAGACTTTGTCTGGAACTTAGCAAACCCTGAACCCTTCTTGAATACTTTGCAGACATGGTTCTGCACTTGTTCATATTTAGCTTTCGGTTCATGGTGATTCGTAGAGTGGCTCTCTTGATCTTCCTTATACTCATCCATTTTCCTGAATGCTATCTTCTTGGCCTTCTCGGCTCTCAGCTTGGCTGCCATCTTTAGTGGCATTCTCATCTTTGTTGAGTGAAACTTCGATCTGTTTGAGTCCTTCTTCAAAGCTGCTTCACTTCTACCTTGGTAGTCTCACTGTCACTGAGACTTGTTTTATTGATCTTTGGTGGAACTCGTAGATTCAACAATAGCATTCACCAACTCAACGATTCTGCAACTTCACAATCATCAACAACTCTAGATCTTTAAAGCTCTGTTGATTTATACTACTTCCCAATCTTCCCGGTGGAAAGTAACCGTTGAAAGCTATTCAAATTCCCTCGCAGATCTCGAGTTATTTGGTGCAAACTGCAGATGTGACATGGCATCTTTTTCTGACTTTCTGACACTGCAGTCTGCTGTTTCACCAACCCTATCAGATATGTCACTTTGATATCTTGGGCAGGTCGACGACTTTATTTCACCCTTCTGATTTCTCGATCAGAGGTTGTCCTTGCATCGATGCTCTCAATAAGCTCTTGTCCAAATATTACCCTTCAGATTGAACCGTTGCCAATGCTTCAGTCTTCAGCTATTTGAACTCTACGATTCTGATGCATGTCTTCATGGACCTGATCGTAGTGTCTTGTTGACTGGTATAGACAACACTACGATCTTGAGGATTGTTCACTTGATCTTCAGTGTAGAACATCTCTTCCTCTTTTTGTGGAGTGCTTCATCATTTCTGTTTTCCTCGACTACTCTCAAGTACTGATGGCTTGATTCCTTGCTCTAGCCTCTTCTGGATAATAAGACACTTCAGATTTGTGGCGTGTCCAGCTCGCTTTCTTCTTTTGATCTCTCGTTCACTTATCATCAATGGACTGACCCAATGCTTAATCACTTTAGCCTTGTTATTCAAAGGCTGACCAGTATCTCAGTGTGTACTCCATCAGTTCCTTCTTTGTTTGGCAAATACTACGATGTTGGTTACTTCCAAGATCGTTGTCATCTTTCCACTTGACAGCTACTGCATATGCTGACTTTCCTTAGTCAGTTACAGAAGTCTTCCTCTGATCTCTTTGTGGAAGACTTCATCTCAAATGGCTTCATAACTCAATTTGGATGTTGATTGGGTTGTTGCTTAGGTCTTCTGTTAGCTTGCATATCATTAGTTGAGTGCTCTCTGGTTTCCTTCAGGTGGGACGTATCTATGCAGTGCCAACCAAAGATTTCATTCCTTTGGATATTCAGGGAGTGCTCATTTGTTGAGAATCGTATTTGCTCTATGATTCTGCTTTGACATTGTGAGCACATCTGTTGAGGTCTTAGTTCTGCACTCTACGATTCAGCTTTGGCTGTGCAGACACTACGACTCTGAGATCAGATCTTGATACTATGATTTGTCTTCATCTGATCTTGCTTGACTACTGTTGGTTGATTTCTCAATCAAAGCAAACGTGAAAGTATACACGGTCAACAAGTAATAAAGTGATAAGATAGAGTGTCGATTCCCACAGAGAATTCTAATTAATAAATCCCAACTACTAAGACTATATCAATCCAATTTTATTTAAACAACCATAACATATGATTTTTATAATTAAGAAAACTAAATTAAAATAATTAAAAGAGCTTATTCTAAAATAAAGCAAATAGACAAAACTAAAATTTGATTGAACTCAGATAAATAAGGATTAAGACTCCAATATCCCTAATTATGAACTATAAATCAATTATCCAATTATCTCAATTATTATGTCTACTAAATTGTTAACAGGAATTCACAAATGCCAAAAGCCCTTTTCCAAGTGATCAATTGCCTTCTATTTAACCCAGATTAATTTTGCTATATTCCTATGCAAAACAATTGAATTAAACTCGTTATAATCCCAATTCCTTATGTGTTACATGCGGCAGACAGATATTTCCATTCTATTCACAAACCTAATTATTCACTGTGCAAATAACTAAGTCACATGTCACCATGCCTAGTTCTAACCCTAGAATTCCTCTTTCAATTCCTTCTAGAGTAACACGGTAATTATTGGCCAGATAATTAATCAATTAGTAATGGCAAGATAAACAACTCACTTCAACATAAATAATTGAAATAAATCAAATAATTAATTCATAACCATAAAAGGTTTAATTGAAATCTTAATAAAAGAAATTAGTTCATAATGAAAAATTAAACCAACAATATTTGAAACATCATCCTTAATGAATTACATAAATTAAAAGAATAAAGAAGAAAAAGAACTCCAAGCCAAAATCTTCAAAATCTCCTCTTGCTTCTTGATCAATCTTTCAATTGTGTAGAATAGTCCCCTAATTCAATAGAAATATTCTTTATATACTTCACTTGACCAACTTTAGCAATCCAAAACCAATTAGGCTTCAAATCACCTCCAATTGAGTGGTCAAACGAAAAGTCAATACGTGTCCCAGTCAACCAGATTCCCGGCCCAGCGCCCCGACGCTGGGATTAAGTCTATATTGAGTGCCCCGGCGCTAGGAAGCAGAAAGTGCCAGTCATGCCCTGTTTTAGCCCAAATGCTCCTACAGCTCACAAACCTGCAATAACACAACTAAACACAGTAAAACGAATTTAAATGCTTAGAGATCACAACAAATTAAGCCCAAATATATCCAATTCATGGGTATATTACCCAATCAACAGATACCCCCAAACTTATATCGTTGCGTGTCCTCAAGCAACAAAGCAAAAACAACACAAAACAATACGAAAACTAAAAATCATGCAAATGCAAACTAACTAAATGATCTTAATTCCAACAATCCAATAGCTCACATATATCCACGGGCCTCAGAAAAATCACAAAAACATGCTAATACATCATGTTAACGCAAATCAATAATATCCCAACAATCAATGAATCTAAATCTGTTATTACTGATATTGTGAGTGTGTGTTCAACAACCATGTTAACCAATGAACAACAAAATATGAAAGATAATAAATTTCTTAATAAGCATCACATAGTTTCAAATCAAGAACTCATCAAATAAACTAGATTCAACTGAAATTAAACAATCACCAAAGTCCAGGGGTCAAAATGGAATACTTATGCTTGTTTTTGTTATACGGGGGCATTTTGCACTTTTCCGCTTTATTATATATATATATATATATCTTTTAAAGGTTCATGACTATGCATTGTCTTATTCCCTTAGGCTTTTCAGTGCTACCTTAACGAGCTTTCGACCAACAACTCCCAAGTCATTAAGACCTTAGGGCACTAGGTGTAGAGACAATCCCCTCGGGCTTACTTACTCCAGTAACAAAGGCCACAAAACTAGACAAGCATGCCACGATGTTTATTTATTTATTTATTTTTTCTTTTTTTCAAAGCTTATATACTCCAAATATTTTTCCCCCAAACTTGAGTTCATATCTAAATTCATTCTTCACTAGTTATTCAAATTGTTCCCTCGTTTCACTAACATTCCTCCTTTAGAACTCTATTATCTATCCATTTAAACTATCATAGCCAACATGGTCATTTGTCAAAATGTGCTATCCTTATAATATCAGTGTCAAACAAATAAAGATTTAAAGCATGTCAAGACAATCATCTCACTAGCCTAACAATCCTTATTAGACTTGTTCATGTAATTTTAATTTCATCATTGGCCCCAAACATACGTACTATCAAAAGCTGGAATTAACATGCAATCCTAAATGCAACATTTAATCACAATAATAAAGATCCACACACTATTAACAATCACAATCTACTAATGCAAATAAAAATAAACTACCCCCAAACTTATCTAGAGCAATGTCCTCATGCAAAAAATAAAGCAACATAAAATAGTGGACTTCCCTGACGAGCTTATGCCTCAGGGTGGAGCATCATCATCCTTGCTCATCTCTAGATCTGAAGGGGGAAAGACTAGTAGGACTGGGGCAGAAGGGAACTGACTGAGATTAACACCCGAAAACAGCTGGGCGTTCATAGCATTCTGGGCTGCAAACTGGTCAACCAATTACTTGTAAATCACATCTTGACGTTCAGAGAGGCGGACATTTTGGGCTTCAAGATTATAGAACCATTCGTCTATCTCACGTTGGACTGCTTCGGGGACCACACCGCGGTGAGTTGCGGATGAAGGACCATAAGTAGGTGGAGCCTGAGGTGGTGGAGCTTGTGTAGCTTCATCTTGGGGAATTATGAATCCCAATCCCCTAGGGTGGTTTGCCCCACCTGTCCACACTTTATACCTGCTAATTAACTTGTGGTCCAACACGGGCATAGGCGTTTGAATCATCTCATCAGATTTCCATTTTACTCCAAACTTAGCACACAAAACGCAGATGAGAGATGGATGTGGTAAACCTCCTGTGGTCCCTCGTCGTGATGCTCGGAGAATGGACTGCTGAATAAGGTGGCCAACATCAATCTTTAGGCCTTGTATAATTGAATATAGTACTACAGCCCTTTCTCTGGTGACGTGGCTAACATGCGTGCACGACATTAATTTGGCACACACAAAGGCGTACCATGCTTTTCCATATAGACTGAGGTGAGACAGCAGGAAAGTCATGCTGCTACGCTCATGCACGGTCTATGTGGTGCCCGGTTGACACAACTCATGAATTATCTTTTCATAGTCCAGCCCATCACTCACGAGTCTAGCATACTCATCATTCAGGCCCTCTAATGGCAGTTGATAACATTCGTTTATGTCCTCCTCGCCAATTTCAACTGTTTTGCCCCTCACAAACACCCCATAATGGTAGTGTTCTGGTACGTTGGCATAGAACTCTTTTACCACTGTAATCACCGTTGGATCAGGCTGTTCGGTGAGTGTGAACCAGTTCCTCTCGGCTATCATGACTGCTATGTCCCCGTCTTTGGATTGATCGGACCGTAAACCTCGTTCGGGGATGAGAGATCGAGTAGCCATCTTGTTGTAGCACTCCTGTGCCTCGGCGGAGACAAATCGTCCGCTATCAAATTTTGGAGGTGGAGTCGAAGCGGTCCCTGACCCTTCGCCATGTTATCGCTTTGAAGCCATGTAGAAATAATCTGCAAGGAAACGCATACACCGGAATTAGGATTGGGTAAAAACTCGAATATGTAAACATAGACGTTGATCTGATCGAATGCATACGCACACTATGAAGAAGCATATTATGGCAAATAACGGCAAAAATTGAGACATGTAACTACATAGGCTAACATTTTAAGGAATTTCAATCATGTATATGCAAGACCGATAAAATATTAATCCCATAGACATTTGATCTGACATAATCCTCAATCAGTTCCATCCCCCATACTAATGATAAGTCCGTAGTCCTACGGTATTGGGATGGTTCGAATGTAGGTGTAGCCAATTTCGGATATGATTAAGTGTGTGCACATTGGGTCAGACAAAACATCAAACACCTTGTGGGCAGTTCATACTTTGCTTTGGATCATTCTAGTTTTCTACCAATTCAAGCCCCTTGTATGAAATCACACATATGTAGGATATTGCATCCAAAATTTGTGCACAACAATCATGATTCACACGTATGCAATACAAGAGAATCAAACGCAAAGAAGATGAAAGTATGTACTTAAGATTGAAGAGGATGAAAGTATTACTTATCGTTGTCACAAATCACCGGATGTAATTCTATCACAACTTGAATGTAATTACATACGTACCTTTGCAATAGAGATAATAGATGAAAATTGTTTTGTGAAGGGAACTCCCAATTTGATATTCAGAGTTGTGTTTGGATTAGGAAGTTATATGCAAGTGTTTAGATCAGTTACCATATGAGTATTGAAAACGTGTGAGGAAAGTGGAGAATTGAAGTGGGAAACTGAGAAGTTGAACTCAAATAGGATTCTCATTTGCATCCTCAGTGCCGGGGCACTGAGATTTAGCCTTATAAGAGCGCTGGGGCGCTGGCCATCAGGGTGTGATGTTCTACTCTAGCGTCGGGGCGCTGTGCAACAAAAGGAATATAGCGTCGGGGCGCTGAGCAATTGGATTTGATGGTGAGGTCTAGCGTCGGGGCGCTGTAATTGTATAGGAAACCAGCGTCGGGGCGCTGTGCATCAGGGATTGGCATGAAGGGCTGGCGCCGGGGCGCTCTATATGTGTGTAATTCGAGCGCCGGGGCGCTGTCACATTGCTAAAACTTGTTGGTATTCATGCCGTTTACAAGGATTTGCATACATGGGAAATTTGAGACTTCATCAACCAAAATTTTTACTAGCAATACGAAAAGAAAAAATTAGGGATAATATGAAACTAAATTGAATGAAATAAAAACTTAATGGGTTGCCTCCCAAGAAGCGCTTGGTTTACAGTCGTCAGCCCGACTATCCCTTTGTGCTCAATTGTCCACTGGTTCGGAGAGGTACATGACTGTGGATTGACGTTCGATGGGTCCACTCCAGTAATGTTTCAGTCATTGACCTTTTACCTTAAATTTATGTTTTGAATTCGGTTCTTCGACCTCAATATTTCCGTGTGGTGCGACAGATATAATCACGAATGGCCCGGACCACCGGGATTTCAATTTCCCAAGAAATAAACGCAGTCGAGAGTTGAAAAGCAAGACTTATTGGCCCGGTTTGAATTTTCGATCAAAAATTTTCTTATCATGTCAGGCTTTGACTTTCTCCTTGTAGAGTTTTGCGTTCTCATACGCGTTGAACCTGAAATTCATCCATCTCGTTTAACTGCAGTAACCTTTTCTCACCCGCTACTTGGAGATCAAAATTAAGTTTTCGAATGGCCCAGTGTGCACAGTATTTTAGTTCAACTGAGAGGTGACACGCTTTTCTGTAAACCATTCGATAAGGTGACATGCCGATCGGATTCTTATATGTTGTTCGATATGCCCATAGAGCGTCGTCAAGACGCAAAGACCAATCTTTTCGTGACGGATTGACCACTTTTTTTAGAATCCGCTTGACCTCCCTATTAGAGACCTCTGCTTGACCATTGGTTTGGGGATGATACGTTGCTGCAATTTTATAACGAACCCCATATTTTGTGAGCAACTTTGTGAATTGTTTATTGCAGAAGTGAGTCCCCTCATCACTTATTATCGCTCTCGGTGTCCTAAATCGTGTGAAAATGTTTTTCTTTAATAATCTGAGAACAACGTTGGCATCATTTATGGGTAAAGCTGCAGCTTCTACCCATTTGGAAACATAGTCAACCACCAATAGAATGTACTGATTATTAAAAGATGATGGGAAAGGTCCCATAAAATCTATTCCCCATACGTCGAACAGTTCTACCTCCAAGATTGAGTTGAGTGGCATTTCATTGCGCTTGGAGATATTACCTACGCGTTGGCATCGATCACACTTCATCACAAAGAGGTAAGCATCCTTGATTAAAGAAGGCCGAAAAAATCCTGATTGCAACACTTTAGCTGCTGTTCGATCACCGGAATAATGGCCTCCATAATCTGACGAGTGGCAATGACTCAGTATGTTGTCCATCTCTTCATGTGGTACACAACGTCTAATCATTTGGTCTGCGCAGGCCTTAAACAAAAATGGTTCGTCCCAATAGTACTGCTTAACATCGTGGAGGAACTTCTTTCGTTGTTGAGAGTTCAAATCTGGTGGTAACACCTTAGCAACCACGTAATTCATATAATCAGCATACCAAGGCAGTATTGTGGTTACTCAGAGAAGTTGTTCATCTAAAAATTTCTCATTGATCATTATGTTGTCTTTATTCTGCACCTCCACGTTTTCCAACTGAGAAAGACGATCCGCCACCTGATTTTCTATGCCTTTCCTATCCCGGATCTCCAAATCAATCTCTTGCAGCAGTAACACCCACTGTATTAACCGCGGTTTGGCATCCTTCTTCTCAATTAGATATTTGATGGCAGAATGATCCGTGTAGACAATTAACTTGGTCCCAATGAGATATGCTCTGAATTTGTCGAAGGCGAACACAACTGCAAGTAATTCTTTTTTGGTGGTTGTGTAGTTCAACTAAGCATCTGTCAACATCTTGCTGGAGTAGTAGATGGTGTGAAAAATCTTGTCGTGACGTTGTCCCGACACTGCTCCAACAGTGTAGTCGCTGACGTCGCACATCAATTCAAACGGTATAGACCAACTTCTTCTTTAATACCTTAAATGCCTCGATACATGACTGATCCATCTTGAAAGTCACGTCTTTCTCCAACAGGGAACATAAGGGTTTTGAAATTTTGGAGAAGTCTTTAATGAAGCGCCTGTAGAAACCCGCATGTCCCAAGAAACTTCGGATTCCCTTCACAGATGATGGAGGGGGAAATTTCTCAATTATTTCAATCTTCGCTTTGTCCACCTCTAACCCTGCTGCAGAAACCTTATGCCCAGAATAATCCCTTCTTTCACCATAAAGTGACATTTTTCCCAATTAAGAACCAAATTAGTCTCCACGCATCGCTTCAACACTAAGATCAGATTTTTCAAATATAAATTGAAGCTATCACCGAACATAGAAAAGTCATCCATAAATACCTCTAAATTCTGCACTACCATATCGGAGAAGATTGCCACTATGCACCGTTGAAAGGTTGCCGGTGCATTACATAACCCAAAAGACATACGCTGGAATGCAAACGTACCGTAAGGGCATGTGAATGTAGTATTCTTTTGATCCTCTGGAGTTATGGCAATTTGATTATACCCAGAATATCCATCCAGAAGGCAGTAGAACTGATGCCCCGCTAGCCTATCCAACATTTGATCAATGAATGACAAGGGGAACTGATCCTTACGAATGGATTTATTTAGTTTGCGGTACTCCATGCATACTCTCCATCCTGTAACTGTTCGAGTAGGGATGAGCTCATTAGCTTTATTCTTCACCACTGTCAGACCCCCTTTATTCCCAATCGTTGGATTACTAAATTGGGGATTAGTAAATTCGGATAGATTGGTACATACGTTGCTTGCTCATTAGATGAGGATGATTGATCTCATGGTCATTTGTGTGGAGACACTAAAGAAGGTATGTAGGTGCTTATTAGAGAATAAGTTCACTGAACATGACTCGCTAAGGAGTACCTAATGGAGTTTTACTTGCTTGTCAATAGGAATTCCTGTAGTGATAGTAGTACAAGTGATCCTTGGACTTGAGATCATCATAGTATCTTGTGTATGATGAGTTATACTTTGACTTATTCCTTAAGACCCTTAGGGTATATCAAAGGGTATGCTTGGGTATAATAAGTTGTACATGGAGATAATGTATGATCAATAAAGAATCTACCACTTCAAGTAAAAGAAGAGAAATGTCCTATGTGATTCGATAAATGACAACCCAGTAGTCCTTGGCCAAGGCAGAATGAAATTAGAAAGGAGTTTCTAATTTGCATTATTTGGAGTTGTGCATTTAAGGATCGAAATACATATAATTAAATAAAATAAGACTTGACAGTAATTCCATGTCTTATATTTAATTGGGACATTGTATGGTGGAAGGATTGAATTGTACGGTGACTATTTACTCAAAGGTTCTTTTATGATTAATGTTGAAATCTATATTATCTGGAAAGTCGTTGATCGCTAGGGAGGCTTATCCCTATTGTAGAATAAATATTATTTATTTAAATAAATTAATAGTTTAATTTATTTATTTAAATAAGATTAGAATTTTTCTAATTGATTTATTCATAACCGGTTTAATATGGAGAACCTAAAGGGTCACACCATAAAAGGAAGAATAATTATTTAAGAAATTAATGGCATAATCGTAATAATATGTTAAGTATATTTAATTTAATCTATGGTGATAGAATAAATTAAATAGCTTAATATTTATTATTTAATATTTTAGAAATATTAAATATAAATTAATAAGAGGAGTCTTATTAATATTATTACAATTATTATTATTTTAATTTCTAAAAGAGTTTAGGAATTAATTTAATATAAGTACTCTCATTTATTCCTAATAGGATTAGGAGGGAAAATTAGTTAAAGGAGTTTAATTAATTATCCCTAATAAGATTAGGGAGCACATTTAATTAAAAGAGTTTAATTAAATAAATAATACCTTATTTTTTAATAGGATTACTTGATATTTTTATAAGAGGAGTTTTATATCAGATATCAAACATACGTTATTCCAATTGTTGGAGAGTACGCCCCTTTTTCTATAGAGATAGAAAACTAGGGTTTGAGCCAAATACCCATCTTCTTGAATTTTGTTCTTCCTTGGTGGATCATCTCTAGAGGCAAAACACTTGGGTGGCTAACGTTGATCAAAAGAAGGAACCAAACCCGGTGGATTCAAGTTGAACGCGAAAGGATTTGGAGGTGAACTTGTACCTGAGGAAGCTCGATCTTCAAGGGTATGATTTTATTCTTTATCTTTTTGTTTAATTAATAATTGTGCATAAAGGATGATCCGGATTTATGGTTTGTAAAATTTTAAACTCTGATTTTTACACGCTTCCGCATATTTTGCAATTTGATTGCGTTCTTGAATATTACAAACCTAACAGTGGCATCAGAGCCAAACCTTTATGCGAATTATTAATTGTTCAAATTTAATATGTATATTGATATGTGTTTAGAACAATTTAATTGGGCATAATTTGATTGTATAAAAAAAAAAAACCGTAATTCGCGTATACTGCTTTTGCAATTTCATGATTTCCGTGACTTGTCAAATGATTACGTGAATGATGCGGATTGCAAATAAATTAAAAAAAAAAGTGAAACATCTCCTGGCCGAAATACATGTCTGTTACGGACTGCTTGGTGCTTCAATAAAGGACTCAAGAATGAATCACTTTTCCTGATCACTAGTTATTATTTGTTTATTGGTTAAAAAAAAATGGACTCAGGAGATTCCTTCTAGTTCACGTGAATCATTTGTTATTTCCCACGAGGTGGCACGCAGATAATATAAATATTATAATATATAATATTTTAATTATTTTATAATTAAAATAAAAGGTTTATTTTAATTTTAAAAATAGATTTCATGCTAACTAATTAGAGTTGGAATTGGATTCCATGATAACTAATTGGAGTTGAAATTGGATTCCATGTTTCCTTAAATAAAGGAGTTTATTTAAATATGAAATATGATTTCATATTATTCAAAATAAAGGAGTTTATTTGTGAATAGGAAAGAGAATCCTAATTTCCTTAAATAAAGGAGTTTATTTAAATATGAAATAAGAATTCATATTATTCAAAATAAAGGAGTTTATTTGTGAATAGGAAAGAAAATCCGTGTTTTCCTAAATAAAAGAGTTTATTTAAGATATGAAATAAGATTTCATGTTACCCAAAATAAAGGAGTTTATTTTGACTTGGAATTGGATTCCATAATTAATTAAAATAAAGGAGTTTATTTTGATTAAAAATTTGGATTAAAATAAAATAGTTTATTTTATTCAAAATTGGATAAATTAAAATAAAATAGTTTTATTTTGATTTAAATTTGGATTAAAATAAAGGAGTTTATTTTGATTCAAAAATAGATTTTATACTAACTAAATTTGCCCATTAAATGATATCAATATATATATTGAATGTTTATTATTCATGAAATGAATGTTATTTATTGATACATATGGAGATGTGTATGATAATAAATGGGATTGATTATGGACTATTGACCAATTTGATTGGATTTTATTTTAGTTGGATGCATGAATGTATGGGTTTTATTAAATGGGGTCTGCGTACCTCGTCTTCTCTAATTTTTTCTTAATGTAAATTCTAACTCCCTCCTATGTACTTCCCCTTGACTGCTGATCAAGGTTTCTATTTATTTTAAATAGTATTGTAATAGGAATAGTTAGAATTAATTTTGAAGAATTGGAGATCGAGGAGCAAGGAGCGCGTGAAGACCAGTTTGTAATGGAGCCCGGGTTTAAATGTAATAGTTATATTTAAATATTAATTCTTGCACCCCTAGGGTTTGACCTTTTGGTTCACTTGGTGGCTCTAGTGAACCAAACTAGAATAAAGTCCATAATCAATCCGGGTAGAATATAGTATTCTATATGTGCATGCTTATGATATATATTATATATTATGCAAACATGCTTCGCATGTTAATTAATATGACGCGTATTTTATATATGTATGTGCATGCGCGCTAAACAAGATGAGACATATTAATAACAAACCCCTCAAATATTTTATATTAAGTTGTAACGTTCAAAGATATTTGGAATATCGAACGTCGCCTTCTAGCATGATAGAAACAATAGAGTATTGAATATTTAATATGAGTTTGTTGTGCACACACAAAGCGAGTATTAAATATTTAAGATGCTGTTTTTATTACATATGATGTTTATAAGGAATTGAACATTACTGCTTTGTTGTGCACACACAAGGGCTGTAGTTTTCTCTTCACTTATATGGAAATGTTGGGTCTGACTTAACTTAAATCATTTTAGTTCGGATGTGCACACACTTGACCATTACGATTTAAGAGGCAAAATACCAGGAGTTACATAGTTGATGTAATTGACAAGAGTTGTCTACCTATTTATTTATATATAGTTTGTTGTGCACACACAAGGCTATATACATTTGAAATGAGATCCTTATTCTTACTAGTAAATCTTTAATTAGATTTTGCCGAACTATATAAGTGAGGGTAATATAGTTTGAAGAAAATAGTGGGAGATACCAATTTAAAACAAGACCTAAATTATTTTGGTAATTAATAAAAGAATGTATGTTAAAATGTTGTTAATTACAAATTCATTTACAGATTTTTACAATGTCTAAATTACTATCACTGCGTAGCATATTAGATGCTAAATTAACCGGACCAAAATTAAATGGATTGGTTAAGGAAATTGAGAATAGTTCTCATGACTGAAAAGCTTTCTTATGTCCTTAATACGCCTATCCCTGCAATGGTTGCAGACAATGCCTCTGAGGAAGATATTGCTACTTTTAGAAAGTGGCTAGATGATGCATAGTTGGCTCAATGCATCATGCTCACATCCATGAGTAACGAGCTTCAGCGTCATCATGAAACTATGGATGCTCTTACTATATTCCTGCACATCAAGTAGTTGATGGTGAGGAAAGTAGGACTGATAGATATTAGATATTTAAGGAGCTCTTCCGATCTAGAATGACCGATGACACTATGGTACAGATAAAAGTCCTTAACATAATCAATTTGATTGATCTATTAGGACAACGGGTTTTGTCATGGATGGAGAGTTGAGCCAAGATTTGATCTTGCACTCACTTCCGGACTCCTTTCACAATTGTTGTGAATTTTTATATGAACAAGCTAGATATCAGCCTCGCTGATTTGCTTAACATGTTGAAAAATGTTGAGAGTCACTTTCCAACCAAGAAAGACCATGTCTTACTGGTAGGGGCCAAAGTATCTTCTGAAAAGAAGAACGATTCTAAGAAGGTAAAAGAAAGGCGTAAACAAAGGATAATAAGAACAAAACTGATACTGGATAGCAAAGGAGTTTACTTCTACTGCAATAAGTCTGGACACTGGAAGGAAACTGCAAGAAGCATCTTGCAGAGGCTAACCAAAGAAGCTTAGTGAAGTTTCAGTTACAAATACAATTTTGTACATGATTTAAAATAAATTTTTCTTTAAGTCAAGGTTCTGCTTGGGTATTGGATACCGACTTTGGTTATCATAAATATAGATTTATGAAGGACCAAGTAGAAGTAGAAAGCTAAACAAATATAAGTAAACCTATGTATGGGAAATGAAGCAAAGGTTGCTGCATTAGCCATAGGAACTTATAGTTTAGTAATGCCTATGGGTAAGTCTATTAAGTCAATAAGTTGTTATTGTATTCCAGTTCTCGTTGGAAACATTATTTCCATTTTATTGTTGGACAATGAAATCTTTGGTATTATAATTAGGAACAATTGTTGTTCTATTTATAATAATAATGTTTTGTATAGAATTGGAATATTACTTAATGGATTTTGTGTACTTGACTTACGTGAAAATAATTTTATAAATTGAACAAACTAGTATAAGAAAAGGAGATGATCATTTAAAGAGTTGAATGTATGTATTTGCTGAAATACAAGTATGAATTATTTGAAAGGTTCAAATAATTCAGAAGTGAAACAAATTGACAAAGTATTAAGATTCTTTGATTAGATCAAGGAATAAATACTCGTGCAATAAGTTTCTAGATCATCTTAAATGGTTTTCTCATAATGGACACCTACTGATACACAATAATTGATTGGTGTATCTGAAATGAAAAATTGTACCTTGTTGGACATGGTACAGTCCATAATGTTTTTACCGACATTCCAGTATCCTTCTAGGATCATGTCCTAGAAATGGCTGCATATCTACGAAAAGGTAACCTCAAAATTCGGCCCCAAGACTCCATAAAAGGTATGGACAGGGAGGATTCCTAATCTTAAGTATGTTAAGATAAGGGGTTGTCCAACTTATGTGAAACGGTTTCAAAGGATAAGCTTGGGACAAAAATTTGACAAGTACAGATTTGTGGGACATCCTAAAGTAAGTTTAGGGCATATGTTCTATGATCCTACTTAGCAAAAGGTGTTTGTTGTGAAACATGCTGCCTTCTAAGATAAAGGTGTTTATCATTGAAAGGGCTAGTGGGAGGATAATACATCTTGAAAAGTTCAAGAACCACAAAACACTACAAGTCAAATAAGAGGAACCTATAGATAGACCTATTGTACCACAACCGAATCGTAAATCTGGAATAGTACCGAAGATACCTAGGAGGTATGGATTCATCATGGATGATGATGATGAGGTACGTATCATAGAAGATGATGATCCAGTTACATACGATGAGGTAAGAGTTGTAGACACTCAGAGAAATGGATTGAAGCAAGTTTCTCAAAAATGGAACATTCATTTTGATATGATAATCAAAAGAGTTTGATTTTATCAAAAACAAGAATGAACCTAGTGTGTACAAAAGGGTCTGTGGGAGTGTCGTGACATTTCTGGTATTATATGTTGATATAATACGGATAAGGAATGACATGCCAATGCTAAAATCAATAAAGATAAAGTTGTCTAAACATTCCTCCATGAATGATTTGGGAAGAGTATCTTAATTGGGGATGCAAATCTATATAGATAGATTTAAAAGGATGCTCGGCTTAACCTAAAGAAAGTATATTCATTTGATGCTAAAGTCGTTTAGCATGGAAAACTCCATGGGATGTCTCATGTTGATGAGCCATGGAGTGTATCTCTCTTAATAGTCCCATAGACTCCTAAAAGAGAGATCGCATGAGTAACTATCATGTATGCAATGAAATATACGCGACCTGATGTTGATCAGTCATATTCTGGAGAAGTTCACTGTGAAACAGTGAAAAACATCTTAAAGTACTTAACCAACACTTAGGATGTGATATAATTCATGGCGGGTCTGAATTAAAACTAGAGGACTTAACAGACTCAAGTTTTTCAGACAGACCAAGACGACAGAAAATCCACTTTAAGGTAAAGGGTTACCTTGAACGGTGGTGCAGTGAATTGGAAAGGTTCCAAACAACAAAGAGTTGCTGGTTTAGTGATAAAGACAAAGTATATAGCTATAAATGAAGCTGCAAGTTGATTGTTTGGATTAAAAGTTCATTACAGAACTAGGAATAGTTCCTAAGTCTCATCTTGGATCCAAACATGTGTTGTGGCACTTTTATTTGATTATAGGAATCATTGAAAGATGGGAAATCACTATAGAGATAGTGGACTCTCAAGAACAACATTACATATCCATTAACTAAAGCTTATCCAACAGCAGGATAATCGTCACTTAGAGAAGAAGAGTATGAGATACTATGACGATTGGCTTTAGTGCAAGTGGGAGATTGAAAGTAATATGCACACAAGCCAATCATGTTTGATGATAAAGCATATACTTTGTAACAATCTTATTCATTTATTAATAAAAAGTATTAATTTATTAAAGGCTTTTAATTATCTACATGATGTTGTTTTATAATATGTGATAAACCCATAGTTTTAAGCAATGCTTTTAGAATAATGATGATGATCATTATAATGAGATCTAAATTCTTAGAAAGCTTAAAACTAAAATAGTTCCCAATCGTTGGATTACTAAATTGGGGATTAGTAAATCCGGATAGATTGGTACATACGTTGCTTGCTCATTGGATGAGGATGATTGATCTCATGGTCATTTGTGTGGAGACACTAAAGCAAGTATGTAGGTGCTTATTAGAGAATAAGTTCACTGAACATGACTCGCTAAGGAATACCTAATGGAGTTTTACTTGCATGTCAATAGGAATTCCTGTAGTGATAGTAGTACAAGTGATCCTTGGACTTGAGATCATCATAGTATCTTGTGTATGATGAGTTATACTTTGACTTATTCCTTAAGACCCTTAGGGTATATCAAAGGGTATGCTTGGGTATAATAAGTTGTACATGGAGATAATGTATGATCAATAAAGAATCTACCACTTCAAGTAAAAGAAGAGAAATGTCCTATGTGATTCGATAAATGACAACCCAGTAGTCCTTGGCCAAGGCAGAATGAAATTAGAAAGGAGTTTCTAATTTGCATTATTTGGAGTTGTGCATTTAAGGATCGAAATACATATAATTAAATAAAATAAGACTTGACAGTAATTCCATGTCTTATATTTAATTGGGACATTGTATGGTGGAAGGATTGAATTGTACGGTAACTATTTACTCAAAGGTTCTTTTATGATTAATGTTGAAATCTATATTATCTGAAAAGTCGTTGATCGCTAGGGAGGCTTATTCCTATTGTAGAATAAATATTATTTATTTAAATAAATTAATAGTTTAATTTATTTATTTAAATAAGATTAGAATTGTTCTAATTGATTTATTCACAACCGGTTTAATATGGAGAACCTAAAGGGTCACACCATAAAAGGAAGAATAATTATTTAAGAAATTAATGGCATAATCGTAATAATATGTTAAGTATATTTAATTTAATCTATGGTGATAGAATAAATTAAATAGCTTAATATTTATTATTTAATATTTTAAAAATATTAAATATAAATTAATAAGAGGAGTCTTATTAATATTATTACAATTATTATTATTTTAATTTCTAAAAGAGTTTAGGAATTAATTTAATATAAGTACTCTCATTTATTCCTAATAGGATTAGGAGGGAAAATTAGTTAAAGGAGTTTAATTAATTATCCCTAATAAGATTAGGGAGCCCATTTAATTAAAAGAGTTTAATTAAATAAATAATACCTTATTTTTTAATAGGGTTACTTGATATTTTTATAAGAGGAGTCTTATATCAGATATCAAACATACGTTATTCCAATTGTTGGAGAGTACGCCCCTTTTTCTATAGAGATAGAAAACTAGGGTTTGAGCCAAATACCCATCTTCTTGAATTTTGTTCTTCCTTGGTGGATCACCTCTAGAGGCCAAACACTTGGGTGGCTAACGTTGATCAAAGGAAGGAACCAAACCCGGTGGATTCAAGTTGAACGCGAAAGGATTTGGAGGTGAACTTGTACCCGAGGAAGCTCGATCTTCAAGGGTATGATTTTATTCTTTATCTTTTCGTTTAATTAATAATTGTGCATAAAGGATGATCCGGGTTTATAGTTTGTAAAATTTTAAACTCTGATTTTTACACGCTTCCGCATATTTTGCAATTTGATTGCGTTCTTGAATATTACAAACCTAACAGGTAGTGGCTTTAATTCCAACACCGGAGGCTCTTTTATCGAGGGTTTGAACTTTTTACCTTCCGTTTCGGGTCTCTCAAGGGTGTCGAATGATTGATTTCTCTTCCGGAAAACTGATGATGTATCTAACCATTTGGCATATTCAATGTCCTCTTCAATGCCGCAATTGTCTGTCCCAAGCAAAATGGATTCAAGCGGGTCCTCCGAATAATTTCCATTGAACTTGTGAGTAACCAATTCCTCCATGATATCCACCCGCATACACTCACCTTTTTCTTTCGGATAAGACATTGACTTGAAAATGTTAAAGGTGACCTGTTGATCTTCAACTCATATCGTCAATTCACCTTTTTGAACATCAATCAATGTTCTACCCGTTGCCAAGAATGGTCGCCCAAGAATGATCGGGATTTCGCTGTCCACTTCACAATCCAAGATAAAAAATCCGCGGGAAGATGAATTTATCCACTTTAACTAAAACATCCTCAACAATACCTCGTGGATAAGTAACCGATCTGTCCGCTAACTACAAACTGATATCTGTCGGGTGTGGAGCCTGCAGTCCAAACAGGATGTAGACGGATAATGGCATCAAGTTTATACTGGCCCCCAAATCACACAATGCTCTTCCCAAAAACTGATTTCCAATTTCACATGGTATATTAAAGCTACCTGGATCTTTAAGCTTCGGTGGTAACTTATTTTGAATGGTCGCGCTGCATTCTTCAGTCAATGCTACTGTCTCAAACTCACCCAATTTCCTCTTCCTCGACAAAACCTCCTTCATAAACTTGGCGTAACTCGACATTTATTCCAAGGCTTCGGCAAGGGAATGTTGATATTGTGTTTTTTGAAAATATCCAAGAATCGTGAAAACTGCTTATCCAACTTGGATTTTTGAAACCTCTGCGGATACGATATGGGAGGCATTGTGATGGTTGGTTCCGAATCTTTCTGCTGTAAGGTCTCATCTTGACATTTTTCTGTGTCCACCACTTCCTCTGTTTCACTTGTTGTGTTGTCCCTCTTTTCCCTATCCGTGACTGTCTATTGTAAATCCTTTCCACTTCGTAGTGTTACAACCTTACAATGCTTATCTCTGCCCGGATTTTTCTCTATGTCACTCGAAAGTGTTCCAAGTGGTCGGTTATTAAGTGCATACGCTATCTGCCCCACTTGAATTTTCCAGATTCTTGATCGACGCACTTAGACTTTGCATATTCAGCTCTGTTTGATTAAATTTCTTTTCATGTTCCTCGTGTTTCTTTTCTAAAGCTTTAATAAATCTCTCCATGGTTTCTTCCAAACTTAATTTCCTCTCTGATTGTTGTTGAGTCTGATTTTGAAACCCGAATGTGTTTTGTTGTCTCGGCGCTTGATCTTGAGCTTGGTTGTTACTCCATGAAAACCCTGGATGATTTCTCTAACCCGGATTATATGCGTTTTGATTCGGATAAGGCTGGGTAGACCGACTATAGCTCCCTACGAACTATGTTGATTCAGGATTTATGGCACATTGATCCGTAGCATGACCCCCATCACATAACTCATAAACCATCACTACCTGCTGTATGGATTATAGACGCCATATTTCCATCTGCTTAGCCATTGTGGCCACTTGTGCTGTTAATGTTGTCATCGCATTTATGTCATACTTTCCTGCTATTTTTGGAGGATTAGACCTAGTCATGGGCCACTGATAGTTGTTGGTGGCCATTGTCTCTAATAACTGATATGCCTCATCAAAACTCTTAGACATGATCACTCCCCCTGCTGCTGCATCAATACTATCCCTCGTGGACACGTGTAAACCATCACAAAATATCCCTAACTGCATCCACTGTGGAATTCTGTGGTGTGGGCACTTACGGAGCATATCATTAAACCTTTCCCACGCCTCATATAACGATTCTGAATCAAATTGTGTGAAAGTGTGAATATCGTTCCGTAGTTTTGCCGACTTCGCTGGTTGGAAAAACTTAGCTAGATATTTTTTAGCTAAGTCGTCCCAAGTGGTGATTGAGCCAGGAGGCTGAGAATGTAGCCAACTTTTTGCTTTGTCTTTCAAGATAAACGGGAACATCCTCAACCTCGTAGCATCCTCCGATACATTGTTGAATTTGAAGGTGTCTCAAACTTCCAAGAAACTTAAGATATGCTCATTCGGATCATCTATCGAACTACCCCGAAACTAACATGTGTTCTGAAGCATCTGAATTGTTCCCGGTTTAATCTCAAAACTGTTTGCATTGATCGTCGACCTCCTAATACTCGACTGTATATCCGTGACATTCGGCATGGCATAATCCCTAAGTGATTTATGGTTGTTCCCTGCCATGTTCGCTGGAAATTCTTGTTCTGCCAGATTTTCTTCCATAGGTGACACCGTACTAGTCGATTGCAATTTCTAGAACTTCCTTTCAATATCGTCCGTATAAGGAAAATGTTTCTTTTTTCCCTTGATTTAGTGTGCATACACTCGCAAAGAATTCCTGCAAATACAAGAAGAAAAATAAGTAACATTTAAATTATGACCGAATTGATTATAACTAATATGGAATTAATACTAATAAAGAGATCCCCGACAACGGCGCCAAAAACTTGTTGGTTGATTTCTCAATCAAAGCAAACGTGCAAGTATACACGGTCAACAAGTAATAAAGTGATAAGATAGAGTGTCGATCCCACAGAGAATTCTAATTAATAAATCTCAACTAGTAGCACTATATCAATCCAATTTTATTTAAACAACCATAACATATGGTTTTTATAATTAAGAAAACTAAATTAAAATAATTAAAAGATATTATTCTAAAATAAAGCAAATAGACAAAACTAAAATTTGATTGAACTCAGATAAATAAGGATTAAGACTCCAATATCCCCAATTATGAACTATAAATCAATTATCCAATTATCCCAATTATTATGTCTATTGAATTGTTAACAGGAATTCACAAATGCCAAAAGTCCTTTTCCAAGTGAGCAATTGCCTTCTATTTAACCCAGATTAATTTTGCTATATTCCTATGCAAAAAAATTGAATTAAACTCGTTATAATCCCAATTCCTTATGTGTTACACGCGGCAAACAAATATTTCCATTCTATTCACAAACCTAATTATTCACTGTGCAAATAACTAAGTCACATATCACCATGCCCAGTTCTAACCCTAGAATTCCTCTTTCAATTCCTTCTAGAGTAACACGATAATTATTGGCCAGATAATTAATCAATTAGCATAAGGCAAGATAAACAACTCACTTCAACATAAATAATTGAAATAAATCAAATAATTAATTCATAACCATAAAAGGTTCAATTGAAATCTTAATAAAAGAAATTAGTTCATAACGAAAAATAAAACCAACAATATTTGAAACATCATCCTTAATGAATTACACAAATTAAAATAATAAAGAAGAAAAAGAACTCCAAGCCAAAATCTTCAAAATCTCCTCTTGCTTCTTGATCAATCTTTCAATTGTGTAGAATAGTCCCCTAATTCAATAGAAATATTCCTTATATACTTCACTTGACCAACTCTAGCAATCCAAATCCAATTAGACTTCAAATCACCTCCAATTGAGTGGTCAAACGAAAAGTCAACGCGTGTCCCAGTCAACCAGATTCCCGACCCAGCGCCCCGGTATTGGGATTAAGTCTATATTGAGCGCCCCGACGCTAGGAAGCAGAAAGTGCCAGTCATGTCGTGTTTTAGCCCAAATGCTCCTACAGCTCACAAACATGCAATAACACAACTAAACATAGTAAAATGAATCTAAGTGCTTAGAGAATACACCAAATTAAGCCTAAATATATCCAATTCATGGGTATATTATCCAATCATCAACTACGGTCTTTGTCTTTGATACAATCAGTAGACTCTACGATTCTTAGTGCAGTCTACGACTCTTGAATTGGCTTTGACATTAGTAAAATCTACGACTTTGAGTGTAGTCTACGATTCTTGACTGGCTTTGGCAGATGCTCGGTTGGCTCGTAGGCAGGCTGTCTCTACGATTCTGAACATGACTTCCTCAGCATACTATGTCCCTGAGGAAGTTCTCCCCGACACACTTCGATCCTTCCTCGTCTCTCCTAGAATTCTACGACCTCCGAGATCTACTATCTCACAGACTACGATTCTGCCTCGATAGCTCTCGAGTGTTTCTTGACTCTCCTGGAAGACTACGATTTCTGGTGCAGTGCTCGACGATCAGACAAGCCTATCTATTGTATCATAAGATCAACCTAACATACTTGATCTTTCTATATTTATAGTCCTTGTACATCATTTCATTTTAAGGACTTTACAACGCTATTTTGCTTGTGTAGGATTAACCTTACACATTTGATCAATTCATTCTAAGTCCTTGTACATATCTTTCTATTATCTATCAAAGGACTTTACAGCTTTTCTTAATGCAAACATACTTGCATATTCATTCATTCACACATATATATATATATATATATATATATATATATATATCATAATCAAATCATATATAAATAGGAATATCATTCACATGCATATTCCTGACATATTAAATTGCAATATTTACAATGTCTAGAAGTTCTATCAAGGAGAGGTTTGGTCACCTAATTGCGTGCCAATAAGGAGAAATCCTTATCGGAAAGCCACCTCTTTCTTCGGAATGACCTGGTTGTTAAATATTATGAGTTATAATATTAATGATGAATAAGTTCGTGTTGATTAAAGATGAAATTGATAGTTTCATTGTGTTGGAATTATTAGTGTTAGTGAAAATCGATATTTATTTCGATAATAATTGATGTCTGGAAGTTATCGGGTAATTAATCGGATAAATGAGGAATTAATTGTTATTAATTCACATGATTATAACTATTTATTCACATGTGTGTACTTTTGATTCACATTCATGTACTATTAGGGGAGTTGGTGCAAGATTGATAATACTTGCATGACTAAGTTAAAGATGGAGGTATAGATGGAGGTACCATACTGTTATTCGTATTTTCACATGATTATAACTATTGAACCACATGATTGAACTATTGATTCATATTATTTACTATTAGGGGAGGTGGTGCAAGTTTGATAATACTTGCAGGACTAAATTAAAAAGGAAAGAAAAGTTGGAGGTATTGTACTGTAATTTTTCGAGTCCGAAAATATGCAATTATCGAAACTATATTTTTCTATAAATAGAAGTTTATTCTTCCTTCATTTCTCACCAATTCACTAAAGCTATAGAGCAATTATTATAAAGAGAAATTATACAGAGAAAGAAGAAGAGAAGTCTGCTACCTCTCTATTCCAGTATTTAGCTTTATTTTGAGGTAAGGGTTATTATTTCTTTCGTATTCATGAAGAGAGCTATTGTTATTTCATTCCTTATTATTACTTTGGAATAACCTGTCTATGCGAAGTACCGCATACATTTTTATTATTCTGTTGGAATAACCTGTCTGTGCGGTCTATCGCATGCCTGATGAATTCTGTTATTATTCCATTCTTTATTATTCTGTTGGAATTTTCTGTCTGTGCGGTTTACGCATGACCTGGTTCCATTCTTTATTATTCTGTTGGAATATCCTGTCTGTACGGTTTACACATGACCTGGTTCCATTCTTTATTATTCTGTTGAGAATAACCTGTCTGTGCGGTCTATTGCATGCATGGTGAATTCTTCTGTTATTCCATTCTTTATTATTCTGTTGGAATAACCTGTCTATGTGGATTACCGCATGCATGGTGAATGATCCTTTGTATTCATATGAATAGTATTTTCATTCAAAAGGGGTTTCTGTTAGGGGCAGTTTCGTAATTTTTCTGGCCCTCAAAAATTCTGGAAAAATTTGAAATGATAATTTGATGAGTTTTCTAAATTGTTTCCAAAAATGGCGAATTTTTGGAGGTATAGATTAAGAGTTATGGATTTTATGGGAAAAGACTATTTTAAAAGTAAACCCTTATAACTCATTGTGGTTAACTTCAAAATTGGTAAAATTTTTATTAGGAGTACATGTATATAATAGGAGTATACCCTATAAATTTCAGAATTTTTGGACAAAAATACAATTTATGATAAATGTCTAAATATTCGGCAGTTTTGGCCATATGAAAAATAGTAAATAAATTTTAAAAATTATGAGAAAAATATATGTTCAATATGTGACTATATTCTGCTAAATCCCAGAAAAGAAATATTTTTGGGTCTGGTTTGGTATTTTTCATGAAAATGAACTAGTTATGAGTAAATGAATTAAATATGTTATGTGAAGTAACAAAATTGGAAAATATGATTTTATGACTTGGGAATCCTATATAGGGTATATGCAGATTTTTTGATGAGTGATTTGATCATTGGTGATGAAATCTTATAAGTATAGCATTTTTGAATGATTAAAATGCATTAATTGGTAAAGTGTAAACAATTAAAATAAATTGTTTATAAGTTTAAGAAGTGATTAAAATATTATTATAATATTAATAATATTAGATTATGAGTTTATTAAGTGATTGATAATATTTGGATAAATTTAAAGTTTTAAATATTTATCCTTGATTTCGTTTGATTTGATTTCGTTTGATTATTGCTTATATCATTGTCGTCTTTCTCATGCTTATATTGTGATGAAAGTCATCTTTGTCTTACGTGCATAGATGGACTTGGTATGATTATGACCGGGGATTATTCGGTATAATCATGACCGCAATGTAACGAATAATGTGGAAAAAGTCCTCATTGGTCGGTAGTGCATCGATGGATAGTTTTACCAGGGATTATTCGGTATAGTCATGACCATTGATGATTTAATGAATATCATTGGCCCGTAGTGTAGGGATGATTCGATGATGTGTTTTATTTATTAAGCTGAGTCTCAGTGATAAAAAAATTGATGAAAACATTTTAAATCATAAAAGATAGTAGATATCATGCTCTACTTGACTCTTCTAATGGATTGCTTATTTCCGCTGCAGTTGTTGATCTAAAACTTGTTGTCTATTGTATTCTATCAGTTGTTATACTGTTGAAGGCTAAAGATAATTTATTCTACATTATCTTAGTCATAATATTTCTTACTGGGCTAGTTGAGCTCACCCTTTCTTTTATTGTTCTATTCAGAAAATGAGAATATAGCTGGGACGAGTCGGGGATTGGAGTGATGGTCCAGGATAAATGGCATTAGTAGTCCTCACTATTCTACAGAATAATGTGATAATAATTGTAACGAGGACACCATTGAGTGTGGTTATTGTCTAGATGACAATATTTTTGTTTAAACTCTCAGCTATGTTTTGTCGTATTTTACACGACTGTTGTATAATTAAGTTGTATTTGAATTTTTGTACCATGTATTTGGCGACTCAATATGGGTGATATATACCTGTTTTGGGGGCGTCACAATTGTGTACTACACATCTGTGTATATACATTTTCCCCTTTTTTGTGCAATGTATTTAGGACTTAAATGCAGCGCAAACACTTTTTTTCAATGAATCAAACACATTAAAACAAAAAAAATTGATAAATCCACAACATAAAATGATATTTTTACATGAAAAGCGTCGCTATATGTGACGCCCCCAAAATAGGTATACATCACTCATTCTAAGTCGCCAAATACATGGTACAAAAACAACTACAACTTTATTAATACAATTATCGTACAAAATACGACAACACATAAACTGTGAGTTTAAATACAGATATTGTCTTAGACAATATCCACACTCAAATAAGTCATCATTATAATTATTGATACATTATTTTACAAAAATAGTGAGGACTACTAAAACAACTTTCTAGAACTATCATTCCATACCCCGACTAGTACTTGCTACATTCTCGCCACCTGAGAAGAAAAATGGAACAAAAAAAGAAAAGGGTGTGCTCAACTAGCCTAGTAAATAATATTATGACTAAGATAATATAAAACAAATTATCGTTAGTCCTCAACAGGAAAAAATCTGATAGAATATAATAGACAACAAGTTTCAGATCAATATTCGCAGTGAAAATAACAATTCATTAGAAGAGTTAACTAGAGAATGAAATCTACTGTCATCTATGAATTTAAAAGTACATCATCAATATTTTATCCATGTAACATCAATCAATATTCATCTTGAATTAAATATTCATCTTTGCACTATAGGCCAAAGATATTCATCAATTGGTTATATTCATCTCAACACTTGTTCATCTTTGCACTACGGGCCAAAGATATTCATCAGAAAATCATTCACCTTTGCACTATAGGCCAAAGATATTCAGTTATATCATCATTTAGGACTGAGGATGATGAAAAATATTTTAAAAAAAAATGAATCCAGTGAGACAAAAGAACAAATATTAGGGATTCGTACTTCGGTTTATCCATGTTCAAAAACACTCCATAATAAACCATTGTGGAGCAAAATTCAAGAATAAAGTTCAAAACATGGATACAATCAAAGCTAGTAATCATAATAAACAACTTAAACGAAGAAAATTTTTTTTTAATTTTTCTGTGAATAGTGTCGTATACGTGAATAGTAATTCTGACACAAAAAGACAAGAATTTCACAAGAAAAACCTTACCAATATTCCAGCATAATGATATTGAAAGAAATAATATCATTTTTTTAAAAAATAACATCCCTTACCTCCAAAGGACAGTACTTCTGACTGGAATACCGGATATCGTGCTAAAGGGAACTTGTATAGCAACACTCAAAGTATCAAAATACTTACAAGAATACGCTCGATAATATAGAGAGAGAAAACTTTAGTTTCTGGTGTGATTTTCAATTCTAAACTAAGCACCCTATTTATAAGAAATTGCTTAGAACACCAAAGAAAAAAATTTAATAAAATATTAATATTTTTATTTAATTTTCCTACGCACACCTTACCTTCTGATTTCTGCAATTAACACATGCAAGTGGGGCCCAACAAAATGGAAAAAATGTTTTTCTTTAAAAAAATATTTAAAACTTCAAAAATCAATTATTCTAGAATTTCAATAATTCATAATAAATAGCCCTTTTATCAGAAAAAATCGAATCTTATGTCCATTCTATAGGAAATTCAATTCTCTACAACTTTGTAAGTGTAAGTTTTTTTTCAAATTCCAAGCAGAACTTGACCGAAATCCACATACGGACGATTTTACGGGCTATAATCTAATTTCAGTCACAAAATGGGGTCCACAAACATGTTTAACATGTTTTTAATATTTATTGTAACAAAATACTCTTCTTCCTCATTTATTGATATATGACACATTCATTATAAAAAGATCACCATTACTATATTATTAAAATATAATAATATATTTAAATGAATTATTTTATCAGAAAATATAAAATATCAATTTTCAACAATTGTCACTTTTCTAAAAATTCCTTCATTTCTATCCACATAAATAAATATTTTCCTTATAATATAACATAATAATTAATTATTCACAAATAATATTACAGAATCACAATAATAACAATCAGGTCATTCCCAGGAAAGAGGGGACTTTCCAATAAGGATTTCTTCTTACTGGCGCGCAATTAGGTGACCAAACATCTCTTTAGACAGAACTTCCTTAGACATTGCCAATAATGCTATCTTGTGACGCCCCCAAAATAGGTATACATCACTCATCTTGAGTCGCTAGATACATGGTACATAAATTCAAATATAACTTAATTATACAACAGTCGTGTAAAATACGACAAAACATACCTGAGAGTTTAAACAAGAATATTGTCATCTAGACAATATCCACACTCAATGGTGTCCTCATTACAATTATTATCACATTATTCCGTAGAATAGTGAGGACTACTAAAGCCATTTATCTTGGACCATCACTTCATTCTCCGACTCGTCCCAGCTATATTCTCATTTCCTGAGGAGAACAATGAAAGCAAAAGGGTGAGCTCAACTAACCCAGTAAGAAATATTATGGCTAAGATAATGCAGAATAAATTATCGTTAGCCTTCAACAGTGTTAAACTGATACAATATAACAAACATCAAGTTTAACTGCAGCGGAACAAGCAATCCATTAGAAGAGTCAAGTAGAGAATAAAATCTACTATCTTCTATGATTTAAAAGGTTTTTCATCACTTTTATCGCTGAGACTCAGCTTATTAAATAAACCATGTCATCCATGCACTACGGCCAAGGATATTCATTAGTATCACGACCACAAATTATCCATGCACTACGGGCCAAGGATATTCATGTTTTTATCAATGGTCATGATCATGCCAACAACTGTCCATCAATGCACTATGGGCCAATGAGTACATTTACCACATCATTTATAACATTACGGTCATGACTATACCGAATAATCTCTGGTCATAATCATACCAAGTCCATCTATGCACTACAGGCCACAGATGACTTTCAACATAATATAAACATGAGGATGATGACAATGACATAATAATTCAATAAAACAAGTTCAAGAATTAAATTTTAAAGATTTATAAGTTAATTTATCCTGAACTCAAAAACGTCCAAATTGTCAACATGATACTGCTTTGTGGAGTAAAATTCAAGAATGCTCAGAAGAATATTTCCATGAAAAGATACTGGATGAAGCGCAAATATCCTAGGATATTCTACTAATTTCATGGAGTATAGAAGCCAAAACTTTAACCTAACTGAGTATAATAGAATATATGAACCTACAAATGGATTTTCGCTCACCATGCGGTAATCCACGCAAACAGATCATTTCCACAATTTAATAAGGAATGAATACAAAGGATCATTCACCATACATGTGGTAATCCACATAGACAAGTTATTCTAACAGAATAATAAAGAATGGAATAACAGAAAAATTCACCATGCATGCGATAGACCGCACAAACAGGTTATTCCCAACAGAATAATAAAAAATGAAACCATGTCATGCGAAATCCGCACAGACAGGATATTCCAACAGAATAATAAAGAATGTAATAACAACAGAATTCACCAGGCATGCGATAGACCACACAGACAGGTTATTCCAACAAAATAATAAATAATGGAACCAGGTCATGCGTAATACGCACAGACAGGATATTCCAACAGAATAATAAAGAATGGAATAACAACAGAATTCACCAGGCATGCGATAGACCGCACATGCAGGTTATTCCCAACAGAATAATAAATAATGGAACCAGGTCATGCGTAATACACACAGACAGGATATTCCAACAGAATAATAAAGAATAGAATAACAGAAGAATTTTACCATGTATGCGGTACTTCGCATAGACAGGTTATTCCAACATAATAATAAAGAATGGAATAACAATAGCCCTCTTCATGAAAATGAAAGAAATAATACCCCTTACCTTAAAATAAAGTTGGATACTGGAATAGAGAGGTAGCAGACTTCTCTTCTTTATTCTCTCTGAAATTTCTCTTTATAATAATTGCTCTATAGCTTTGGTGAATTGGTAAGAAATGAAGGAAGAATGAGCTTCTATTTATAGAAAAATAAAGTTTCGATAATTGCACGTTTTGGGGCTCGAAAAAAATTACAGTACAATACCTCCAACTTTTCTTTTATTTTTAATTTAGTCCTGCAAGTATTATTAAACTTGCACCACCTCTCCTAATAGTAAATAATGTGAATCAATAGTTCATTCATGTGATTCAATAGTTATAATCATGTGAAAATACGAATAACATTACAGTACCTCCATCTATACCTCTATCTTTAACTTAGTCATGCAAGTATTATCAATCTTGCACCAACTCCTCTAATAGTACATGAATGTGAATCAATAGTACACACATGTGAATAAATAGTTATAATCATATGAATTAATACCAATTAATTCCTCATTTATCTGATTAATTACCCGATAACTTCCAGACAACAATTATTATCGAAATAAATGTCCATTTTCACTAACACTAATAATTCCAACACAATGAAACTATCAATTCCATCATTAATCAACACAAACTTATTCATCATTAATATTATAACTCACAATATTTAACAACCAGGTCGTTCCCAGGAAAGAGGGGGCTTTCCGATAAGGATTTCTCCTTATTGACGCATAATTAGATGACCAAACCTCTCCTTGACAGAACTTCTAGACATTGTAAATATTGTAATTTAATAATATGAATAACTTTGTCGTCTCAATTATTGATTTAATAATATATCATATTATGCAGATGATACTGTGAAATTAATTGAATCAATAATATGAGAGATATGATGCAGCAATTACTGTAACAATAATTGAGTATAACTGAGTGACTTCTTACGTAAGCATCAATAATCAATACCGTGTGCTACTATGCAATCACGCGTATTACTGTATTTTTACTACCGGATAGTTCAACAGTTTTAACGGTAACACTTTCGCCGTTATTTTTATAAAAAGATAATTCTGTCATTTTCTAACTACGACAATATTTCTGTTGTGGGGTCCACCAATGATTGTGCCGTCGTACGAATATTCTCTGTTAAAACGAATATTCCCCGACCACTCGAATATTATATAACAACTTTCATACTTTGCAAAATTTATAAATACTACCCACAACTATAACATTATCTCAAATCCACACCATAATATTTAAAAAAATATTTCAAGAAATTTTAATCTTTATTCATAAAATTTGGGGTCTCACATATCTAGTAATATTAAATATTCAAATAATATGAATTATTGATCTGATAATGGGAAATATTGTGCAGTGACAATTATTAAAACAACAATAATATAAAATATCAACGTAACAATTATTGAATCAATAAAATAAAATATTGAACAGTAATTAATGTAACAATTATTGAGTAGTGCATTCTTACGTAAGAATTAATAATTGGTGCAATACCGTGTGCTACTGTGCAACACCGCATATTACTGTGTTTTAACCACTGGGTATTCCAATACTGTTAACGGTAACAACTACGCCGTTATTTATAAAAAAAACTTATACTTGTCGTTTTCTTCATCCAATCGCTTTTCGTCATGGGGCCCACACAAAGCTGCGCCGTCGTACGAATATTCCCCGACAGTAAGAATATTCCACGACCAAACGAATATTCTTCGACAACAATGAATATTTTATAACCACTTGCTTATTTAAGATATTTGCGCATTTTACCCATAACTAACCACATTAATCAAATCAACCCTTACTATTTCAAAATAATAAATAGAGGAAATTTAATTTCATTTATAATAAGTTTGGGTCTTACACTATAGATCCTATAACGACGGTGAATCTATAACGATATTTTTCATGTGAAAATATTAAAAAATATTATGAAAATATTATTTCTTTTAAAACAAATAAACCTATAATAGTACTACTTATTCTCGAATCCGGTTAGCATAAAGTTTATTTTTTAGTAAGTTAGTCAATTGACCAATAGAATATTGACACACACTGAGTCTCGCCTGCGTGTCAGCACTCTATTGACCAATTAATCAACTTATCCAAAAATGAACTTCATGCTAACTGCTTCCCTTATACTCTAGTTTTTTAATCTGTGCAAGACATGGGTTTGATGGGCCTAAATTGACTCCCATAATATTTTAGGGTCCTTTACATTAATATACAACATTTAGAAAGTAATTATAAAAATAAAACTCACACAACATAATTACAAAAATAAAACAACACAATATAAAGTTGCTAAAATCACGTATACGTCAGTTACGGACTCTCCTATATGCAACTAACCACTCCTAAAATCAAGCGACTGAACAAAACATGCAACTTTGATACCGGAGAAATCCAAATCTTCACCACTGCGCGACACACCACTGAGATCGGAGAAGACGAAGCTTTTCGTCGCGACACACCACTGCAGTAATCTTGCATCTCTAAGAAGAAAACTGTTGTCGCGACGAATCTGTAAGATCGAAAATAGCATACAAAATCAACGTCGCCTTCAAGATCAGTAACCAAAAAACATTGTTGCAGTGATTGTTGAATACAAAATCAACATCAGCTTCGATTCAAATACTGTGGTATTTAAGTTTAAAACTTATAAGCATATAGATACTTATAGTTACTACGAATTACTAAATTGATTATCTTTCTTAAGTTTTTCGAACTTAAATTGTCACAAAGTTTGAATACTGAATGTTGTGCTTGCAAAATGTATTTGAAAACATGTTTTATATTATGGTTACTAAGGTTATATAAATTGGTTACTGATTATTTTGTATTGGTTACTGTGTAACATTATACCGTCTAATGATGTCTTAGTTACTGACTAATGCTATTTTGGTTACTGCATAATATTACTAATTAATGCAGACTTGGTTACTGACTAATGCTGATTTGGTTACTATGTAATATTATATTGGTTACTGACAAATGCTGACTTGTTTACTGTGTAACACTATAATGATTATTGACTAATTCTGAATTGGTTACTGTATAAAATTATTATAATGCTGACTTGGTTAGTGTGCAAAAATATTATTTAGTGACTCATGCTGACTTGGTTACTGAATAATGCAAACTTAATTACTGCAATGATTAATTGGTTACTGTATTATTGATTGTTGAAGCATATTAATGTACACTTCTACTTATATTTTTTATATTAATGGTTACTTGTTAGCCAAATTGGTTACATTCTTACAAAAGTCTGCCTTTAGTTGATAACAAATAAATTATATTGGTTGTTTTTTATTGTAAAATGCAAGGAAAACCCTATTTTTACTGGTTGTTTTTGGTTACTGATTAATGTTGATTCGGTTACTGTGTAACATTACATGGTTACTGAATATTGTTGAGTTGGTTGTTGTGTAAAATTATAATAGTTACTGACTAATACTGACCTGGATACTGTTTTACATTATATTGGTTACTGTCTAATGCTGACTATTACTATGTAAAATTATAATGGTTACTCAATAGTGCTGATCGGGTTATTATGTAAAATTATAATGTTATATTCTTTTGTAATTGTTTCATTTATATTGGATGTTACTTATTGACTACATTGTATTGATTACATGGACTAATAGTAACCAATACACCAAATTTGATGTTTGGACTAATAGTAACCAGTACACCTTTAAGTACATATTGATATTTTTTATATTATTTATTTTTGCTGTAAAATGTTGTTAAATATGTTTTATGTTATGGATACTAAGTAAATATATGTTGGTTACTGTCTAATCTGGATTTGGTTAGTTTATAATGCTGACTTGTTTACTGTGTAATATTACTATGGTTATTACATAATATTACTGTGTTTTATACTGATTTTTTTATATTGATGGTTACTGATTAACTACATTGGTTACCTTTATACACATGTTAGTCTTTAATTTGTAACAAAGTCATTACTGATTATTTTGGTTGTAAAATGAATGTAAAAATATTTTTTATAATCTTGGCTACTAATTACATATATCTTGGTTACTGTATAATATGTATTTAGATACTGAAAGGTGTTTATTTGGTTACTCTATAATGTTATTGAGTTTTATAATTGTTTATTTTATATTGGTAGTTACTTATTGACTACATTAGTTACCTTCATACAACTGTTAAATATTAGTTGTTGTATACTATTTAATTGGTTACCGTATAATGTTTATTTGGTTGCAGTGACAATTTGGCAATTTTCTGTCAAGTTTGGAGTGTCGGATTTTGGCGTTTTCAGTGTAAGATTTGTAATATTCAAGAATGCAATCAAATTGCATAAATAAAGCGGAAACGTGTAAAATCGGAGTTTTAAAAATTTTACAAATCATATACCCGGATCACCCTTTATGCATAATTATTAATTTAACGAAAAGATAAGAATAAGAATCATACCCTTGAAGATCCGAGCTTCCTCAGGTACAAGTTCACCTCCAATCGTTTTCGCGTTCAACTTGAATCCACCGGGTTTGGTTCCTTCCTTTGATCAACGTTAGCCACCCAAGTGTTTGGCCTCTAGAGGTGATCCACCAAGGAAGAAGAAGAATTCAAGAAGATGGGTATTTGGTTCAAACCCTAGTTTTCTATCTCTATAGAAAAAGGGGCGTACTCTCCAACTATTGGAATTACGTATTCTAATAATACGTCAACCTCTCCCTCACCCATAATAAGACTCCTCTTATTTATAGATGTGGGCAACCCATCATTAACAAATAAGGAATTGGATTTTATTTTAATTAATTAAATTCCTTTAATTAATTAGGCTCCCTAATCTTATTAGAGATAATTAATTAAACATTTAATTAATTAGCCTCCTAATCCTATTAGGAATAAATGAGAGTACTTTTATTAATTAATTCCCAAACTCCTTTAGGAATTAAATAATAATAATAGTAATAATAATAATAAGACTCCTCTTATTAATTTATATTTAATATTTCCAAAATATTAAATAATAAATATTAAGCTATTTAATTTATTCTATCACCATAGATTAAATTAAATATACTTAACTTATTATTACGATTATGCCATTTACTTCTTAAATAATTATTCTTCCTTTTATGGTGTGACCCTTTAGGTTCTCCATATTAAACCGTTTGTGAATAAATCAATTAGAACAATTCTAATCTTATTTAAATAAATAAATTAAACTATTAATTTATTTAAATAAATAATATTTATTCTACAATAGGGATAAGCCTCCCTAGCGATTAACGACTTTTCAGATAATATAGATTTCAACATTAATCATAAAAGAACCTTTGAGTAAATAGTTACCGTACAATTCAATCCTTCCACCATACAATGTCCCAATTAAATATAAGACATGGAATTACTGTCAAGTCTTATTTTATTTAATTATATGTATTTCGACTCTTAAATGCACAACCCCAAATAATGCAAATTAGAAACTCCTTTCTAATTTCATTCTGCCTTGGCCAAGGACTACTGAGTTGTCATTTATCGAATCACATATGACATTTCTCTTCTTTTACTAGAAGTGGTAGATTCTTTATTGATCATACATTATCTCCATGTATAAATTATTATACCCAAGCATACCCTTTGATATACCCTAAGGGTCTTAAGGAATAAGTCAAAGTATAACTCATCATACACAAGATACTATGATAATCTCAAGTCCAAGGATCACTTGTACTACTATCACTACAGGAATTCCTATTGACAGACAAATAAAACTCCATTAGGTATTCCTTAGCGAGCCACGTTCAGTGAACTTATTCTCTAATAAGCACCTACATACTTGCTTTAGTGTCTCCACACAAATGATCATGAGATCAATCATCCTCATCCAATGAGCAAGCAACGTATATACCAATATATCCGGATTCACTAATCCCCAATTTAGTAATCCAACGATTGAGAACTATTTTAGTTTTAAGCTTTCTAAGAATTTAGATCTCATTAGAATGATCATCATCATTATTCTAAAAGCATTGCTTAAAACTATGGGTTTATCACATATTATAAAACAGCATCATGTAGATAATTAAAAGCCTTTAATAAATTAATACTTTTTATTAATAAATGAATAAGATTGTTACAAAGTATATGATTTATCATCAAACATGATTGGCTTGTGTGCATATTACTTTCATTCAGAGCCTAATTTCATTGGAAACGGGTCGACGATCAAAAGTCACTAGCTTTGCTGGTGAACTGCATGGTTTTTTGGTCGAATTCCATCATTTAGGCCTTCAAATTTGCATGTAAAAATTTAGTTTATTTTCTGGTTACTAATATTATGTAATTTGGTTACTGTCTAATATTGATTTGGTTACTTTATAATGTTTATTCAGTTGTTGGACAATGGAGACTGACAGTAACCAATACAACAAATCTAATTGTTTACAGGAATATATAATTGTTTACTGTTAGTAACCATTAACCACATGGTTGGTAACATTTTTGATGGTGTATAGTAACCAAAATTGATGTTGATTAATATTTTTATTTTTGATTCCATCATGAGTTATCAATATAAAGTAAACATATACAAGCTTTATAACAGTCTTGATACAAGCTTATAACAGTCTTGATACAAGCTTATAATTATCTGGTTACTAACAAGCTTGTAGATAAATAGGACACTCACACATGTACATTTAACAATTAATGTTTGTCCTGATACAAGCTTGTAACTATCTGGTTACTAATAACAATAACCATAATGTAACATAATAAAACAGTAACCATATAATTATATGATAGTAACCAGAACATGTTTTAATGGTAGCCAAAATAGAAACATCATGTAATGAAACTCAGTTTAAGCAATCCATGTATACTATAACCATAATGTAACATAATAAAACATTAATCATATAATTATATGATAGTAACCATAACAGGTTTTAATGGTAACCAAAACAGAAACATCATGTAATGAAACCCAGTTTAGGCAATCCATGTATACTAAACAATTACATATTAACCAGAATAAAAAATGAAAGTATCAGAAATTCCACATTGAGGACACAATAATAGTAGCCAAACCATAAGGTAACAGTAACCAAAACATAATAAAGAAGTAACCAAATAGTTATATAAAAGTAACCAGAACATGTAAGATGTGTTTGTGGAAATGAAAGTAGAAATAGAATAGCATAAACCTTGTAGAATATATTTGAAGGAATTTACAAAAATAATACATCAATGTATACTAAGCAAATACATGGTTTATTATGACTTGGGTTTATTATTTACAAAAATAATACATCCACAAACTAATGATGCCTTAAACTTCTTCAACTGTCTTGGGTTCAATTTCTTGGTAATAATATCGGGGACTTCTATGTCACACCAATATATAACTTTTCCAATGAATTTTCTATTGCATTTCCCATAGTAAAGATTCCATAACTGCAAATAAAAAAAATCAGATTTACACAGTCATTAGTAACCAGATATAAACAATATTTATATCATAAACAGTTTACCAAACAAATACATTGTAACCAAAACAACATATAAAAGTAACCAAAATTTCAATTGAAGGAAAAAGAATGGTATCCAAATCATAAGCTAACAGTAACAAAAAATATACTAATGAAGTAACCAAACAGTTATATGTTAGTAACCAAAATATATATTAATGGTAACCAATACATAAACAACATATAGACCAAACAAAATTTAGTCAACCCATATATTAAGCAAATATATTGTAACCAGAACAACAAAAAACAGTAAGCAAAATCCCAACTCAAGGAAACAAAAATGGAATCCAAATCAGAAACTAACAGTAACCAAAAATATACTAAATAAGTAACCAAATATTTATATGATAGTAACCAAAACATGTTTTAATGGTAACCAATACATATACAACATGTACATCAAAATCAGTTTAGTCAACCATGTATACTAAGCAAATAAATGGTAACCATATCAACATAAAAAAGTAACCAAAATACCAAATCAAGGTAACAAACATGGTATCCGACTTCTTCTTCATGACTGCTCTCATTCTCTAGAAAAGACTTCTGCATTATGTATGAACCTGTGGGAGGAAGAGAAATACCTTGTGATTAGTGAATAGAGAACCCATTAACCATAGGTATCATATCATAATATAACATTAACCATACCATAATAAAGTAGTGACCAAAAAATTATATTATATAATCTAATTGTAACCAAAATATAAACAACATGTAGTACAAACCATTTTATGTAGTAAACAAACAGTTATATATAATATTAACCAAAACATAATTTAATTTAAAGGTCACCAAAACAAAAATATGTATACCAAAAAATATACTAAAGAAGTAACCAAACAGTTATGTGATGGTAACCAAACCATGTTTTAATGGTAACCAACACATAAACAACATATAGACCAAACCCAGTTTAGTCAACCAATGTATACTAAGCAAATACATTGTAACCGAAACAACATATAAAAGTAACCAAAAACCCAATTGAAGGAAAAAGAATGGTATCCAAATCATAAGCTAAAAGTAACAAAAAAATATACTCACGAAGTAACCAAACAGTTATATGTTAGTAACCAAAATATATATTAATGGTAACCAATACATAAACAACATATAGACCAAACACAATTTAGTCAACCCATATATATTAAGCAAATACATGGTAACCAGAACAACAAAAAATAGTAACCAGAATCCCAACTCAAGAAAATAAAAATAAAATCCAAATGAGAAACTAACAGTAACCAAAAGCATACTAAAGAAGTAACCAAATATTTATATGATAGTGACCAAAACATGTAAAAATGGTAACCAATACATAAATAACATGTACACCAAAACCAGTTTAGTCAACCATGTATACTAAGCAAATACATGGTAACCATAACAACATAAAAAAGTAATCAAAATACCAAATTAAAGTAACAAAAATGGTATCCGAATCACAATCTAACAGTAACCAAAACATAATGCAGAAGTAACCAAACAGTTATATGATAGTATCTATTTTTTATTGCTTGACGTACCTACAACGTAAGCATTACATCAAGCCCCCAAAAATTGGTCTTGTGTCAGTATATGATGCAAAAGTAAAATGGCAAAATGAAGATGAGATAATCATGATCAAAAGCAGACTATATATGTTAAGAGCCTAAACAATTTGAAAATAATTATCCACTTTAGTAAATATTATGTTGTTAAATGAAGTCTATCACAAATAACCCAGTTATGGAGATAAAGAAAAAATCATTCAATAAAAAAATTAACATAAACAGAATGTGGCCAGAAGTACAGACTCATAGTATGACAACATCACTTCAACCATGTATATACCAAAGCAAGAACTCCATCGTCTGAAGAAGTAGATTCAATCCGTTGACGACGAGTGGCTTCAAGAGGAGAGAGAGAAGTAGTAAAGGCGGTGAGAGAGAGAAACCGAACGAGAGTTAAGGGCGGAGAGAGAGATAGAGACCGAACGAGAAAGGAATGTTTGAGGAAGATGGAAACTAATTTACCATGTCAACCCATTAATACTAATCCCTTAATTTAAGGACTCCTAATTGTATTAGTATTGTAAATAAATATGATAAAATGTCATATTTTTGTAATTATTTTATGGATGTATGATTATTGTAATTATTTTTAAAAATGTACTATAATATGTAATTAACCCAATATTTTATTACAATATAACTTTAGCTAGTAAAATAAGAATATGTTTACTATTTTTATATTTTATTGTAAAAGCATAAATTTAATGAAAAGATGATGAATACTAAGCAATAAACCACTATCTTCTATTCAACTATTAAAACATCAGTGTATATATATATATATATATATATATATATATACTAGCAGTATATTTGTTTTTTTTAACACTAACATAGAAATGTAATGAATACGAAGTCAATACATTATGAATTATTATAACTCATCGTATTAATTAGTTTCATAAAAAAATATATCACGAGTCTATCTTTTTGGCTGTTATTGTTAATGAGCTTTTATTTTATTTTTAAAAAAGTTTAAATAAATGGACCTCGTGAATTTAGGATAAAAAAAATATATTCAAGCATTTTAAATGTGTTACACTATTTAAGCCATATAAGCACATGCATGTGTAACATACTCACACTCATGCTAGCAAGAGAAAAAACACACATGAACACATGCACACGTTGAGATAATAAAAAAATTGGAAGAAGAAGTTGTTTTTCAAGCGAACACATAGAACGTTTCCACCCTCGCCATCAACGCTTTCTAACTCCTGTAAAAATATATATTAAAATAGTCATATTGGCATATCTCAATGAGAAAAAAGATCTTAAATTAGAACAAAAAGACATGATATATATCAACTACAATTCACACACATCCATATAAAAAAAAAATTACGAACACAAACACATATTGTTATATCCTTCTCACATCAATTGCATCTCTCCTCCATAATTCAAAAACATAAAAATTATGAATAAGTAACACAAACAATATTTTTTTATAAATGACGATAGACCACAACAACAATTAGAAAATATTAGGATCTGAAATTCAAATGACAAAATATATACTTTCACGTGAGCTTACAACACAACTTATCTTGATACGTGTTTTGATAGCGCTTCATACTCTTTACGTTCTAGGTTGCTCCTCATCAGTGCAATATCTTATTGCATGGGTTAAAATTTTTATGTTTTAATTAGTGAGTATATACTATCTTAGCTACCAATATAGAAGATGTTAAAAGTTATCTACTTTGATTTGTAACACATACATACATACATACATACATACATACATACACATACATACAGCAAGAGGTTCATCAAAAACAAATAAATACCAAATAAAATATTGAAATACCGAAACACAGATTCCATAGAACCAGATATTTTCTTTTTTTATTTTTATTATTCATACTTATAACAAACACATATATTTTTGAAAAACATCAATTCTCAACTAAAAAGATCAATTACTGCATGCACTATATATACTTTTCCATACAATAGGCACCAACTTCCAGTATTATTTATTTTGCTATCAATATGAGGTTTCAAGTGCAAAATAAAAGTGTGGTAAAAAGAAGTGACCAATAAAAGTTGGGTGTAACCAACAACCAGAAGGGAATATTATACTAACTAGCTGGGTCCCGTGCCTCCGGCACTGTATGGACAATATAATTTATCTCAAACTTTGAACGACCAAAATAATTTATTGAGTGAGCGGGAAATTTAAAGTCATTTGTATTTATTAAATTATTATTAGATTATTAGATAGATAGATGTATTTTATTAGATAGATGTATGAACGGTAGGATTTATCCCAAACTTTGGACGGCCCAGATGATTTATTGAGTGAGCGGGAAATTCAAAATCATTTGTATTTTATTAGATAGATGGTAACTTATAATAAAAGAGCAGATATGTAAGACCATAGCAAATCAACATACTTGATAATGCTTCTGATCTTGATATTTAGTTGCAGCCCTTGATAGCTTATACGGTATGTGATGTGATAAAATATGTTACTGCAAGTGCAGTGTCAAATTGAAGAATTGGCAAGTACAGGTCGAACCCACAGAGACTAGATTAATTCTTTAATATATCCTTAATTAATATTTTAGGTAAATTAGAAACAAAAATGATAGAGAAGATTTTTTAACTAAATTATGCAAACTATTAATTAATGACGAAAACTATTAATGAGAAAAGATACCTAGGAATTAGAATCCACCAAATATTAACATAATAAATAATTTCTTATTTCCTAAATCAATTCCCAAATTATTTCCCCTTCCCTTTAAAAATAATGATTCATATAATTAATATGGGCAAGCATAAGTTATGAAAAATTCACAGATTAACTATAACTTATCAAAACCTCGCAATCAATATAAAAATCATATGCAATTTATGCGGAGGAAAATATGAAGGTGAGAATAATTATGCATTAATTTTGGAACGAAAAGAAAATACTTTTATGAAATACTTAGATGAATAATCCTAGGTATTAGAAATTTAGCTAGCCATGAAATTAAAAACAAAAACAAATAATATTAGTACTACTATTCGCATGAAATAAGAACAATAATTAAAAAGAGAATTTCTATTATATAAATAAAAGAAAGTGACAAATACTCCCTGAAAGTAGTACCACAACTGATTGGAATAAGAGAAAGGACAAACTCTAAATATCTTACTCCTTCCTAGACTAGTGAAAAATTGAGAAAAAGAAAATAACAAGTGGTGCATTTCTCTCTAAAACAAAAGGCCTATTTATAGGGAAAATAACTTTGAACCCTAATTTAGATTCATTGAACATGGACACTTTGGTTCCCTTTCCATGTATGATTCAATTTCCTAGTGGTAATCAACTTCTCAAAAAGACCTTCTAGATAGACTTTTCTTTCTCTTGTTGAATTTGACTTGTACACTAAGATTGTTCCACCTCTTTCCTTCTCCTTGTAGGATTCTTCTTGGAAGAGCATTAAATATCGCTTGATCACCAAGATTTTGACTTTATTGCAACAAATATTAAATCCTACAAAATAAAATAAAACATATTAATTTAATAAACTAATATAATTAAAAGGACAAAATTAGGGATAATAAAATGTATGAATTATGTGTCTATAAAATACCCCCATACCAAGCTTTTGCTCGTCCTCGAGTAAAATAAAACAAAAATTACACTACCTCATTTTCGTACGAAACACGATTGCATTTAGCATGTGCAACAAGCCTTTAAACTCCAAGGTTACCCCAAGTGGACGAGTTGTGTCTCGTGAGGGTTTGCAGTGAATATACCCACAAAATTCAAAAATATTTTTGGGTTCAACAAATTATGAAATTGAAAGAAAACTTTTAAATATCCATGGGCATTATACCTAAGCAAGATTAAATTCAAAATCACACTTTCACCTTATCAAAAATACTCGATCTTTATTTTAGACACCATCCTTCATTAAATCAATTTCATGTGATGCATGCATGTGTATGTGATGTAACTCTTAGTAGGGATTTTTACCATGAAAATCAAGCAAACTCTTTTTTTCTTTGTCTTTCTTTTTTTCCCTTCTTTTTCTCCATTTTTTTTCAATTTTGATTCTTGACTTGTGCAATGTCTCATTTTTTTAGGCTTTTCAGAGTTACCCATGTAGAGCGAGCGTTGGACCAATGACTCCCAAACCAGATGGCTTTAGGGCACTAGGTGTAGAGACACCTCTAAGGATTTACTAACTCGAGTAACAAAGGCCACAAAATTAGACTAGTCAAGCTGCTTTTATCCATCATATTTTTCAGCGTGAATATTGATGCTTCCCAAGGCTTGGATACCCAGTTATTTCGTTTAATGGACATTGAAGCAGTTATTTATTTCTTCTCCTTTTTTTTCTTTTTTTTTCAACTTTTCTCAACTTCATTTTTTTCCATTCATTCTTCTTCTTTTTTTGAAATTACTCGAATCATGGTTTATACCCCATAACTAAGAATTAGTGCAAACGTGAAGTGCAAAAATGCTTGTGAAATCAATTTTAATCCAGATGGTGTTTCGAACTAAGATTTCGTATCTTATCAAAAATTCAATAGTTCTAAATCTTTCAATCTCACTCATGAGTTTTGCTCCACAAACACTTATTAGAATTAATTCAATTCATAAAAAGTCAAATAAAATTTTTCATTTTTTTTCATTTTTTTTCCAATTTTTCCTAAAAAGAAAAAATAAATCTAATAAAATAATACAAACAAACTCCCCCCATACCTAAATCATCCATTGTCCTCAATGTATGAAAATGAAGAAAAGAGAACAAAGATGTAAAAAAAATTATACCTTATATGCGGGACATTTGTTCTGCAAGAAAATGTGGTGAAAAAGAAAACAAATGTACATATCTACAAATTTTATGCATCCTAAAAACTATGCGACTGTAAATGATCAGTGATACAAACAGACAACCTAAAATGGATTTCGTATGATTTTTAGGAGGTCTGGGTAATTGGAAATAGTTAAAATTTGCAACAGAAGAACAATTGTGAGCATATATACCCGACTGATTCTTTTAAAATTGAGTCAGGGAAGGATAACGAAAAATGATAGTTCCTTTTGAAAAATTCTAACTTCATAAAATCTATCCAAACTTGCCATCCATATTTGTCACCAAGGGGCTCTAAAACACTTTCATCATTTTAAATAACTGTTATACCATGTTTAGGCATCACTGGATTAACACATGCATTATTTGAAATGGGAGATATGATCTCATTATCTAAACATGGAAGATTATCATTGTCCACAACCTTTGGTTCATTTGTTAAATCATATTTAGTGTTTCTGGAAAGCGCTTCAGATGGACCCAAGGTAGACTTAAAATGATCATAAGAGGATTTAAGGTCAATTTGATTCTCTTGAAAATGCTCAAAATGTGTCAAACTTGATTCAATTATAGGTTTCAATCTAGAGAACGATTTTTGGGCCGTGGAGTCCAACATCTCATTGACCTCATTCAAGTATTCAGTTTCATCCCAATTTTGACCAAAATGATTTAGACAAAAGTTAACAATTTCATCTTCCCTCGTAAGTTCATTTCCCGACATTTTCTGAATCATGTTCACTTCAACGGACTGGTCAAACAAATCACTAGGTTGCTCTCCCACATTAAACACATTTAAGTCAATTGTCATGTTTCCAAATGCCAATTTCATTAGTCCATTTCTATAATTAATTAACGCATTAGAGATCGCTAGAAATGGTCTACCTAAAATGACAGGAATATGACCCTTGGGATTGATAACAGGTTGGGTTTCAAGAACAATAAAATCAACAGGGAATACAAAATTACCAATCTTTTATGAGTACATCCTCAATAATTCCCTTTGGCACTTTAATAGAACGATCAGCTAGTTGGAGTGTGACACTTGTCTTTTTCAACTCCCCTAAGCCTAAGGTTTGGTACACAGAAAATGGTAACAGGTTCACACTAGCTCCTAGATCAAGCAAAGCCTTTTCAATTAACGTGTCACCTATGATGCATGAAATAGTAGGACAACCGGGGTCCTTATACTTCACAGGGACTTGAAATGACAAGATAGAACTAACATGGGCTGTTAGAAAAGCTTTCTTAGGAACATGAGTGGTTCTTTTGTGTGTGCACAAATCTTTTAGACATTTAGCATATAAGGGAACTTGTTGAAATGGCATCTAGAAGAGGAATATTAATTTTCACTTGTTTGAACACTTCTAGAATTTTGTCCAACTGAGATGACTGCTTGTTTGAAATAAGTCTTTAAGGGAATGAGGCTTTTGGTTTAAAGACTTTTTCATTTGATTCATACGGTGTGGTTTGATCATGTTTTGAAACATGCTTAGTGGATGGGCCTACTAACTCAGAGTTCGTGGGATTTTCAAGCTGGGTTAACTTTGAAGATGGATCATTAGATTCAACATTTAATTTTTTCTTTTCTTCATTATCAATGACAGCATGATCGTTAAAATAATTTCTAGACCTTAAAGAGATTACAGAATTCACATCATTGACTTGGTTGTTTTCAAGTGAATTAACATGATAAGGTTTTTGAGTAGGGACTGGGAATTTTGGATTGGTTTCGGATTGACTAGGAAGTTTACCCTTCTCTCTTTCACTAACTGTAATGGTCAATTGACTCATTTGGATCTCTAGGCGAGAAATGGCTTGGGTAGTGCTTTGCATGAAATTATTGAAATTATTATGAGATTTCATTAAAGTTTCTATGCTCTTCTCTAAAACGTTAAGTTTCTTCTCACTTTCATTAGAAAAACCTGGTGGATATTGGATTGTTAAACTTGAATTTTGGTATGAACCAGGGTTTGGCTTTTGGTAAGGTTGAAAAGATTGATTTAGAGACTGATTGACCTGATTTGAATAATTATTTGGGTTGGGTCCTTAGTTCCATGCAAAATTAGGATGATTCCTCCAACCAAGATTATAAGTGGGTGCAAATGGGTCATTCCTAGGTCGTTGAAACATTGCATTAACTTGTTCATATTCTTCAAATTGGGGCACGACTCTAGGACATTCCTCAATCACATGGTTTGGTGAATTACACCTTAGGCACAAAGGTATTGGTGTTGAGTCTTGGTTCACATGTGATTGTCCCCTAGTTTCTAAATCTTCAAGTCTTTTAAGTACACCAGCCAACTTAACTTCGATAGCAATTGAACTGTCAATTGTATGAACACCCCTAGATGAACAAGGTTTATCTATCTCTCGGGTGGTTTCCCATTGCATGGTTTTTTCTGCTAAGTCTTCTAAAAACTCCCAAGCCTTATCCTCATCATTATTCAAAAAATCCCCTTGACACATTGACTCTAACATTATTTTAGTGGGATAGTCTAAACCTTCGTAAGCAATTTGACACAATCTCCATTTCTCAATTCCGTGGTGTGGGCACTGGGATAACAAATTTTTAAATCTATCAAAATATTTCCAAAAGGACACTTTTTTAAGTTGGCAAAATTGATGAATTGCAGTCCTAATTTTAGCAGTTTTATGATTTGGAAAATATTTTTTCTAGAAATGTAATGAAAAATCCCTCCCAGGTTGATATGGAATTATTTGGTAGGCTATATAACCACTTTTTAGCATTATCTTTTAAAGCAAATGTTATAAATCTTAGCCTAATTGAGTCATCAGACAATTGTTGAATTTTCATTAAGGCACAAACTTCCTCAAATTCCTGAATAAATAAATATGCATCTTCTATCCCCGTAAACCTAGGTAACATATTTATAAAATGTGGCTTAAATTCAAAATTGTTACCAATTACCGGTGGTAGACTAATACATGAAGGTTGGGCAGAGCGGGAAGGATAACATCGATCCCTTAAAGAAACAGTTTGGGCGCCCTCCATTTTTGTTAAAGTTAGATCTTTTAAAGTGAAATCCGAAAAATCAAGTTTTCTCACTAATCAGGATGTTTCGTCCCTAATCCACAGTTTTTTCATACACTAATTAACAAATAATCAGATAAGCAAAAAAAAAAAGAAAAAGAAAAAAATAAATAAATTTACTTCTAAGGTCAACCTAAATAAAATCTAGACAGCTCCTAACTGTTCCAAGTTACACCGCAAGGTCCACCAAATTCAAAATTAATCACACCACTAGCCAGATAAGTGTAAGAAAGGTGGGAGTCTCTCCGTAGATACGGTGACTAATTGAATAACCACACAATCTTTAGGCTATACCTTTTGAACCACTTGCATAGACACCAGTAGTTTGATTAATTTAAAATTCAGACTCCTCTTGGAGTTTCTTGTCGTAATTGAGCTCGAGAGTCCTAGGGGCCAACGTCTACTTGATTTTATTAGGTCATGGTCATGCAAAATGTAAATTGGGTTGTTTTGTGGGCCAAGGAAGGGTGATGAAATCCCCACCTTATCTTGTTACAGATTGTGCCCTTAATGTTAAATAAAAAAAACTATAAACAAATAAAATGTCCTAAAACTATGTGAATTACAAAAGAAGGAGAAATTTTGACGTACCTCAATCCTCCAGCAATGGCCACAGTTTATATTTGACAAAAAATAAAAAAACCTAACAAGATGTGCTCTACGTGAGTGAATGCATGAATGCGACAAATATATATATATATATATATATATATATATATATATATAAACTAAGCTACTATTTTTTTTAATTTAAAAAAAAATGTGGAGATACGAAGTACCGAAGAAAGCGTAGCAACAAAATCTTTATCTTTTCGCTTCTTCGATCCGCTTCAATAATCCTGAAAAAAAAATGAGTTAAAACTAATTTGAATAAATAAAAATTAATTCTAGTCCCCGGCAACGACACCAAAAACTTGATGGCAATATATTCTTTCATCTTTTAGTAATTCATGAACAATTTTCCATTCAAATAATTACGCTCTCCAAAGTATAAATTAGTAGGCTAAGACATACTAATTTCTTGGCACATCAACAAACAAACATGAATTTTCCTATTTATAACTATTATTACAACGAAAATATTCATACTTAAAATAAACATCACTGTACATAAAGGTACAATCAATAACTGTTTTAGGAATTAAAATATTTAGAAAATGCTCAAGGAAACATTCGTACATAGGAGTTCATGCTTCTAAGTTATAATAGATATCACAGAACTTGAGAATTAACCTTGGTTGGCTCAAAAGACCCCAAAGAAGAACGATAAGATTACTATCATGTTCATTCCAATGGTTTGTATCTTATTTCCATATAAGTATCTTCATTGTGTCAAACTGAGAATAATATTTCAACCATACTCCAAGATTATATAGGTAATGCTTATAAATATAATCAGCAAAAAGATGCGCACAACCATATCTTCTGGTAACATAAGATTTTATGTTGTTAGACATCTTGTATGATAGTAGCAACAAATGCTTTAAGTTCTCAGTACGATTTTTGTTACAATATCTTATAACTTGATGAAGACAACCACTAACTCTGAATACTATGGTTACTAACTCGAACCATTATGTAACAATCCAAGATTTTATTATTTGTAATTTAAAATATTTATTAAATTAAATAAATATTTTATTGATGTGGTTGTTGTTAGTAAATATTTGTGAATTAAATTTATTAGATAATATTCTAATTTAATTTAATTCAATAGTTAGAGAGTTGTAAGATAACATGAGATGTTATATTGTTGTTTTAACTTAATAATTTAAAATGGTATGTTAAATTATTAAATAAAATTACAATGAGATTATAATTTTGTGATATTTGTTTAAGTGGAAAATTTATTTAAAATTTAGTATGTGTAATTAGTTTGTTTAACTAATGTTGGATATAGAGATCAAAATAAATAATATGAGATTATAAACTATAGTGTAAAGGATTTATTAAAATAAATTAAAGTAGTTTTAAAATTGATTTAACCAAACAATGCTTAAATACATTAAGTCTTTATTTTAAAAGTGTGTTTGCCAAACAAGCCTTATGACTTTTTAATTTTGAAATTTAATTATAACAAATAATATAAATAAAATAAATATAATATAAATAATATATATTAAATTTTGATAACTGATAACTTATTATGGTCATTAGTAAAACATCAGTTTTGGGACGTTTGGATTTATGCGATGTTGGTATTTTATTTATATGAAAAGAAGTTGACAAAGTAAGGAGGAGGTTTGCAGAGAATTTGAGAGAGAGTTTGAGCTAGAGAAAAGTCTGAGAATTCCAAAGAAATTCTTGGTGTTTAGCAAGGATTATTCAAAGCAAGAAAAGGTATTTTCCATAACCTTGATATTATATATATATATATATATATATATATATATATTACGGAATAATTTACAAGTTTCTGTGAATTCAATTTCTCTTGAATTGTTGTTATATTAACTGAGTTGTTGCATTTGTGAGTAATTGTGATGTTAGAGTTTGTATTTAGACAAGAATTAGTATGTTAATTGCGTTTAAAAGGAAGAAAAGTATTTACAGTGCATATTTATACATATATCTTGTGAAAGTACCAAATTTAGTGGTTAATTTGTAAGCTAATCTGTAAATTGAGCCATGAATATGTTAATTTGGTAAGAAACGAAGAGAACGTAGTTTGAATGAGTGAATTTGGATAAGAATTGCGATCACAGTGTGAATTTTTGTGAAGGATGTCAAAATTGGAGTTTTTGTACAAAAACATGAAATTTAAAGATTTAAATTAGTTGAAGTATTTGTTTAATTATTCTAAGTTAGTGAATATGTGAGGAATCATGTTTATAAGAGTTCTATGGCAATTGGATATGTTAAATTTACTGTTTTGTGGGTGAAATTCGTGTTAGTTGGGCTAAATAGATTACTGTTAAAAAGGATTGCATAGTTTCTGTCTGTGTACCAGCGCAGTTGCGCTAGTGTCAAGGCCAGAAATGGCGCAGCTGCGCCGGTCCCAAGCCTATGTATGGCGTAGCTGCGCCATACCCTGATCAGAGGCAGTGAGGTCTGTTACTTCTGCAGACTTTGAACACCTAATGTAACTTAGTCTAAAGGGTATGTTAAGGTGACAAACATGTAATGAAGAGGTCAAAATAGAATTGTACCGTGTCATTAGTAATTTCAACGTTGTAAAAATTTAGCAATTTAGGAAAGTTATATGTTATGATTTAAGACACATAATGAATAGTGAATAAGTGTTGTGAATTTAATACTTATAATTTCTGAAATGTATATTGTAAAGTAAGACTTGTACTAAAATAATAAGTTTAACTACAAGTGAGTGTTATTTTTGAAAGTGGATGTTAGTATATCTAATAGATATTGTGATTCTAATACTATGTGTCGGTGAACGTGAGTTGTAAATTTATAGCTTACGCACGAGGCAAGTTCCTTACTCTTAACTTTTATCGAGCAAGTTCTTTGTTCCTAAATTTTATTTGAGCAAGCTATAACCCTAACTTTATTTGAACAAGATTTGAATTCTAATCATTGTTGATTTATTCTAACTTGTTTATAGTTAAGCAAGTTTCTTTAGTTCCACTCTTGTATAGTGAATGCGATTTATTGAATTCCAATTCCTAATGTTGAACTGTCTTATTTCAATTACTTTGCACAAGTTATTATCATGCATGTTGAGCAAGTTTTGTTTTCTGCTTGCTATTAGTTAATACATGTTCAGTAATTCCATTTCTTATTTAATAAGATTATAGCCTTAGCTTAATATTGTTCCAGCAAGGTTTATTGTTTTATTCAATGCTTATGCTTTTGGTTATTTCCAAGCATGCTTACGATTCTTAAACATTTTACCTTAAATTGTTATTGATCACTCGTAGTGTTGTTAAGTCTTGTTGATTCAACTAATCCCTTAGTTGATTGTCGTGAAACTCTAAATTACCCTTGAAACCTATCCAAACTAAACTTTCTTTGGTGCGGACTTGTACTCTAAAAACTGAGAAGAACAACCCTCTATCAAGGGTTTATTTTAGAGTTGTGCAATGACGTTAAAATATTTACGCAATACATAGTACAAATGGTTGATCACCTGGAGTACGAGATGATGGTTCATATAGTCGTTTAGATTATTAAAGGTTACAATAAAAACACCTGTTAACCTAGGACATAGATGATGATTATGGTCTTTTAGACTGTTAAAGGTTAAAGAAGAAATACTTGACAACCTAGAGAATAGTTCATGGTCTTGTGACCCTCAGTTATGTTTTGTATTACGATTCTAATTTTTGATTATCATTGGCAGATTATTATTTAACTTGATGAGCTTATTCATTAGAACTTATTATGCTATTGTTATTCATTGCTATTCCAAGTGGGCATTTGTTTTGCTCACTCTTGCATAAATACAATTATTATAGCTAAAGTTGAGAAGGTTGATGAACCTACCACTAGCAAAAGAAAGGAAAAAATGAGCAAGTGATGAAGACTTGTAATTTATTTATTATCATGATGATAGACTTTATAGTTAATGATGTGACGTAATTATTTTATTTCCGCACTTAATTGATGTAAAGGTTAGATAACATGGGAGACTTTTTGATTAATGATGTAACCCTAATTATGGGAGGATTTATAGTATAATTTAATTATATTTGGGTAGTTAGATATAAATGAATGGAAAGTGAACACCAAATCTTGTGGGAATGAAGTACCCAAATTTGAGGGTGTCACACATTACTCCACTCCTCGACTAGTCCCAACTACACTCTCATTTTTTGAGAAGAACAATGAAACAAAAAGGAAAATGGTGAGCACAAATAGCCCAGTAAAGAATATCAACACTAAGGTAATATTGAAGAATAAATTATCCCAAGCCTTCAACAGTGAAAAATCTGATAGAATATAATAGACAAAAAGTTTTAGATCAACAGCTGTAGTGGAAAAAACAATCCATTAGAAGAGATAAATAGACCATATTGTCTATTATATTCCCTATTTTAAAAGTTCACCAACAATATTTTTATCCATGTAGCATCAATCAACAGTTCCTGTTCATAATCATGTCAATCAATAGTTCATGATCATAATTATGTTGATTAATTCATCTTTGCACCCAGACAAAAGAGAATTTTCATCATCTATATTTGGCTGTAACACGAAGGATTATGGTTATATCAATTCAAAGTTTCTGTTCGTAATCATGTCAAACAACAATTTTTTCTTGCCACTAAAGAGAACTTTCACCACATATCATTGCCATAAAGGCTAAATAGAACTTTCACTCCATGCCCTTGCCACAAAGACAAAAGACACTCAATAATCATATTATTTTTACACCATACACCAAAGATATTCAAATGTAACAACAATAATCATGATCATACCAATCAATAACTTTGCCACAAAGGCCAAAGAGAATTTTTACTACGTGTTCTTGCCATACAAATCAAAGATACTCAACAATCATATTGTCTTTACACCCTATGCCAAAGACGTTCACCAATCACATTATCTCTTAGCTCTCAAGCCAAAGATATTCACAACTTGATTCTTTGAGAAATAGTACAAATAACAGTAATTTAAAGGATAGACGGAAGTTGTAATAATAATAAGATAAAATAATAAACATTTGAGATTTGACATTTAATTTATCAAAAGTCCAGTAATATCTAAATTGTCAACATGATGACCAAAATGTGATGTCAAATTCAAGAATGATATTCAAGTTTCATATTTCAAAGATAACGACTAAAATTTAATAAGAAGATTTAGGGAAATAAAAATTCAAGTGAAATGATATTCGATGAAATGCAACCCTCAAAGGAATTTCTAATTATTTCAGTAACTATAGAAGCAGTACTTATAACTATGTTGAACAATTTACCCTTGCACCTAAGCCAAAGATATTCAATTGTAAAATCAATGATCATGATCATACCAATCAACAATTCATCTTTTCACCTCTGTCTGAAGAGAACTCATGGTCATGATCATACCAATCATCTACTTAACTTTGCACTCAAGTCATAGAGAACTTTTATCACCATGATTATAAAAATGTTATATAAATAAAAATAATAAGAACAATAACATCAATGATAAGAATTTGAGATTTACAATTTAATTTTTTCGGAGTCTAAACTGTTAACACGATATCTAGAAAATCGATTAGACTTCTTGAAAAAAAAATATAAAGTTCAAGAAATGCACGCTTCAGATATAACAATTAAAAATTCAATAGGAAGATTCAGATCAAAGATATTATATGAAGCACAAACTATTAAGGATATTCTAATCATCCCAAGAATTTTCACATTTAATTATAAAGTTATAAAATGAATAATACTTTCTTACCATAATATGGAGTATGAAAGAAAATGATCTCCTTTACGAGTAGTAAAGAAATGATTTTCCATTATGAGTATGAAAAGAATGATACCCCTTACCTCGATATTGTGAAACACAAAATTAATAATCGATCAAATTCTTCTATGTTCATCTTTATAATCGTAAAGAATCTAATTTTTGAGACTTCTAAAATTTTCAAAATCTCATTATGTTTTCACAAAAATGTAGCTCTCGAAAAGATATATGAAATAGACTCAAGAATCACTCCATTCGAAGTTAATATAACTAAGTTATGAACTTTCTAAGTTTGGACTGAAACTAGTGACGAAAATTAGGTTAGATTACGGTCTTCGGAATTTTATGATATGAATATGACATCAGATGACTTTGCTACCTTCTTCAAAGTTTTAGAGGACGAAAATATAAAGAAAACAGGCCTTAAATCACTCAATTCCGACAAAAGATAAATTTACTATGATTTTTCTAAAGAGCTGTTGTACATGAGAAAATTCCACTCGAGAATTCAAAGAAGAATGCAACAAAGGCTTAGCTTGGAATGACTTTGAATAAAAATTTAGTACTCTTTTTGATATTTACTAATACTTGAGGTAGTCTAGAATACTTAAAGAGAAATTTACACTAAGAAGTTTTTTTGAGAAAGGAAGTAAGTTTAAGTAAGGAAGTTATGAATTTCTTTATACTAATTCTTCTTATTTATAGCCAAAATCTTCCACATTTTATAAATATATTATTCATTCATTATCATTATCTTTTAACATAATGATTACCCATTTTCATCCATTATATTTACTTTAAAAATAATGATTACCCATTTTCATTCATCATCATTACTTTAATCATGATGATTACTCATTTTCATCCATTACCTTTACTTATTCAAAAAGATTAATTCATTATCAATATTTATTCAAAAAGATGAATTCATTATCAAAAATATTATTCCATTATTCACACATTTTCAATATATTAAACATCCATTATATATCATTCACCCATTATTTATATCTTTTCAATATATTAACCATCCAATATTGTCTTTACCTTTAATTTTTACCATTCAAAAAAAATATTTTTAACTTACTACATATTAATTACCCACATATTAATTATTCACATTCCAAGATTTCACTTAATCTTTACTATTCATAATTATTATTATATTATCCATCTTCTTCATTATTGACTTAATGTATTACTATCACAAATATTAGTGTTCTTCATTATATCTAATAGTTTAATACACGTGACTTTCATTTATGCAACTTTCTATTACTACCATTGCTACGATGGCAATTATTGGTTCAATAATATGAGATATTGTGACATTCTCAAGTTCATGTGTTTACTACAATGGATTGATGCTCATATTCAACACTAAGTATAAATATTATAAACTCACAATATTGACAATCAGATCGTTCAAGAAAGAGAGGGTCTTTCGTATAAATGACGCGTAATTAAATAATTCATTTCCTTGACAGAACTTTATAGACATTGTCAATAATTTTTATTGGCTTAATAATATCATATCAAATATTATGAATTACTGTGTCGTGTCAATTATTGATATAATAATATGAAATATTTTGCATTTGCTACTATAACAATTATTGAGTTCATTAATATGAAATACTATATAGTTGTTACTGTAACAATTATTAAATCAATAATATGAAGTACTATGCAAAACCATGTGATACTGTGGAATGTCGTGTGCCACTGTGTATGAAGTACTTTTATCACCGGATATTTAAACAGTTAAAATTGATAGTACCGTTGAATTTTTTTATTAAAAAGGTTATTTATGTCGTTTTCTGTATCCGAAAATATTTTTTTGTGGGGCCCACCAATGACTGGTTATTTCGGCACCGTCGCACTTTACTGAATATTTTTCGACAGAAAGAATATTCCCCGATAAAAAGAATATTCTCCCACATATTTTTTTATAATTTCACATATCACCCTTAACTTATCATTTTATTAATTTAACACTTTACTGTTAGGAATACTAATTACAAGAAAATTAAATTCTTTATAAAAAAATTCAGGGTTTTACAAGACTAATCTCAATTTTAAGCTATTATTAATATTATGTAGTTAATAAATGATATAATTAACTCACGTATACAAAATAAGCTTCACGACCAGTGTGTAGCTGAGTTAGGGACTGCTAGAGGAGATTTTAAGCCATTAGATTCCACCATCCCTCCGCTCGAGATTGAATTATTCTGGGATGAGGAGATGAGATTATGGGTCGCGTCTCAGGATCTCTCTACTAGCAGTACCAGCTGATATCGCGTGTTGGGCCTACCAAAGATACCCGCGTATACCCTTCCTGGAGGCAATATATATATATATATATATATCTTTCTTGTTATATCTTAATTTATAAAAGTAATATAAATTAATATGTAGTGCGATATTATATCTATTTTCCCAGGCTCTAATCAGTGCCATCATCTGAGAGCACCTATTGGAATATCTCATACGGGCGCTGGCTTAGACGACCAGCTATTTTAGAAGGTCTTAGTGATGATGTCAGATAAGTTTCATACGGATCCGATTTTTCATCGTTAGGAGTTGCATAGTCGTGCTCGCCTTCACCAGCTAGCTCATGATATTGCATCAGGGGTTACCGTCGAGAGTACGAGATTACCGCATGAGCAGTTTGCCGCGTTAAGTGGCGCGGTGCTCTAGATGGTGGTTATCCTACTATTAGAGGCTTTAGGTCCAATAGAGAGTTAGCCCTCGCCTACTCATGTATTCTGCATTATATTTTATTTTCATTTAACAATCTCTTTAATTCTTTCATATGAACTAATGGTTTATATTTTTTTAATTCTATCAACAGGGTTATGATGCCGAGCGAGTTGGTAATGTCGAGCATGGTGGCGATGGCGAGCCATGGGGGAGATGACGCTAATTTTCATATACTAGAGAAGCACCGTCGTCCACCCCCGCCCCTATGATCCTCATCATACTAGTTTATAGATCATTTGTATAGATTTTTTTCATTATGTAGATCATTTATACATATTGTAAAAAATTATAGTTTAATTGAGTTTGAACAAGTTTTGTAAATCATATTGTATAATTTATGGAACATTATCTTATATTTGTTATTGTTGATGAGTTAGTTCATATTCACACTTGTAAAATAGGTTTTTATAGTTATGTTGTATGTGAAATATATTATTGTATGCGTTGTTGGGATAAAGCAGGTTACAGGTATAAAATAGGGTTTACAAACCTGAAAACTGTAAAAAAAATATATTATTAAAAAAAATTAACTTCAACGGAATAATCTAAAACCGACGAAAATTCTGTCAAACATAAGACATTTGATTTATTTAAAAAAATCACATGTCCAACGGAAAAATAATTATTTCCGAAAGATTTTTTCGTCGGCCATAGTACTTATTTGACCGACACGTGTGTCCTATTTTTTATCGACGAAATATGTTAGTCGGAACTAATCCGTCGATCTTACTATGAATCTGACGAACAATCCGTTGACAATATTTATTTCCGACGAAATTGTCGACGAAGTTAAGGCCGATGGCATGGCCGAAAGAATATTCCGTCGAAACTAATGTATTTTCAACGGAATGATATTTATAACTGACAGAATATTCCGTTGGAATTAGATAATTTTTTTGGTAGTGTACAATCAAGTTTTATAGGTTTTTAAATTATGTAATTCATAAATTTATGTTATTTAATACTCGACCTCATTTAATTTTACACAATAAATAAATTGTAATTATTTAATAACCATTATAGTATATGTGTACTAACCGTTACATTATGATAACTGTTGCTATTAACATAGTTTCAATTTTATGTCATATTCAATATGTAACCGTTTATTATTTAAGTAGAATAAATAGGTATATCAATTATTATTTCGTCTTGTGTACATATTTAGTATTCACAATATATATTCTAATCGTAACCGACAATACTTTATGCAATAATATTTGTCGGAGGAAATTTATTGCGGCCTAAAAAAAATTATCGTGGCCCTAAAAGGACTACCAAGCCAATCATTTACCCCATTTTATGTCGTAGAATCTATCACGATTTAGTCAAAACCGAAGTCGATCAACAAATTTAAGATCTATCGAAGCTCCAAAAGAAAAGAGTTTAGGTGCTATTATGTTCTTATTTATCTACCAACGTTTAGTACATTTAAAAATTCTAAATACACTCCAAATTCTTGTACACTCGTAACAATTTAATTCAAAAGTAACTCATTTAACTTATAAACTTATCATTTTCGGTTCAAACGCATCAACAGACACACCTTACACTAATATTAAATTATTGACACAGTGAGGTCATTAATATGTAATAAATAATAAATAATTAAATATAATAATTATATATTATATATAATATTTAGTAAATATGTAAAATTAATCAATTTATCTATTAAAAAAAGTTTATTTGTACAATGTTTACTTTATTCAATTCAAATAAATATTAAATCTCTATAAAAAAAATATTAAATTATGATCATAACTCAAAACTCAAGATTCAAGAGATAAAATCAAACACAAATAATAAACATATCTAAGATACATTCAATCAAATTCGGTAAAAAAAACAAAATTTATTTGTACAATATTTACTTTATACAATTCAAATATATACTAAATCTATATGAAAAGCAAAATATTAAATCATGATTATAACTCGAAACTCAATTAATAATGCGTTCAATCAAATTCAAAGGCTTAAATTAACATAAAAAAATGGGGTAGAGAACCCGTAAAACCGGTGACCCAGTTATCGGGTCACTGGATTGATCAATCCAACCGTCGGGTCTTTGGATTTGACCGGATTTTGATCAAAAATTATTTTTTTTGTTCAAATCGGATTGTAGTGCCGATCGATTCTGATTTTTACCGATAGAAGCGACGGTTTGGTCTGAATTTAATTACCATGCATTCTATGGGTTTAACATCACCGGTTGAAGAGTTGGGTGTGTCCCGTTGGCCGTCGCAGTAAGACAGCTGGTTTTTTGGACAAAACCAACATACAGTGTTGGCCACTGTGTTCTTGAGACTTTGGTAGCGTAACTGTGTGGTTCTTATCTTACACGACAGCCTGTCAACATATCTAAATTCTATTTACAGCCTGGTCCAATCAGTTTTCTATTTATTTATGTTTTTTCAAATAAAATTCCTGCATGGCTGGAGCCAGCTGGGCTTTGGTGCGGGTGTCGCATCATCATACCTATATTACTGCGGTAATGTTTGGTTGACATCAAGTTAATTCCGTAATACAATAAATTATTATTCTCTTCATTTTTTTAAAAAATAATTAGGTATAAAAAAAATTTTGTTCATAAAATAATAAGATAAATTATATAAAGTGAAGAGTAAATATCATTTAGCAAGGCGTCCATTAGTATAAAACAAATAAAATTATTTATCACTTTTATATAATTTTGTGTGGTCACTAAGAATAAGTTTAATTTTTTTTTCTTTTCTCTATTTTTAATTTTTTTACTATATCTATAAATTATACTTTGCTCATACTTTTGAGTACATATAAATATATTGGTTTGATATACTTTTTGTTTGGGTCACCTATTACGTGTATGAGCCTATTACGAGCATACTATAAAAAATAGGTTTTTTTGTGATGATTTTAGCTGTCATAGAGGCCGTCTTGTATACATCTATCATGAAAGCCTTTCTTGATGATTTTGACAATTACACAAATGTAGAATGCTTTTATAATGATTAATACAATAACATTAGTACACAACTGTTTTGTGATAGTTAAAATAATCACATTAACACATAATCTCTTGTGATTGTTAAAGTCATCATAAAGAATTCAAAACTTTTGGGATCAAAGGTAAGTGTCGACGTCGAGATTTTTATTTATCCTTTTTTCTGTTCTTGTTCTTTGATGTTCTCATGATATGTGAGATTTGTTTGAAAAAATAAGTGAAAAAGGTACGACATGTATATGTCGACGATTTGACTGTAAGAGTCGCTAGTTGGTGTTTTTATCTAGTTGCACCAACGCAACTGAGAAAAAGTTTGCACATTAACCCAATGATGTGACACTGCTAAACGAGTCTGTGAAACCGAGATTCATTTTGGGTTCGGGGGCTTGATTATGTGGAGAGAAGGTGTTAGGCACCCCCCGACATCCGTGTTACCACGGTGACTGCCACTTTTTAAGAAACTATTATATAAATGTGTGTGGGGGGGGGGTCAATGTGCTGTTATTTGGAAGTAGTGCGAGGCCTCGTTCACACCTATATATAAAGGGTTTGAATTTGTATAAAAAATTCAGTTTTAAACATGATATAACAGTGAGGTTTTGTAAAAGAGGTTTTTTCAAACCCCGTGCTCAATAGTAATTCAGACATTTGATACTTCCATTTTATTATTAAATATTCGGCTTGATTGCTTTTATTTTCGAGATGCGAAACATCATTGAGAAAATAATATATAGCAGTGCCGAACTCCTCATGGGCATGGAAGCCATCTAAGGAAATTCAAACACCGTGAATAATTTATAAGCTTCTTACAGCTGAAAATGTCCATCACGGGAATCGAATTTAGATTTAGTGGACTGAATCTGTGATCACATGATTCCTAGGCTCACATGATGCCGCAATTTATATGAAAAGCAGTAAGCAATTATATATATAAAAGCTGTAAATATATATATACAGACATGATCAACCACCACGAAGCACCTCCATGGGGGATCGAAAATATAAATATATAAAAGAGGTAAATATATATATAGAGAGACATGATCAACCACCACGAAGCACCTCCATGTGGGATCAGAAATGTAAATAAATTAGTAAATGCAATCAACCGCCACGAAGTAAACTCCAGGGGGACGGAATGTAAATAAAGCAGTAAAAATGATCAACCGCCACGAAGTAAACTCCAGGCGGGACGGAATATAAATAAAGCAGTAAAAAAATGATCAACCGCCATGAAGTAAACTCCAAGCGGGATGAAATTTAAATAAAACAGTAAAAGGCCACGAGGTAAACTCCAAGCCTGACAGAAATGTAAGTATATATATATATATATATATATATATATACAAACAGAAATGAAAACTATGGATCAAAGTTTGGGCATACAAACACAACACGACTCTCAATATGAAGAAGAATGTGTGCAAAGATGAAGAGAAAGGCTTTATAATGTATAAGAAGGCTTACAATGGGCTACCAAAGAAGACTTCTATGACTTTAACTAGATGAACACTCGGCTCCCACTGGTAAAAATATAGCTATATAAGAGCTAACAATTGTTTAAAATGAGAAAGCACTCAATATGGGGGGTGTACAGAGTAATGTGGACAGGGCTTCCTCGCCTTTCTTCTCTTGAATATGGCCACCCCAAGATCTATATTTATAGAGCTGGGAGCCGCAGGTGTACCTACTGTAGCCACATGTGTACCTGCTGCAGCCGCAGATGCATCTGTGGCTGCCCGTCTTGAAGTACGTGCACACGTACAACGTGATGTTTGCTCGAACTTGCAGAACTTCAATCCGAGCATCTGATTAAGGTGTATAGGACCTATTTTGGACTGCTGTTGTCGAGAGCTGTGCAATGACATGGGATTAGAGGTTGTATGCAGTCAGGAAGATGGAACCATGTCCCATCTCTTCAGGCTTCAAATTATATTCGGTGTGCTGCCTTGCGTTGTAGTCACTCGGGATTGTAACTCCTTGGTTCTTATGGGACATTGTTGTGTAGAATGTATGTTTATTGTTGTTTGTTGAGACGGAGCCATGTGGGCTTGAGGTGGCCATTGGATGAATTTGCCCTTCACCGAGGTTATCTCCGGGTTTTGGTTGAGAAAACATACGTTTCTTAGGGTTATCTCTGAGATTGGACTGCAGGAAGTGTTGAATGCCCTCAGGGTTGTCTCTGAGGTGTGCCTGTCCTCCCGGGGTTATCTCCGGGTTTGTGCATTGAGTGCCTCGGTGTGAGTCTCGAGGTTGAAGTTGACTGCATGGGTTTAAACGAGCATCTCTGGGGTTATCTCCATAACAGCAACTGCACTCCTTGGGGTTATCTCCAAGGTTGACATTGTCTTTCCCGGTGTTGTTTCCGGGATTGAGACTGAACATCTCGGGGTTATCTCCAAGATGAATCAGCCTTCTCCAGTGGAATTTCCGGTATTTGCATTGCTATCCTCGGGGTTATCTCCGAGATGGGGAAAGGATACTCCTGGTGTGTTTTTCGGGGTTGAAACTGAACTTCCAATGGTATTTTCAGAATTAAGCTGAGCTGTCTTCCAGGGTTATCTCTAAAAGAAGATTCCGCACTTCCTGCAATGTTAGTGTGGGTTGATTTACAATCAAAGCAAACGTGCAAGTATACACGATCAACAAGTAATATAATGATATATTAGAGTATCGATCCCTCAGAGAATTCTAATTAATAAATTCCAACTACTAGTACTATATCAATCCAATTTTATTTAAACAATCCAAAAATTGTGATTATTAAAGTTAAGAAAACTAATTGTAAATCTAACCAAGAAATTATGCTAAAAGAAAACAAGAACTAATTAACAATTATTTGAAAGTAGATGAATGATAACTAAGACTCCAATTTCCCCAATTATTATTACTAAATCAATTATTCAATTATCCCAATTATTATGTCTACTGAATTATTAATAGGAATTCTCAAATGCCAAAAGCCCTCTCTCGAGTGATCAATTGCCTTCTATTTAACCCAGATTAATTTTGCTATATCTCTATGCAAAACAATTGAATTAAACTCGTTACGATCCCAATTCCTTATGTGTTACATGCGGCAAATAGATATTCTCATTCTATTCACAAACCTAATTATTCACTGTGCAAATAACTAAGTCACATGTCACCATGCCCACTTCTAACCCTAGAATTCCTCTCTCGATTCCTCCTAGAGTAACACGATAATTATTGGTCAGATAATTAATCAATAAATACAAGGCATGCTGAACAATTCACTTCAACATAAATAATTGGAATAAATGAAATAATCAATTCATAATCATAAAAGGTTCTATTGGAATCTTAATAAAGAGAATTAGTTCATGATGAAAATAAAAATCACAAATAATTGATAAATCATCCTTAAAGAAGTTACACAATTTAAAAGAATAAAGTAGAAGAACTCCAAATTGTAAGTCTTTCGATCTGATCTTGCTCCTTGCTCTCTCCCCAAAATTGTGTAGTCCACCTTTTCCTCCATTCGGTAAATAGAATCCATTTATATTTACTTACCCAATTCCACAAATCCTAGTCCAAATAGGCTTCTAAAACACACCAAATTCGTAGTCAAACAATGGTCAAACCAACCCTCATCCGTTCCACATGCGCGTGCCCAAGTCAGAGTTAACGGACGACTAGCGCCCCGGCGCTGTTTTATACCTTTACCATAGCGCCCCGACGCTATTGAGCAGAAAATTAATCTTGCCCTTTTTTTTTAGCCCAATTGCCTCCAATCGCTCCAACAATGCACAATCCTGCCACAACACAACTTAAACGAGTAAAATAACTCTAAAACACTTCGAACACACAACAAATTAAGGCTAAACGTAATCAATTCATGGGTATATTACCCAATCATCAAATACCCCCAAACTTAAATTGTTGCGTGTCCTCAAGCAACATCATGCAAATGTAAACTAACTAAAGGACCTTAATTCCAGCAATTCAATAGTTAACGAATATCTATAGGCCTCAGAAAAATCACAAAAACATGCTAATACCTCATGTTAAAACAGATCAACAATATCCCAACAATCAATCAATCAAAATCTGTTATTACTGATATTGTGAGTGTGTGTTCAATTAACCATGCTGACCAATGACAAGAAAAAATCTGAAAGATAATAAAGTTGTTAATAAGCTTCATACAGTTCAACTCAAGAACGCATCAAATAAACTAGATTCAACTAAAATTAAACAATCACCAAAGTTCAAGAGGCAACATGGAATACTTATTCTTGTTTTTGCTAAACGGGGGCATTTTGCTCTTTTCCCATTTTATTGTTTTTTTTTGCTAACATGACCGTGCAATGTCTCATTCCATTAGGCTAACAGTGCTACCCCTTAGCGAGCTTTCGACCAACGACTCCCAGACCATATAAGACCTTAGGGCGCTAGGTTTTAAGATACCCCTTCGGGCGTACTTACTCAAGTAACAAAGGCCCCGAAATAAGACTAGTCATGATATATATATATATATATATATATATATATATATATATTTTCTTTTTTATATATATATAGCTCAAAGCTTGTATACTCCATATATTTTTCCCAAACTTAAGTTCAAATCTAAATTCAGTCTTCACTAGCAACTTAACTTGTTCCTTCATTTTACTAGAATTCATCCTTTAGAATTCTACTATCTATCCAATTAAACTATCATAGCTGTTGGGCTTCGGCACAGAAACGCACAGCGGAAATTAAAATTTTAAAGCAATTTCCGAAACCCTAAAACAGGATCCATGCGAAAATCAATTAATTCAGAGGTTTAGAGATTATACCAGATATAAACAAAAACGAGAATCTGAAACCGACTGCGCCTCGAATCTCCAACGCAATACAAACCGATTGCGCCTCTACGGTATCCACACGAACGCCGCACGAACCGTCGAACGATTCTGCAATAAGAAGGACTTGCGGTACTAGCCACCAAAAGGAATGGATTTTTGAAACTGTTTTCTCTCTAGTCTCTCTCTAAGAGCGGCTAGGGTTTTTTTATTCTGATATCTTACCCTAAGTAGCTGCTATATATCATATATATAGTAGTTAAAATGAATTAATCAAAATCAAAACCTAATTATATAAAATCCGAATATATATATATATATATATATATATATATATATATCTTAATTAAGTCTTACTTAATTAATATACATATATACAAATTCTCCTTTTAATTTAAATTTGCGATTTAAATACTATTAATCATATTAATATATTTAAATCCTTAAAATTTAAATTAATTCCCTTTTAAATAACGTTCTATGTGTGTGACCCTATAGGTTATTATTACGTTGGCAATAATTTTAAAATCATATTATAAAATTATAAACAGTGAGCGGCATCTAGTAATGCATCACTGTTACCCAAGTAATAATAAGATCGATGATTCGATGCAACCTTTTGTGACCAATGTTTCAATGCAATTTAATCCTTTTAACCTTAATATCCTAGATTAAACTCGAGTCATGGAATGTGTCATACTTTTCATAATTTAATCTGAGTTTTCTTGATCAATGAGTAGACTGTATGAAACAAATCACTATTTGAGCATGGCCATGCATTTCATAGTCCTACTCAATCAAGAGGCCTATGGATATCACCCATAATATATAGGATGGTTAAATTTCATCTAGATCAGTCATATTTCTCACATGATTAATGATGAATCCAATAATCACCTTTATAGTCCACCCGATTAAACGTGACATTTGATGATATCAAAGTACATAAATTCTCGTGTAGTAATATAGCAATTTCAGGTCGGAGGACCATTACATCATTGTCACTATGAGAATTGCTAATGACACTTCGCATAATGCTCCATATAGAATTCTCATGGTGGGTCTGTCCAGTACATCGTTCTCTAACATGTACCTATGCATTGACTTAATATCTCATATATTTATGACTAATGAGATTTGGTCATCAGTCAATCCACATACTAGTCTCAATGCATCATTGTTGTCCCATCAACAATGATACTCGACTAGGGACATTTAAGAACACTGATACTAATGGTAATATATAATCTCATGTTCAAGTCACATACTTGAAACTATATAATTTGTATCACTATTCTAAGGAATTTTATTATGTTAACAATTATATTACGCAGTAAATAAAACCATAATAAAAGCATATATTTATTCAATCAAATATAATATCAAAACGTTAAGCAATTATATCAAATAATTGGCCTCTAGGGCATAAACTCTAACAATAGCTAACATGGTCATTTTTCCAAACGTGCTATCCTTGAAACATCAGTGTCAAACAGATAGGGATTCAAATCATAGTCAAGACAACATATTACTGACTAAACAATCCTTACTAGACTTGTTCATGCAATTTTAAGTTCATCATTGGCCTTCAAATATACTCACTATCAAAAGCTGGAATCCTAAATGCAACATAAAAGAAAACTAAAAACAAGTTTACTCATGCAACTAAGATAAATAAAACTTAACAACCACCCCCAAACTTATCTAGAGCAATGTCCTCATGCGAAAGATAAAACAAAATAAAACAGAGGACTCCCCTGATGAGCTTAAGCGTTGGTTGGATCATCATAATCATCCTCGCTCATGTCTAGATCAGACGGGGGAAAAATTGGCAGGATTGGAGCAGATGGAAACTGACTGAGACTGACATTTGGAAAATAGTGGACATTCATTGCATTTTGTGCGGCAAACTGGTCAACCAAAAACTTAAAGATAACGTCTTGGCGCTCTGACAAGTGGACATTTTGGGCTTCCATAGGGCTTCCATATTATAGAACCAGCCATTGATTTCTCTTTGAACAGCTTCAGGAACCACACCTCTATACGCGGCAGACGAGGGACCATATGTAGATGGAGCCTGGGACGGTGGAGCTTGATATTGTTCAGCTTGGGGAATTATGAAACCTAATCCCCTAGGGTGGTTTGCTCCACCAGTACATACTTTATACCGGCAGATCAACTTGTGGTCCAACACTGGTATAGGCCTTTGGATCATCTCATATGACTTCTATTTGACGCCAAACTTAGCACATAATACGCAGATGAGGGACGGATGTGATAACCCTCCAGTGGTACTTCCTCGAGATGCGCGGAGAACAGATTGCAAAATAAGATAACCCACATCAATTTTAAATCCTTTGATGATTGAGTATAGAAGCACTGCACGCTCCTTGGTAACATGACTTACATGGGTGCATGGCATGAGTTTTGCGTAAAGAAACGCATACCATGCTTTCCCATATAAGCTGAGGTTGGAAAGTGGGAAAGTCATGTTACCGCGTTCGTGTACTGTCCATGTGGTGCCCGACTGACACAACTCCCGAATTATCTGCTCATAATCTGGCCCATCACTCACTAACCGTGCGTATTCGTCATCCAATTCTTCTAGTGGCGGCTGATAGCATCCATTGAAGTCCTCTTGGCCAATTTCCACTATTTTGCCCCTTACAAATACTCCGTAATGATTATGTTCGGGCACGTTGGCGTAAAATTCTTTCACAATTGCAATCACTGCTGGATTGGGCTGCTTGGTGAATGTGAACCAGTTTCTCTCGGCTATTATGACTGCCATATCGCCATCCTTTGATTGATCCGGTCTCAACCCACGTTCCGGAACCAATGATCGAGTAGCCATGCGGTTGTATCTTTCCTGGGCCGCAAGGCTAACAAAACGTCGGCTGTCAAATCTCGGGGGGGGGGGGGGTAGTTGTGGAACCTGAGCCTTCTCCTCGTTGACGTTTGGATGCCATATCAAAAGTTCTTAGTAGATAATTATGAGAGAGATGGGGATTGTGTCACTATTGGATGATTGAACCCTAGAATTTGATAATAAGCTTTACAAAATGTATTTCGGTGTATCCAAGTGAGAGAGAGATGGGAATTGTGTATTAGATGAGAGGAAGGAGACGTGTGCTGATATAAAGGAGTGAAACCGTTCAGTAGTTGTAACTAAAATAGGCCTCTCGGTCGACCCCTAGCGCCGGGGCGCTAGGTTTGTATGGTAACACAGCGCCGGGGCACTATTGGTCAGTAGGTTCAGGAGCCCCTTAGCAATGGGGTGCTAGTTAAACATAGGCAGACATCGTCTGGGCGCTCTAGATCAGAGACTGGTGAAACAACTTAGCGCCGGGGCGCTATTTTTGTACTATAGAACAGCACCGGGGCGCTATAGAGCAGAATCTGTTGACACGCCTAAAAAACGCCTCAACGACGGGGCGCTGTTATGCAGTGTCTTCAAGAATTCCCTTGTCCACCCTTCTTTTTACCCGCAACATGAAATTTAATTAAACACCCACCATGATGAGTAACTCTACTTTCTAATAGATACGTGATATGCAATAGATAATAAAAATAACTAAAATACTCCACGAAATAAAATAAAGTAAAATAAAATAAAAATTGATTGGGTTGCCTCTCAATGAGCGCCTGGTTTACTGTCGACGGCCCGACTTTGCTAGTTTGCTCAATTGGTCACTGGGTCGGAGAGATTTACGAACGTAGTTTCCCTTTCTATAAGTCCACTCCAGTAATGTTTGAGTCGATGACCGTTAACCTTGAATGTGCACTTTGAATTTGGTTTTTCGATCTCAATGTTACCATGTGGGGCAACAGATACGACTGTAAAAGGTCCGGACCACCGCGATTTTAGTTTCCCAGGTAATAAGCGCAATCTCGAATTGAAGAGCAATACTTGTTGGCCCGGTTGAAATGTTTTATTGAGAATTTTCTTGTCATACCAAGCTTTGACTTTCGCCTTGTAGAGTTTTGCGTTTTCATACACATTGAAGCGGAATTCATCCATCTCATTCAACTGCAGTAACCTTTGCTCACCCACTGCTTGTTCATCAAAGTTGAGCTTCCGAATGGCCCAGTATGCACTATGTTCTAGCTCGATTGGGAGGTGACACGCTTTTCTGTAAACCATTTGATAAAGGGACATACCGATCGGATTCTTATATGTTGTACGATATGCCCATAGAGCATCGTCAAGACGTAGCGACCAATCTTTTCGAGACGGATTGACCACCTTTTCCGGAATTCTCTTGACCTCCCTATTCTAAACTTCAGCTTGGCCATTGGTTTGGGGGTTATACGCAGCTGCGATTTTATGGCAAACCCCATACTTTACCAGTAACTTTGTGAACTGCTTGTTGCAAAAATGTGTTCCCTCATCACTGATTATTGCCCGTGGGGTCCCAAATCGCGTAAAAATATTTTTCTTTAAAAATCACAGGACAACGTTAACGTCGTTTGTGGGCAAAGCTGCGGCTTCTACCCATTTAGATACATAATCCACTACCAACAGAATATACTGATTATTAAGTGATGAGGGGAACGGTCCCATGAAATCGATTCCCCAAACGTCGAATAATTATACCTCCAAAATAGAGTTGAGTGGCATTTCATTTCGCTTGGAGATATTACCGACGCGTTGGCATCTGTCGCACTTTAGCACATAAAGATATGCGTCCTTGAATAACGAAGGCCAGTAAAAACCTGATTGTAGCACCTTGGCCGTAGTACGATCACCAAAATAATGACCTCCATAATTCGATGAGTGGCAATGACCCAGTATAATGTCCATCTCTTCATGAGGCACACAACGTCTAATCATTTGATCCGCGCAAGCTTTAAACAAGAATGGTTCATCCCAATAGTATTGCTTCACGTCATGGAGAAATTTCTTTCGTTGTTGCGAATTCAAATCCGGAGGTAATACCTTAGCAACCACATAATTCACATAATCAGCATACTAAGGCAATGCTGTGGTCACTTGTAGAAGTTGTTCATCCGAAAATTTCTCGTTAATCAATGCGTTGTCTTTCCTCTGCACCTCATCATTTTCCAACCGTGAAAGATGATCCGCTATTTGATTTTCGGTACCCTTCCTATCCCGGATCTCCAAATCAAATTCCTGAAGCAATAACACCCAACGGATTAACCTTGGTTTGGCATCCTTCTTTTCGATCAAATATTTGATTGCAGAATGATCCGTGTAGACAATAACTTTGGTTCCGATGAGATATGCTCTGAATTTGTCGAAGGCAAACACAACTGCAAGTAGTTCTTTTTCGGTGGTTGTATAGTTCAACTGAGCATCTGTCAATGTCTTGCTTGAGTAGTAGATTGTATGGAAAATTTTGTTGAGACGTTGACCCAAAACTGCTCCCACTGCATAGTGGATGGCATCGCACATCAATTCGAATGGTAGGGACCAATCAGGCGCCACAATGATTGGAGCAGATACTAGCTTCTTATTTAAAATCTCGAATGCCTCGATACATGACTGATCTATTTTGAAAGGCACATCTTTCTCTAATAAGGAACACAAGGGTTTTGAGATTTTTGAAAAATCTTTGATGAAACGTCGATAAAAACCTTCATGTCCCAAAAAGCTCCGGATTCCCTTCACAGATGATGGAGGTGGTAATTTATTAATAGTTTCAATCTTTGCTTTGTCCACCTCTAGCCCTGCTGCAGAAACCCTTTGTCCAAGAATAATCCCTTCTTTTACCATAAAGTGACATTTTTCCCAATTAAGAACCAGATTAGTCTCCATGCATCGTTTCAATACTAACATCAGATTTTTCAAGCAAAGATCGAAGCTATCTCCAAACACGGAAAAATCGTCCATAAATACCTCCAAATTTTTCTCGACCATGTCGGAGAAGATTGCCATCATGCACCGTTGAAAGGTTGCTGGTGCATTGCATAAACCAAAAGACATTCGCCGGAATGCGAACGTACCGTATAGGCATGTGAAAGTCGTTTTCTCTTGATCCTCTGGTGCTATGGCAATTTGATTATATCCAGAATAACCATCCAAAAGACAATAGAATTGATGTCCCGCTAGTCTATCCAACATCTGATCAATGAATGGTAAGGGGAAGTGATCCTTACGTGTGGCTTTATAGAGCTTGCGGTAGTCCATGCACACTCTCCATCCTGTAACTGTTCGAGTAGGGATGAGCTCATTCGCTTCATTCTTCACCACTATCATACCCCCTTTCTTTGGTACGCATTGTACAGGACTCACCCATGAACTATCTCATATCGGGTAAATAATGCCAGCATCCAAGCACTTTATAATCTCCTTTTTCACCACTTCCTTCATGATGAGGTTTAGCCTTCTTTGCATCTCGATGGTTGGTTTCACCCCTTCTTCCATCAAGATTTTATGCATGCATAATGATGGGCTAATTCCACGAATGTTCGCTATGGTCCACCCAATTGCTGTCTTGAATTCCCGCAAAACCCGTAGCAGTTTTTCCTTTTGTGTATCAGTCAATTTTATGGAAACAATTACTGGTAGAGTCTCATCTTCTCCCAAGTAAGCATATTGTAGATGGGATGGTAATGGCTTTAATTCTAGCACTGGCGGCTCTTCTATTGATGGTTTGAACTGTTTACCTTCTGCTTCAGGCCTCTCTATGATGTCGAAGGATTGAGTGCTTTTCCAGAAAATTGCTGGTGTGTCTAGCCATTTGACGTATTCGATATCCTCTTCAATACCATATTCGTCTTCCCCAAGCAAAATAGATTCAAGTGGGTCCTCCGAAAAAGTTGTGCTGAACTTGTGATTCACCAATTCATCCATGATATCAACCCGCATACATTCACCTTTTTCTTTTGGAAATGACATTGACTTGAAAACATTAAAGGTGACCTGTTGATCTTCAACACACATAGTCAATTCACCTTTTTGAACATCTATCAATGTTCTACCTGTTGCCAAAAATGGTCGCCCAAGAATGATCAGGATCTCACTGTCCACTTCACAGTCCAGAATAAAGAAATCTGCGGGGCATATAAATTTATCCACTTTTACTAGCACATCTTCAACTATACCTCGTGGATATGTAACTGATCTATCCGCTAGCCGCAAACTGATATTTGTTGGGCGTGGAGCCTAAAGTCCGAACTGGTTGTAGACGGATAATAACATTAGATTAATACTGGCCCCCAAATCATATAGGGCTCGTCCAGAAAACTGATTTCCAATCTCGCACGGTATATTAAAACTACCTGGATCCTTGAGCTTTGGCGGTAACTTATTCTAAATGATAGCACTACATTCTTCCGTTAATGCTACTGTCTCGAATTCACCCAATTTCCTTTTCTTCGATAGGACCTCCTTCATAAATTTCGCATAACTCGGCATCTATTCCAAGGCTTCGGCGATGGGGATGTTGATGTGAAATTTCTTGAAGATATCCAAAAATCGAGAGAACTGCTTATCTAACTTGGATTTCTGAAATCTCTGCGGATATGGTATGGGGGGCATTGTACGGGTTGGTTCCAAATTTTTCTTCTGTGAAGTCTCCTCTTGCTTTTCGTTATCCACCACTTTCTCAATTTCAATTTGTACCTTGCCCTCGTTTTCCTTATCCGTGAATGCGTCTTGTAGTTCTTTCCCACTTCGTAGAGTTACCGCTTTACAATGCTCGTCTTTGCCCGAATTTTTCTCGGTGTCGCTTGGAAGTGTTCCAAGTGGTCGGTTATTCAACGCATGCGCCATTTGCCCCATTTGATTTTCTAGGTTTTTGATTGTTGCAGTCTGACTTTGTATACTCAACTCCACTTGATCCAATCTTTTATCACTCTCCTTACTTTTTTTTTCAACTGCCTTAACAAATCTTTCCATGGCTTTTTCCCAACTTACTTTCCGCACGGGTTATTGTGTCTGGTTTTGAAATCCGGAATTGTTTTGCTGTCTTGGTGCTTGTTCTGCAGCTTGGTTGTTACTCTATGAAAACCAAGGATGATATCTCCACCCCGGATTATATGTATTTTGATTTGGATAAGGCTGAGTAAACTGACTGTAACTTCCCACATATTGTGCTGCTTCCGTATTGATGGCACATTGGTCCGTAGTATGACCCCCATCACAAATTTCACAGACCATAGCTATCTGTTGAGTGGATTGCGGACGAAATAATTCTATCTGCTTAGCCATTGCTGTCATTTGCACTTGTAAAGATGTTATTGCATCCACATCATACTTTTCCGCTGCTTTCGGAGGGTTAGACCTCGTCATGGGCCACTGATAATTGTTGGTGGCCATCGTTTCTAACAACTGAAATGCCTCATCAAGGTTTTTAGACATAATTGCTCCTCCTGCTACTGCGTCAATACTTGCCCTTGTGGATGTTTTTAACCCATCGCAAAATATCGCTAATTGCATCCACTGTGGAATTCCATGGTGTGGGCATTTGCAGAGCATATCCTTAAACCTTTCCCACGCTTCATACAACGATTCCAAATCAAACTGTACGAAGGTATGAATGTCATTTCGTAGTTTTGCTGATTTAGCTGGCGGAAAAAAATTTAGCTAGAAACTTTTGAGCTAAGTCGTCCCAAGTGTGGATTAAGTCAGGAGGCTTAGCGTATAACCAACTGCGTGCTTTGTCTTTCAAAGTGAATGGGAACATTCTCAACCTTGTAGCATCTTCCAACACATTGTTGAATTTGAAGGTGTCGCAAACTTCCAAAAAACTCAAGATATGCTCATTCGGATCATCTAATGGACCACCCCCAAACTGACATTGATTCTAAAGCATTTGAATGGTAGCTGGTTTGATCTCAAAATTGTTAGCATTGATTGCTGGTCTCCTAATGCTTGACTGTATATCTGTGACATTGGGCATGACATAATCCCTAAGTGATTTCTGATTGTTCCCTGCCATGTTCATTGGAATTTCTTGATCCGCCAGTTCTTCTTCCTCGGGTGCTACCGCACTAGTCGATTGCCCTTTCCAAAATTTCCTTTCAATCTCGTTGATATAAGGAAAAAGCTCCCTTCTTGCCCCTGATCTAGTGTGCATACACTCGCAAAGAGTCCCTGCGAGAACAAGAAGAAAAATTAAGTAACGTTTAAATTAAGACCGAATTGATTGTAATTAATATGGAATTAATATTAACAAAAGAATTCCCCGGCAACGACGCCAAAAAAGTGTTGGTTGATATACAATCAAAGCAAACGTGCAAGTATACACGATCAACAAGTAATATAGTGATAAATTAGAGTATCGATCCCTTAGAGAATTCTAATTAATAAATTCCAACTACTAGTACTATATCAATTCAATTTTATTTAAACAATACAAAAATTGTGATTATTAAAGTTAAGAAAACTAATTGTAAATCTAACCAAGAAATTATGCTAAAAGAAAACAAGAACTAATTAACAATTATTTGAAAGCAGATGAATGATAACTAAGACTCCAATTTCCCCAATTATTATTACTAAATTAATTATTCAATTATCCCAATTATTATGTCTACTGAATTGTTAACAGGAATTCTCAAATGCCAAAAGCCCTCTCTCGAGTGATCAATTGCCTTCTATTTAACCCAGATTAATTTTGCTATATCTCTATGCAAAACAATTGAATTAAACTCGTTACGATCCCAATTCCTTATGTGCTACATGCGGCAAATAGATATTCTCATTCTATTCATAAACCTAATTATTCACTGTACAAATAACTAAGTCACATGTCACCATGCCCAGTTCTAACCCTAGAATTCCTATCTCGATTCCTCCTAGAGTAACACGATAATTATTGGCCAGATAATTAATCAATAAATACAAGGCATGATGAACAATTCACTTCAACATAAATAATTGGAATAAATGAAATAATCAATTCATAATCATAAAAGGTTCTATTGGAATCTTAATAAAGAGAATTAGTTCATGATGGAAATAAAAATCACAAATAATTGATAAATCATCCTTAAAGAAGTTACACAATTTAAAAGAATAAAGTAGAAGAACTCCAAATTGTAAGTCTTCCGATCTGATCTTGCTCCTTGCTCTCTCCCCAAAATTGTGTAGTCCCCCTTTTCCTCCATTCGGTAAATAGAATCCATTTATATTTACTTGCCCAATTCCACAAATCCTAGTCCAAATAGGCTTCTAAAACACACCAAATTCGTAGTCAAACAATGGTCAAACCAACCCTCATCCATTCCACACGCGCGCGCCCAAGTCAGAGTCAACGGACGACTAGCGCCCCGACGCTGTTTTATATCTTTGCCATAGCGCCCCGGCGCTATTGAGTAGAAAATTAATCTTGCCCTTTTTTTAGCCCAATTGCCTCCAATCGCTCCAACAACGCACAATCCTACCACAACACAACTTAAACGAGTAAAATAACTCTAAAACACTTCGAACACACAACAAATTAAGGCTAAACGTAATCAATTCATGGGTATATTACCCAATCATCAGTTAGTAACAGGTAGGCAGAAAAATTTTGAGTGTCTACAGATACCCCTTTTTATCATATTCATGTAATGAAATGGTATGAATAGGATAAAGAATACTAGACACTTGAAATGTAACAAGATGATTATGATGCAATGTATGACAACATGATGCAAATGTATATGGTTTGTTGGATTGTCCTCCAACATGATGGGATGATTGCCGGCTCCCTGTTGCTTCTACTGGGGACGACAATAAATACCCAGCCTGATGAATTGTCTCGAACGTATGATCCATTGCTACCAGGAATCTCTAGGATTATTAACGTTGGTGCTATCACCACAATCTAGAATCCTTGATACAGACTTTATTATAAAGATGTATCTCTCATGTACAAGAGACTCTATGGGGATGGGTTTTGTCTGTTGAGGATGTGTATAACATATTCCATCATCGGTCCTCCCCGATGAGGATGTTTTTTCCTGGTTTGTATCGCCAAGTCCTTCCACTACTCTGTTGGAGTTACTGCCAATAGTCGGTGTTGTCAGGGTTGCCTGACCTTCATTGACATGTGTATCAACGAATGAGATCCCTGCTGGGGATAATGTCAAGGCTGCTTGACCTTCATTAACTTGTGCATCAACGGTTGAGAAATGCGTGACACCCCCGCTGGGGACCATGTCAAGGCTGCTTGCCTTCATTGATTTGTGTATCAATGGTTGAAAATGTGTGACACCCCCGTCGGGGACCATATCAAGGCTGTTTGACCTTCATTGATGTGTGTATCAATGGTCGAAAATGCGTGACAGCCCCACTGGGGACCATGTCAAGGCTGTTTGACCTTCATTGACGTGTACATCAATGGTTGAAAATACGTGACGCCCCCGCCGGGGACCATGTCAAGGCTACTTGACCTTCATTGATGTGTGTATCAATAGTCGAAAATACGTGACACCCCTGTCGGGGACCATGTCAAGGCTGCTTGACCTTTATTGATGTGTACATCAATGGTTAAAATACGTGAAACCCCCGCTGGGGACCATGTCAAGGCTGCTTGACCTTCATTGATGTGTACATCAATGGTTGAAAATGAGTGACACCCCTGCCGGGGACCATGTCAAGGCTGTTTGACACTGAACTGACGGCATCGGACCTTCGTGATGTATTACCGAATGTAGTTTGCAGAAGATGAGATCATTGGTATAGTATACCCTATGTTTGGGCAAAGACCAATGAGTGTTATATAAAGCCACAGTTTGGCATGTGAAAACCAGGATTTCAGGCTATTCCGCTCAATCACGTAGCATTTTTATTCCTAATTTGGCCTTTTCAGCTTGTAAGAACTCATTTCCAACTCGAACGGGACCGAGCCGGAGGGGTGGGACCCATTCTCGCTATATCTTTTTATAGGCATTTTTAGACACTAGTTGGCTTTCCCCTATTCTCGCTATATCTTTTGATAGGCCTCTGTTAGATGTAGGGCGTTTATGCCCCATTTCCCTGTATTTCTAGCTGTACGGAGATGTATTTGATGATGATATACTTAGGAATGTATGTACAATTTTTCATTCCCTATATCATATTGCCATCTATTCTTTATTATGCATGTATTATGTTATGCATATGTATGTAAGTCCAGAGATATTCAGCATTAACCCCTGGATGGTCTTATGACACAGCTTGTATAAATGTCTTCTTCGACAGTTAGTCGTATTGATCATACCCACTAGTGCTGGTGGCATCCCGTCTGAGATCGTGGTATGATAGTATGTCACTTTCAGAAAGGGTGACTGTAGATCAGTTCTTACATCATACTATGACTCTCCTGATGTTTCAGGTTCCCGTAGGCTTCATAGAGGGTATGCTGGAGCATTGGATACCAGAGAGACAGGTCTTCTGGTTTGTCATCCATGAGTTGAATCCTACTCTGGAAAAGTATGCACGGTTGACGGCGCTGCTGATAAATGGATTTTATATCCATGGATCGTTGTCCATTTCACGCTTAATCATTGCTATTTTTTTTTATTTTCATGTTCGTTTTTATTTGTTTTGTGTTCTTTTATGTGTAAGGTGGTTGTTGTGGCATTTAACGAAGAATTGAAGTCATTTGGAGCATTTCTAGAAGTAAACATGAAGTTAGCAAAGTCATCTGGCAGAAGCTACCCCCGCCGGGGCGGGCCTGTTTTAGGCTTATACCTCAAAAACTTATTGGGTAAAATCTATATACACATAACACGCAAGTATACATGGTCAACAAGTAATATAGTAATGAGTAGAGTATCGTTCCCACATAGAAAAATTAGTAAGAAACTTAACCTTACAATTACCAGTTTCCTATTAATCCTAATTTTATTAAACTATTCAATTCAATGATTAAAATTATAGAAACTAAATTAAGAAACAAATAAACTACCACAAAACAATCACAAATATCAAAATCTGGAATTTCAAACAATTAATAGAGAATTAGACTTATGATTTTACCCTAAACTTCACTCTGATTTCTACAACTTTATTCCAATTCAAATCACTATCCCAATTTATTAATCAAGAACACGAATGTAGTACTAGCCACCTCTCGATGCACTAATACCGTATTAACTTAAATCCACAAATTAGATAGAAACAAGTTAAACACCTTAATCAAATAACTCACTATATCTCTATGAGAATTATAATTAAAGAAGGTTTAAGATTAAGTTCTCTATCCGATTACATGCGATGTCAAGCATATCTCTACCTTAACATTCATCAAAATCTGCTATTCACAAAATTCATGAACATATGCTATATTAACCAAGTCTATATTCGAATATCCTCTCTCGATTCCATACAAATCCAAAAAGAATTGTTGATCAGACAATTCATAAATTCAAGCTCAAATTAATATAGATAAACTGGAAAATATCTTATTGAACTAGAAATCAAAGTTTACAAAATTATCGTTTCACTTAAGAATCCACCATAAGCTTAAAAAGTGAATTAGTTCATCATAAATGAAATAACAACTGAATAATTCAAAGATAACATTCTTTCAATTATAGATAAAAGACTAAGGAGAAGAATAGTGAAAAACACCCTTCACGTAGCCTAAATCTGCAATCGTCCAAAAAATCTTTCTAAAATCTTCCTCCGATGCTTGCTATCAAAAACTGGAATTGATCTCTGTGTCTAGCCTTGTGTGTTATTTAATTCGTTGTTAATTAAGTAATATACATCCACCACACATTTTTATCAAAGTTCTAAGCTCATTAGAGTTCAATTGCAATCCAAATGCCAACAAAGCATGTTCCAACAGTGTTTCAGCATATCAGGAGACTCAGCAGTCGAGACCCCCCGCCCCAGCGGGGGTATAAGCCTAAAACAGGCCCACCCCGGTGGGGGTAGCTTCTGCCAGATGACTTTGCTAACTTCATGTTTACTTCCAGAAATGCTCCAAATAAACTTCAATTCTTCGTTAAATGCCACAACAACCACCCTACACATAAAAGAACACAAAATAAATAAAAATGAACATGAAAATAAGAAAATAGCAACGATTAAGCGTGAAATGGACAACGATCCGTGGATATGAAATCCACTTATCAAAATCCCCCAAACTTAAAACGTGCTAGTCCTCAAGCACAAAACAAACTACATGCTATACAATGCAATGCAATGAGATGGAATGAATATAATCTATATGCTTTCGAATCCAATAGTATCGTAGAATCAAAATTATCTCATCGGCCTCAGAGAAAACAAGCAAACTCTACAATATTAATCACCAAAACCAATCCACAATTCCGTATTAATTCTCAAATGTTAAACCATCATCACTAGTATAATGTGCGTGTGTGTTCAACAACCATGATAACTGATACAGACTCTAATTCAATAGATAATCAATTTCTTAGAAGGAATCATACAACGTAAACTTAAAAATTTCAAAAATAAGCACATTCCAACTAAAATTAAGCAATACCAAAATCAAGGGTTTATGCAGGGTACTTATACTTCATTTATATTCAATTTTTTTTTCACATGGGGGCTTTTTGCTCTTTTCCCATTTTATTATTTTTTTCTCTTTTTTCTTTTTTTAGATACATACATGACTGTGCACTGTCTCATCCCATTAGGCTAACAGTGCTACCCTTTAACAAGCTTTTGACCAATGACTCCCAGACCATAAAAGACCTTAGGGCGCTAGGTGTAAAGACAATCCCCTTGGGCGTACTTGCTCAAGTAACAAAGGCCCCGAAACAAGACTAGTCACGATATATAATCTCTTTTCCCCTTTTTTTAATAGATAAAGATAGATAAAGTTCATATACCCCACATATAATCCCCCAAACTTAGGTTATTGCCTAATTTTTGCCTTTACTGTCCATCCTTGTCGTTTTCTCATTTACTCTAGCATTATCCTTTAGAAACTATTTATGTATCGATTTGAACTGACCAGTCAACAAAGATGTTATTAGCGTGCTAACCTTTTTATATCAATTTTAAACAAGCGCAAGATTTGATTCATAACAAAAATTATATCACAATTCTAATAATCAATGCTGTATTAGTTAACTTATTCTTAAACTCATCATTAGCCCACAAATAACATAAACTACAACACTACTGGACATATGCAAACACAATATTTAACTAATTTTATTTATCATAACATAACAAAATGCGTTAATAACAGAATTAAAAACAATGCACTAACAAAAATAACAATGCAATAACAAAAATAACCTAAGCTACTATGTATGCACCTAAGCTATCATGCAACTATCTGACTTATATGTATGCAACATCATAATTCCTAACTAATATGAAAAACTGGAATGCAATGACAACTGTAAGCCTAACCAATAACATATGCATGCAAACAACAATTTAAATTGTGACGCCCCCAAAAATAGGTATACATCACCCATTTTGAGTTGCCAAATACATGTAACATAAATTGTGACGCCCCAAAATAGGTATACATCATCCATTTTGAGTCGTCAATAACATGGTACAGAAACAACTACAACTTTATTAATACAACATATAAACTGTGAGTTTAAATACAAATATTATCTTTTAGATAATATCCACACTCAAATAAGTCCTCATTACAATTATTGATACATTATTATACAAAAATGGCGAGGACTACTAAAATAACTTTCTAGAACCATCATTCCACACCCCGACTAGAACTCACTACATTCTCGCCTCCTGAGAAGAAAAATAGAAAAACAAGAAAAAGGGTGAGCTCAACTAGCCCAGTAAAGAATATTATGACTAAGATAATATAGAAAAAATTATCGTTAGTCTTCAATAGGGAAAAATCTGATAAAATACAACAGGCAACAAGTTTCAGATCAATATTCGCAGCGGAAATAATAATTCATAGATGAGTTACGTAGAGAATGAAATATACTATTATCTATGAATTTAAAAGTCCATCATCAATATTTTATCCATGTAACATCAATTAATATTCATCTTGAATCAAATATTCATCATTGCACTACAGGCCAAAGATATTCATCAGTTGGTCATGTTCATCTCAACACATGCTCATCTTTGCACTACGGGCCAAAGATATTCCTCAGAAAATCATTAATCTTTGCACTGCAGGCCAAAGATATTCAGTAATATCATCATTAGGACTGAGGATAATGAAAAATATTTTAAAGAAAACGAATCCAGTGAAACAAAAGAACAAATATTAAGGATTCGTACTTTAAACAATCCGAGTTCAAAAATACTTCATAAATACTCATAGTGAAATAAAATTCAAGAATGATCAAAACATGGATACAATCAAAGCTATTATCCATAATAGATATTTTGGACAAAAAACAAAAAATTTAATTATTCTGTGAATAGTGTCATATTCGTGAATGGTGTCGTATACGTGAATAGTGTTGTATATGTGAATAGTAACCCCGACACTAAAAGACAAAAATTTTACAAGAAAAATCTTACCAATATTCCGGCATAATGATATTGAAAGAAATAATATCATTTAAAAAAAAAATAATATCCCTTACCTCGAAAAGATAGTACCTTCTGACTGGAATACTGGATATAGTGCTGAAGGGAACTTGCACCGTATAACAACACTCAAAGTATCAAAATACTCACAAGAATATGCTCGATAATATAGAGAGAGAAAGAGAATTTTTTTTTAGTTTCTGGTGTAATTTTCAATTCTAACCTAAGCACCCTATTTATAGGAAATTGCTTAGAACACCAAAGTAGAAATTTTAATAAAATATTAATATATAATTAAATTTTCTTACGCCCACTTTGAATCACCTAATTTCAACACTTTGCACATGTTTAATGAGGCCCACAAAATGTAAAAAATGTTCTTATTAATAAAAATAATTAAAACTTCCAAAAATTAATTATTTCGGAACTTCGGAACTTCAATAATTCATAATAAATAGCCCTTTTATTAGAAAAATTCAAATCTTATATCTATTTTATAGGAAATTTAATTCTCTACAACTTTGCAGAAGAAAATTTTTCAAAATTCCAAACAGAAGTTGACCGAAATCCACAAACAGACGATTTTGTAGGCTATAATCAAATTTCAGTCAAGAAATGGGCCCACAAACATGTTTAACATGTTTTAAACAACTTTTGTAACAAAAATACTCTTCCTCCTCATATATTCATATATCCCACATTCATTGTAAAAATATCACCATTATTATATTATTAAAATATAATAATATATTTAAATGAATTATTTTATCAGAAAAGATAAAATATTAATTTTTCAACAATCGTCACTTTAAAATTTTCTCCATCTATAGCCACATAAAATGAATATTTCCCTTATCATATAAATCAATAATTAATTATTCACAAATAATATTACAGAAGTACAATATTGACAACCAGGCCGTTCCTAGGAAAGAGCGGGCTTTCCAATAAGGATTTCTCCTTACTGGCGCGCAATTAGGTGACCAAACCTCTCCTTAGACAGAACTTTCTAGACATTACCAATAATGTTATCTAATAATATGAATTATTAATCTGATAATGAAAAATACTGTGTAGTGACAATTATTGAAACAACAACAATATAAAATATCAACGTAGCAATTATTGAATCAATAAAATAAAATATTGAACAGTAATTACTGTAACAATTATTGAATAGTGTCTTCTTACGTAAGAATCAATAATTGGTGCAACACCGTGTGCTACTGTGTTGTAACAACCATGTATTTCAACAGTATTAACGGTAACAACTACGTCGTTATTTATAAATAACTTATATTTGTCGTTTTCTTCATCCAATCGCTTTCCGTTATGGGGCCCACACAAGGCTGCGCCGTCATACGAATATTCCCTGACAGTAAGAATATTCTACGACCAAACGAATATTCTCCGATAAAAATGAATATTTTATAACCACTTGCTTATTTGAAATATTTGCGCATTTTACCCATAACTAACCACATTAATCAAATCAACCCTTACTATTTCAAAATAATAAATAGAGGAAATTCAATTTCATTTATAATAAGTTGGGGTCTTACAACCTCTCATCCTTATGAAATTTCATCCTCGAAATTGATGTACGTACCTGGTGTTTTGAAAAGGTGAGGATACCTCGGTTTTATTTTTGTTTCCAACTCCCAGGTTATTTCCTCAATAGCATGGTTCCTCCACAAAACTTTGACTTGTGGTATGACCTTTGTGCGTAGGACATGCTCCTTCCTATCCAAGATCTTGACAGGTACCTCTTCATACGTTAAGTCTTCGGCTATCTCATCCGGTTCTAACTCAATAACGTAGTTCAGGTCTTTCACATATTTATGAAGCACAGATATATGAAAAATATTATGAACATGAGACATACTTGGAGGTAACGCGAGTCTATAGGCTATATTTCCTACTCGGTCAAGAATCTGAAATGGACCAATAAATTGTGGATTGATCTTTCCTCTCTTACCAAATCTTGTAACTCCCTTCCATGGAGAAACACGTAACAATACATGATCCCCAATACTAAATTCCACGTCCTTTCGATGAAGATCTGCATAACTCTTTTGTCAATCCTGTGCTGTTTGTATACATTGTCGAATCATTAGGATCTTTTCTGTAGTCATACGTACCAACTCTGGTTCCAACAATGTTGCTTCACCCACCTCATCCCAACATAATGGAGAGCGACACCTTTCATCCATATAATTCTTCGAATGGAGCCACACCTATACTTGTCTGATAACTATTGTTGTAGGAGAATTCCACCAATGGTAAATACTTTTCCCAACTCCCTTTGAAATCTATGACACAGATTCTTAATAGATCTTCAAGAGTTTGAATAGTCCTCTCTGATTGTCAGTCCGTTTGAGGATGATATGCCGAACTGAATTGTAAATTCGTGCACATAGCTTTTTTCAAGCTAACCCAAAATCGTGAAGTAAATCTTGGGTCACGATCCGAAACTATGGATACTGGCATGCCATGCAATCTCACAATCTCATTTACATACATATGAGCAAGACGTTCAAGGGAATAACTCTCCCGTATAGGCAAGAAATGAGCATACTTGGTTAATCTATCAACAATAACCCAAATAGCATTTATGCCTTGAGAAACCGTGGAAAGACCCGTAACGAAATCCATGGTAATGTGTTCCCACTTCCATTTCAGAATCTCAAGTGGTTGCAATGGACCCTTAGGCACTTGATGCTCTGCCTTTACATTTTGACAAGTTAAACACCTCGAGATAAACTTTGCAATCTCTCTCTTCATATTGTTTCACCAAAATATATATCGAATATCACGATACATTTTGGTACTTCCAGGATGGATTGCAAACGGTGTATTGTGTGCTTCCATTATGATCTTGTACTTTAAATCAGAGTCGTTAAGAACACAAAGTCTGGAGTGTACTCGAAGTATTCCTTCTTCATTGATTCTTGCTTCTGGAATAGCACCTTCTTGTACTTTCTTCTTCATACGCATTAGCTCCGGGTCTGTGGCTTGAGCAACTTTAACTTCATCGATTAAAGTTGGTTCTATGCGTATACTTGACATCATCACACACGTTCTTGCATATGATCTTCTATTCAACGCGTCAGTTACCACGTTTGCTTTTCTAGGATGGTATTGAATGGTGTGGTCATAATCTTTTAACAGCTCGAGCCAACATCATTGCCGCATGTTGAGTTCCTTTTGGGTAAAGAAATATTTGAGGCTATTATGGTCTGAATATATCTCCATTTTCTCTCCATATAGATAGTGCCTCCAGATATTTAGCGCGAAAATGACTGCTGCCAACTCTAGATCATGAGTAGGATAATTCCTCTCATATTCTTTATGTTATCGCGAGGCATATGCTATGACTTTCCCATGTTGCATGAGAACACATCCTAACCCTTTGCCCGAAGAATCGCTGTAGATAACAAATCCATCCGAACCAGATGGTATTGTCAGAACAGGTTCCAAAATGAGTCTCCTCTTAAGCTCTTGGAAACTCTTCTCGCATTCCTTGCTCCATAAGAATTTTGTATCTTTTTAAGTCAGATGATTTAACAGTGTAGCGATTCAAGAAAATTCTTCCACGAATCTACGATAATAACCAGCTAAGCCCAGAAAGCTACGTACTTCGGTCACCGTCTTCGGTTGCTCCCAACTTTGTATTGCTTCATCTTTGCCGGGTCGACATATACTCTATGTTTTGACACCACGTGCCCAAGGAATGCTAGTTCCTCAAGCCAGAACTCGCATTTCTTCAACTTAGCATATAGCTTGTTTTCACAAAGCCTTTGGAGTACCAGCTTTAAATGGTGCTCATGATCTTCACGGCTTTTGGAATATATGAGGATGTCATCAATAAAGACAACAACGAACTGATCAAAATATTCCTTGAATATCCGGTTCATCATATCCATGAAAGTCGCAGGAGCATTAGTCAATCCAAAAGACATGACTAAAAATTCATAATGCCCGTACCGAGTTCTGAAGGCAGTCTTTGGAATATCCTCAGTTCTAATCTTCAGCTGATGATATCCAGAACGAAGATCGATCTTGGAAAAGAATTGTGCTCCTTGCAACTGGTCAAACAGATCATCAATGCGAGGTAGCGGATACCTATTCTTGATGGTGACATGGTTCAATTCCCGGTAATCAATAAAAAGTTGCATACTTCCATCCTTCTTCTTTATAAATAAAATAGAAGCACCCCAAGGAGATGTACTAGGACGAATGAAACCGATGCCAACAACTCCTGTAGTTAGACCTTTAACTCCTGAAGTTCAATAGGAGCCATTCGATATGGGGTTTTAGAAATGGGCTTTGTACTAGGTTCAAGATCAATAAATAATTTAACTTCACGTTCTGGGGGTAGACCGGGAAGTTCTTCAGGAAATACGTCAGGAAATTTAATAACAACAGGAATATTATTCAAATTCGACGTGTCTTTATTCAAATCCATAGCATGGGCTAAGAAAGGTTGACATTCATTTTTCAATAAACGAATAGCTTTATGACTTGATATGACAGTGATTGATTTTAGTGGTTTAGTTGCTTGAATTCGTATAACAGGTTGGTTAGGAATATGAAAACTAACAACCTTACGGAAACAATCAATTTTGGCATGATGAGTAGTTAACCAATCAATCCCTAAAATTACATCAAAAGCAAGTATCTTTAAAGAGATAAGGTCAACAGGTAATGTGATGGTGCCAACTTGGATCAAACAAGATTTATAAACAGTGGATGTGATGAAAGTTTCTCCTAACGGAGTCTCCACAGATAAATTAAAGTCTAATTTCTCCAGAGTCAAGTTTAAACGTTGAGCACAAGCAGGAGAGATAAATGAATGGGTAGCACCGGTATCTAGTAAGGTATAAACTTTGTAAGAATTTATGATTAGCTTACCCGTGATTACCTCGTTTGGGTTCCTCGCATTTTGACCAGTCACGACAAATGCTCTTTCAGGAACCATTGACTTTGACTTTTCTGGGATAGCCTTTTGAGTCACCATCCCCGCTGGACTTGGTTTCGCTGCTGTATAATCTCGAGCGATATGTCCTTCCTCTCCACAATTATAACATACCTTGAACTGTTGTGGGCAGTTTGGGCTGATATGTTCTTCTTTCCCGCATTTATAGCATACGACCGGTGGTCGTTCTCCTCCCTTAGAACCAGTTGCTGCTGGTTTGGATGTCTTCGCATTGTCATTGTTGAATCTCCTCTTTTTAAAATCTCCTCCCGACTCGCTTCTTCTATTTTCATGGCCATGATTACCACTAGAGAGGTTACCGCTTTTGTCCGTATTTTTCTTTCTCCGCTGGTTATCGTTGTTCTGATGACTGCTGTCACCAGTATGATCCTGGTTGTGGTCCCTCGGTTGAACGTACTAGTTATCTCGCTCTAATAATTGAGCCCTGCTGACAACATCTAAATAGAGAGAACTTTTATGAGAAATGAGATATTGACGTATGACGGGTTTCAAACCTCTCAAAAACATCCGCGTCATACGTTCCTCATTCTCCACCAAATGAGGTGTAAACCTGGATAACTCTACAAACTTCGCCTAGTACTGGGACACCGTCATGTTGTTTTGTTCCAATCTAATAAACTCCACTTCCTTCATATGACGAATACTTTCAGGAAAGTACTTGTCATTGAACAGTTTCTGAACCGTCTCCCAAGACATGCTGAGTGCGGTTGGATGGGTACGCTTCACAGATTACCACCAGTAATCTGCCTCATTACGGAACATAAAGGTGGCAAATGGAACCTTCTGTTCCTCCGTGCATCCCAAGACATCGAATATCTTGGTAATTTACTTGACCCACGTTTTTGCCTTAATCGGATCCGGCTTTCCCCAGAATTCTGGTGGTCCCAACTCTTTGAACTGCTTGGCTATGACAAACCGTGCGTTGCTATCATTTCCACCTATATTTTGTACATGAGTCTCCTTCATCTGATTTTGCATGAACTGCAAAAAGCTTCTAAACATCCCGTCGTTCATCGTCTGCTTAGTGCTTAGGAGGAACATTTTCAGCCTGTTGCACGTTCTCCTCGTTGGTGAGTAAAGGTGTCTCCACGGTGTTATTTGTTCCACTGTTAACATTCTCAGTTGCCATTCTCAAATACTGCCATAAAACAAGTGTTAATTAAAGAAATTGATATGCAACATAATAACCCTATACTCTAACCAACCAACAAATAAGCTTAGGTAGGACATACTAGAGAATAATTTACTCGTCTCTCCGCTCCTAGTTCTATTCCCCGATCTCTGCCAGAGATCATATCCCTAAACTCTGATACCAACTGTGGTGCCCCCAAAATAGGTATACATCACCCATTTTGAGTCGTCAATAACATGGTACAGAAACAACTACAACTTTATTAATACAACATATAAACTGTGAGTTTAAATACAAATATTGTCTTCTAGAGAATATCCACACTCAAATAAGTCCTCATTATAATTATTGATATATTATTTTACAAAAATGGTGAGGACTACTAAAACAACTTTCTAGAACCATCATTCCACACCCCGACTAGAACTCACTACATTCTCGCCTCCTTAGAAGAAAATGGAACAAAAAGGAAAAGGGTGAGCTCAACAAGCCCAGTAAAGAATATTATGACTAAGATAATACAGAACAAATTATCGTTAGTCTTCAATAGGAAAAAATCTGATAAAATACAATAGACAACAAGTTTCAGATCAATATTCGCAACGGAAATAATAATTCATAGATGCGTTACCTAGAGAATGAAATCTACTATTATCTATGAATTTAAAAGTCCATCATCAATATTTTATCTCTGTAACATTAATCAATATTAATCTTGAATCAAATATTCATCTTTGCACTACAGGCCAAAGATATTCATCAGTTGGTCATGTTCATCTCAACACCTGTTCATCTTTGCACTACGGGCCAAAGATATTCCTCAGAAAATCATTAATCTTTAAATTATAGGCCAAAGATATTCAGTAATATCATCATTTAGGACTGAGGATGATGAAAAATATTTTAAAGAAAACAAATTCAGTGAAACAAAAGAACAAATGTTAAGGATTCGTACTTTAAACAATCCGAGTTCAAAAATACTTCATAAAAACTAATAGTGAAGTAAAATTCAAGAATAATTAAAACATGGATACAATCAAAGATAGTATCCATAATATCCATAATTTAATTTTTCTGTGAATAGTGCCGTATTCGTGAATAGTGTCATATACGTGAATAGTGCCGTATACGTGAATAGTAACCCTGACACTAAAAGACATAAATTTTACAAGAAAAATCTTACCAATATTCCGACATAATGATATTGAAAGAAATAATATCATTTAAAAAAATATTTATCCCTTACCTCAAAAAGACAGTACTTCTGACTGGAATACTGGATATAATGCTGAAGGGAACTTACACCGTATAGCAACACTCAAAGTATCAAAATACTTACAAGAATACGCTCGATAATATAGAGAGAGAAAGAGAAAAAAATTTTAGTTTCTGGTGTGATTTTCAATTCTAACCTAAGCACCCTATTTATAGGAAATTGCTAAGAACACCAAAGTAAAAAATTTAATAAAATATTAATATATAATTAAATTTTCTTACGCCCACTTTGAATAATCTAATTTCAACACTTTGCACATGTTTAGTGAGGCCCACAAAATGTAAAAAATGTTTTTATTAATAAAAATAATTAAAACTTCCAAAAATTAATTATTCCGGAACTTTAAAACTTCAATAATTCATAATAAATAGCCCTTTTATCAGAAAAATTCAAATCTTATGTCCATTCCATAAGAAATTTAATTGTCTACAACTTTACAGAAGAAAGTTTTTCCAAATTCCAATCATAAGTTGACCGAAATCCATAAATGGGCAATTTTATAGGCTATAATCAAATTTCAGTCAAGAAATGGGCCCACAGACATGTTTAACATGATTTAAACAACTTTTGCAATAAAAATATTCTTCCTCCTCATATATTTATATATCCCACATTTATTGTAAAAATATCACCATTATTATATTATTAAAATATAATAATATATTTAAATAAATTATTTTATCAAAAAAGATAAAATATCAATTTTCAATAATTGTCACTTTAAAATTTTCTCCATCTATATCCACATAAAATGAATATTTTCCTTATCATATAAATCAATAATTAATTATTCACAAATAATATTACAGAATCACAATATCGACAACCACGCCGTTCCTAGAAAAGATGAGGCTTTCCAATAAGGATTTCTCCTTACTGGCGCACAATTAGGTGACCAAATCTCTCATTAGACAGAACTTTCTAGATATTGTCAATAATGCTATCTAATAAAATTATTCAAATAATATGAATTATTAATCTGATAATGAAAAATACTGTGTAGTGAAAATTATTGAAACAACAACAATATAAAATATCAACGTAGCAATTATTGAATCAATAAAATAAAATATTGAATAGTAATTACTGTAACAATTATTGAGTATTGCCTTCTTACGTAAGAATCAATAATTGGTGCAATACCGTGTGCTATTGTGTTTTAACCACTGAGTATTTCAACAGTATTAACGGTAACAACTACACAGTTATTTATAAACAACTTATATTTGTCGTTTTCTTCATCCAATCGCTTTCCATTATGGGGCCCACACAAGGTTACTCCGTCGTACGAATATTCCCCGACAGTAAGAATATTCCACGATCAAACAAATATTCTCCGATAAAAATGAATATTTTATAACCACTTGCTTATTTGAAATATTTGCTCATTTTACCCATAACTAACCACATTAATCAAATCAACCCTTACTATTTCAAAATAATAAATAGAGGAAATTCAATTTCATTTATAATAAGTTGGGGTCTTACATAAATCAAATACAACTTAATTATACAACTGTCGTGTAAAATACGACAAAATATAAACTGAGAGTTTTAATAAGAATATTGTCATCTAGACAATATCCACACTCAAAGGAGTTCTCATTGCATTTATTGTCACACTATTTAACAGAATAGTGAGGACTACTAATGCTATCATCTAGACCGTCACTCCTTTTCCCGACTCGTCCCAGCTATATTCTCATTCCTGAAGAGAACAGTGAAAGAAAGGGTGAACTCAACTAGCTTAGTAAGAAATATTATGACTAAGATAATACAGAATAAATTATCAATAGTCTTCAACAATGTTAAACTGATAAAATACAATAGACATCAAGTTTAACTGCAGCGGAATAAGTAATCCATTAGAAAAATCAAGTAGAGAATAAAATCTACTATCTTCTATGATTTAAAAAGGTTTTTCATCACTTTTATCGCTGAGACTCAGCTTAATAAATAAACTACATCATCGAATCATCCCTGCACTACAAGCCAAGAATATTCATTAAATCATCAATGTTCATGACTATACCGAATAATCCATGGTCATAATCATACCAAAAACTGTCCATCAATGCATTACAGGTCACTGAGGACTTTTATTACATTATTTATAACATTACAGGTCATGATTATATCAAATAATCCCTGGTCATAATCATATCAAGTTCATCTCTGCACGTAAACCAAAGATATACAACTATAAAACCAATAATCAACAGTCCATCTTTGCACGTAAGCCAAAGATATAAAATTCAATAATCAACAGTCCATCTTTGCACGTAAAGCAAATATAACTTTCATCACCATATAAGCATTAGGATGATGACAATGATATAAGAATTAATCAAACAAGGATAAATATTAAAGACTTTAAATTGATTCAAATATTATCAATCACTTAATAAACTCATAATCTAATATTATTAATATTGTAACAATATTTTAATCACTTCTGAAACTTATAAATAATTTATTTCAATTGTTTATACTTTACCAAATAATGCATTTAATCATTCAAAAATGCCATACTCATAAGATTTCATCACCAATGATCAAATCCCTTATCAAAAATCTGCATATACCCTATATAGGATTCCCAAGCCATAAAATCCTATTTTCCAATTTTGTTACTTCACATAACATATTTAAGCTCATTAACTCATAACTAGATTATTTTCATGAAAAATACCAAATCAGTCCCAAAAATATTTCTTTTCTGGGATTTATCAGAATATAGTCCCATATTGAACATATATTTTTCTTGGAATTTTTAAAATTTATTTACTATTTTTCAAAAATCAATTTCTAATTAATTCCTTAAGAAATTAGCTACCTCAAGTTTAACTCAAAAAATTTCCAAATCTTGGCAGGATCTTACACATGTTAACGTGAGTTTCTAGTTTAAATTTCATGGTTATCGGAGTTATAGAACTCAGGTTATAGCATTTTTTGTCGAAAAAACCTAAATATTAAAATAGTCATAACTTGCCCATTTTAAATCACAATGAGCTCATTTTTGGACAGGAGGTACTTTATACCATATATTTCCATGTCCCAAAAGGTTGGAATTTTTCTCACAAATTAAGTGGTTGAAAATGCCCTTTTAAATTTCTGGACAGTAGCTATTTAGTATTTTGCAGTTTTTGACTCTTTGCTAATATCAGTCCACACGAAAATCTATAACACCTTTTTTCAGTGATTCCACTTGGATAAGTCAGAAAACTCATAGATCTAACTCTAAAACTTGACCACACTCAAAAATTCAAAATATAATAAGAGATATGGTCGATTGAATTTCATGTTCCTTTTTCACCAAAATTTGATTTTCAACATTTTGTGATTCATAAGAAACTTTCATTTTTTCACATAATAACCAACATAACTTATCATAACACTTGCTAATACTACATATACCATGAACAAATACTGGATAAAGCGCAAATATCAAGAATATTCCACTAATTTCATGGAGTATAGAAGCCAAAACTTTAACCAACTGAGTATAATAGAATATATGAAACTGCAATGGATTTTCACCCGCCATGCGGTAATCCACGTATACAGATCATTTCCATAATTTCATAAGTAATGAATATAAAGGATAATTCACCATGCATGTGGTAATCCACATAGACAGGTTATTCCAACAAAATAATAAAGAATGGAATAACAGAAGAAATCACCATGTGTACGATAGACTGCATAGACAGGTTATTCCCAACAGAATAATAAATAATGGAACCAGGTCATGCGTAAATGCACAGATAGGATATTCCAACAGAATAATAAATAATAGAACCATGTCCGGCGTAAATGCACAGACAGGATATTCCGACAGAATAATAAATAATGGAACCAGGTGCAGCGTAAACGCACAGACCAGATATTTCGAGAGAATAATAAAGAACAGAATAATAGAAGAATTTCACTACGTATGCGGTACTTCGCATAAATAGGTTATTCCAACATAATAATAAAGAATGGAATAACAAAAGAATTTCACCATGTATGCGGTACTTCGGATAAACAGGTTATTCCAACATAATAATGAAGAATGGAATAACAACTCTTACGAGTATTGAAAGAAAATAATTCTCTTCATGAATACAAAAGAATAATACCCCTTACCTTAGAAGAAACTGGATATTGGAAAAGTGAGGTAGTAGAATTCTCTTTTTCTTTCTCTCTATAATTTCTCTCTCTAGAGTTTCAGTGAATTCATAAGAAATAATAAAGGAATGATCTTCTATTTATAGAAGAACTGAAAGTGGCTCTTGGTCTTAACGAAGGGTCAAAATGACTCTTGGTAATATTGAAGAGACAACTACTATTTACGAAGTGGCAATTAACTCTTGGAACACCAAAGGGACAAGTAACTCTTGGAAAACTGAAGGGACAAATAACTCTTGGAAAACCGAAAGGACAAATAACTCTTAGAAAACCGAAAGGTTAAGTTACTATTAAAACTTTAAACCAACGATCCATATTGATTTACTATTATAATTTCAACCAACGGTTTGAAAAATTAGCACATCTCCTCATGGAATAATATTGTAACCAAAAATGATTTGGACCGAAAAAAAATATAATTTTTGGGTGAATAGTACCCCGTGAATAGTACTTCAGGAATAGTAACCCCGTTAATTGTATCCCGACATGAAAAGTGTTCCAAATACCTGAATGAATAATACTAGAGTAAATAGTAATTGGGTGAATAGTAACTCATGAATAATAACTCATAAATAGTAACTCGTGAATAGTATTCCGACACAAAAATTACCCCGAATACCCGATTGAACAATATAACCTCCAGACATCAATTATTGTCAAAATAAATGTTGATTTCCACTAACACAAATAATTTTAACACAATGGAACTATCAAATTCATCTTTAATTAAAACGAATTTATTCATCACTGATATTATAACTCACAATATTTAACAACCAGGTCGTTCCCAGGAAAGAGGGGGCTTTTCGATAAGGATTTCTCCTTATTGGCGCTGCAATTAGATGAAAAAACCTTTCCTTGACAGAACTTCTAGACATTGTAAATATTGCAATTTAATAATATGAATAAATTTTTCGTCTCAATTATTGATTTAATAATATAACATATTATGTAGATGATACTGTGACAATAATCGAATCAATAATATGAGAGATTTGATGCAGCAATTACTATAGCAATAAATGAGTATAACTGAGTAACTTCTCACGTAAACATCAATAATCAATACCGTGTGCTACTATGCAACCACGCGTATTACTGTACTTTTACTACCGGGTAGTTCAACAGTTTTAACGGTAACTCTTCCGCCATTAATTTATAAAAAGATAATTCTGTCATTTTCTTACTACGATAATACTTCTGTTGTGGGTTCACCAATGATTGTGCCATCGTATGGATATTCCCGACAAAAAGAATATTCCTTGACCAATAAAATATTATATAACAACTTGCATACTTTGCAAAATTTGTAAATATCACCCACAACTATAACATTATATCAAATCCACACCATAATATTAAAAAAATATTTCGAGAAATTTAAATCTATATTCATAAAATCTGGGTTCTCACAATCTTCCCTCCTTATGAAATTTCGCCCACGAAATTTACATACGTACCTGGTATGCCGAACAGATGAGGATAACTTGACTTCATTTTAGATTCTAACTTTTGAGGTATAACCTTTGAGTGTTGAATACGATCCTTCTTACTCAAGATTTTAACATGTATCTCCTTATACGTTAAATCTTCTGCTATCTCGTCTAGTTCTAATTTAATAATGTGGTTCGGGTCATCCACATATTTACATAACATCGGTACTTGATAAACGTTATGAACACGCAACATATTTGGCGGTAAAACGAGTCTATAAGCCATAGTTCTTACTCGATCAAGGATTTTAAATGGGCCAATAAAATCGAGGGTTGAGATTTCTTCTCTTCGTCGATTCTTGCTTCTAGAATAACGCTCTCTTGAACCTTCTTCTTCACATTCATCAGCTTTGGGTGCGTAGTTTGAGCGGCCTTTATCTTTATCGATTAAAGTCGATTCTAATCATATATTCATTATCTTCACGTAAGTTCGTATTCGCACTCGTAAATGCATACGATCTTCTACTCAACGCGTCAGCTACCACGTTCGCTTTTCCACGATGGTATTAAATGGTATGATCGTAATCTTCAACAGCTCGAGCTAACGTCTTTGGCGCATTATATGTTCGTTTTGGGTGAAGAAATACTTGAGGGTCTTAGAAATGGGTTTTTGTACTGGGGTCAATACAAAATTCGATTTCACGCTCTAGGGGTAGGCTAAAAAGTCTTCAAGAATACGCCAAGAAATTTATTAACCATAGAAATATCATTCAAAACTGTGACCCTCATCCAAGACTTGGATAACATGTCACATTGATACCTATAAACTTGCCACCGTTATTCACGACGTCGCCTACATAAAGTCTGGTTTCGGTGCATTCCACATAAGGAAGTCACCAGATAAAGGCTCGGGACTCTTTACTTATAGCTTGATATGAAAATGATTGACTTTAGTGGTTTGGTTACTTGAATTCGCATAATAGGTTGGTAGGAATATGAAAGCTAACAACCTTACGAAAAGCATGATGAGTAGTTAACTAATCGATTCTTAAAATCACATCAAAGGTAAGTTTTTTCAAAGAGATAAGATCGATATGTAACGTGAAAGTGTTGATTTGAATCAAACAAGATTTATAAATAGTGGAGGTAACGAAAGTTTCTACTAATGAAGTTTTAACCAATAAGTCAAAGTCTAACTTCTCTGGGGTAAAATTTAAACGTTGAGTGCAAGCAAGAGAGATAAAATAATGGGTAGAACCGATATCTAATAAGGTATAGACTTCGTAAGAGTTTATGATTAACTTACCCATGATAACTTCGTTCGGGTTCCTCGATAAATGCTCTAACTTATACTACCGGCTTTGACTTGTCTGAGACATCCTTTGGCATCACTATCCCAGCTGGACTTGACTTCACTACACGACAAAATCGAGCTAGGTGACCTTCTCTTCAATAATTGAAACATGCTTTGGATTGCTGCGTACAGTTTGGACGGATGTGTCCTTCCTATCCGCATTTGAAACATACGACCGGTGGTCGTTCTTCTTCCTTTGAAACGGGTGCTGATGCTGCTGTCTTTCCATCATTATTGAACCTTCTCTTCATGAAATTTCCTCTTTTATTATCTTGGCCATGGATACCACCGAAGTGGTTACCATTTTTGGCATGATAATTTCCCCCACGATGGTTATCATTGTTCCGATGGCCGTTGACACCGGTACGATTATTATCGTGTTGTTGGTCGTTACCTTTTGTTTGTGATAACTCATTATTGCGCTCCAATAACTGAGCCCTATTCACAACATCTGAATATAAACACATTTTATGAGAAATGAGGTATTAATGTATATCGGGTTTCAAACCTCTTAGAAACATTTGCGTCATTCGCTCCTCATTATCAACCAAATGGGATGCAAACCGGGATAACTCCGCAAACTTAGCCTCGTACTGCAATACGATCATATTATTTTGCTCCATTGCTTATCTCAACATTTTCAGATGCCATTTTCAAACACTGCAACAAAATAAGGGTTAATTAACATATCACATATTATTCCTATACCCTGATCGACCAATTAAATACCAAATAAACTTAGGTAGGTCATACTAGCGAAGGAATTCCCCGTCTCTCCCCTCCTAGTTCGTGTCTCACATCTCAGACATGGATCATATCCCTAAGCTTTGATACCAACTATGACGCCCCCAAAAATAGGTATACATCACGCATCTTGATCGCCAAATAAATGTTACATAAATCAAATACAACTTAATTATACAACTGTCGTGTAAAATACGACAAAACATAAACTGAGAGTTTTAATAAGAATATTGTCATCCAGACAATATCCACACTCAAAGGAGTCCTCATTACATTTATTGTCACACTATTTAACAGAATATTGAGGACTAATAATGCTATCATCTGGACCGTTACTCCTTTCCCCGAATCGTCCCAGCTATATTCTCATTTCTTGAAGAGAACAGTGAAAGAAAGGGTGAGCTCAACTAGCCTAGTAAGAAATATTATGACTAAGATAACACAGAATAAATTATCAATAGTCTTTAACAATGTTAAACTTATAAAATACAATAGACATAAAGTTTAACTACAGCGGAATAAGTAATCCATTAGAAAAATCAAGTAGAGAATAAAATCTACAATCTTCTATGATTTAAAATGGGTTTTCATCACTTTTATCGCTGAGACTCAGCTTAATAAATAAACCACATCATCGAATCATCCCTGCACTATGGACCAATGATATTCATTAAATAATCAATGTTCACGACTATACCGAATAATCCCTGGTCATAATCATACCAAGTCCATCTATGCACTACAGGCCAAAGATGACTTTTACCACATCATTTATAACATTACAGGTCATGATTATACCGAATGATCCCTGGTCATAATCATATCAAGTCCATCTCTGCACGTAAGCCAAAGATATACAACTATAAAACCAATAATCAACAGTCCATCTTTGCACGTAAGCCAAAGATATACAATTCAATAATTAACAGTCCATCTTTGCACGTAAACCAAATATAACTTTTATCACCATATAAGCATGAGGATGATGATAATGATATAAGAATTAATCAAACAAGGATAAATATTAAAGACTTTAAATTTATCCAAATATTATCAATCACTTAATTAACTCATAATCTAATATTATTAATATTATAACAATATTTTAATCACTTCTTAAACTTATAAATAATTTATTTCAATTGTTTATACTTTACCAAATAATGTATTTAATCATTCAAAAATGCCATACTCATAATATTTCATCACCAATGATCAAATCCCTTATCAAAAATCTGCATATACCCTATATAGGATTCCCAAGCCATAAAATCCTATTTTCCAATTTTGTTACTTCACATAACATATTTAACTCATTTACTCATAAATAGATTATTTTCATGAAAATACCAAATTAGTCCCAAAAATATTTCTCTTCTGGGATTAGCAGAATATAGTCCCATATTGAACATATATTTTTCTCAAAATTTTTAAAATTAATTTACTATTTTTCAAAAATCAATTTCTAATTAACTCCTTAAGAAATTAGCTACCTCAAGTTTAACTCTAAAAATTCCCAAATCTTAGCAGAATCTTACAAATGTTAACGTAAGTTTCTAGTTTAAATTTCATGGTTATCGGAGATATAGAACTCCAATTATAGCATTTTTTGTCGAAAAAACCTAAATATTGAAATAGTCACAACTTGCTCATTTTAAGTCGGAATGAGCTCATTTTTGGACAGGAGATACTTTATACCATATATTTCCATGTCCCAAAAGGTTGGAATTTTTCTCACAAATTAAGTGGTCAAAAATGCCTTTTAAATTTCTAGGCAGTAAATATTTAGTATTTTGCAGTTTTTGACTCCTTTGCTAAAATCAGTCCACACGAAAATCTATAACACCTTTTCTAGTGATTCCACTTGGATAAGTCAGAAAACTCATAGATCTAACTCTAACACTTGACCACACTCAAAAATTCGAAATATAATAGGAGATATGGTCAATTGAATTTCATGTTCCTTTTTCACCAAAATTTGATTTTCAACAATCTGTGATTTCTAAGAAACTTTCATGTTTTCATATAATAACCAACATAACTTATCATAACACTTGCTAATACTACATATACCCATGAACAGATACTGGTTGAAGCGTAAATATCAAGGATATTCCACTAATTTTATGGAGTGTAGATGCCAAAACTTTAACCAACTGAGTATAATAGAATATATGAAACTGCAATAGATTTTCACCCGTCATGCGGTAATCCACGTATACAGATCATTTCCACAATTTAGTAAGGAATGAATACAAAGGATCATTTACCATGCCTGTGGTAATCCACATAGACATGTTATTCCAACATAATAATAAAGAATAAAATAACAGAAGAATTCACCATGCGTGCGATAGACTGTAAATACAGGTTATTCCCAACAGAATAATAAATAATGGAACCAGGTCATGCGTAAAAGCACAAACCTGATATTTCGACATAATAATAAATAATGGAACCAGGTCCGGTGTAAACGCACAGACAGGATATTCTGATAGAATAATAAATAATGGAACCAGGTCCGGCGTAAATGCACAGACAGGATATTCCGACAGAATAATAAAGAACGAAATAATATTAGAATTTCACCATGTATGGGGTACTTCGTATAAACAGGATATTCCAACATAACAATAAAGAATGGAATAACAGAAGAATTTCACCATGTATGCGGTACTTCGCATAAACAGGTTATTCCAACATAATAATGAAGAATGAAATAACAACTCTTATGAGTATTGAAAGAAAATAATTCTCTTCATGAATACGAAAGAATAATACCCCTATACCTTAGAAGAAACTGGATATTGGAAAAGTGAAGTAGTAGACTTCTCTTCTTCTTTCTCTCTATAATTTCTCTCTCTAGAGTTTCAGTGAATTCGTAAGAAATAATGAAGGAATGAACTTCTATTTATAGAAGAACTGAAACTGGCTCTTGGTCTTAACGAAGGGTCAAAACGACTCTTGGTAATATTGAAGAGACAACTACTATTTGCGAAGGGGCAATTAACTCTTGGAATACCGAAGAGACAAGTAACTCTTGGAAAACTAAAGGGACAAATAACTCATAGAAAATTGAAGGGACAAATAACTCTTGGAAAACCGAAAGGACAAATAACTCTTGGAAAACTAAAAGGACAAGTTACTATTAAAACTTTAAACCAACGATCCATATTGATTTACTATTATAATTTCAACCAACGGTCTGAAAAATTAGCACATCTCCTCATGGAATAATATTTCACCCAAAAATAATTTGGACCGAAAAGAAATATATTTTTCGGGTGAATAGTACCCCGTGAATAGTACTTTGGGAATAGTAACCCCATGAATAGTACTCTGACACGAAAAAGTCTCCCAAATACCCCACTGAATAATACTAGAGTGAATAGTAATCGGGTGAATAGTAACCCATGAATGATAAATCGTGAATAGTATCTCGTGAATAGTATTCCAACACAAAAAGTGCCACGAATACCTGATTGATCAATATAACCTCCATACATCAATTATTATTGAAATAAATGTCGATTTCCACTAACACAAATAATTTAACACAATGGAACTATCAAATTCATCTTTAATCAACACGAACTTATTCATCATTGATATTATAACTCATAATATTTAACAACCAGGTCGTTCCTAGGAAAGATGGGGCTTTCCGATAAGGATTTCTCCTTATTGGCGCGCAATTAGATGACCAAACCTCTCCTTGACATAACTTCTGTAAGACCTCTACTTATTATAAATGAAATTAAATTTCCTCTATTTATTATTTTGAAATAGTAAGGGTTGATTTGATTAATGTGGTTAGTTATGAGTAAAATGCGCAAATATTTCAAATAAGCAAGTGGTTATAAAATATTCATTTTTATCGAAGAATTTTCGTTTGGTCGTGAAATATTCTTACTGTCGGGGAATATTCGTACGACGACACTGCCTTGTGTGGGCCCCATAACGAAAAGCAATTGGATGAAGAAAACGACAAATATAAGTTTTTTTATAAATAACGGCGTAGTTATTACCATTAATACTGTTGAAATACTCGGTGGTTAAAACACAGTAGCACACGGTATTTCACCAAATATTGATTCTTACGTAAGAAGGCACTACTCAATAATTTTTACAGTAATTACTATTCAATATTTTATTTTATTGATTCAATAATTGCTACGTTGATATTTTATATTGTTGTTGTTTCAATAATTATCACTACACAGTATTTTTCATTATCAGATTAATAATTCATATTATTTGAATAATATTATTAGATAGCATTATTGGCAATATCTAGAAAGTTCTGTCTAAGGAGAGGTTTAGTCACCTAATTGCGCGCCAGTAAGGAGAAATCCTTATTGGAAAGCCCCCTCTTTCCTGGGAACGGCCTGATTATCGATATTGTGATTCTGTAATATTATTTGTGAATAATTAATTATTGATTTATATGATAAGGAAAATATTCATTTTATGTAGATATAGATGGAGAAAATTTTAAAGTGACAATTGTTGAAAAATTGATATTTTATCTTTTCTGATAAAATAATTCATTTAAATATATTATTATATTTTAATAATATAATAATGGTGATATTTTTACAATGAATGTGGGATATATGAATATATGAGGAGGAAGAGTATTTTTATTGTAAAAGTTGTTTAAAACATGTTAAACATGTCTGTGGGCCCATTTCTTGACTGAAATTTGATTATAGCATGTAAAATCGCCCGTTTGTGGATTTCGGTCAACTTCTGTTTGGCATTTGGAAAAACTTTCTTCTGCAAAGTTGTAGAGAATTAAATTTCCTATGGAATGGATATAAGATTTGAATTTATCTGATAAAATGGCTATTTATTATAAATTATTGAAGTTCCGAAGTTCCGAAATAATTGATTTTTGGAAGTTTTAATTATTTTTATTAATAAAAATATTTTTTTACATTTTGTGGGCCTCATTAAACATGTGCAAAGTGCCGAAATTAGGTGATTCAAAGTGGGCATAAGAAAATTTAATTATATATTAATATTTTATTAAATTTTCTGCTTTGGTGTTCTAAGCAATTTCCTATAAATAGGGTGTTTAGGTTAGAATGAAAAATCACACCAGAAACTAAAGTTTTTTTTCTCTTTCTCTCTCTATATTATCCAGCGTATTCTTGTGAGTATTTTGATACTTTGAGTGTTGCTATACGGTACAAGTTCCCTTCAGCACTATATCCAGTATTCTAGTCAAAAGTACTGTCTTTTCGAGGTAAGGGATATTATTTTTTTAAAATGATATTATTTCTTTCAATATCATTATGCCAAAATATTGGTAAGATTTTTCTTGTAAAATTTTTGTCTTTTAGTGTCGGGGTTACTATTCACGTATACAACACTATTCACGTATACGGCACCATTCACGAATATGACACTATTCACAGAATAATTAAATTTTTGTTTTTTGTCCAAAATATCTATTATGGATAATAGCTTTGATTGTATCCATGTTTTGATCATTCTTGAATTTTATTTCACTATGAGTATTTATGAAGTATTTTTGAACTCGGATTGTTTAAAGTACGAATCCTTAATATTTGTTCTTTTGTTTCACTGGATTCATTTTCTTTAAAATATTTTTCATCATCCTCAGTCCTAATGATGATATTACTGAATATCTTCAGCCTGCAGTGCAAAGATTAATGATTTTCTGAGGAATATCTTTGGCCCGTAGTGCAAAGATGAGCATGTGTTGAGATGAACATGACCAACTGATGAATATCTTTGGCCTGTAGTGCAATGATGAATATTTGATTCAAGATAAATATTGATTGATGTTACATGGATAAAATATTGATGATGAAATTTTAAATTCATAGATAATAATAGATTTCATTCTCTACGTAACTCATCTATGAATTATTATTTCCGATGCGAATATTGATCTCAAACTTGTTGTCTATTGTATTTTATCAGATTTTCCCTGTTGAAGACTAACGATAATTTGTTCTATATTATCTTAGTCATAATATTCTTTATTGGGCTAGTTGAGCTCACCCTTTTCCTTTTTGTCCCATTTTTCTTCTCAGGAGAGAATGTAGTGAGTTCTAGTCGGGGTGTGGAATGATGGTTCTAAAAAGTTGTTTTAGTAGTCTTCACCATTTTTATAAAATAATGTATCAATAATTATAATGAGGACTTATTTGAGTGTGGATACTGTCTAGAAGACAATATTTGTATTTAAACTCACAATTTATATGTTGTATTAATAAAGTTGTAGTTGTTTCTGTACCATGTTATTGACGACTCAAAATGGGTGATGTATACCTATTTTGGGGGCGTCACATTGCAATTTAATAATATTAATAACTTTGTCGTCTCAATTATTGATTTAATAATATAACATATTATGCAGATGATTTTGTGATAATAATCGAATCAATAATATGAGAGATTTGATGCAACAATTACTATAATAATAATTGAGTATAACTGAGTAACTTCTCACATAAGCATCAATAATCAATATCGTGTGCTACTATGCAACCACGCGTATTACTGTACTTTTACTATCGGGTAGTTTAACAGTTTTAATGGTAACACTTTCGCCGTTGATTTATAAAAAGATAATTCTGTCATTTTCTTACTACGACAATACTTCCGTTGTGGGTTCACCAATGATTGTGCCGTCGTACGGATATTCCCGATAAAAAGAATATTCCCCGACCAATCGAATATAATATAACAACTTGCATACTTTGCAAAATTTGTAAATATCACCCACAACTATAACATTATATCAAATCCACACCATAATATTAAAAAAAATATGTCGAGAAATTTAAATCTTTATTCATAAAATCTGTGGTCTCACATAAATCCCCCAAACTTAAGTAATACAATGCCCTCATTGGATGAATAATCACAATTTAGTGTATGAGGACTTCCCTGCAATCGCCTAAGTCCGGGGGTGGTGGTGGTTGGTCTTCTTCTTCTGAATCACTTGGTGGAAACCTCGGCATTGACATGGGTGGCTGATATGGGAGTTGTGCAGCTGGATTAAAGCTCTAAAGTGTCGTGTTTAGTGAAGCGAAAGGCGCGTTTATAGCGCCAAATATGTGATCTTGCCTCAATGCGAGTCGCCGCATCTCCCGACGTGCTGCCTTGTTGTGCGCATCCATTTGACGTTGAAAGTTAAGGAACTACAGACTGGATAATGCCCCGGTCTGCAGTACCTGCTCGGTTCCTTGATCTCCCATAGCCTCATCCTCATCCTCTGACGTTTCTGCAGCATCACTTTCGTCCTCTGAAGTCGATGGAAAAATAAAACCCAGTCCTCAAGGATGGAAATCTCCCCCAGCCCATACTGAATACCGCGTTATAATTCTAGAGTCTAGCAACGTAAGCGGCATCTTTTTGGGCTCATCGTCAGACCATCTCACACCCGCTTGGCGACACAACCCGCATATGAGTGATGGGTGTGGCAAGCCGCCTGAAAAGTTTCCTCGTAAGCACCGGCGGATGGAAAAACATATAATGGCCCCGACATCGATGATGAAGTCTTGCACAATCGCGTATAGCAGTAACGCCTTCTCTTTGGTCACGTCCGAGGTATGTTAGGACGCATAAACTTTAGCACATAGGAATGCGTACCAAATTTTTCTATACCGACTGAGATCCTTGCTATGGAACACTGTACCTCCCTTCTGACCTTTGATCCATGTTGTGCCTGGCTTAGTCATTTCCTTGAGTATAGCCTTATAGTCTGGATCAAAATCACGTAGGTGGGCATATTGGAATTGTCGAGGCACACGTAATTGATAGAATGTGTTGATTACATCGGCACTGAACGGGACCAAGAGACCCCGCACATAAGCATTGAATGGGGCTTTGTCCTCGGCGTTCGCATAGAACTCCTTGACTATGTTGACCACGGTAGGTTTCAGTTCTTCGGTGAATTTGTTCCAACTCTCCAGATAGATTTGCTACATCATCTCCCCATCAACATGATCCGGTGCCAACCCTCGCTCCGGTGTAAGGGATTTTGTCATCATATAATCATACCGGTCGACGGCGGTGGCACTTAAAAATTTCTGACGGTCGAAGGTCCGTGTTGGTTGTACAGGCTTTGAATTTTCTCCCCTTTGGCGTTTTGATGTGGGTTGTGAAGCCATTGAATTTTGAATGCCTTGATCAAAGTATCTCCCCCCAAACTTGGATTACACACACTGACGAACACTTAATGTGCACATAAAATTCTTCCCCCAAACTTGTTGATTTTATGTGGGGAATGGGATGAGAGAAGATGATTAGTTTGTATTGTTGTGCTTCACACTCAATTGCTCTAAATATTCCTCTATGGACTCCCTCATTCGCAGACTTATGAGATGGTGGTGAGATTTTGTGAGGAATTGGAGTCGTGAGGGTGTGAATATATATATATAGGTATGATGTGATGTAAGGGAGTATTGGATTGGAGTGATGGGTAGAAGTAATGGAGAAGTGTAAAACGTGGGTTTAAAGTGGGTGTAATGGGTGATGGTTGGAGTTATTAAGGAAGTAGTGGAGAAGTGGTGTGTAGTTGGGAAGAAGAAGAAGAATGCGTGTGTGACTGTCGAGTAGTCGGTTGATTTCCAGGACCCACGCCCCGGCGGGGGGTATTATACTTAGGAAGCCCACCCCGACGGGTAGGTAATCTGCTTACTGAGTTGTGGACCCCCGCCCCGACGGGGGGTGCAAAGCTAATATAGTCCGCCCAAGCGGGCATGGCTTCTGTCAAATTCCTGGGGAGACCCCCGCCCCGGCGGGGGGTGTAGTTCATTTTGGGCCCGCCCCGGCGGGCATGCCTTCTGCTAGTTGATTCTGTTTCTCATCTTCTCTTCCCGCTAAGCCACTCAATGTACATTTCCCCATCCTGCAAGGCATGAAACATAAGCATTAGTGGAATGTTGATAAAATAGAATATTATGGAGAGATTAACAAGACTTTTATTATATAATACCTACTTAATAACTTAATAAAAACTATATTCTAACAATTATGAATGAAAGTACGGAAAATAAACGTAAGATTGGGTTGCCTCCCAATTAGCGCTTGATTTTAAGTCGTTCAACCTGACTACTTCCTGTTCATGGTGCGTCGGACAATGTGATGGAGATGACATCGGTGTTGGACTCGCCACCCCAATAGTGCTTTAATCATTGACCGTTGACTTTGAAAGTTTCTAATGGATTCCGACTGTAAAGTTCAACGGTGCCATGAGAGAACACCTGTTTTATAGTGAATGGTCTCGACCATCTTAACTTAAGCTTTCCTGGGAACAATCTTAGCCGTGAGTTGAACAAAAGGACTGATTTCCCCGACTCAAATGTTCTATGCATAATTTTCTGGTCGTGCTATCTCTTAACCTTTTCCTTGTATAACTTGGAGTTCTCCTAGGCTTGAAGGCGAAATTCGTCGAGCACGTTTATTTGCAGTAATCTCTTTTCCCTTACAGCTGCTTGATCAAAATTGAGTTTCTTAATCGACCAATAAGCCTTATGCTATAGCTCGACTGGTAGGTGACAAGCCTTTCTGTACAGTAGTTGATATGGTGACATCTTGATCGGTGTCTTATACGCAGTCCGGTATGCCCATAATGCATCATCCAACCGAAGCGACCAATCCTTACGATTTGGATTCACCACTTTCTCAATATTTTTCTTGACTTCCCTGTTCGACACCTCAGCCCGCCCACTGGTTTGGGGGTGATAAGCCGTCGCTACCTTGTGGTTGACCCCATACCTTGCCAATAGAGCTGTGAATGATTTATTGCAAAAGTGACTACATTCGTCACTTATAATTGCTCTAGGCGTGCCAAACCTTGTGAAAATATTTTTCTGTAGGAATTTAAGAACCACCTTGGCATCGTTAGATGGGAGTGCTACAGTTTCAACCCACTTTGATACGTAATCCACTGCAACTAGAATGTACTGATTATTAAGAGATGAAGGGAATAGCCCCATGAAATCGATGCCCCATACATCGAAAATTTCAACTTCAAGAATTGTTTATAGAGGCATCTCATTCCTTTTTGAAATGTTGCCTACCCTTTGACACCTATCACATGTTTTGACAAAATGATGGGCGTCCTTGAATAGTGTAGGCCAATAGAACCTGACTTGTAGCACCTTTGCTGCTGTCCTCTCACTACCATAATGTCCGCCATACGCAGATGAGTGGCACTCACGCAGAATGTTCTTCACTTCACTGTAGGGCACGAACCTTCTAATCATTTTGTCGGCGCACTGCTTGAACAAATAAGGTTCATCCCACATGTACCATTTTACGTTATGAAGAAACTTCTTTTTCTGTTGTCTTTTGAGATCAGGTGGAAGAAAGTTGCTTACTAGATAATTCGCATAATCCACATACCAAGTAAATTCTGCATTTATCCCAAACAATTGCTCATCCGCAAATGATTCGTTGATTTCACACTTGTCCTCTTTCAATTTCTCTTGGTTTTCCAGCCTAGACAAGTGATTGGCTACTTGATTCTCCGTTCCCTTTCTATCCTTTATTTCTAGATCAAACTCTTGAAGAAGGAGAATCCATCGGATAAGGCGTGTTTTAACATCTTTTTTCGTAATTAGGTACCAAATAGCTGAATGATCTGTGTAGACTATTACCTTAGTCCGGATCAAGTATGCCCGAAACTTGTCAAACGCATACACCACTACAAGTAATTCCTTTTCTGTAGTTGTATAATTCATTTGAGTCTCCGTGAGAGTTTTGCTTGCATAATATATGGCGTGAAACACCTTCTCTCGGCATTGACCCAAAACAGATCCAACTGCATAGTCACTTGCGTCATACATTAGCTCGAAAGGCATATTCAAATCCAGTGCGACGATCACGGGGGCTGTAATTAACTTCTTCTTCAATAACTCGAAAGCCAACTTACATTCCTCATCAAAATTAAAAACAAAGTCCTCTAAAAGACTGCACAAAGGTTTTGCAATTTTCGAGAAGTCCTTTATGAATCTTCTGTAGAACCCAGCATGTCCCAGAAAACTGCTAATTCCCTTAACTGAGCTTGGTGGAGGCTGTTTCTCGATTGTTTCCAGCTTAGCTTTGTCAACCTCTAGTCCTTGAGCCGATACCTCGTGGCCCAAAATTATGCCCTCCTCAACTATGAAGTGGCATTTTTCCCAGTTAAGTACAAAGTTCGTATCCTTGCATCGCTGTAACACCATTACCAAATTCCCTAGGCAAGTATCAAAATTGTCCCCATAGACAGAAAAGTCATCCATGAAGACTTCTACATTTTTCTCCACCATGTCTGAGAAGATGGCCATCATACACCGTTGAAAGGTAGCAGGTGCATTACATAACCCGAATAACATTCTCCTTAACGCGAATGTGCCATAAGGGCACGTAAATGTAGTCTTCTCTTGATCCTCAAGAGCGATGACTATCTAGTTATAGCCCGAGTATCCATCCAATAAACAGTAGTACTCATGTCCCGCTAATCTATCCAACATTTGATCGATAAAGGGCAGCGAAAAATGATCTTTTCGGGTTGCCTTATTCAACTTCCTATAATCCATGCAAACCCTCCAACCTTTCACTGTTCTTGTCGGTATTAACTCGTTATCCTTATTCTGTACAACAGTCATACCTCCCTTTTTCGGCACACACTGGACCGGACTAACCCACTTACTGTCGAAAATCGGGTATATAATACCGGCATAAACAAATTTCAGAATTTCCTTCTTTACAACTTTCTTCTTAATGGGTTTAAGTCGTCGTTGTTGCTCCATCGTCGATTTTGCATTGTCTTCCATCAGAATCTTGTGCATGCAAAATGAAGGGTTGATTCCCTTGATATCAACTATCATCCATCCTATCGCTAATTATGTTCCCTAAGCACCTTCATCAACTTTTCTTCCTACAAATCGTTAAGTGCAGCAGAAATAATCAGAGGTAGAGAATTTGAATTGCCCAAATACACATACCTGAGGTGTTTAGGGAGTGACTTAAGTTCCATAGTTTGTGGCTCCTCCAATGATGGTTTCATCCTTGCTGTGGCTTTCTCCTCTGTATGCATTGGTTCAAATGCTGCTCTGAATCGGCTAACTCGTGGCAATGAATCTAACATCTGCAAGTAGTCCATAAATTTTGGGTCATCAAACTCTTCATCCCCCAATAATGTTGTTTCCAATGGATCGTTGACCAAACTCTTGCCCATATCTTCATTAATAATCTGCTCAATTATATCCATTGTGACGCCCCCAAAATAGGTCCATTCCATCCAACCCATTATGAGTCGTCAATTACATGGTACAGAAATAACTACAACTTTATTATTACAACATATAAACTGTGAGTTTAAATACAGATATTGTCGTCTAGACAATATCCACACGTAAATAAATCCCCATCATAATTATTGATACATTATTTTACAAAAAATGGTGAGGACTACTAAACAACTCTCTCTAGAACCTTCATTCCATACCCTGACTAGTACTCGCTACATTCTCACCTCCTGAGAAGAAAAATGGAACAAAAAGGAAAAGGGTGAGCTCAACTAGCCCAGTAAAGAATATTATGACTAAGATAATGTACAACAAATTATCCTTAGTCTTCAACAGGGAAAAATCTTATAGAATACAATAGACAACAAGTTTTAGATCAACCACTGCAGCGGAAACAATAATTCATTAGAGGAGTTAAGTAGAGAATGAAATCTACTAACATCTATGAATTTAAAAGTCCATTATCAATATTTTATCCCTGTAACATAAATCAATATATATCTCAAATCAAATCAAATATTCATCTTTGCACTACAGGCCAAAGATATTCATCAGTTGATCATGTTCATCTAAACACCTGTTCATCTTTGCACTACGGGCCAAAGATATTCATCAATTATTAATGTTCATCTCAACACCTGTACATCTTTGCACTACGGGCCAAAGATATTCATAATAAAATCAACCATCTTTGCACTACAGGCCAAAGATATTCAGTAACACCATCATTTAGGACTGAGGATGATGAAAAATATTTTAAAGGAAATGAATCCAGTGAAACAAAATAACAAGTATTAAGGATTCGTACTCTAAACAATCCGAGTTCAAAAATACTTCACAAATAATCATACTGAAGTAAAATTCAAGAATGATCAAAACATGGAAACAATCAAAGCTAGTATCCAGAATATATATTTTGGACAAAAAGAAGAAATTTCATTTTTTTTGGTGAATAGTGTCGTATTCGTGAATAGTGCCGTATACGTGAATAATGCCGTATACGTGAATAGTAACTCCGATGCCAAAAGATAGAAATTTCACAAAAAAAACATCATCACGCTTCGTGAATAGTAACTCATGAATAGTAACTCATGAATAGTAACTCGTGAATAGTAACTCATAAATAGTAACTCCGACATGAAAAAGTTCTAAATTTGATAAAAATTTCCAACCAACATTTTAGCATAATGATATTGAAGAAATAATATCATTTGAGAAGAAAATAACATCCCTTACCTCGAAAGACAGTACTTCTAGTTGAAACACCGGATATAGGGTATGACTTGAACTTGCACCGTATAGCAATACTCAAAGTATACTCAAAATACTCACAAGAATATGCTCGATAATATATAGAGAGAAAACTTCAGTTTTTGGTGTGATTTTCAATTCTAACCTAAGCACCTATTTATAGGAAATTGCTTAGAACACCAAAGCAGAAAATTTAATATAATAATAATATATATTTTCCAAAACCTCATACGTACACTTGCCAACTGAATTCAGCTCCTAATCACATGTTAAATGAGTTTCAAAAATGAAAAAAATGTTTTTGTAATTAAAAATATTTTAAACTTTCAAAAATTAATTATTTCGGAGCTTCGGAACTTCAATAATTCATAATAAATAGCCCCTTTGCCAGAAAATTCGAATCTCACGAGTTTATATAGGAAATTCCATTATCTACAACTTTACAGAAGGAAGTGTTTCCAAATTCCAAACAAAAATTGACCGAAATCCACAAACGGACGATTTTACAGGCTATAATCAAATTTCAGTCAAGAAATAGGTCTACTGACACACAAAATCTGTTTTTAATATTTAATGCCACAAAAATACTCTTCCTCCTCATATACTCATATATCCCACATTCATTATAAAAATATCACCGTTAATATATTATTAAAATAATATATTTAAATGAATTATTTTATCAGAAAAAGATAAAATATTAATTTTCAACAATTGTCACATTAAAAATTTTCTCCATCTATATCCACATAAAATCAATATTTTCCTCATCATATAAATCAATAATTAATTATTCACAAATAATATTATAGAATCACAATATTGACAACCAGGCAGTTCCCAGGAAAGAGGGGGCTTTCCAATAAGAATTTCTCCTTACTGGCGCGCAATTAGGTGACCAAACCTCTCCTTAGACAGAACTTTCTAGACATTGCCAATAATGTTATCAAATAATATTATTCAGATAATGTGAATTATTGCTTCGATAATGAAAAATACTGTGTAGTGACAATTATTGAAACAACAGTAATATAAAATATCAATGCAGCAATTATTGAATCAATAAAATAAAATACTGAACAGTAATTACTGTAACAATTATTGAGTAGTGCCTTCTAACGTAAGAATTAATAATTGGTGCAATACCGTGTGCTACTATGCAACAACGCGTATTACTGTGTTTTAACCACCGGGTATTCCAACAGTATTAACGATAACAACTACGTCGTTTTTTTATAAACAATTTATACTTGTCGTTTTCTTCATCCAATCGCTTTCTGTTATGGGGCCCACAAAAGACTGCGCCGTCGTACGAATATTCCCCGACAGCAAGAATATTCCACGACCAAACGAATATTCCCCGATAACAATGAATATTTTATAACCACCTGCTTATTTAAAATATTTGCGCATTTTACCCATAACTAACCACATTAATCAAATCCACCCTTACTATTTCAAAAATAAATAAATAAAGGAAATTCCTTTTTATTTAAAAATTTTCGGAGTCTTGCATCCATCCTGAAACATTCTTCCTCATCCGTAGGGAATTTCATGGCCTTAAACACGTTAAATTTGATTTCCTGATCTTGGACCCTCGTAGTAAGTTCACCTTTTTGTACGTCGATGAGTGTCCTACCCGTAGCCAAGAAAGGTCTCCCTAGGATAATCATGATGTTCTTATCCTCCTCAAAATCCAGAATAATAAAATCTGTGGGGAATATAAACTTATCCACTTTAACCAATATGTCATCTACTATGCCTCTCGGATATGTGACTGACCGATTAGCCAACTACAATGAAATATTCGTAGGCTTTGGCACGGGTAAACCCAATTCTGTGTATACTAACAATGGCATAAGGTTCACACTCGCCCCCAAATCATATAAACACTTATTAAAATACATGTTCCCGATCGTTCATGGAATAGTGAAACTCCCCAGGTCCTTCAGTTTTGGTGGTAACTTTTGCTGTAACACCGCACTACACTCCTCTGTTAGTGCCACTGTTTCAAAGTCTTCCCATTTCTTTTTCGTTGACATAATCCCTTTCATGAACTTTGCAAAACTCGACATCTGCTCTAGGGCTTTTGCAAATGGAATGTTAATCTGAAGTTTCTTAAAAACTTCCAAAATTTTGCGAACTGCTTATCTAATTTCTATTTCTGGATCCTCTACTGAAACGGTGGTGGAGGATATACAACTGGTTTGTCGTCTAACTTTGTTTTCTCACTTTGCTTATCCTCACCCATGTTTCCTACAACCAATTTACTGACATCAACTTTTTCATCCGATATCGCTGAATTTTATGTATCTTTGCTAACGAGATGTTTTCCACTCCTCAACATAATTGCCTGACACTGTTCGTGGTTTCCCTTCGGATTTCTCTTTGTATCACTCGGTAGGGTCCCTTGTGTCCTGTTATTTAATGCTAAGGCAATTTTCCCCCATCTAATTTTCCAAATTCTTGATGGCCATTGCTTGGTTTTTCATCGCTGCCTCATTGCTAGTTATGTACTTCGACAATAACTCCTCTAAATCTGATTTTCTTTCCTGATGTTGAGCCGGTTGTTGGTGATTCTGAAAACCAGGGGGATATGACGGTCCTGGAGCTTGATGTTGCTGATTATTGCTCCACGAGAAATTTGGGTGATTCTTATTCCCCTGGTTATAAGTGTTTTGGTACATATTCTGTGGACCCCTGTTGTAGCTACCTATGAACTGCACGGACGCTGGATTGATTGTGCACTGATCTGTAAGATAGTCGCCCGCGCACAATTCACATACGACTGTAACCTGCTGTACCTGAGCCCCTGTCATGGCATCCAACTTCTTAGACAGCACAAAAATTTATGCTTATATTGCTGTCACCCCCATCTACTTCTAACACCCCAGCCGCCTTTGTCTGTGTCATTCTTGCTGTGGGCCACTTATTGTTGTTAGCCATCATTATCTCAATCAAATTGTAGGCTTCCTCATAACTCTTAGCCATGAACGCTCCACCCGACGCTGCATCAATACTGGTCTTGAGATTCCCATGTAGTATGTTATAAAAAGTGTTCATTTGCAGCCACTTAGGTAATCCATGACGCGGGCACTTTTTGAGCAACTCCTTGTATCTCTCCCATACCTCATATAGCGACTCCCCATGTTGCTACTCAAACATTGTTATCTCATTCCTCATTTTTGCAGTTTTCTCCAGTGAGAAAAATTTGGCAAGGAATTTCTGAGCTAAGTCTTCCCACGTAGTTATCGAACCCTGCGGTAGAGAGTGTAACCAACTCTTCGCCTTGTCCCATAAAGTGAATGGGAACAAGCGAAGTCTCACCGCATCATCCGACACCCCATTATACCTGAAGGTGTTGCAAATCTCCGAAAAGCTAACTAGATGTTTATTCGGATCGTCATTTGCCAATCCCCCAAACAGAACTGAATTCTGGAACATCTGAATTATCCCAGGATTGATTTTGAATGTATTTGCAGGAATTGCGTGCCTGGTGATGCTCGACTGCAGTTTAATCACCTTGGGTGTGGCGAAGTCCCTTAATGCTTTCTGATCTTCAGCTGCCATTGCCTCTTCTTTCTCTGAATTTTCAAAGTCTTGCCTCGTTTCCTTGATCCACTTACTTAACCTCTAGAACCGTTTCTCAATGTTGTCCTCAAAAGACAGCAAGTCTGGATTTTTGGACCTAGTTTGTATAAACTACTTCAAAACCCTGAAATAAGAGGAACAAAACAAAAATAAAAATGTTTAAGTAAAACTGGACTAATTAAAATGATATTGTAAAAATAATAAGATCTATACTAAATTATCCCCAACAACGACGCTAAAAACTTGTTGGGTAAAATCTATATACGCACAACACGCAAGTATACGTGGTCAACAAGTAATATAGTAATGAGTAGAGTATCGTTCCCATAGAGACAAATTAGTAAGAAACTTAACCTTACAATTACCAATTTCCTATTAATCCTAATTTTATTAAACTATTCAATTCAATGATTAAAATTATAGAAGCTAAATTAAGAAACAAATAAACTACCACAAAACAATCACAAATATCAAAATATGGAATTTTAAACAATTAATGGAGAATTAGACTTATGATTTCACCCTAAGCTTCACTCTGATTTCTTTACCTTTATTCCAATTCAAATCACTATCCCAGTTGATTAATCAAGAACACAAATATAGTACTAGCCACCTCTCGATGCGCTAATACCGTATTAACTTAAATCCACAAATTAGATAGAAACATGTTAAACACCTTAATCAAATAACTCACTATATCTTATGAGAATTATAATTAAAGAAGGTTTAAGATTAAGTTCTCTATCCGATTACATGCGATGTCAAGCATATCTTTACCTTAACATTCATCAAGAATCTGCTATTCACAAAATTCATGAACACATGCTATATTAACTAAGTCTAGATTTGAATATCCTCTCTCGATTCCATACAAATCCACAAAGAATTGTTGATCAGACAATTCATAAATTCAAGCTCAAATTAATATAGATAAACTGGAAAATAGCTTATTGAACTAGAAATCAAAGTTTACAAAATCATCGTTTCACTTAAGGATCCACCATAAGCCTAAAAAGTGAATTAGTTCATCATAAATGAAATCACAGCTAAATAATTCAAATATAAAATTCTTTCAATTACAGATAAAAGACTAAGGAGAAGAATAGTTAAAAACACCCTTCACGTAGCCTAAATCTGCAATCGTTCCAAAAATCTCTCTAAAATCTTCCTCTGATGCTTGCTATCAAAAACAGGAATTGATCTCCGTGTCTAGCCTCTTGTGTTGTTTCATTCATTGTTAATTGAGTAATATACATCCAACACACATTTTTGTCAAAGTTCTAAGCTCATTAGAGTACAATTGCAATCCAAATGCCAGTAAACCATGTTCTAATAGTGTTTTTAGCACATCAGGAGACTCAGCAATCGAGACCCCCCGCCCCGGCGGGGGTATAAGCCTAAAACAGGCCCACCCCGGTGGGGGTAGCTTCTGCCAGATGACTTTTCTAACTTCATGTTTACTTCCATAAATTCTCTAAATGACTTCAATTATTCGTTAAATGCCACAACAACCACCCTACACATAAAAGAACACAAAAAACATATAAACGAACATGAAAATAAGAAAATAGCAATGATTAAGTGTGAAATGAACAACAATATGTGGATATGAAAACCACTTATCAGATGCCATTGGACAAACCTTGCGCGCATATGGCCATCGACGACATGAGCCGATAGTTTATGACTCTCACCGGGCTGAGGCAGAGAGTTGTGCAGCATGAGATCATATCAGGTCATGTTGTATCCCATGATTTTTTAACGAACAGATTTGGCTCTGAGGATAGCTACACACGACACTCCGGGGATTTCACCATGCCGGAGGATCATTGACACTTAGCCTGAGTAGATATACTCCTACTATGCGTATTATCTTATGTACACATGCCACAGTACATGGATGAGCTAGATATTGGCGTTATCATGGAAGTGAGAGCTCTCAGGGTGGGTCACACCATTGTACCAATGATCATCGCAGAGATGATGAAGTCAGCCACATATTGCAGCACTTACCCAACATACGTATTTACAGGTAGCTTGGTCATGTTGAATATGTGGTTTATGTCACACTTGAGACCTATTGGCACTTTCAGATGGCATGGATATTGTTTCACCCATGATATAGCCATGTCGTACTCCTTTCATCCTGTGGAGTGTACAGATCCTGCATCTTGGACCATTTTCCTAGTAGGGATCGGAGATCCATTTGATATATTACCAGGTACAAGGCTCAACTCACCCTACAACTTCATCACACATGGATTATCTCCCTTTAGCTGGTTTGAGGGGCATGATTACTTACCACCCACTGGCCGTGATGTGTGAGTTTGACCAGTTCCAGGACTTCCATCCTTTTGAGGGGCCATTGAGTCAGCGTTTAGCTTCTCGCCACTTATCAGCAGAGGATAGCTCCAGATTGTATGCCTGTTGGGATCAGCATGAGCTAGCTGAGTTTTTCGTCAGCCATCTGGGTTGTTCTACGGAGTATTTTGCATGGATGGAGACAGAGACGAAATTGAGTATGATAGTATCCACAGTGCAGGGGATTGATTTCGATGATGGGGAGCCTATGGAGGAGACTTATATTCCCATCGAGGAGGATTTGTCTACTGGGTTGCCAGTAGTTGTTATGGATTCTCCCGCTACGACTGCTATTGTGATTCAGCATTCAGCACAGTATCTGGAGCAGAGTCTACATCTGATGACCTTTGAGAGAGATCAGGCTAGGGCCTTGATGTTAACAGCTCTTGATGGAAGAGACACAACTCTATTAGAGAGAGATGAGGCCAGATCAGCAAGAGATGCATTGATTGTAGAGCGAGATGCTTCCCTATCTGCCCGGGATGTGGCCGTCACAGACAGTACTTCAGTGAGATCCCTTATGACTGACATCCTTGCCTGATATACGTGAATACACTAACGAGCATCATGCCACCATGTAGTTAGCCTCGAATTTGCTAGCTCGTGTAGATACCATTGGACTGGAGCTTACAACATTACCTCCTTCTTAGGAGACGGATGCTATGTTAGATCTGATAGTTCGTATATATATTGATCCGTAGATAGACTTGTATTTTCTTGAACAGACTAACTTAGCCATTTTGTCATGTACAACAAATATTGTATATATCAAACAATATTATATATAGTAGAGAAATATATTTTAATTCACTTCCCTTTCAGTTGTGCCTTGATACTTGCTTGATATTTGCCTATTTTTCCAGGGCTTGAGATCTTGATGCATTCTAAACTTATCCTTTATGTGTGGACATTGAGACGTCGCAGGATCTTTCAGAACGAATCATTGATCTGTGTGTATCCCTACCATCTTTGGTGTCTTGGGACTGGTTTCTATATGTAGATATGGAGAGGAGTGTGGCTCTTCCTCTCTGAGATTGACCGCACCACAGATAGTTGATAGTACTCCTATTTAAGAGGAGCCCAGTTAATTCCATCTTTTAAGGATTGGTATTGCTCTTTGAGGCACAACCGCAGCTTAGATGGTCGCCGGATCTCCTATTTATGAGGAGGGGTCAAGTAGTTCCATCCCTTTGGTCTAAAGCCGATGAAATGTGGTGGATTGAAATTTGATCCCAGTACCGTGTGACAAGTATTTGTGTTCTGGTAGGGGGTTAGACCGAACTATAAATGGCTGCCTACGTACTCTCATTGAAAAGGAGATCAGGTCTGCTTAGTTCGAACCCGGTGTAAGAGGTTCAATGCTGAATGTAAAAGGGTGTAGGAATGTTTTTGTTGTTTTTGTTTATGTAGGGAAATGGTAGAAATGTTTTTTTAGAGAAAGGGAAATAATGTTTTTGTGTTTTTTTATTTCGACCGGGCCATATAGAATATGGTTGCCTACGTACTCCCGGGTATCAGGGAGATCAGGTCAACGTAGTTCGCCCCTAAGGACGATTTGCAGCCGAAGAGAAGTTTGAATCCCATGTGCAGGCTAAACTGCGGGGGAAAGAAAGTTTGATCCCATGTTTGGGACAAACTGCAGGTGTGAAAAAGTTTGAGCCTAAGTTCAGTACAAACTGCAAGCGTGAAAAAGTTTGATCTTAAGTTTAGGACAAACTGCAGGTGTAAAAGGTTCAATCCCTAGTGGGATAACCAAAATTGTATGAAAGGTTTGAAATGAGGTGAAATCAGGCTGCTGGATTTGAAGAGTATGTTTCCCTGAGGGACAAAATAGTATGCAGAAGATTTTGTATGTAAGAAAGGGTTAGAAAACCTGAATGACTGGTGATATGATGATCCAAAACCAGGATGTTTGCTTAATGGTAACTTCAGACATAGTACCGTTTCACGGTGTCCGAGTTGATGAGTTGTGGAAATTCATCACCGTCCATTTCCTGTAGTCTGAGAGCACCTCATTTCAATACATCCTTGACAACAAACGGGCCTTCCCAGTTTAGAGTGAATTTTCCCTTAGATTGATCTTGGTTGTAAATGATCTTCTTCAAAACCAAGTCATGTTGTTTAAACTGCTGTAGCCGAACTTTTCTGTTGTAGGATCTGGCGATCCTTCGTTAATATAACTGACCATGAAAGATAGCCGTGATTCACCTTTCGTCTATTAGAGATAATTGGTGATATCTGTCTTGTACCCATTGGTCTTCATCCAGCTGAGCATCCATTAACACTCTAAGGGATTCCATTTCCACCTCTACAGGGAGTAATGCTTCCATCCCCTAGGCTAATGAGTAGGGGGTTGCCCCAGTGGAAATACGCATTAAAGTTTTGTAGGCTAATAAAGTCAGAGGCAAGAGGTCAGGCCATCCTTTGTGATTGGAGGACATCTTCTACATGATCTTCTTCATGTTTTTATTAGCCGCTTCAATAGCACCATTCATCTTTGGATGGTAGATGATGGAGTTAAGGTGTTTGATGTGGAATTTACTGCATAACTCTTTCATCATTTTGTTGTTGAGGTTTTTAGCATTGTCTAACACAATTACCTTTGGTTGTCCATATCGACAAATGACATTATTTCTGATGAAAGAAGTGATGACTTCTTTGGTAACGCTGGGGAAGGAGGCTGCTTCTACCCATTTGGTGAAGTAGTCAATCATGGTGAAGATAAACCGATGCCCATTACTGGTTTTGGGCTAAATGGGCCCGATCATGTCCACTCCCCACATTGAGAAGGGCCAGGGTGAACTCATATTGTGGAGTTCCCTTAGAGGGGCGTGGATAGCATTTCCATGAATTTGTCATTGATAGCACCTCTTGACGTGATCATCACAATCAGCTTTAAGCGTAAGCCAGTAATGCCCTGTTCTGAGGATTTTCTTAACAAGTTGGGGTTCGCTCATGTGTGGGCCACATACTCCACCATGGATTTCATCCATGAGCCTCTGAGCTTGGTCTTTGTCCAGACATCTAAGGAGTCCTAATCCTGCATCTCTTTTGTAGTGTGCATCTCCGCTCAGGTAAAATTTCATAGCCATTCGATGGATCCGCCTTTTTTCAGTCGGGCTCACCTCAGCGGGTGTAGATCCAACTCGCAGATACTCCTTGATATGCTAATACCAAGGGTGTTGGATGAGAGATAGCTCATCCGATACTTCTCTAACATAATTCCCAGAGGCTGGAGCCTTTTGTATGGAAAATGGGATGCTTGGCATGTTTTCCTTATCATGTAGGTTGATCAAGGAGGCCAAAGTTGCTATCACATCCTCAAAATCATTCCTATTTTGAGGAATGTGGAGGAAGTGTACTTCTTTGAACTCTGAAGCCATCTATAAAACTTGTCGATGGTAAGGCAGTAAATGTAGCTCTTTGGTTTGATAGATTCTCGTGGTTTATTTGATTACCAACTCCGAATCCCCAAAGGCAGTCAACAGTCTGATACCCATTGATTGGGCAAGTTTGAGTCCCATGATACAACCTTCATACTCAGCTGTGTTGTTGGTGCTGACAAACTGCAATTTGACGGCGACGGGATACTGCTCCCCTGTACCGGATACTAGAACTACTCCAGCTCTAGAACCTTCTGTGTTAACTGCTCCATCAAAATACATTTTCCATGTATGACATGCATCGTACTGATGGTGTTGCTGAATTACTATGACCCCTTCATCGGGGAAGTATGTTTCTAATGGTTTGTAATCCCTTGCGGGTGCGGCGGCCAATTGATCTACAATTCCTTGACCTATAATGGACTTTTACCGTTGTCAAATTATTGCAGAATCAACTGCCATTGGGACAACCGATAATTCAGCATGGGCTTACTGAACACGTATTTGAGAGGATCCACGCGGGATATGAGATGGGTTGTGTGACCATGGAGGTAATGCTGTAACCTCATGGAAGCCCATGCTAAAGCACAACAAGTCTTCTCAATCAGAGTGTACTTGTGTTCACTACTGCAGAATCTTTTGCTGAGGTAGTAGATAGCTCGCTCTTGGCCTCTATCGTCTTCCTGTCCCAGCATGAAACCCATGGCATTATCATTGATGGAAAGGTACATGAACAAGGGAACATCATCCCTGGGAGGTACCAAAACAAGAGCATTAACCAATTTCTTTTTGATTATAAAGAAGGCTTTCTTACACTCATCATTCCATTTCATGGAGGAGTTCTTCCTTAACAGCTTGAAGATGGGCTCAGAGGTTTCTGTGAGTTGAGAAATAAACCTGCTAATGAAGTTGATTCTTCCCAAAAATCATTATATTTCCTTCGCTGTCTGAGGAACGGGCATTTCCTTGATGGGCTGGATTTCGGTGGGATCCAGCTAAATCCCCTTGTGGCTGACTAGGAAACCTAGCAACTTGTCTGATTTAACACCAAAGACGCACTTGGCTGGATTCAACTTCAAGTTGTATGACGCAACTTGTTGAAAAGCTTTCTGAGATGGTCTAAGTGGTCTTCCTCCCTTCGGGACTTGACAATGATGTCATCCACGTAGATCTCTATCTCTTTGTGCATTAAGTCGTGGAAAAGAGCCATCATAGCTCGCTGATAGGTTGCTTCGGCATTGATGAGGCCAAATGACAACTGTCTATAACAAAAGGGTTCCCCAAGGCGTGATGAAAGCAGTTTTCTCACGATCCTCCTCAGCAACCATAATCTGATGATACCCCGCGAAGCAATCCACAAAAGAGTACATGCCGTGTTGAGTAGTATTGTCAATGAGAATGCGGATAAATGGCATGGGAAAGCTATATTTAAGGCAAAGCTTTGTTCAGATCCCGGTAATCTACGTAAACTCGCACCTTTCCTCTTAGTTTAGGCACGGGGACTATGTTTGATAACCATTCAGGGTATGTAGACACCATGATGATGCCTACTTGAAATCATTTCACAATTTCTTCTTTAACCTTTAAACTCCACTCAGGTCTCAATCGCCTGAGCTTCTGCCTGACTGGCTTAAATCCCTCTTTAATGGGAAGGTGATGAAGGACAATGTCAGTGGACAAACCCACCATGTCTTCATGAGACCATGCAAACACATCCTAGAATTGGGTTAGTAGCGCAACCATGTTATTCCGTTGGTTTGGAGTGAGGTCTGAACTAATCTGGATTAGCTTAGGGTTTTTTAAGGTTCCGAGATTGAAGGGAGTGGTTTGATCAAGATTGGTTTTAGGTTTGTCTTTGACCCATTCCTTGACCTGAGGTATCTCAATGTCCTCTTGTATTTCCATCAAGTCTGAGACAAACTTTTCATCAAAGTTACAGTCCTTGTGGAGAAAAGGCACCTCATCAGCAAGTACATGCACATCTAAACTCATAGTCCTGAAACAAAATATGCTTTCACTTAATATATGAAACTATTTAATCATATAAAGTGTTAGCATGTACTGATAAAACAACTGCTAACACTGTACAGAAAAATAAGCAGTTAAAGTTATCTACAGGGCAAATGTAATTTTTTCCCGTTTTACCTTCGTCGACCCAATGCATGGAGTGATGTTCCAATTATCGAGGGTAAATTCCTGATAGACTGCAGTGATGGAGGGGCTATCATCGTCCTCCTTCTCCCTAATGATAACCATGATAGCTGGGCAATCATCGTTTGGGGTGTATCTGTTTATATGCTCATCATGGACAATGATGCGTATGACTGATATCATTAGGGCTATATCTTATTTACGTTTCCATTCCCTCTCTTCCATTTCGGGATCAAGAATCAAAACCTTTTTTGCTTTTATCGGTACTAGGATGGGAAATAACATAGCCATAATATGGGTTGACACCTTTACCGGAGACTGTATCAGCTCAGGAGTTGCAGGTGGATAAAATCGCTGTGTGGCTAAAGTTGAAGGAATCTGTTTGTGCTTATGAGGATTCCTGTGACTGGAGCCAGTAAAATAGCCTAATCCAGCTGTCCTTGTATGATTAGGCACTTGTATTGGGTGCTTAATACCCTGATGCCCTTTGCCCAACCCTTGTCCAGGTTTATGACCCAATGACATCATCTCTTGAGTAGCTGAAATAACCTCGGCAGCAATCTTGGGTATGAGATGTGGTGCCCCAATGTGATGGTAATGAGTGTTTCTCACCTCCAGGGCGTGGAAACTGATCGGCTCAATTTCTGAATTAAAGCTAATTAGTGGCATATCACATTGTTTCTCACATTTCGGCCCAGCATTAACAGTGACTAGGCTATTGTTGTTAATGTACTTGAGTTGTTGATGAATGGTGGAAGGGACCGCTCCAGCCATATGAATCCATGGTCTTCCCAATAGCAAGTTATATCCTGTGGCTTTTTTGAGCACATGAAAGGATACATTGAATGTATTTGGACCAATCTCCACTGGTAATTCAATTACTCCAACGGCGTTTTGTCGGGATCCATCAAAAGTTTTGATAATCGTATGGCTGCTTTTGATCATCTTGGGATTGATATTCATCTTCTCCAAGGTAGCATAAGGACAGATGTTAAGAGATGAACCTCCATCTATCAAGACTCCTCCAACCATGTATCCGGAGGACAAAACTGCTATATGCAATGGCTTGTAATGACCGGTCCCTTCAGCGGGTATGTCGTCATCAGTAAAAGATATCACATTGTTGTTGAAAATGTGATCAACCATATGTTAGAATTTTTCCACATCCACTGATTTCGGTAAACGGGCTTCTTCCAAGAACTTTAACAATGCCTTCTTGTGATCTTTGGAAGCGAAAACCAAGTCCAATATGGAAATTTATTGTGGAGCTTCTTTCAAGCTTAAAATTACTTTGGCTTTGTTATGGCCCATAGTACGGAGGAATTGTTATAATCTTCTCCATGGGAACTTCCCCATTTGATTTGATGGCGGGCTTCATCACTCGATGGGGAAGATACAATGGATTCTCCTTCGACACTGCAACAGTTGTATATGATGTAGATCTTCAATCTGCCCATAATTCCATGGGACTTTATGTAAGCTGACAATAGGATACTGTGGTCTGAATGGTAAGTTAATTGGCTTTGGTGCAGCCATTTTCAAAGGATTTTCAGCTCCTTTGAGTTGAATTGCTTGTATTGTGAGTGGCTTGGCAGCCAAATCATCTTCAACGGAGATAAGTGCTACTTCATCCTTCTATTTTATAGGACATGTGTTCCCACTCTTGAGTAACAAAGTGTCATCGTCGGCCATTTACAGGACACCGCTGTCAATTAAATTTTGAATGAGGTGGTGGAGTGCCCAGCATTCTCCCGTGCTGTGACCGCGAGAGTGAGAGTGATATTGGCATTACCCCTCAAAATTAAACTGTCTGGAATGGGGATTGATTGGAGGTAGAAGGGATGTAATTCTTCCTTCATTGATCAACATTTGAAATATCTCCTCTACAGGTTGGCCAAGGTATATAAATTCCCTTTTGTTGGCATAATCCCGACGGTCATTGGCACTTGCTCTTTTTCGTAACTTTATCCTCCAGTGTTTCACTTTCTGAAGGCGAGGATGGAATATTCATGACAAAAGGAAGGAGACTAGCATGCTCCTGACTGATTAATTGGCGTGTGACTTGGTGTTGATGAATCACCAGTTCTGCCAGTTGATCTACTTATTTGTAGAGAGCCTTAATCTTTAGATCCATCATAAATTGGAGCTACACAGAATCCCATCTGTTAGCACCATCTTTGCTGGTCTGGGAAGCTTCAACAACGTAATTGGAACTCTCTCCACTGCTCCAATTAATCATATTGACCTCTCCTTCTTTGTGTTGAGGAAGAGGATTGTCTTGAACATGGTGTTGGTCGGGTTTAGTCACGATAATCTCCCTATTGTCGATTAAGTCTTGGATCTTGTGTTTTAGAGCCTAAAAATCCTGAGTGTCATGTCCCGGTGCCCCAGCATGATAAGCACACTTCCGAGTAGCATTGAAACCCTTTCCATTCGGGTTGGCTGGTGGAAGAAGATTTGTAATTTTCTTCTGCGTAGTCAGAAGAGCAAGGATATTCTCGAGCGAGTCCCTTAAAGCTGTGAACACTCGGGGGCATTTGACTTCTCCACCTTTAGGCAATGGAGGGTTTGAAGACTGTTCTTACAAAGGGGAGTACTTTCTCCTCTGGATAGGAATATTCTAACTGCCCTTTTGACCTTGTAGTATCAAGGAAACCTCTTTCTCTTTCTTTTTATGGACCTTTCGGGGGTTGTTTCCATAAGTTCTAGACTAGATGTGCTCAGCAACTGCTTTAAGAGGGGATAGGTCTTTAATCTTTCCATACTTCAATCCCATCTCAGCCATCTCTCTGTGCTTGATCATATAAAAAAATGGCTTGCCAATGCCAGGTAAAACTCTTTCATAGAAAGGAGCTTCTTTTATGTCTATAAAGGTTATGACCATTTCTGATTCTGTCATGGAAGGAATGACTTGAGCAGCAAGGCGCCTCCACATTTGAGCATACTCTTTGAAAGTATCAGTAGATTATTTCTTGACCTTGGTAAACTGGTACCGGTTAGGAGCCATTTGAGATTGAAAGATGTACTGAGTGAGGAAGGCATGAGCTAGTTCCTCCCAGCTATAGATCTTTGAGTTGTCTAATATGGTATACCACGTCCAGGCTTCTCCAGTCAGACTTTTCTGGAACAGCTGCATTCTAAGCTTCTTGTCCTCTGCATAAGATCCAAGTTCTCCTATAAATATCTTCAAATGTGTGTAATGATCCCCTAACCCATCATACTTTTCAAAGTCAGGAGTTTTTAACTTCTCTGGATAATGCACACCAGGGAATATACAAAGGTCAACATATGAAACACTCTCGTGTGCTCCAACCCTTTTGATAGAACGGATGGTTTCCTCCATATAAAGGACTTTCTTCCTGATATCACCGGTGTCTGGACCTTCTTTAAGATGGGTGTTTTCAGGAATTTTGTTGGTTATATCCAACTGAAGTTCAGGATCTGAATTTTGTGTTCCTCCTTGTGCAAAGGTTTTTGTATGTACGGGTATTTGCGAACCTGAGTAGATTGGTGTAATTCTTTAAGCAGAATATCCAAATCTGTGATTTGCTTGCTTAATCCATTAAACTCTTCTCGTGAGACAGGAGCAGGATTAGACTGGTCAGACGAAGACATAGTTGGTTGTATGCTCGTGGCCTTTTTGGATTTTGAGCTGGTAACAGGCCCAATTGTTTCCCTATAAAAAACTTATGTAGTTTAGTTTTAGGGAATGTGTAAATGTTTACATGCTATCATAATGTGTCCATTTTAGGAATATTATCCTGCAAAAATGGGTGTCATTCTATAGCATGTCATGTATTAATATGCATGTGGAAATATTCTTCATATTTTCCATTATATATAGATGAACATGGAATAAATTACAAGTAATTGTCTTTACAAGTACTTAAAAATGGAAAGCATGAAGAGACTTTCCTCCGCGTTTGGTTTATCAGAGGCTGACCTATCTTAGGTTACTCTCACGACTTTTTCGTATGAAGGTTCCCAGATCATCGCAATCTACTCGACGAGAAGTTAATCCGGTCTTTTAACAGGACTAAATCTGTGAAAACCCGAGAAATTAGACAATTTATTAAAATCTTAAATGATGGATTTAAGGTTCAATATTAGAACCTAGACAAAAAATTAGTGTATGCGTTTGATATTTTTGGGAAGGAATTTTGAGGATTTCAAAATTTTGTGAAGGCTTTTGGTGAATTATTCAGGATTAAGTGTATATGTGTATATGTTCTGTGTATATGGTTGTATATGTGTTTAGTATGTGGTTAAGGGTCAAGGGTTGACCAGATAAATTTTATCAGTGTTAAACCCTAAGTATATATTAAGAACGTCAACGTTCAGTTAGAAAACCTTAGTAATGGGTAAGAAACCCTAAAACCGATTCTGAAACCCTAATTTCAGTTCCAGGAATTCGAAATCCTAATTCAGAAGTTAGAAACCCTAAATTGGGAACTTAATGACATAAGTATAAATAAATATAAGATTAATTAGGGTTAATCTTAGCAAATTAGTTAGAAAAACCTAATTTTAAAATTTTAAACCCTAATTTCAGGTTTAGAAATCCTAATTTATAATTAGGGAAAACCTGATTGATAGTGTAATAATTTTAATGTTAATTAGGAAACATTAATCCTAATTTTCAAGTTATAAATAATTAGTAAATCCTAATCTAATTAGGAAGCCTAATTTCTAAATTAGAAATATTATTTTCTATTTAAAACCCTAATTCTTGGGTTATAAACCCTAATTACAATTTAGACCCTAATTACTAAGTTAGCAATTTTAATTAGGAAATAATAATCCTAATTAGCAAAATTGAATTTCATGATTAGGAAATCTTATTATAATTATAGAATCCTAATTACAATTTAGAAAATATTAATTTCCTATTTTTAAAACCTAAATTAGAAATTTTAGAAATCAAATTGCCAAAACCTAAAGGGTTAATCCTTAAACCCCAAGGGTTAAACCCTAAACCCTAAGGGTTTGGAAAATTAACAAATATGCCATTAAAATAAAAATCAAAATGACTAAAGTACCCTTTATGTATTATTTAGTATGTTGCTTGTAGATCTATCCCTAAATGAGTGGGTGACCAACCCTAGCTATAGCTATTTGACTTAAAATTATAACCAACATCAGATTTATGTGCCACCTAGCAAGATTTGGTGCATTGAATAAAAATTTATCACTTTAAAAGTTAGAAATACTTACTTTACTTTTCAGTTGCTCTAAGTGAAAGTAGTATGCATAAAAGCCAATCATGTTTGATGATAAAGCATATAATTTGTAACAATTTTATTCATTTATTAATAAAAAGTATTATTTATTAAAGGCTTTTAATTATCTACATGATGCTGTTTTAGAATATGTGATAAACCCATAGTTTTAAGGAATGATTTTAGAATAATGATGATGATCATTCTAATGAGATCTAAATTCTTAGAAAGCTTAAAACTAAAATAGTTCCCAATCGTTGGATTACTAAATTGGGGATTAGTAAATCCGGATAGATTGGTACATACGTTACTTGCTCATTGGATGATGATGATTGATCTCATGATCATTTGTGTGTAGACACTAAAGCAAGTATGTAGGTGCTTATTAGAGAATAAGTTCACTGAACATGGCTCGCTAAGGAATACCTAATGGAGTTTTACTTGCCTGTCAATAGAAATTTATGTAGTGATAGTAGTACAAGTGATCCTTGGACTTGAGATCATCATTGTATCTTGTGTATGATGAGTTATAATTTGACTTATTCCTTAAGACCCTTAGGGTATATCAAAGGGTATGCTTGGGTATAATAAGTTGTACATGGAGATAATGTATGATCAATAAAGAATCTACCACTTCTAGTAAAAGAAGAGAAATGTCCTATGTGATTCGATAAATGACAACTCAGTAGTCCTTGGCCAAGGCAGAATGAAATTAGAAAGGAGTTTCTAATTTGCATTATTTGGAGTTGTGCATTTAAGAGTCGAAATACATATAATTAAATAAAATAAGACTTGACAAAAATTCCATGTCTTATATTTAATTGGGACATTGTATGGTGGAAGGATTGAATTGTACGGAAACTATTTACTCAAAGGTTCTTTTATGATTAATGTTGAAATCTATATTATCTGGAAAGTCGTTGATCGCTAGGGAGGCTTATCCCTATTGTAGAATAAATATTATTTATTTAAATAAATTATTAGTTTAATTTATTTATTTAAATAAGATTAGAATTATTCTAATTGATTTATTCACAACTGGTTTAATTTAGAGAACCTAAAGGGTCACACCATAAAAGGAAGAATAATTATTTAAGAAGTTAATGGTATAATCGTAATAATAAGTTAAGTATATTTAATTTAATCTATGGTGATAGAATAAATTAAATAGCTTAATATTTATTATTTAATATTTTGAAAATATTAAATATAAATTAATAAGAGGAGTCTTATTATTATTATTACTATTATTATTATTTAATTTCTAAAGGAATTTGGAAATTAATTAATAAAAGTACTCTCAAATATCCTAATAGGATTAGGAGGATAATTAATTAAAAGAGTTTAATTAATTATCCCTAATAAGATTAGGGAGTTTAATTAATTAAAAGAATTTAATTAATTAAAATAAAACCCAATTCCTTAATTGTTAAGGAGGGTTGCCCACATCTTTAAATAAGAGGAGTCTTGTTATGGGTGAGGAGGTTGTTGACTTTTACAACATATGTAATTTCAATAGTTGGGAGAGTACGCCTTTTCTATAGAGATAGAAAACTAGGGTTTTGTCAAACACTCATCTTCTTGAATTCTTCTTCTTCCTTGGTATATCACCTCTAGAGGCCAAACACTTGGGTGGCTAACATTGATCAAAGGAAGGAACCAAACCTGGTGGATTCAAGTTGAACGCGAAAAGGATTGGAGGTGAACTTGTACATGAGGAAGCTCGGATCTTGAAGGGTATGATTCTTGTTCTTTCTTTTTCGTTTAATTAATAATTGTGCATAAAGGGTGATCCGAGTATATGGTTTGTAAATTTTTATAACTCTGATTTTTACACGTTTCCGCTTATTTTTGCAATTTGATTGTGTTTATGAATATTACAAACCTAACACTAAGTCCCTTCTCTCTCTATATTTTCGGATCTTAGAGTGAGAGAATGTGAGAAAAAAAAGCCAAGATCATGTAATAAAACACCAAGAACAGATCATGATGATCAGATTTTAGATCGAAGCTCAAAGAAGGTATAAACCCCTAAACCTAGAAATCTCGTGATTTGATGTAATATGTTGTAATTTGTTGGCTAGATATATGTTAGAGGGTGTCATTTGATGATCTGGGTTGCCAAAACTTAGATCCATATCATTTTGATGCTCGAATTTAAAGATTTCAAAAATCTGGGAAAGTTGAAAAATAAGGTCTGACAAGCAAATGTCAGGGCCTCCAGATCTGTCTGTGTTAGATGTTTAAAGTGCTTTATGTTATAGATCTAAAGTATGCCATGTGGTCTTTGTTCTGCAACTTGAATCAGGGTCATAGCATGTCTAGATCGTATGTTATATGTAGTCAAACTACGTTGATCGACCACGACTGACTGTTTCTGGGTAACCCAGGTTGCCCAGAAAAGTCTGACAGTGATTTTCAAGGCTTTAGATCTTGCTGTATATTAGTGTTTTAGCTATGTTGTTGTTTGATCCTTGTAGCCTGACATGAGGAGTACATATTCAAACGTTTAGATAGCCCAAATCCGTAACAGAATCATAGAAATTCGTGGTCAAACAATCGTTGACCATCACACCGGATGAAGATTCTGGGCAACCCAGAAATCTTCAAAGACAGTTCTTGCCATGCACTTTGACCAGTCTTGATATGACATTTGTGTTGTTATTTGGATGATTTGGTTATATAGAAATGGACCTTGACATCTCCTCTACATGTTGGATCCTTTATAACATAATTAGAAAGTCCAGAACGTAAGCTATAAGGAGCTAAACATAGCACCTTCAACTGTTCTTCATTTTCTGGAAAACCTAGAAATGAAGAATAGCGTTGTCAGAATTTTTGGAGGCTTTGATCTCTCTGATGTTTTGTTGTATGGATCTGAACTTAGGTATTTATTATAGTATTACATTAATACTACATGTTTATAACATCAAGTAGCCCAGAAAACCTTAGGATCACATATCAAAATGTGGTCAAAGTTGTTAACTGACTTGATTTCTGGGTTTGCTGATGAATGTTCAAGAACAAGCCTGACAATGTTTTCTGCAGCTCAGATCTCACAGATTTGTTATGTTTTGGCCATGTAATTGGTGTAGAGTTGTAGTACTACATTAGTACTACAACATTAAAACTTTTTACAAACCCAGAAATAATTAGGAACATAGATCATATGCTGGTCAAACCTCATACCTTAGTTACTGACATGAAGGCTCAAGAACATCCCAAACCTTTAGCGACGGATATGAAATATAGAAGGTATTTATTGTATATTTCAAAAATATTTAATATTTTTGAAATATAAAAGGTATTTATTTATTTAATTATAATATTAAATAAATTATATAAAAATGGTTTTAATTCATGAGAAATCATGAAAAATTATATTATGATATTAGAAAATATTTTAAGTTATTTTTGATGACTTTTATAATTTTGTGATGAATTTCATTAATACTTTATTATTATTGGTAATTAATTTTTTTAATAAATATAGTAAATAAATTATGAAAAATAAAATTAATGATTTAAAAATAATATAAAAATGATTTAAGTATTAGAAAAATATTTAAAATTTTAAAATATAACTTTTGATATTTTATCATAAAAATATTAATATTTTAATATTAATAGCAATTACCGGATAATGGATTTAAGTCTTTAAAAATTATATAAATATGATTTAAATGTATTAAAAATACTTTGTAAAATAATAAATATATTATAATATTATGTTATAATTTCCATTAATATTTAGTATTAAATAAGTATTAATGATAAAGGAATATTGTGGTATTTAATTCTTAAAAATACGATATAAATGATTCAAAAATCATGATAAAATGTAATAATTATCTGAAAATTATTTCAAGTCTATGAAAATGATTTTGATTAATAATATGATTATCTAAGATAATTGTAAAGTGTTAAGGCAAAGTTTAATTGAATTTAAACTCGATAATTGTCCGACTAGACTGTCGGGATGTTAGAATTGTGTTGGGTTCAACTCAGACTACAATAATTTGACTTGCTACCGAGTTTTATGTGTTGAATAGACTGATAGGGTTATGTGTTTAGGTTATTCTATGTATATATTATAGTATTATATTGTGTTGATATTATTCTAATATTAGAGATCTATATTACTAATATTAGGTCTTCAGATAAAGCAATATAAATTGTGTAACGGTAATCAATGAAATAGGCAAGTTTTTCTTAACTCTACTTAGAGTTGTTTCATTCAGATATGCTTATGGTTAATCATTGCTGATTGTCATGAAGAATTGTACTCTGTACATATTGCATGTATAAGTCAAGTATGAAAGACTGATCACCTTTATTACTGTTTGGTTCAGATATATTTGTTCATGTTTAATACTTATTTAGTCAAAAGTTTGTTCGTGCTAATTCACAACTATATTGTGGAATTATAGACAGCTTATTATTCAAATTCTTTCAATCATGATATATCTTTAAATAAATTTAAACTTGTTGGAAAACTTTCATGCTCACCCTTGCTATATCATGATAAAATATTGTAGATAAAGACGAATGTGTTGGATACAAGGAAAGGTTAAAGACAGTTCCAGCTAAAAGTTAATGTGCACGATTAGATTTATAATAATGTTGTATGATAATAATGTTATGTGTTAGATAAGTTATGAATTGTGTATAAGTTAAGGTTACTCGACCTTGGGGAAATAGTGTGTAATGTATTGTATAAATAATTTATGTTTATATCTTCCGCAAATAGTTATAGAATGATTGTACCAGATCTGTGGTGATTTGAGACCCGGATTTGGGGCTATCACAGTTGGTATCAAAGCTATAGGTTATGAACCTTAGGTAGGATGTAAGACCCCAACTTTTATGGATAAAGATTAATTTCTCTCGAAATATATTTTTGAATATTATGGTGTGGATATGATATAATGTTATAGTTGTGGGTAATATTTATAAATTTTGCAAAGTAAGCAAGCGGTTATATAATATTCGATTGGTCGGGGAATATTCATTTTAACAGGGAATATTCGTACGACGACACAATCATTAGTGGTCCCCACAACGGAAGTATTGTTGTAGTTAGAAAATGACAGAATTATCTTATTATAAAAATAATGGTGAAAGTTTTACCGTTAAACTATTGAACTACCCAGTAGTAAAAGTACAGTAATACGTGTCGTTGTATAGTAGCACACGGTATTGATTATTGATGCTTACATAAGAAGTCACTCAGTTATACTCAATTATTGCTACAGTAATTGCTGCATCATATCTCTCATATTATTGATTCAATTATTGTCACAGTATCATCTGCATAATATGTTATATTATTAAATTAATAATTGAGACGGCAAAGTTATTCATATTATTATTTGCAAAATTGACAATGTCTAGAAGTTCTGTTAAGGAGATGTTTGGTCACCTAATTGCGCGCCAATAAGGAGAAATCCTTATTGGAAAGCCCCCTCTTTCCTGGGAACTACCTGGTTGTTAAATATGAGTTATAATATTAATGATGAAGAAGTTCGTGTTGATTAAAGATGAAATTGATAGTTCCATTGTGTTGGGATTATTAGTGTTAGTGAAAATCGACATTTATTTCGATAATAAAGGAAAAGATGAAGGTATTATAATGTAATATTTTGAGCCCCAAAACGTGCAATTATCGAGTCTATATTTTCCTATAAATAGAAGCTCATTCTTCCTTCATTCTCACCAATTCACTAAGACTCACTAGAGCAATTATAGAGAGAGAAGCTATAGAGAGAAAGAAGAAGAATAGTCTGCTACTTCACTACTCCAGTATCCAGTCTTCTTCTGAGGTAAGGGGTATTATTTATTTTATATTCTGAAGAGATATTATTTTTTTTATATTCGTATGAATATTATTTTTGTTCAATATTCATAAAGAATATTATCTTCGTTCAATATTCGTAGGAATATTATCTTTGTTAAATATTCATTGGAATATTATTTTCGTTCAACAGTTGTAAGTGATGTTATTTTTGTTCAATATTCGCTTAAAATAATATTTTCTTCTATACTCTATAGTATGTAAGTAATATTATTTCATTTCAGATTTTGAATTCTATACCCACATCTTGTTAAAGTATTGCTTCTATACTCCGTGAAATTAATAGAATATCCTTGAAATTTGTGCTTCATCTAGTATCGTTTCACAAGAATATTTTCTGCACATTCTTGTTAAATTTTAAGCTTTTCATGCCGGAGTACTGTCCATGAGTACTATTAATTTATACGATACTATTCACAAAAGTACTATTCATGGGTACTATTCATAAAGTTTTATTCACGAGTACTATTCACAAAGTACTATTCACAGGGTACTATTCCCAAAGTACTATTCATGGGGTACTATTCACCCAAGTACTATTCACCAAAACTACTATTCATGACAAAAATTAATTTCTTTTCAGTCCAAATCATTTTTGATACAATATCATTAATGAATTTTACTCCACAAAGCAATATCGTGTTGGCAATTTGAACGTTATTGAATTTTGGATAAATTAAATTATAAATCTTTAAAATATATCCTTTGTTTCTTTTAATTGAATTCTTATATCATTGTCATCATCCTCATGCTTATATTGTGATGAAAGTCATCTTTGGCTTACGTGCATAGATTGACTGTTGATTTAGATGATTATGACCAGGGATCATTCGCTATAATCATGACCCGTAATGTTACAAATGATGTGGTAAAAGTCCTCATTGGCCTGTAGTGCATTGATGGACAGTTGTTGGTATGATTATGACCAGAGATTATTCGGTATAATCATGACCATTGATGATTACATGAATATCCTTAGCCCGTAGTGCAGGGATGATTCGACGATGTGGTTTATTTATTAAACTGAGTCTCAGCGATAAAGTTGATGAAAAACTTTTTAAATCATAGAAGATAGTAGATATCATGCTCTACTTAACTCTTCTAATGGATTACTTATTCCACTACAGTTGTTGATCTAAAACTTGTTGTCTATTATATTTTATCAGTTGTTATACTGTTGAAGGCTAAGGATAATTTATTCTACATTATCTTAGTCATAATATTTCTTACTGGGCTAGTTGAGCTCACCCTTTTCTTACATTGTTCTCTTCAGGAAATGAGAATATAGTTGGGATGAGTCGAGGAACAGAGTGATGGTCCGAGATGGTGTTATAGTAGTCCTAACTATTCTATGAAATAGTGTGATAATATATGTATTGAGGACTCCATTTGAGTTTGAATACTGTCTTGAAGACAATATTCCTGTTAAAGCTCTCAACTATGTTTTGTCGTATTTTGCATGACACTTGTATAATTAAGTTGTATTTGAATTCTGTACCATGTATTTGGCGACTCAGAATGGGTGATGTATACCTGTTTTGGGGGCGTCACATAGGAATACCTGAGTCCAATAATCACAATGATTAGGATAAGATCTAACTCATATAGAGTTTATCGGTCGGTAGGATTCAAAGACGAATCTCGGTAAGTGTAAAGATACACAGTTCCCTAACTCTGATAATAAATTTGAACAGTAGTGATTAATAGATAGAGTCTAAACGACTAAAGGTGCAGGGATAGAGATCGTAAAGCAAAATGATCATAGTATAGAAATGAAACATAATATATACGATGAGATCACCCCGTGATCGGATAAGGTTATGGAAGTAAGAAAGAATCAATCTGATGATTGTAAAGTTACAACAAAGATTGATTTGTGTCGGTTGTACTATGAATTGGTATAGATTCCAGAAAGGATTATGAATACAAGTTGAATGAAATTCGTATTGAGAAGGGAGTTAAGATTAGGTGGGGATTTCAATTGAGGACTCATGTTAGCAGCTGAGTTGTATGATTCCTTGTATGGGCGGGGAATTGTACTTGGTGTAAAAATCACTTGGTTTCTGGCACTGATAATCATTGAAATGTTTGTGTCGCGCTATTTGCTATATGCATGTTAAGAGGGTGATTCCTTTCTCATGTGTATAACAAATAGATAGGTCATATGTAGAGAATATAAGGTTAAGTAAGAGTTATTAAAACTCATACTTATGTGACATTCTTGACTCATAGTTATATGAAATGTTTATGAACCCCTCAGGGAATGGACGCCAAAGGTCTGACTAGGGTAAGTTCTTAAACTCATATGATTATGACAGGTTTATGAACTCATAAGTGTGGTTTGACGAACCAGGTATAGTTGTGTATGAATGGAGAATTGAGGATTATAGAAACAGATAGATTGTTAAGCAAATGACCATTAGTGGAGACATTAAGTTTTCCCAAACTCCTAGCTATGCTAGACTTTGAAATTTTGACATCAAGCTAAATAGGCACTATGTGCTTTTTAAAAAAAATTGTAGACTCGTAATCATTTTTAAAACGGTTTAAAGTATAGTCTATGCTACTTATTTCGGTTGGACACAAATGATTTGAAATATCAAAATATATTTTATTTATCACTCATGTATCACGTAACCTGGTGCAGAGATGATAAAAAGTTAATGGAGTTGTAAATACAGAAATACTTAGTGTGAATTTGATCAAAAGTCGTTCCACTATTGTATGATCTGTTATGACAAAGTCATACGATGCCGACATCCTCAAACAGACTGTTAATACAATACGACATCATGACGTCATTCTCAATAATATTTTCAAGATTTTAATTTGCCAACGGGGTTTAGCTACACCTAAATAATTTGATTGAATTGAATTATTGATATGTGTCTACGCCATTCGATTCAACTAGACTAATGTTTATGAAAACTCTAAGTGTTCGTTGAAAGAAATTTTCCAAACCAAATTGTTTTGGGGCGGAATCCAATAAGACTGAGGTAAGAAATTTTGTACGCCTAAGGCGGATAAGAGGAACAAATTGTTCCGACCAGCATTACTTGGCCAGTACAGGGCATATCGGGATAATCACCCTTTGTGTCTGTAAGTTATGACGGTTTGCGGATGAATTTCCATAAAACCTTTGCGAAAATGACAGACAAATAGTCTATATGACTCTTCAGCACAATTTGAAAATTTTTATTCTTGTGAGTGGTGTATTGGGTAGCATGTGATGATGTGTATGAATGGTGTAAGGTGTAAGGTGAATTTCGGGGATGAAATTCTAAGAAGAAGGGGTGAATGTGACAACTCGAGAAATTAGACAATTTATTAAAATCTAAAATGATGGATTTAAGGTTCAATATTAGAACCTATACAGAAAATTAGTGTATTCTGTTTGATATTTTTGGGAAGAAATTTTGAGGATTTCAAAATTCTGTGAAGGCTTTTGGTGAATTATTCAGGAATAAGTGTATATGTGTATATGTTTTATGTATATGGTTGTATATGTGTTCAGTATGTGGTTAAGGGTCAAGGGTTGACCAGATAAATTTTATCAGTGTCAAACCCTAAGTATATATTAAGAACGTCAGCGTTCAGTTAGAAAACCCTAAAATCGGTTCTAAAACCCTAATTTCAGTTCCGGGAAGAAGAAACCCTAATTCAGAAGTTGGAAACCCTAAATTGGGAACTTACTGCCGTAAGTGTAAATAATTATAAGATTAATTAGGGTTAATCTTAACAAATTAGTTACAAAACCCTTATTTCAAAATTTGAAACCCTAATTTCTGATTTAAAAACCCTAATTTATAATTAAGAAAAACCTGACTGATAGTGTAATAATTTTAATGTTAATTAGGAAACATTAATCCTAATTTTCAAGTTATAAATAATTAGTAAACCCTAATCTAATTTGGAAACCTAATTTCTAAATTAGAAATATTATTTTCTATTTAAAACCCTAATTCTTGGGTTATAAACCCTAATGTACAATTTAGACCCTAATTGCTAAGTTAGCAATTTTAATTAGGAAATAATAATCCTAATTAGAAAAAATGAATTTCATGATTAGGAAATCTTATTATAATTATAGAATCCTAATTATAATTTAGAAAATATTAATTTCCTATTTTTAAAACCTAAATTGGAAATTTTAGAAATCAAATTGCAAAACCTAAAGTGTTAAACCCTAAACCCTAAGGGATAAATCCTAAACCCTAAGGGTTTGGAAAATTGACAAATATGCCATTAAAATAAAAATCAAAATGACTAAAGTATACTTTCTGTATTTTTTTAATATGTTGCTTGTAGATCTAGCCCTAAATGAGTGGGTGACCAACCCTAGCTCTAGCCATTTGATTTAAAAATATAACCGACATCAGATTTATGTGCCACCTTGCAAGATTTGGTGCATTGAATAAAAATTTATCACTTTAAAAGTAAGAAATACTTACTTTACTTTTTAATTGCTCTAAGTCCCTTCTATATCTATATTTTCGGATCTTAGAGTGAGAGAGTGTGAGAAGCAAAGCTAAGATCATGTAATAAAACACCAAGAACAGATCATGATGATCAGATTTTAGATCGAAGCTCAAAGAAGGTATAAAACCCTAAACCTAGAAATCTCGTGATTTTGATGTAATATGTTGTAATTTGTTAGCTAGATATATGTTAGAGGGTGTCATTTGATGATCTGGGTTGCCAAAACATAGATCCATATCATTTTGATGCTCGAATTTAAAGATTTCAAAAATTTGGGAAAGTTAAAAAATAAGGCCTAACAAGCAAATGTCAGGGACTTCAGATCTGTCTGTGTTAGATGTTTAAAGTGTTTTATGTTATAGATCTAAAATATGCCATGTGGTCTTTGTTTTGCAACTTGAATCAGGGTCATAGCATGTCTAGATCGTAAGTTATATGCAGTCAAACTATGTTGATCAGCCACGACTGACTGTTTCTGGGTAACCCAGATTGCCCAGAAAAGTCTGACAGTGATTTTCAAGGCTTTAGATCAAGCTGTATATTAGTGTTTTAGCTATGTTGTTGTTTGATCCTTGTAGCCTGACATGAGGAGTACATATTCAAACCTTTAGATAGCCCAGATCCATAACAGAATCATAGAAATTCGTGGTCAAACAAGCATTGACCATCACACCGGATGATGATTTTGGGCAACCCAGAAATCTTTAAAGGCAGTTCTTGCCATGCGCTTTGACAAACCTTGATATGACATTTGTGTTGTTGTTTGGATGATTTGGTTGTATAGAAATGGACCTTGACATCGCTTCTACATGTTGGAACCATTATAACATAATTAGAAAGTCCAGAACGTAAGCTATAAGGAGCTAAACATAACACCTTCAACTGTTCTTCATTTTCTGGAAAACCCAGAAATGAAGAACAACATTGTCATAATTTTTGGAGGCTTTGATCTCTCTGATGGTTTGTTGTATGAATCTGAACTTAGGTATTTATTGTAGTATCACATTAATAATACATGTTTATAACATCAAGCAGCCTAGAAAACCTTAGGACCACATATCAAAATGTGGTCAAAGTTGCTAAGTTGTTAACTGACTTGATTTCTGGGTTTGCTGATGAATGTTCAAGAACATGCCTGACAACGTTTTCTGCAGCTCAGATCTCACAAATTTGTTATGTTTTGGCCATGGAATTGGTGTAGAGTTGTAGTACTACAACATTAAAACTTTTACAAACCTAGAAATAATCAGGAACCTAGATCAAATGCTGGTCAAACCTCATACCTTAGTTACTGACATGAAGGCTCAAGATCATCCCAAGAACACCATTAGCGACGGATTTGTCGCCTATCGTCCCTATAGCAACAGTTTATTTAGAAATTAATCATTTAATTTAAACAATAGAGAAAATTAGTTTTTAATTATTAAAAATACATAATAAATTATAAAAAATTATTTTAAAGCCTGAAAAATAGTTTTTAATTATTTTGAGTATATTTCAAAAATATTTAATACTTTTGGAATATAAAAGGTATTTATTTATTTAATTATAATATTAAATAAATTATTTAAAAATGGTGTTAATTCATGAAAAATTATATTATGTTATTAGAAAATATTTTAAGTTATTTTTTGATCACTTTTAATATTTTGTGATGAATTTTATTAATAATTTATTATTAATGGTAATTAATTTATTTAATAAATATATTAAATAAATTATGAAAAAATAGAATTAATAATTTAAAAATCATATAAAAATAATTTAAGTATTAGAAAAATATTTTAAGTTATAAAATATAACTTTTGATATTTTGTCATGAAAATATTAATATATTAATATTAATAGCAATTATCGGATAATGGATTTAAGTGTTTAAAAATCATATAAATATGATTTTAAGGTATTAAAAATACTTTATAATATTATAAATATATTATAATATTATGTTATGATTTCCATTAATATTTAGTATTAAATAAATATTAATGATAAATGAATATTGTGGTATTTAATTCATAAAAATATGATATAAATGATTCAAAATCATGATAAATGGTAATAATTAACTAAAAATTATTACAAGTCTATGAAAATGATTTTGATTAATAATATGATTATCTAAGATAATTTTGAAGTGTTAAGGCAGAGTTTAATTGAATTTAAACTCGATAATTGTCCGACTAGACTGTCAGGATTTTAGAATTGTGTCGAATTCAACTCAGACTATAATAGTTTGACTTGATACCGAGTTTTATGTGTTGAATAGACTGATAGGGTTATGTATTATGTGTTTAGGTTATTCTATATATATATATATAATAGTATTATATTGTGATGATATTATTCTAATATTAGAGATCTATATTACTAATATTAGGTATTCGGATAAAGCGATATAAATTGTGTAACGGTAATCAACGAAACAAACAAGTTTTCTTAACTCTACTTGGAGTTGTTTCATTCAGATATGCTTATGGTTAATCATTGCTGATTGCCATGAAGAATTGTACTTTGTACATATTGCATGTATAAGTCAGGTATGAAAGGCTGATCACCTTCATTACTGTTCGGTCCAAATATATTTTTTCATGTTTAGTACTTGTTTAGTCAAAAGTTTGTTCGTGCTAATTCACAACTATATTGTGGAATTATAGTCAGCTTATTATTCAAATTCTTTCAATCATGATATATCTTTAAATAAATTTAAACTTGCTGGGAAACTTTCATGCTCACCCTTGCTATATCATGATAAAACATTACAGATAAAGACGAATGCCTTGGATAAAAGGAAAGGTTAAAGACAGTTCTAGCTTAAAGTTAATGTGCGTGATTAGATTTGTAATAGTGTTGTATGATAATAATGTTATGTGTTAGATAAGTTATGAATTGTGTATAAGTTAATGTTACTCGACCTTGGGGAAATAGTGTGTAATGTATTGTATAAACAATTTATGTTTATATTTTCTGTAAATAGTTATAGAATGATTGTACCAGATCCGTGGTGATTTGGGACCCAGATTTGGGGCTGTCACAGAATCTGGATGGTGCCTTTCCTAAGCCTCATTGGAATTAGTCTTCCTACGAGTCCAGTAATCAAACACCGACAGGATAACCTCCTGGTGGAGGAACCACACAACATACATTCACATACAACGTGTCTCACCGTTTATGAAAATGATGACATGTGCAAAGTACTAATATCACAGATAGATATTTTGCAGTGCAGTAATTAAAATGCATTCGTACACATTCATCAAAAAAATGTAAATGCAACATTCACACATAACCATATAAAAGTTTTGAAAAACTTATAGTAGCGGCTTAAGCCCTCTTACTGGTGTCCCCAGCAGAGTCGCCACCTGTCGATGTCGAGATTTTTATTTGTCCTTTTTTTTGTTCTTAATCTTTGGTGTTCTCAAGTTATGTGAGATTTGTTTGAAAAAATAAGTGAAAAGTCCGACATGTATATGTCGACGATTTGACTTTAAGAGTCGCCAGTTGGTATTTTTAATTAGTTGCACCAACGCAACCGAGAAAAGGTTTGCGCATTGACCCAATGATGTGACACTGCTAAACGGGTCTGTGAAATCGAGATTCATTTAGGTTCGGGGGCTTGATTATGTGGAGGGAAGGTGTTAGGCACTCCCGACATCTGTGTTACCACGGTGACCGCCACTTTTCAAGAAACTGTTATATTCAGTGGACTGAACCTGTCCATCACAAGAAAATGTCCATCACGGGAACTGAATCTAGATTCAGTGGACTGAATTTGTGATCACATGATTCCTAGGCTCATATAATGCCGCAGTTTATATGAAAAACAGTAAGAAGTTATATATATAAAAGCTGTAAATATATATATATATATATATATATATATATATATATAATATAGACATTATCAACCACCACGAAGTACCTCCATGGGGGATCGAAAATATAAATATATAAAAGCGGTAAATATATATAGAGAGAGACATGATCAACCAACACGAAGCACCTCCATGGGGGATCAAAAATGTAAATAAAGCAATAAATGCGATCAACCGCCATGAAGTAAACTCCAGGCAGGATGAAATATAAATAAAGTAGTAAAAAAGATCAACCGCCATGAAGTAAACTCCAGGCGGGACAGAATGTAAATAAAGTAGTAAAAAATGATCAACTGTCACGAAGTAAACTCTAGGCGGGACGAAATTTAAATAAAGCAGTAAAAGGCCACGAAGTAAACTTCAGGCTTGACAGAAATGTATATATATATATATATATATATATATATATATATATATATATATATATATATATATATATATATATATATATAACCAATAAACGTACCGGATATAAAATTCAGGCTCATCGAACAAAGTTCGATAATGTAGACACTCAAAATTTTCTGCACTCCTATTACTGACATTGTAGGAGGGTAGATTCGTCTTTTGGAGATAACCCTGAAAGACAGATTACATCCATTCCGGATACTACCGGAAGGTCAGTTCCAACTCAGAACACAAACCGGGAACATCATCTCAAACCCAGAACACACACCGGGAATGTTATTTCTAATTTCAGAGATAACCCCAAGATATGCAGATCAAAAGACCGACAACAACATCGGAGATGATAGTTCTGTCTCAGCGATAACACCGTGACGCTCAGGTCTAGTCCCAGAGAAACACTTGGAGTAGCAACCCCATTCTTGGTGATAGCCCCAAGAGATGCCATTGCAGTTCCGGAGATAACCCCGAAAATGCATGTTTCAAACATATGAAATCAGCTTCAACCTCAGACACCCTGTCGAGGCACACACACCTCAGACCCGGAGTTGAAAACGGGCAGACAGGAACATCCATAGATGATAGTGATACATACAAACATGCAGCAGTCTAATCTCAGTTGTAACCTTGAGCAACATATGCTTTCAGCTTAAATTGGCGATAACCCCAGTAAGGATTCACAACTTTATCTTACCATCTCAACAAGATGATATCACGGCATACCAACAAGTAGTCCAATCTTAGCTTTAACCCTGAGCAATGTCTACTTTCAACTTACACCGGCGATAACCCCGGCGAGGAGTCAAACGTCATCTTGTTCCTTTGACAATGGCACGTCGTCTCAACACTTCATACATACATACATCTAACAATGTCCCACAAGAGCCGAGGATTGACAATCTCGAGTGACTATTTCGCGTGGTAGTACATTGGATAGAATTTGAAGCTTGAAGACCATGGGCATAGACCCCTCTTCCTGACTTTGTACTACCTCTAATCCATGTCATTGCGTAACTCTCGACATAAGCGGTCCGAATAAGGTCAGATATACCTCGTTCGGATGCTCGGATTGAAGTTCTGCAAGTTCGAGCAGACATTACAGTGCATGAATGCACGTACTATGAGATGACGGGACCCGTGAGGCTCGGCTGCACCATGACCAGCCGCAGGTACAACTGCGGTTGTCACAGGGCCATCCGTCTATATATACAAGCCTTGGAGTTAGCCATTTGAGAAGAAGAGGGAGGGAAAAAGGTGAGGAAGCCCTGTCCATTTTGCTCTGTATACACATCTTTTGAGTGTTTCCTCACTTCTAAACACTAGCTAGCTCATATATAGCTATCTTTTATCCGGTGGGAGCTGAGTGTTTATCCATTTAAAGTCATAGAAGTCTACTTTGGCATCCCACTGTAAGCCTTCTCATATTTTATAAAGTCTTCTTCTCATATTAGCACACACTGTTGTACACGTTGAGAGTCGTGTGAGTGTGTTTGCCTAGACTTCGGTCCATAGTTTTCATTTTTGTCTGTATATATATACTTATATATATATATATATGTATATATTTCATATATGGACTAATATTATCGAGTTATGCCTCGATTGAGCCTAGACTTCGGTCTGGAGCGTTTAATTGCTTATATATATATATATATATATTTATATATATAAACTGTGGTCAGACTCTGTCTGATGAGCCTGGATTTTATATCCAGTGCGTTTAATTGCTTATATATATATATATATATATATATATATATATATATATATATATATATATATATATATACTTATATATATAATTGTTGCCGGACATATCCGATGAGCCTGGATTCGCATTCGGTGCGTTTACTACTTATATATATATATATACATTTGTACACATATATATATTTACATTCCTGTCCGGCCTAGATTTTACTTCGTGGCCTTTTACAGCTTTATTTACATTTCGTCCTGCCTGGAGTTTACTTCGTGGAAGTTGATCGTTTTTACAGCTTTATTTACATTTTGTCCCACCTAGAGTTTACTTCGTGGTGGTTGATCATGTCCATATATATATATTTACCGCTTTTATATATTTACATTTCCGATCCCCCATGGAGTTGCATCGTGGTTGTTATCATGTCTGTATATATATATATTTACAGCTTTTACATATATAACTGCTTACTGCTTTCCATACAAATTGTAGTATCATGTGAGCCTAGGAATCATGTGATCACAGGTTCAGTTTACTGAATCTAGATTTGGTTCCCATGATGGACATTTTTCAGCTGTAAGCAGCCTATACATTATTTTACAGTATCTGAATTTCCTTAGATGGCTGTCATGCCCATGAGGAGTTCGGCACTACTGTATATTATTTTATCGAGAATGCTTCGGATCTCGAAAATTAAAGTAAATAAGCCGAACATTTAATAATAAAATGGAAGTATAAAAATGTCTCAATTCCTATTGAGCACAGGGTTTGAAAAACCTCTTTTACAAAACTTAATTGATATATCTTGGTTTAAACTGAATTTTTCTATATAATTCAAACCTTGTGTATATAGGTGCGAACGAGGCCTCGTAATACTTTCAAATAATTGTACATTGATCCACACATACACACACACACACACACATTTATATAACAATTTCTTTGAAAAGTGGTGGTCACCGTGGTAACACGGATGTTGGGGGATGCCTAACACCTTCCCTCCGCGTAATCAAGCCCCCAGACCCAAAATGAATCTCGATTTTTTAGACCCGTCTAGCAGTGTCAAAACACTGGGTCAATGTGCAAACCTTTTTTGTTGCATTAGTGCAACCAGTTAAATACACCAACTGGCGACTCTTAAAGTCAAATCGGCGACATTATACATGTTAGACCTTTTTCACTTGTTTTTTAAAACTAATCTCACATTAACATGAGAACACTGAATAACAAGTAACGAAAAGGGACACTCAAAAATCCCGACGTCGACAGGTGGTGACTCTGTTGGGGGACTCTAGTAAGAGGCTTAAGTCGCCATTACAAGCTTTTCAAAATTGATTATATGCTTGCGTGTGAATGTTACATTTACATTTATGATGAATGTGTACGAATTCATCTTAATCACTATACTGCTAAATATCTATCTGTGATATTAGTGCTTCGCACATGTCATCTTTTTACATAAATAGTGAGACATGTTGTATATGAATGTATGTTGTGTGGTCCCTCCACCAGGAGGCTATCCTATCGGTGTTTGATTACTGGACTTGTGGGAAGAATGATTCCCCGGGGATCAGGAAAGGCACCACTCAGATTCGCTCCAGTTGAACGACCGGATTAACTTCCCGTCAAGTAGATTGCGACGATCTGGGAACCTTCATGCCGAAAAGCCGCGAGAGTAACCCTAAGATAGGTCAGCCTCTAATAAACCAAACGCGGAGGGAAGTCTCTTCATACTTTCCATTTTAAATTACATGTAAAAAAATTTACTTGTAATTCTATTCCATGTTCATTCATATGTAATAGAAAATATAAAGAATATCTGTGCATGCATGACATGTTATCAATTAACAACCAGTTTTGTAGGACAAAATTCCTAAATTGACATATTATGATAACATTTATAGTACCCTAAGACTAAACTACTTAAGTCTTTTATAGGGAAACAATTGGGTCTGTTACCCGTTCAAAGTCCAAAAAGGCTACATGCCTACAGCCAATCATGTCTTCTTTTGACCAGTCTAATGCTGTCTTCGAGAAGAATTTGATGGATTGAGTAAACAAATCACAGACTTGGCTGTCCTACTAAAAGAATTACACTAGTCTACTCAGGGTACAAAGATACCTACAGAAACAGAATCCTCTACACAAGGAGGAGTTCAAGGTTTGGAAAAAACAATTCCAGAACATCAGTTGGATACGACCAACAAAGACCCTGAAAACACCCATCTCAAAGGAGATCCAGACATCGGTGATATCAGGAAAAGGTCCTTCAAATGGAGGAAACTATCCGCGTTCTCAAGGGGATTGGAACACATGGCAGTGTTTCATATACAGACCTTTCCATATTTCCTGGTGTTCAATATCCAAAGAAATTTATGACCCCTGATTTTGAGAAATATGACGGATTATGGGATCCTTATACACATTTAAAGGTGTTCATAGGAGAATTTGGATCTTACGCAGAAAATGAAAATCTCCAAATGCAGCTCTTACAAAAATGTCTGACTGGATAAGCCCGTTTATGATATACCAGATTAGACAACTCTAAGATCCATAGCTGGGAAGAGCTGGCTCACGCCTTCCTTACTCAATACAGTTTTCAATCTCAGATGGCTCCTAACCGATACCAAATTACCAAGGTCAAGAAACAGTCTAATCAGTCATTTAGAGAGTATGCTCAAAGGTGGAGACGCCTTGCTGCTCAAGTTATTCCTTCCATGACAGAATCAAAAATGGTCATGACCTTCATAGATGTACAGGAAGCTCATTTCTATGAAAGAGTTCTAGCTGGTATTGGCAAATCATTTTCTAAAATGATCAAGCACGGAGAGATAGCTGAGATGGGATTAAAGTCTGATAAAATTCAAGACCTAGCCGCTCTTAAAGCTGTTGCTGAGCACATCCAGTCCGGATCTTATGGAAACAACCCCCGAAGGGTCCAAAAAAAGAAAGAGGAGGATGTTTCCTTGATACTACAAGGACAAAAAGGCAATCCAAGCATGCCTATGTAGAGGAGAAACTACTCCCCTTTTCCAGCACAACCTTCAAACACTCCATTTCCTAAAAGTGGAGAAGTAAAGCGACCTCGAATGTTCACACCCTTGGGGGACTCGCTCGAGATTATTCTTGTTCTTCTGACTGCTCAAAAGAAAATTACACATCTTCTTCCACCAGCCAACCCTAATGGGAGGGGTTTTAATGCTACTCGAAAGTGTGCTTATCATGTCGGGGCACCTGGACATGATACTCAAGATTGTTGGGCCTTGAAACATAAGATTCAAGATCTAATAGACAACAGTGAGATCGTGGTCACTAAACCAGATCAACCTCATGTGCAAGATAACCCTCTTCCTCAACACAAAGAAGAAGAGGTCAACATGATCAGTTGGAGCACTGTATAAGGTTCCAATTCTAACGGCGAATCATCCCAACCCATCAAAGACGGTGTTGACAAATGGGATTATGCAAAGTTCCAGTTTACCATGGAACGAAAGATGAAAGCTCTTTCCAAACAAATTGAGCAACTGGCAGAACTGGTGACCCATCAGCATCAAGTTACACGCCAATTAATTAAGCAGGAGCATGCCTATCTCCTTCCTTTTGTTATGAATGCCTCCTCACCACCTTCAGAAAGCGAAGCTATGGAAGATAAGGTTTTGAAGCGAGTAAATGCTAAAGTCCATCGGGATTTTTCCAAACATAGGGAATTCACCTATTTGGGCCAATCTATGGAGGAGATATTACAGATGTTGATCAACGAAGGAAGAATTACCTTCCTTCTCCCTCCCATCAATCCCCGCTTAGGGCGGTTCAATCCTGATGAAATGTGTCAATATCATTCACATTCTCGCGGTCACAACACAGAAGAATGCTGGGCACTCCACCATCTTATTCAGAATCTTATTGATAGCGGTGTCCTACAAATAGCAGATGATTTACACTATACAACTCAAGGGTGGGAATGCATGTCCTACCAAATGGAAGGGATCAGTAGCAGTTATATCTGAAGTGGATGATGAGACTATCAAAGTATTTCCCATACAACCAATTCAACTCAAAGGAGCTAACAATCCTTTGAAAGTGGCCGCACCAGAGCCAATTTCTTTATCTTTCAGACCACAATATCCTGGCGTCAGCTTACACAACATTCCATGGAATTATGGAGAAGCTGAAGGATCCACGTCTCATACTACTGCTATAGTGTCGAAGGAAAATCCAATGTATCTTCCTCAACAGATTATTAAACCTACTTGCGAAGCAAAGGGGAAGTTACCCATGGAGAAGATTGAAAAATTCCTCCGCACTATGGGCCACAATGAAGCGAAAGTGGTTTTAAGCTTGCGAGAAGCTCCACACCAGATTTCGATACTGGACTTGGTTTTCTCTTCCGAGGATCATCGGAAGATCTTGCTGAATGTTTTAGAAGAAGCCTATTTGCCAAAATCAGGGGACGTGGAAAAATTTCAACTTTTGGTTGATCACATTTTCAACAACAATGTGATATCCTTCACTAATGACGACATACCTCCTGAAGGGACCGGTCATTCCAAGCCTTTGCGTATTGCAGTTTTATCTTCCAGGTATATGCTAGCAGGAGTATTGATAGATGGAGGCTCATCTCTAAATATTTGTCCTTCTGCCACATTGGTAAAAATGAATTTCAATCTCAAGCGGATCCAAAACAGCCACACGATCATCAGAACTTTTGATGGATCCCAGCAAAATTCCGTTGGAAAGATTGAGTTGCCAATTGAGATTGGTCCAAATACATTCAATGTATCCTTCCACGTCCTCAAGATAGACTTAGGATACAACCTGCTATTAGGGAGACCATAGATACACATGGCTGGAGCTGTTCCCTCCACGCTACATCAACAACTCAAATATGTTATCAACAACAGTCTAGTCACTGTCAATGCTGAGCCAGATTGTCCTGAACAAGGAACTCTACCAATTATCAACTTTAATTCAGAAGTTGAACCGACCAGTTTTCATACTCTAGAAGTGAGTAACACGCAATACCATTCTATTGGAGCGACACTTCCCGTACCCATGATTTCTTCCGAGGTTATGTTGGCCACTCAAGAAATGATGTCATTGGGTCATCGACCTGGACAAGGGCATGGTAAAGATAAGCAGGGTATTAAGCACCCTATTCAAATGTCCAGTCAAATTGGAACAGCCGGACTAGGCTATTCTGGCAGTTCCAGTTATAGGAATCCTCAGAAGCATAAGCAGGTTCCTCAAGCTTCTGCCGCATGACAATTTTCTATACCTTTACCTTATGAGTTAATGCAATATCTAGTAAAGGTTCCAACACATGTTGTGGCTATGCTGTTTCCGAAACCAGTGCCAATCAAAGCAAAAGAGGTGCTGATTCCTGATCCCGAAGTGGAAGAAAAGGAACGGAAACTGTAAACATGACCTTGCCTTGATGATGGCAGGCATTTACGTCATTGTTCATGATGAACATACAAATAGATACACCCTAGACGATGATTGCCCAGATGTCATGGTTATCATTCGGGAGAAGGAGGACAATGACGATCCTTCCATAACTGCAGTCCATCAGGACTTTGCCCTCAACAATTGGAGCAGCACTCCATTCATTGGTCGGCAAGGGTAAAATGGGCAGAAAATCCCTCTGCCCTGTAGATAACTTTAATTGCTTACTTTCCTTTACAACATTAGCAGTTATTTTATCAAGTACATGTTAACACTTTTGTATGATTGAACAGTTGCATATATTAAGTGAAAGCGTCTTTTGTTTTAGGACTCTAAATTTAGATGCGCATGTCCTTGCTGATGACATGCCTTCTCTCCACAAGGGCTGTAATTTTGATGCAAAGTTGGACTCAGACTTGATGGACATCCAGGAGGACATTGAGACACCACAAGAGATTAAGGAATGGGTCACAGAGAAACCCAAACCAGATCTTGATCAAACCACTCCTTTCAATCTTGGAACCTTAGACAACCCTAAGCTAATCCAGATTGGTTAAGACCTTACCACAAATCGACGGAATGACATGGTTGCACTATTAACCCAATTCTAGGATGTGTTTGCATGGTCTTATGAAGACATGGTAGGTTTGTCCACTGACATTGTTCTTCATTTCCTTCCAATCAAAGAAGGATTCAAGCCAGTTAGGCAAAAGCTCAGGCGATTGAAACCTGAATGGAGTTTAAAAGTCAAAGAGGAAATTGTGAAACAATTTCAAGCTGGCATCATCATGGTGTCTACATATCTGGAGTGGATATCCAACATTGTTCTCATGCCTAAACCAGGGGGAAAAGTGCGAGTTTGCGTGGATTACCGGGATTTGAACAAAGGTTGCCTTAAAGATAGCTTTCTCGTGCCCTTTATCCACATTCTTATTGACAATACTGTTCAATACGACATGTAATCCTTTACTGATTGCTTTAGCTCAACTAGCCCAGTAAGAAATATTATGACTAAGATAATGCAGAATAAATTATTGTTACCCTTCAACAGTGTTAAACTGATAAAATATAACCAACATCAAGTTTAACTGCAGCGGAACAAGTAATCCATTAAAAGAGTTAAGTAGAGAATAAAATCTACTATCTTTTATGATTTAAATGGTTTTTCATCATTTTTATCGCTGGGACTCAGCTTAATAAATAATCCACATCATCCCTGCACTACGGCCAAGGATTTCATTAGTATCACAACCACAATTTATCCATGCACTACGGGCCAAGGATATTCGTGTATTCATCAATGGTCATAATCATGCCAACAACTATACATCAATACACTACGGGTCAATGAGGACTTTTACCACATCATTTGTAACATTACGGTAATGATTACACTAAATAATCCCTGGTCATAATCATACCAAGTCCATCTATGCACTACAGGCCACAGATGACTTTCAACAAAATATAAACATGAGGATGATGACAATGATATAAGAATTCAATAAAATCTGTTCAAGAATTAATTTATCCAAGAACCAATAACGACCAAATTGTCAACATGATACTTCTTTGTAGAGTAAAATTCAAGAATGCTCAGAAGAATATTTCCATGAAAAGATACTAGATGAAGCGCAAATATCAAGGATATTCCACTAATTTAATGAGGTATAGAAGTCAAAACTTTAACCAACTGAGAATAATAAAGAATGGAATAACAAAAGAAATCACCAGGCATGCGATAGACCGCACAGACAGGTTATTCCAACAGAATAATAAATAACGAAACCAGGTCATGCGTAACGCACAGACATGAATTTCTAATAGAATAATATATAACAGAACCAGGTCATGCGTAAACGCACAGACAGGATGTTCCAACAGAATAATAAAGAATGGAATAAAAGAAGAATTTCACCATGTATGCGGTACTTCGTATAGACAGATTGTTCCAACATAATGATAAAGAATGGAATAACAGAAGAATTTCACAAAGTAAGTGGTACTTCGCATAGAAAGGTTATTCCAACATAATGATAAAGAATGGAATAACAGAAGAATTTCACCAAGTATAGGGTAGACCGCGTATACAGGTTATTCCGAAAGAATAATAATTAATGGAATAACAGAAGTTCTCTTCATGAATAAGAAAGAAATAATATCCCTTACGAGTAAAACAATAATATCCCTTACCTTAGTAGGAAATTGGATACCGCAATATTGTAGTAACAGAAGATTTTTATTCTTTCTCTCTTATTCTCTCTATTCTTTTTCGCTCTATAGCTTTAGTGAATTCATGAAAAATAATGAAGGAATGAGCTTCTATTTAAAAGCTTGGTAGAGTAAGGGTAAAATAGTCTTTTTTCTATAATTTATGACATCATCGCTTACATCATCGATCATATGACATCATTGCTTACATCATCGATCAAATGACGTCATAGCTTACATCATCCTTCCGATGACATCATCGCTTAACTCATCATTCCGATGACATCATTGCTTACATCATCAGAATTCAAATTCAAATTGTTCTCTTCCACCTCATTTTACTTTTATACCATGAATTTACTATAATAATGTTACCATTCAAATTATAAAAAAACATACTATCATATAATTACATCATTCTACAATAATATAATATTATAATAATATATTTAAATGAATTATTGATTTACTATTAAAACTTTAAACCAATGATCCATATTGATTTACTAATATAATTTCAACCAACGGTATGAAAAATTAGCACATCTCCTCATGGAATAATATTGTACCCAAAAATGATTTGGACCGAAAAGAAATATATTTTTCGAGTAAATACTACCCCGTGAATAGTAACTCGTGAATAGTAATTCATTATTAGTAACTCGTGAATAGTAACTCATGAATTGTAACTCATGAATAGTAACTCATGAATAGTACTCCGACACGAAAAGTGCCCCGAATACCCGATTGAACAATATAACCTCCAGACATCAATTATTATCGAAATAAATGTCGACTTCTACTAACACCAATAATCCCAAAACAATAGAACTATCAATTTCATCTGTAATTAACACGAACTTATTCATCATTAATATTATAACTCACAATATTTAACAACCATGTCGTTTCTAGGAAAGAGGGGGCTTTCCAATAAGGATTTCTCCTTATTGATGCGCAATTAGATGACCAAACCTCTCCTTGACAGAACTTCTAGACATTGTAAATATTGCAATTTAATAATATGAATAACTTTGTCGTCTCAATTATTGATTTAATAATATATCATATTATGCAGATGCTACTTTGACAATAATCGAATCAATAATATGAGAGATATGATGCAACAATTACTGTAGCAATAATTGAGTATAACTGAGTGAATTCTCACGTAAGCATCAATAACCAATACTGTGTGCAACTATACAACCACGTGTATTAATGTACTTTTACTACCGAGTAGTTCAACAGTTTTAACGGTAAAACTTCCGCCGTTATTTTCATAAAAATATTTTTGTCATTTTTCTCAATTCGAAAATATATCTATTGTAGGGTCCACCAATGATTGTACCGCCGTACGGATATTCTCCGACCAATCGAATATTATATAACAACTTACATACTTTTCAAAATTTATAAATACTACCCACAACTATAACATTATCTCAAATTCACACCATAATATTCAAAAAAATATTTCGAGAAAATTAAATCTTTATTCGTAAAATTTGGGATTTTACAATCTCCCCTCCTTATGAAATTTCGCCCCGAAATTTATGTACGTACCTTGTATGTCGAATAGATGAGGACACTTCGTCAGATTATAACTCTTGAGGTATAACCTTTAAGCGTATAATATAATCAAGGATTTTAACAGTTACATCATCATACGTTAAATTATCCGCTATCTCGTCCGGTTCTAAATCAATAATGTGGTTCGGGTCGTCCACATATTTACGTAACATCGTTGTGTGAAAAACGTTATTAACACGCGACATACTTGGCGGTAAAACGAGTCTATAGGCCACAGTTCCTACTCAATCGAGGATTTCAAATGGGCCAATTAAATTGAGAGTTGTGATTTCCTCTATTCATCGATTCTTGCTTCTAGAATAACGCTCTCTTGAACCTTCTTCTTCACATTCATCAGCTTCGGGTGTGTAGTTTGAGCGGCTTTAACTTTATCGATTAAAGTCGATACTACTCGTATATTCGTTATCTTCACGTGGGTTCGTATATTCGCGCTAGTAAACGCATACGATCTTATATTCAACACGTCAGCTACCACATTCGCTTTTCCACGATGGTATTGAATGGTGCGATCATAATCTTCAAAAGATCGAGCCAACGTCTTTGGCGCATGTTACGTTCATTTTAGTTGAAGAAATATTTAAGGGTTTTAAAAATGGGGTTTTGTAATGGGGTCGGTACAAAATTCGATTTCACGCTCTGAGGTAGGCCAAGAAGTCTTCAGAATACGTCAGGAAATTTATTAACAATAGAAATATCATTCAAAACTATGACCCTCATCCAAGACTTGGATAGCACGTCACATTGATACCTATCAATTGCCACCGTTATTCACGACATCCCCTACGGAAAGTCTGGCTTCGGTGCATTCCACACAAGGAAATCAAGAACGAAAGGATCAGGGCTCTTTCTTATGGCTTGATATGACAGTGATTAACTTTAGTGGTTTGGTTTCTTGAATTCGCATAATAGATTGGTTAGGAATATGAAAGATAACAACCTTACGAAAAGCATGATGAGTAGTTAAACAATCGATTCCTAAAACCACATCAAATGCAAGTATTTTCAAAGAGATAAGATCGACAGGTAACGTGAAAGTGTTGATTTGAATCAAACAAGATTTATAAATAGTGGAGGTAACAAAGGTTTCTTCCAACAGAGTTTCAACAGATAAATCAAAGTCTAGTTTCTCCGAAGTCAAACTTAAACATTGAGCGGAAGTAAGGGAAATAAAAGAGTGGGTAGAACTGGTATCTAATAAGGTATAAACTTCGCAAGGGTTTATCATTAACTTCCCTGTAATAACTTCGTTCGGGTTCCTCAACAAACGCTCTCACTTAAACTATCGAATTTGACTTTGCTATACGGGTACATTCCACCCTTAAGTGCTTCTTCACATTTATGGTCCATGATTTGAATCATTATTCTCCGAACCATATCAAATTGGGGTTGACTACTCTCCACAGGGTAATTCCGAATTCGATGTTGGATTCTCCCAATTGTTGTCCAAAAAGCAAAATCCATTTTATCTATTTTGGCCTTACTGGATCGGACGTTTTTTTCTACAATATCTACGCGTCGTGTGGCTTTTACCCATGCATCATCTATTCTCCTTCGTTTAATTGTTTTTTCTTTCATCGGAACTTTGATCATATCATTCTCAGATTCCAGCTCTAATATCTTATACTCTGCCAAAGAGTGCTTCTGTTCAAGCATCGCACATCGGGTAACAAAATTTTTAATTGTTACATATATTTGCCCAACGACTGCCTGCCGTTCTTCAGTCCGCTCTTCTAACTCATGAATAGGATTTTGAAATTCTAAATTTTGATCATAAACTTCTTCTAACTAATTCTCCTCAGGTTCCTCTTCTTCCTCACTCTTAACTGTTACCTCTGCAACTAGCTCGGGTGCAACTATTAGTTCTTCACTTACCACGTAGATATCTCTAATTCTCCTTCGTCTGATATCACATTGACCTGATTAGTGATTAAAGGTGTCTCAATGGTCTCATTCACTCCATTGCTAATATTTTCAGCTACCATTTTCAAACACTGCCGCAAAACGAGAGTTAATTAACATATCATATATTATCTCTATACTCTGACCGACCAATTAAATAACAAATAAACTTAGGTAGGTCATACTAGCGAAGGAATTCCTCATCTCTCCCCTCCTAGTTCTTGTCTCACATCTCAGCCAGATATCATATTCCTAAGCTTTGATACCAACTGTGACGCCCCCAAAATAGGTATACATCATCCATCTTGAGTCGCCAAATACATGGTACAAAATTCAAATACAACTTAATAATACAGCTGTCGTGTAAATTACGACAAAACGTAAACTGAGAGTTTAATAAGAATATTTTCATCTAGACAATATTCACACTCAAAAGAGTCCTCATTACATTTATTTTCACACTATTTAACAGAATAGTGAGGACTACTAATACTATCATCTAGACCGTCACTTCATTCCCCGACTAGTCCCAGCTACGTTCTCATTACCAGAAGAGAACAATGAAAGAAAGGGTGAGCTCAACTAGCCCAGTAAGAAATATTATGACTAAGATAATGCAGAATAATTTATCGTTAGCCTTCAACAGTGTTAAATTGATAAAATATAACCAACATCAAGTTTAACTACAGCGGAACAAGCAATCCATTAAAAGAGTCAAGTAGAGAATAAAATATACTATCTTTTATGATTTAAAAGGTCTTTCATCACTTTTATCATTGGGACTCAGCTTAATAAATAATCAACATCATCCTTGCACTACGGCCAAGGATATTCATTAGTATCACAACCACAATTTATCCATACACTACGGACCAAGGATATTGGTGTATTCATCAATGGTCATGATCATGCTAACAACTGTCCATCAATGCAATACGGGCCAACGAGGACTTTTACAACATCATTTGTAACATTACGGTCATGATTACACCGAATAATCCTGGTCATAATACTTATAAGTCTATCTATGCACTACAGGCCACAGATGACTTTCAACAAAATATAAACACGAGGATGATGACAATGATATAAGAATTCAATAAAAAAAAGTTCAAGAATTAATTTATCCAAGAACCAATAACGACCAAATTGTCAACATGATACTTCTTTGTAGAATAAAATTCAAGATTGTTCAGAAGAATATTTCCATTAAAAGATACTAGATGAAGCGCAAATATCAAGGATATTCCACTAATTTAATGGGGTATAGAAGTCAAAACTTTAACCAACTGAGAATAATGAAGAATGGAATAACAAAAGTAATCACCGGGCATGAGATAGAATGCACAGACAGGTTATTCCAACAAAATAATAAATAACGAAACCAGGTAATGCGTAAACGCACAGACAGGATGTTCCAACAGAATAATAAATAACAGAACCAGGTCACGCATAACTCACAGACATGAATTTCCAATATAATAATAAATAACAGAACCACGTCACGCGTAAACACACAGACTTGATGTTCCAACAAAATAATAAAGAATGGAATAAAAGAAGAATTTCACCATGTATGAGGTACTTCACATAGATAGGTTATTCAAACATAATGATAAAGAATGGAATAATAGAAGAATTTCACCAAGTAAGCGGTACTTCGCATAGACAGGTTATTCCAACATAATGATAAAGAATGGAATAACAGAAGAATTTCACCAAGTATAGGGTAGACCGCGTATCAGGTTATTCCGACAGAATAATAAATAATGGAATAACAGAAGTTCTCTTCATGAATAAGAAAGAAATAATACCCCTTACGAGTACAACAAATAATATCACTTACCTTAGTAGAAAACTGGATACCACAATATTATAGTAACAGAAGATTCTTATTCTTTCTCTCTTATTCTCTCTATTCTTTCTCGCTCTATAGCTTTAGTGAATTCATGAAAAATAATGAAGGAATGAGCTTCTATTTATAAGCTTGGTAGAGTAAGGGTAAAATAGTCTTTTTGCCATAATTTATGACATCATCGCTTACATCATCGATCATATGACATCATTGCTTACATCATCGATCAAATGACATCATTGCTTACGTCATCCATCTGATGACATCATTGCTTACCTCATCATTCCGATGACATCATCGCTTACATCATCAGAATTCAAATTCAAATTGTTCTCTTCCTCCTCATTTTACTTTTATACCATGAATTTACTATAATAATGTTACCATTCAAATTATAAAAAAACATACTATCATATAATTACATCATACTACTGTAATATAATATTATAATAATATATTTAAATGAATTATTGATTTACTATTAAAACTTTAAACCAACGATCCATATTGATTTACTAATATAATTTCAACCAACGGTCTGAAAAATTAGCACATCTTCTCATTGAATAATATTGTACCTAAAACTAATTTGGACCGAAAAGAAATATATTTTTTTGGGTAAATAGTACCCCATGAATAGTAACTCGTGAATAGTAACTCATGAATAGTAACTCGTGAATAGTAACTCGTAAATAGTAACTCCTGAATAGTAACTCGTGAATAGTAACTCGTAAATAGTAACCCATGAATATTAACTCCTGAATAGTACTCTGACACGAAAAGTGCCCCAAATACCTTATTGAACAATATAACCTCTAGACATCAATTATTATCGAAATAAATGTCGACTTCTACTAACACCAATAATCCCAACACAATAGAACTATCAATTTCATCTTTAATTAACACGAACTTATTCATTATTAATATTATAACTCACAATATTTAACAACCAGGTCGTTCCTAAGAAAGAGGGGGCTCTCATCAGGTTCCTCTTCTTCCTCACTCTCAACTGTTACCTCTGCAACTAGCTCGGGTGCAACTATTAGTTCTTCACTTACCACATAGATATCTCTAATTTCTTCTTCGTCTAACATCACATTAACCTGGTTAGTGATTAAAGGTGTCTCAATGGTCTCATTCACTCCATTGCTAACATTTTCAGCTGCCATTTTTAAACACTGCCGCAAAACAAGAGTTAATTAACATATCACATATTAAATCTACACTATGACCGACCAATTAAATACCAAATAAACTTAGGTAGGTCATACTAGTGAAGGAATTCCTCGTATCTCCCCTCCTAGTTCTTGTCTCACATCTCAGCCAGAGATCATATCTCTATGCTTTGATACCAACTGTGACGCCCCCAAAATAGGTATACATCACCCATCTTGAGTCGCCAAATACATGGTAGAAAATTCAAATACAGCTTAATAATACAACTGTCGTGTAAATTATGACAAAACGTAAACTGAGAGTTTAATAAGAATATTTTCATATAGACAATATCCACACTCAAAAGAGTCCTTATTACATTTATTTTCACACTATTTAACAGAATAGTGAGTACTACTAATACTATCATCTAGACCATCACTCCATTCCTTTACTAGTCCCGTCTACGTTCTCATTTCTTAAAGAGAACAATGAAAGAAAGGGTGAGCTCAACTAGCCCAGTAGGAAATATTATGACTAAGATAATGCAGAATAAATTATCGTTAGCCTTCAACAATGTTAAACTGATAAAATATAACCAACATCAAGTTTAACTACAGCGGAACAAATAATCCATTAAAAGAGTCAAGTAGAGAATAAAATCTATTATCTTTTATGATTTAAAAGGTTTTCATCACTTTTATCACTGGGACTCAGCTTAATTAATAATCCACATCATCCCTGCACTACGGCCAAGGATATTCAATTGTATCACAACCATAATTTATCCATACATTATGGGCCAAGGATATTGGTGTATTCATCAATGGTCATGATCATGCTAACAACTGTCCATCAATGCACTACGGGCCAATGAGGACTTTTACCACATCATTTGTAACATTACGGTCATGATTACACCGAATAATCCCTGGTCATAATCATACCAAGTCCATCTATGTACTACAGGCCACAGATGACTTTCAACAAAATATAAACATGAGGATGATGACAATGATATAAGAATTCAATAAAACAAGTTCAAAAATTAATTTATCCAAGAACAAATAACGTCCAAATTGTCAACATGATACTGCTTTGTAGAGTAAAATGCAAGAATGCTTCGAAGAATATTTTCATGAAAAGATACTGGATGAAGCGCAAATATCAAGGATATTCCACTAATTTCATGGGGTATAGAAGTTAAAACCTTAACCAACTGAGTATAATAAAGAATGGAATAACAAAAGAAATCACCAGGCAGGCGATAGACCGCACAGACAATATATTTAAAATAATATAATCACATCATACTACTATAATATAATATTATAATAATATATTTAAATGAATTATTGATTTTCTATTAAAACTTTAAACCAATGATCCATATTGATTTACTAATATAATTTCAACCAACGATCTGAAAAATTAGCACATCTTTCCATGGAATAATATTGTGCCCAAAAATAATTTGGACCGAAAAGAAATATATTTTTCAGGTGAATAGTATCCCGTAAATAGTAACTCGTGAATAGTAACTTATGAATAGTTACTCGTAAATAGTAACTCATGAATAGTAACTCGTGAATAGTAACTTATGAATAGTAACTCATGAATAGTAACTCGTGAATAGTAACTTGTGAATAGTAACTCATAAATAGTAACTTATGAATAGTACTCTGACACAAAAAGTGCCCCAAATACCCGATTGAACAATATAACCTCCAGACATCAATTATTATCAAAATAAATGTCGACTTCTACTAACACCAATAATTCCAACACAATAGAACTATCAATTTCATCTTTAATCAACACGAAATTATTCATCATTAATATTATAACTCACAATATTTAACAATCAGGTCGTTCCTAGGAAAGAGGGGGCTTTCCAATAAGGATTTCTCCTTATTGGCGCGTAATTAGATGATCAAACCTCTTCTTGACAGAACTTCTAGACATTGTAAATATTACAATTTAGTAATATGAATAACTTTGTTGTCTCAATTATTGATTTAATAATATAACATATTATGCAGATGCTACAGTGACAATAATCGAATCAATAATATGAGAGATATGATGCAACAATTACTGTAGCAATAATTGAGTATAACTGAGTGAATTCTCACGTAAGCATCAATAACCAATACCGTGTGCTACTATATAACCACGTGTATTACTGTACTTTTACTACCGAGTAGTTCAATAGTTTTAACGGTAAAACTTCCGTCGGTATTTTCATAAAAATATTTTTGTCATTTTTCTCAATTCGACAATAATTCCGTTGTGGGGTCCAACAATGATTGTACCGTCGTACGGATATTCTCCGACAAAAAGAATATTTCCTGACCAATCAAACATTATATAACAACTTGCATACTTTGCAAAATTTATAAATACTACCCACAACTATAACATTATCTCAAATTCACACCATAATATTCAAAAAAATATTTCGAGAAAATTAAACTTTATTCGTAAAATTTGGGATTTTACAACGGATACCTATTCTTGATGGTGAAATGGTTCAATTCTCGATAGTCAATACAAAGTCATATACTCTAATCTTTCTTCTTTATAAATAAAATAGGAGCACCCCAAGGAGATGTACTAGGACGAATGAAACCGATGTCTAACAACTCATGTAATTGGACCTTTAACTCCTGAAGTTCAATAGGTGTCATTCAATATGGGGCTTTAGAAATGGACTTTGTAACAGGTTTAAGGTTAATAAAGAATTCAACTTCACGTTCTGGGTGTATACCGAAAAGTTCTTCAGGAAATATGTCAGGAAAGGTACTAACAACAGGAATATTATTCAAATCTAACGTGTCTTTATTCAAATCCATAACATGGGCTAAGAAAGCTTGACATCCGTTTTTCAATAAATGAATAGTTTTATGACTTGATATGACAGTGATTGATTTTAGTGGTTTAGTTTCTTGAATTTATATAACAGGTTGGTTAGGAATATGAAAAATAACAACCTTACGAAAAAAATTAATTTTGGCATGATGAGTAGTTAACCAATCAATCCCTAAAATCACATCAAAAGCAAGTATCTTTAAAGAGATAAGGTCAACATGTAATGTGATGGTGCCAACTTGGATCAAACAAGATTTATAAATAGTGGATGTAATGAAAGTTTCTCCTAACGGAGTCTCTACAGATAAATCAAAGTCTAATTTCTCTAGAGTCAAGTTTAAATGTTGAGCACAAGAAGAAGAGATAAATGAATGGGTAGCACCGGTATCTAGTAAGGTATAAACTTCGCAAGAATTTATGAGTAGCTTACCCGTGATCACCTCGTTTGGGTTCCTCACATTTTGACCAGTCACGACAAATGCTCTTCTAGGAATCGTTGACTTTGACTTTTCTGGGACGGCCTTTTGAGTCACCATCCCCGCTGGACTTGGTTTCGCTATAGTACAATCTCGAGTGATATGTCCTTCCTTTCGATAATTATAACATACCTTGAACTATTGTGGGCAGTTTGGGATGATATGTCCCTCTTTCCCGCATTTATAGCATATGACCGATGGTCATTCTCCTCCCTTAGAACTAGTTGCTGCTGGTGCTGACGTCTTCACATTGTCATTGTTGAATCTCCTCTTTTTAAAATCTCCCCCGACTCGCTTCTTCTATTTTCATGGCCATGATTACCACCAGAGTGGTTGTCGTTCTTGTTCGCATTTTTCTTTCCCCACTGGTTATCGTTGCTCCGATGACTACTGTCACCGGTATGACCCTGGTTGTGGTCCCTCGGTTGAACTTACTCGTTATCTTGCTCTAATAATTGAGCCCTGTTGACAACATCTGAATATAGAGAAAATTTATGAGAAATGAGATACTGACGTATGTCAGGTTTCAAACCTCTTAGAAACATCCACATCATACGTTTCTCATTCTCCACCAAATGAGGTGCAAACCTGGATAACTCTGCGAACTTCGCCTCGTACTGGGACACCGTCATGTTGTTCTGCTCTAGTCTAATAAACTCTACCTCCTTCATATGACTAATAATTTCAGGAAAGTACTTGTCATTGAACAGTTTCTAAAACGTTTCCCAAGACATGCTGAGTGCAACTGGATGGGTACGCTTCATAGATTCCCACCAGTAATCTACCTCATTACGGAACATAAAGGTGGCGAATGGAACCTTCTGTTCCTCCGTGCATCTCAAGACGTCGAATATCTTGGTAATTTGCTTGACCCATGTCTCCGCCTTAATTGGATCCGTTTTCCCCCAGAATTCTGGTGGTCCCAACTCTTTGAACTTCTTGGCTGTGACAAACTGTGCGTTGTTATCATTTCCACCTGTATTTTATACACGAGTCTTTTTTTTTTTTCTAATTTTGCATGAACTACAAAAAGATTCTAAACATTCCATCGTTCATCGTCTGATCAGTGGTGTTATTTACAGGAGGAACATTGCCAGCCTATTGCACGTTCTCCACATTGGTGAATAAAGGAGTTTCCACGGTCTTATTTACTCCACTGTTAACATTCTCAGTTGCCATTCTCAAATATTGCCATAAAATAAGGGTTAATTAAAGAAATTAACATATCATATAATATCCCTATATTATGACCGACAAACAAATAAGCTTAGCTAGGACATACTAGCGAAGGATTTATTTGTCTCTCCCCTCCTAGTTTTATTCCCCGATCTCCGCCAGAGAACATATCCCTAAGCTCTGATACCAACTTTGACACCCCCAAAATAGGTATACAACACCCATTTTGAGTCGCCAAATACATGGTACAGAAAAAATTACAACTTTATTAATACATTTATCGTGCAAAATACGACAACACATAAACTGTTAATTTAAAAACAAATATTGTCTTCTAGAATATTAACACTCAAATAAGTCCTCGTTACAATTATTGATACACTATTTTACAAAATAGTGAGGACTACTAAAACGACTTTCTAGAACCTTCATTTCATACCCCGACTAGTACTCGTTACATTCTCGCCCCCCTGAGAAGAAAAATGGAACAAAAAGGAAAAGGGTGAGCTCAACTAGCCCAGTAAAAAATATTATGACTAAGATAATATAGAACAAATTATCGTTAGTCTTCAACAGGGAAAAAATCTGATAGAATATAATAGACAACAAGTTTCAGATCAATATTCACAGCGGAAATAATAATTCATAGAAGAGTTACGTAGAGAATGAAATCTACTATTATCAATGAATTTAAAAGTCCATCATTAATATTTTATCCCTGTAACATCAATCAATATACATCTTGAATCAAATATTCATCTTTGCACTACATGCCAAAGATATTCATCAATTGGTCATGTTCATCTCAACACCTGTATATCTTTACACTACGGGCCAAAGATATTCATAAGAAAATCAACCATCTTTGCATTACAGGCCAAAGATATTCAATAATCAGTAATATCATCATTTAGGACTGAGAATGATGAAAAATATTTTATAGAAAACGAATCCAGTGAAACAAAAGAACAAATAATACGGATTCGTGCTTTAAATAGTCCAAGTTCAAAAATACTTCATAAATAACCATAGTGAAGTAAAATTCAAGAATGATCAAAACATGGATACAATCAAAGCTAGTATCCATAATAGATATTTTGGGCAAAAATGAAAAATTAATTTTTCTGTGAATAGTGCTGTATTCGTGAATAGTGTCGTATACGTGAATAGTGCCGTATACGTGAATAGTAATCCCGACACTAAAAGACAAAAATTTCACAAGAAAAATCTTACCAATATTTTGGCATAATGATATTAGACGAAATAATATCATTTTAAAAAAAATAACATCACTTACCTCGAAAAGACAGTACTTCTTACTGGAATAGTGGATATAGTACTGAAGGGATCTTGCACCATATAGCAACACTCAAGATATCAAAATACTCACAAGAATACGCTCGATAATATAGAGAGAGAAAGAGAGAGAAAATTTATTTCTGGTGTGATTTTCAATTCTAACCTAAGCACCCTATTTATAGAAAAATGCTTAGAACACCAAAGTAAAAAATTTAATAAATATTATTATTATTTTTCTAAAACTTCCTACGCACACTTTTCTTAGTCAAACATCAGCCACACATGTAGCCCACTTCACAAAAAATGTTTTTCTCAAATAAATCATTTAAAACTCCAAAAAAATCAATTATTCTGAAACTTCAGAATTCAATAATTCATAATAAATAGTTCTTTTATCAGAAAAATTCGAACCTTATGTCCATTCCATAAGAAATTCCATTCTCTACAAATTTGTAAGTCTAAGCTTTTCCAAATTCCAAGTAGAAATTGACTGAAATCCACATACGGACGATTTTACAGGCTATAATCAAATTTCTGTCAAGAAATGAGGTCCACAAACATGAAAAACATATTTTAAATATTTTTAGTTACAAAAATACTCTTCCTCCTTATATATCTCACATTCATTGTAAGAAAATATCACAATTATTATATTATTAAAATATAATAATATATTTAAATGAATTATTTTATCGAAAATGATAAAATATCAATTTTCAACAATTGTCACATAAAAAATTTTCACCATCTATATCCACATAAAATGAATATTTTCCTTATCATAATAATCAATAATTAATTATTCATAAATAATATTATAGAATCACAATACTGACAACCAGACCGTTCCCAGGAAAGAGGGGGCTTTCCAATAACGATTTCTCCTTACTGCCGCGCAATTAGGTGACCAAACCTCTCCTTAGACAGAACTTTCTAGACATTGTCAATAATGTTATCTAATAATATTATTCAAATAATATGAATTATTGATCTGATAATGGAAAATACTGTGTAATGACAATTATTGAAACAACAATAATATAAAATATCAACGCAACAATTATTGAATCAATAAAATAAAATATTGAACAGTAATTACTGTAACAATTATTGAGTAGTGCCTTCTTACGTAAGATTCAATAATTGGTGCAATACCGTGTGCTACTGTGTTTGAACCTCCGAGTGTTTCAACAGTATTAACGGTAACAACTACGCCGTTATTTATAAACAACTTATACTTGTCTTTTTACCATAAAAATTATACCCCTTGCCACAATAATGATATCCCTTACCTTAGCATGTGACTTGATTCAGCTTTCTGTGAAATTGATCAATCTTAAACAATGTTTGCATTCCTTATCTACACTTGGAGTAACATTACACTCAATAGAAATACTCGCAATATTATACCCACGGTATTGCAGTAAAAGAATTCTATATTTTTAGTGTAGTGATGGTGTGTTTAGTTGCTCAACCGGGCAACCTATTTATACTGAAAATTTAGTAAACAACTAGCACACCTACTTTAACAAAATAATCAAATGAGGTATATAATAATGGTAGTGGAATTTATGGTCCCACGGAGAAAATTAAACCAACTTGTACACGTTTTAACAACATTTATTCAATAATAGAGTTTTGGTCCATACTACTTTAGGAAACGAAGAGTGTCGGCAAGTCCTGCCAATTTACTTTTGTCAAAAGAAAATAATTGAACAAACATGTGCACAACATCCTTATCTTTAATTAATACTTTTTATTCATCAATTACTTACACATTTTTAATCTTTTAATAATTATTCACAATTATTAACATAGACTCACAATACTTCCAACTGGTATAATTATATCATATCAAATAATATGAGTCACTGTGTAATAACTACTGTGACAATTATTGAATGAGACTGGGTAAGAATTAGTAATATGAATCACTGTGCAATAACTGTAGATACTCGAAATTTTCTGCACTCCTATTACTAACATTGCAGGAGGGTAGATTTATCTTTTGGAGATAACCCTGAAAGACAACTTACATCCATTCCGGATACTACCAAAAGTTTAGTTCCAACCCGAAACACAAACCGGTAACATCATCTCAAACCCGAAACACACACCGGGAATGTCATTTCCAATCTCGGAGATAACCCCGAGATATGCAGATCAAAAGACCGACAACAACACCGGAGAGGACAGTTCTATCTCGACGATAACAGCGCGACGCTCAGTTCCAGTCCCAGAGAAACACTGGGAGTAGCAGCCCCATCCTTGGTGATAGCCCCAAGAGATGCCATTGCAGTTCCGGCGATAACCCCGGAAATGCTTGATTCAAACATATGCAATCAGCTTCAACCTCAGACTTCCTGTTGAGGCACACACACCTCAAACCCAGAGATAACCACGGGAAGACAGGAACATCCACATATGACAGTGATACATACAAACAAGCAGTAGTCCAATCTCAGCTGTAACCCTGAGCAACGTCTGCTTTCTGCTTAAATTGGCGATAAACCCGGTGAGGAGTCACAACATCATCTTACCATCATAACAAGATGATATCGCAGCATACCAACAAGTAGTCCAATATCAGCTGTAACCCTGAGCAACTTCTACTTTCCGCTTAAATCGACGATAACCCCGGCGAGGAGTCAAACGTCATCTTGTTCCTTCGACAATGGTATGTTGTCTCAACACTTCATACATACATACATCCAATAATGTCCCACAAAAGCCGAGGATTGACAATCCTAAGTGACTATTACAAGTGTCAGTACTTTGGATAGAATTTAAAGCTTGAAGACGATGTGCATAAACCCCTCTTCCTGACTTCGTATAACCTCTAATCCATGTCATTGCGTAACTCTCGACACAAGCGGTCCGAAGAAGGTCAGATATACCTCGTTCGGATGATCGGATTGAATTTCTGCAAGTTTGAACGGACATCACAGTGCATGAGTGCACATACTACGAGATGACGGGAACCGCGAGGCTCGGATGCACCACGACCATCTGCAGGTACAACTGCGACTGCCGCAGGTGTACCTGCGGCCATTCGTCTATATATACAAGCCTTGGGATCAGCCATTTGAGAAGAAGAGGGAGGGAAAAAGGCGAGGAAGTCCTGTCCATTTTACTCTGCATACACATCTTTTGAGTGTTTCCACACTTCTAAACACTAGTTAGCTCACATATAGCTATCTTTTATGTGACAACCTGATATTTTAGATACAAATAAATTATAAATTTTGCGTATAATTTTTTTTATTTATTAAAAATAAATATGAATGATATGTGCCAAGGTAATGTGTAATTATAATTATATGTTTGATAAATAAGATTTATTTATTACATTATTAATTATAAATAAATTTATTTTAGCAATATTGGTTATTATAAATGATATTCTTATAGTAATTAATTCTATATTAGAAATGGTTTATTAATTATTTTTCCATGAAATTATATGTTTATATTATTTAAATAATACATGAAATGATTTTGAATAATTATAATAATTATTTTATTATAAGAATTTTGTTCAAGTTATTAAGTAAATTATTTTTACTTAATTATAAGGTTAATTATGGTGGATAAAATCAGATATGGAATCCAAACCCTAATTTTGTGTTTTGATCAAGGAATAACAATAATATTATAATATTATGATATTTTAATTTTTCAGTGCTATTAATATGTACTATAAAAATTATACTGTTGATGGATGGTCAATTATGGTATATTGACCAAACCCTAGCATTAATTGATTTAACTTTATTTATCAATTTCAATGAGAAATTAAAGATTTATTAAATATTTGTGTTATATGCTATATGTTATGTATCATTTCATGGTATGCTAATTAAGAAACCCTTATTATTAAATTAAAACCCTAATTGTATCTGAATTTTCTATTAAACCCTAATTCGAAAATTTAAACCGAAGGTTTGAATTGTCAAGAATTGTGTTACATTGATTAATGACAGGTATAATATGTTTTATATCACTTATTAAATAAACTTAATTAGTGATTTTAGACCGTATAAATTAAAACCCTAATTTTATCGCGAAACCCTAATTGTGAAATTGAAACCCTAATCGATATTTCTGTGAACCCTAACTGTTAATTTTAAGCACTAATTATTCAAGTGGTAAAGTTAATTACGATATAATACCCTAATGTCCATATATAAATAAAGAATTTAATTTATATCAAGAACCCTAATTTAATTAATATAAACTCTAATTATATATTTAGTAGCCATAATTATTAAAAATTGTGAACACTAATTGCCAAATTGGCAAGGGTAATTATGATTAGGGGTACTAAACCATAACATTCATGTATAACGTAATTAGTAAACCTAATCTAATTAACAATCTTAATTTTTTAATTTTAGAAACTAAAATAATTTTATTTATTTAGTTATTTATTTTTTTGCACAAACCCTAAGTGCTAAATCCTACAAATGTTATGTACTAAACCTTAGGGTCAAACTCTAAGGGCCAAACCCTAAGAGTTTGTCAATTTCCATTTTTGCCATTAAATTGGAAAAACAAATGACCAAATTGCCCCTCTATGCATTAAAGAAGCTACAAACTAGGTTTTGACAATAGGGTGAGTGGTTCACCAAACCAACAACTCCCTTGACCCTAAAATGACAGCATTCAGATCTATTTTCAGCCAATACATGCATCTTGTTGATCTATAAATAGCTTGGAAGAGAGAGAAAATCATTTGTTAACTTATTTTTGCCCAAACACTCAAACATTCTCTCTCAACCCCAAACCACCGAAATTTCCTTCATATATCAGTCCCTAAGAACAGCCCCATGATCAGCCATAACATATCAGGAGCCAGAAATCAAAATTTATCAAAGAAGGTATAAAACCCTAATTAGAAATCTGTCCATCGATCTGTGGTTTGATGTTGTTTTTCTTGTGTTAAACATGTTTGTTATAGTGTCTAATGATGATCTGGGTTGCTAGATGTTAGATCCATAACATCTAGAGTCTCGGATTTGAAGATTGGAAAAATCTGGAAAAGGGAGAAATATAGTCTGACAACCAAATGTCAGGTCCCATAGATCTCGTCCTGTTATGTGTTTTTGTGTATTTAAGCTATGATCTGGTAGTATGCTGTAAGATCTTTAGTCTGAAAGTGGAATCAGGATCGTGGGATGTGTATATTTTAAGTTATAATCGGTCAAAGACCGTTGACTGGCATTGACCGGAACTTTCTGGGCAGTCAAGAACTTGCCCAGATTCGTCTGACAGAAAGTTCAACGGCTCATATCTTGCTTGTTGTTAATTGTTTTGTTGATTTGTTGGATCTATATTGTAGTCTTGTATATGGAATACATTTTTATGCCTTAAAATCTCCTTAAAAGTATAAGGATCGAATGTAGCGGATGGTCAAAGTAGACTATCCGATCAGGATTTCTGTTTCTGGAAAATTCCCAGAAAATTTTTTGGTTTATTTCTGACATGGTTTGATCGGTCTAGATCTGTCGATTGTGTTATTATTTTGTTGATGTTTTGGGATAGATATACTCTCTTACATACTGGCTACACACTGCACCCATTAAATCACAAAAATGTCTCACGATCTGTAAGTTGTGGAAGCCCAAAACGAGCCAGTCAAACTGTTCTTCATTTCTGGGTAACCCAGAAAATGAAGAACAGCTCTGACAGCTTGTTCGTGGCTTCAGATCTGCTTTGTTATGGGTTGCATGGCTATGTTAGTTGTTGGATCTTGTAGTCGTGCATTAGTACTACAATATCTGACTCATAACATGTCCATTAACATCAGAATCTGACCGGAAATCGTGGTCAAACGCGATACCTTGTTCACTGTCTATGAAGGCTCAAGAACATGAAGAACACCTATAGCGACGGTTATGTCGCTATAGGTGGTCTTTAGCGACAGATTTTTTTAAAATTTCTGAAATTAATAAAAAATAGAAAAAATAGTTTTTAATTATTAAAAATATAAAATAAATTATTAAAAATTATTTTAAATTCTGAAAATTAGTTTTAAATTATTTTAAATATATTTCATAAATATTTAATATTTTTTAAATATTAAAATTATTTAATTTATTTAATTATAATATTAAATAAATTATTTAAAAATGATTTTAATATTTGAAAAATTATTTAAAATTATATTATGGCATAAGAAAATAATTTAAGTTATTTTTGATAACTTTTAATATTATGTGATAATTTTCATTAATAAATTAATATTAATGATAATTAAGTTATTTATTAAATGAATTAAGTAAATGAATTAAAAATGATTTTATTAAATTAAAAATCATTTTAAATAAGAATAAAGTATTTAAAAATATTTCAAGTTATAAAATATAACTTTTAATATTTAAAGGTAAATTTCATTAATTAATTATTATTAATGATATTAAAGTTATTTAATAATTATATTAAATAATTTAGTTTAAAAATGATTTTAATATTATAATAATCATTTTAAATGAAAATAAAGTATTTAAAGATATGTAAGTTATAAAATATAACTTTTAATATTTAAAGGATAATTTCATTAATAATTTAATATTAATGATATTTATTTAATGATTAATGATATTAAATTTATTTAATAATTATATTAAATAAATAGTTTAAAAAGAGTTTTATTTATTTAAAAATCATTTAAAAGGATATAAGTGAATTAAAAATATTTGAAGTTGTAATTAATAACTTTTAATATTTGTATAATGATAAATTAATATTAATGATAATAGAATTGTTTGATATTTAAATAATTTAACAATGATTCTAATATTTCAAAAATTATGGTAAATGGTAATAATTATTTTATAATTATTATAAGGTCATGAAAAATGTTATTAACGGTTGTTTAAAATATCTAGGTGGATGTTGTATAACTGTATAGAGTCATAGACTCGATATTTACCCAATAAAGTTGTCGGTAGACCGACATATTTCAGAAATTGATCTGGACTTAGATAGATTGACTTGATAAGTGAATTATTTGTGATTCAATGGTGTTAAAGTTATGTGACAATGTGATTAGGAATGTGCTGACTGCAATAAGCAGTCTTATATGATATAATATATTATTCTAATCAGACAATGATCTATTTAATGATAGGACTTGATAGAAAAGATATATCTTAGTTGTGTAAGCAGCAGACAAGGCAAGTATCTAACCCTTTGCATTTACTTTATGCTAAGGACATGCGTAAGATAATATCTGAACTGTTCAAATATTTCAACCTTTGCATATACTTATGCAATGATTCTGTATAAGCAAACTGTTAAGCAATAATTGTTGTACAATTTCCTTTATCCTGTTAATATTGATCAAGTTATTTATTCTGTTCGTTAATTTCTATAACATGGTTATACAAGTGTCCCCACTTGGATAATCATTATATTTTATCACATGTTGATACATACTTATAGTTACTTAGTATGTATACCTTGAAATAAAAGTCGTCTAAGCTATTTGATCCAGCTAGACATATAATTAAAGTTGTTGTTGAACAAGATAAAACTTATCCAACCGAATTGTTTTGGTATGGATTCAAGACTGTTATGAACATCCCAATCATGGGAAAATTTTATGCGCTACGGCGGACAAAGGATGAACGATAATATCGTTCTAGCAATGTAGTATTGATCAATACAGGGCATAACGGGCTGATCACCCCCGTGCCCGTAAGCAATGACGGTTTACAGATGAATTTCTGTTTAAACCTTTTCGAAAATAGAAAATAATGTTCATAGTCTGTCAACTGATTCTCATTTATAGTCAATACGTAGTTTCAAAAATTTGAAATAAAAATGACATGTTGTTGATTATTGGTTCAGCTTACTTCACAACTGTTAATCCGTTGTAGAAGTATCTTTCAAAGAAAACATTTAATCCTTTCAGTTAACTATTATTGTTGTTATTACTTGCTGGGCACTCGAATGCTCATTCTTGCTTAATTATAAATGTTTTCAGCTAAGTGTGAACAAACCGAAGGATCTGCCAAGAACAAGGGGAAAGAGAAAGTTGCTGACTAAATGTTTAAGCTATTTTATGTAATAGTCTGACTTTATGATAAGGATAATAAATATTATTATTATGATCATGTAACGAATGTTAAAGGTTTCGTACTTGGGAACTAAACTCTGATAATATGTAAATTAAGTTTGAAAATCTATATTATTGTTACTATTATTAGTATTATTCTGCTCGTAGAAATGGTATCGTGAAGCACCGAGTTCGGGTTTCAAGTACCTGGATTTGGGGGCGTCACATTTTATCCGGCGGGAGCTGAGTATTTATCCATTTAAAGTCAATAGAAGTCTACTTTGGCAGCCCACTGTAAGCCTTCTCATATTTTATAAAGCCTTCTTCTCATATTAGCACACACTGTTGTTCACGTTGAGAGTCATTTGAGTATGTTTGCCCGGACTTCGGTCCCTGGTTTTCATTTTTGTCTGTATATATATACTTATATATATATATATATATATATATATGTATATATTTCATATATATACTAACATTATCGAGTTATGCCTCAATTGAGCCTAGACTTCGGTCCGGAGCGTTTAATTGCTTATATATATATATATATATATATATATATATATATATATATATATATATATATATATAAACTGTGGTCAGACTCTATCTGATGAGCCTGGATTTTATATCTGGATAAACGCTTATATATATATATATACTTATATATATAATTGTTATCAGACATATCCGATGAGTCTGGATTCACATTCGATGCGTTTATTGCTTATATATATATTTGTACATATATATATATATATATATATATATATATATATATATATATATATATATATATATATTCTTGTACGGCCTGGAGTATACTTCGTGGCCCTTAACAACTTTATTTACATTTTGTCCTACCTAGAGTTTACTTCGTGGCAGTTGATCACTTTTACAATTTTATTTACATTTTGTCCCACCTGGAGTTTACTTCGTGGTGGTTGATCATGTCCATATATATATATATATATTAACCACTTTTATATATTTACATTTCTGATCCCCCATGGAGTTGCTTCATGGTGGTTAATCATGTTTGTATATATATTTACAGCTTTTATATATATAACTGCTTACTTCTTTCCATATAAATTGCAGTATCATAGGAGCCTAGGAATCATGTGATCACAGGTTCAGTTTACTGAATCTAGATTCGGTTCCCATGATGGACGGTTCAGTTTACCTTGTGTATATAGGTGCGAACGAGGCCTCGCACTACTTTCAAATAATTACACATTGATCCATACACACATACACACATTCATATAACAATTTCTTTGAAAAGTGGTTGTCACCGTGGTAACACGGATGTCGGGGGGTGCATAACACCTTCCCTCCGCATAATCAGGCCCCCAGACCCAAAATGAATCTCGGTTTCATAGACCCGTCTAACAGTGTCAAAACACTGGGTCAATGTGCAAACCTATTTGGTTGCGTTGGTTCAACTAGTTAAAAACACCAACTGGCGACTCTTAAAGTCAAATCGTCGACATTACACATGTCTGACCTTTTTCATTTATTTTTTCAAACAAATCTCACATTAACATGAGAACACCAAAGAACAAGTAACGAAAAGGGACACTCAAAAATCCTGACATCGACAAGTGGCGACTCTGCTGGGGATTCCAGTAAAGAAGGTTTAAGCCGCCATTTCAAGCTTTTCAAAATTGTTATATGCTTGTGTGTGAATGTTGCATTTACATTTCTGATGAATGTGTACGAATGCATCTTAATTACTGCACTGCTAAATATCTATCTGTGATATTAGTGCTTCGCACATGTCATTATTTTGCATAAACAGTGAGACACGTTGTATGTGAATGTATGTTGTGTGGTCCATCTGCCAGGAGGCTATCTTGTCGGTGTTTGATTACTGGACTTGTGGGAAGGATGATTCCCCGGGCCTCAGGAAAGGCACCACTCAGATTCGCTCCAGTTGAACGACCGGGTAAACTTCCCGTGAAGTAGATTGAGATGATCTGGGAACCTTCATACCGAAAAGCCGCGAGAGTAACCCTAAGATAGGTCAGCCTCTGATAAATCAAATGCGGAGGGATGTTTCTTCATACTTTTCACTTTAAATTACTTGTAAAAGCATTTACTTGTAATTTTTATTCTATGTTCATTCATATGTAATGGAAAATATGAAGAATATCTGTGCATGCATGACATGTTATCAATTAACAACCGGTTTTGTAGGACAAAATTCCTAAACAGACATGTTATGATAACATTTATATTACCCTAAGACTAAACTACGTAAGTCTTTTGTAGGGAAGCAATTGGGCCTGTTGCCCGTTCAAAGTCCAAAAAGGCCACAGGCCTATAACCAATCATGTCTTCTTCTGACCAGTCTAATACTGTCTCCCGAGAAGAATTTGAATGATTGAGTAAACAAATCACAGACTTAGTTGTCCTACTAAAAGAATTACACCAGTTTACTCAGGGTAGAAAGATACCTACACATACAGAATCCTCTACACAAGGAGGAGTTCAAGGTATGGAAAAAATTGGTCCAGAACAACAGTTAGATACAACCAACAAAGACCCTGAAAACACCAATCTCAAAGGAGATCCAAACACTGGTGATATCAGGAATAAGGTCCTTCAAATGGAGGAAACTATCTGTGTTCTCAAAGGGATTGGAACACATAGGTAGTGTTTTATATACAAACCATTGCATATTTCCTGGTGTTCAATATCCAGAGAAATTCAAGACCCCTGATTTTGAGAAATATGACGGATTAGGGGATCCTTATACACATTTAAAGGTATTCATAGGAGAACTTGGGTCTTACACAAAAAATGAAAAGCTCCGAATGCAGCTGTTTCAAAAAAGTCCGACTGGAGAAGCCAGTTCATGGTATACCAGACTAGACAACTCTAAGATCCATAGCTCGGAAGAGCTGGCTCACGCCTTCCTTACTAAATACAGTTTTCAATCTCAGATGGCTCCTGACCGGTACCAAATTACCAAGGTCAAGAAACAGTCTAATGAGTCATTTAGAGATTACGCTCAAAGGTGGAGGCGCCTTGCTGCTAACAGAATCAGAAATGGTCATGACCTTCATAGATGTTCTGGAAGCTTCCTTTCTATGAAAGAGTTCTAGCTGGTATTGGCAAACCATTTTCTGAAATGATCAAACACGGCGAGATGGCTAAGATGGGATTGAAGTCCGATAAAATTCAAGATCTAGCCACTCTGAAAACTGTTGATGAGCACATCCAATCTGGATCTTATAGAAACAACCCACGGAGGGTCCATAAAAAGAAAAAGGAGGATGTTTCCTTGATACTACAAGGACAAAAAGGCAATCCAAGCATGCCTATGCAAAGGAGAAACTACTCCCCTTTTCCAGTAAAACCTTCAAACCCTCCATTGTCTAAAAGTGGAGAAGTAAAGCAACCTCGAACGTTTACACCCTTAGGGGACTCGCTCGAGAATATTCTTGCTCTTCTGATTGCTTAGAAGAAAATTACACATCTTCTTCCACCAGCCAACCCTAATGGGGAGGGGTTTTAATGCTATACGAAAGTGTGCTTATCATGCTGGAGCACCTGGAATTGATACTCAAGATTGTTGGGCCTTGAAACATATGATTCAAGATCTAATAGACAACGGTGAGATTGTGGTCACTAAACCAGATCAACCTCATGTGTAAGACAACCCTCTTCCTCAACACAAAGAAGAAGAGGTCAACATGATCAGTTTGAGCACTATACAAGGTTCCAATTCTAACGGTGAATCATCCCAACCCATCAAAGACAGTGTTGACAAATGGGATTATGAAAAGTTCTAGTTTACCATGAAACGAAAGATGAAAGCTCTTTCTAAATAAATTGAACAATTGGCAGAACTGGTGACCCACCAGCATCAAGTCACACGTCAATTAATCAGGCAGAAGCATGCGTATCTCCTTCCTTTTGTTACAAATGCCTCCTCACCACCTTCAGAAAGCGAAGCTATGGAGGATAAGGTTGTGAAGTGAGCAAATGATAAAGCCCATCGGGATTTTGCCAATCAGAGAGAATTCACCTATTTGGGCCAGTCTATGGAGTAAATATTACAGATGTTGATAAACGAAGGAAGAATTACCTTCCTTCTCCCTCCAATCAATCCCCGTTTAGGACGGTTCAATCCTGATGAAATGTGTCAATATCATTCACATTCTCGCGGTCACAACACAGAAGAATGTTGGGCACTCCGCCACCTCAATCAAAATCTTATTAATAGTGATGTCCTACAAATAGCAGATGATTACACTGTACAACTTAAGGGTGGGAATGCATGTCCTAACAAATGGAAGGGATCAGTAGCAATTATATCCGAAGTGAATGATGAGATTGTCAAAGTATTTCCCATACAACCAATTCAACTCAAAGGAGCTGACAATCCTTTTAAAGTGACCGCACTAGAGCCAATTTCTTTATCTTTCAGACCATAATATCCTGTTGTCAGCTTACACAATGTTTCATGGAATTATAGAGAAGCTGAAGGACCATAATGAAGCCAAAGTGGTTTTAAGCTTGCGAGAAGCTCCACACAAGATTTCGATCCTGAACTTGGTTTTCTCTTTCGAGGATCATCGGAAGATCAGTGGACGTGGAAAAATTTCAACATTTGGTTGATCACATTTTCAACAACAATGTGATATCCTTCACTGATGAAGACATACCTCCCGAAGGGACCGATTATTGCAAGCCTTTGCATATTACAGTTTTGTCTTCTAGGTATATGCTTAGTGGGAGTATTGATAGATGGAGGCTCATCTCTAATTATCTATCCTTTGGGATTCTGAATTGGTAATCAAGCAATCCACCAGAATCTATCAAACCAAAGAATTATATTTGTTGCCTTACCATCGGCAAGTTTTAAAGATGGCTTTAGAGTTCAAAGAAATCTCTTTTCTACACATTCCTTGTAATAGGAATGATTTTGCAGATGCATTAGCAACGTTGGCCTCCTTGGTTTACATACTGGACAAGGAAAACATGTCAAACATCACGTTTACTTTGCAAAGAGCCCCAGTCTATGGGAATTACGTTAGAGAAGTATCAGATGACTTGCCTCCCATCCACAACCTTTGGTATCAATGCATCAAGGAGTATCTACGAGATGGATCTACACCAGCTGAGGCGAGCCTAACTAAGAAGAGGCGGATTCATCGACTTGCTATGAAATTCTACCTGAGCGGAGATGCACTCTACAAAAGAGATGCAGGACTAGGTCTCCTCAGATGTCTAGAAAAAGACCAAGCTCAGAGACTCATGGATGAGATCCATGGTGGAGTATATGGCCCACACATTAGCAGCCCCTTACTTGTCAAGAAAATTCTCAGAACAGAACATTATTGGCTTACACTCAAAGGTGACTGTGATGATCATGTCAAGAGGTGCTATCAATGCCAGATTCATGGGAATGCTATCCACGCCCCTCCAAGGGAACTCCATAATATGAGTTCGCCATGTCCCTTCTCAATGTGGGGAATGGACGTGATCGGGCCCATTGAGCCCAAATCCAGTAATGGACATCGATTCATATTCACCATGATCGACTACTTCACCAAATGGGTAGAAGCAACATCCTTCCCCAAGGTCACTAAAGAAGTTATCATTGTTTTCGTCAAAAACAATGTCATCTGTCGATATGGACAACCAAAGGTCATTATGTCAGTCAATGCTAAGAACCTCAACAACAAAATGATGGAGGAGTTATGGAGAAAATTCCACATAAAACATCTCAACTCCACCATCTACCGCCCAAAGATGAATGGTGCTGTTGAAGAAGCTAATAAAAACATCAAAAAGATCATACAAAAAATGTCCGCCAATCATAAAGGATGGCCTGACCTCTTGCCTTTGACTATATTAGCCTACAGAACTTCCATGCGAACTTCCACTGGGGCAACCCCATACTCATTAGTATATGGGATGGAAGCAGTGCTCCCCATAGAAGTGGAAATGGAATCCCTCAGAGTATTAATGGATGCTCAGTTGGATGAAGACCAATGGGTACAAGACAGGTATCACCAATTGTCTCTGATAGATGAAAGGAGAACCGCGACAATCTTCTATGGTCAGTTATATCATCAAAGGATCGCACGATCCTACAAAAGAAAAGTTCGACTATGGCAATTCAAATAACATGACTTGGTTTAAAAGAAGATCATTGACAACCAAGATCAATCTAAGGGAAAATTCGCTCCTAACTAGGAAGGCCCATTTGTTGTCAAGGAAGTATTGATAGGGGGTGCTCTCAGATTGCAGGAAATGGATGGCGATGAATTTCCATAGCTTATCAACTCAGACATCGTGAAAAATTACTATGTCTGAAATTATCATCAAATAAACATCCTGGTTTTAATCATCAAATCACCAGTCATTCTAGTTTTGAACCCTTTCCTCTTTTTACATGCTCTTCTGCCCCTCAGGGAAACATAAACTTCAAACTAGAAGCCTGGTTTTTACTTCATTTCAAACCTTTCATACAATCTCGGTTATCCTGAAGATGGGATTTAACCTCTTACAATTTCGGTTATCCTGAAGACGGGATCAAACTTTTTACGCACCTGCAGTTTGTCCCCATTATGGGATCAAACTTTCTTCTCCCCGCAGTATAACCTGCACATGGGATTCACACTTATCTTCACCTTCAATTCGTCCTGAGGGACGAACTACGTCGACCTGATCTCCCTGATACACGGGGGTACGTAGGCAACCATATTCTATATGGCCCAGTCCTAATAAAGAAAAACAACAAAAACATTTCTGCCCTTTCTCTACAAAACAACAAAAATAACAAAATACTTCTACACCCATCTGCCTTCCGCATTTAGCGTTGAACCTCCTACACTAGGTTCGAACTACGCAGACTTGATCTCCTCTTTAATAGGAGTACGTAGGCAGCCATTCATGGTACAGTCTAACCCCTACCAGAACAAACATATTTGTCACACGGTACTGGGTTCAATCTTCAACTTGCCCCATTTCATCGGTTTCAGATCAAAGGGATGGAATTACCCAACCTCTTCTTACAAATAAAAGATTCGGTGACCATCTAAGTTGCGATCGTGCCTCAAAGAGCAATACCAACCCATAAGAGATGGAATTAACTGGCGACCATCTGTGGTGCGGTCAATCTCAGGAGAGGAAGAAACCACCCTCCTCTCCACTTTTCCATACAGATAATAGTCCCAAGACACCAAAGATGGTAGGGATTTACAGAAATCTATGATCCGTTTTAAGAGATCTTGCGACGTCTCAATGTCCATCTATCAAGGATAAGTTTAGAATGCATCAAGTTCACAAGGCCCAGGAGAAACAGGCAAATATCAAGCAAGTATCAAGGCATAACTAAAAGGGAAATGAATCAAAATATATTTCCCTGCCATATATAATACTATTTGATATATACATCTGTGTTGTACATGATAAAATGGCTAAGCTAGTCTGTGCAGGAAAATACAAAGCTATCTACTGTGAGGCCCCCGAATCCGGATACTTGAAACCCGAACTCGGTACTTCACGATACCATTTCTATAAGCGGAATAATACTAATAATAATAACAATAATATAAAACTTAAACTTAATTTACAATTACATCAGAGTCTATTTCCCAAGTACGTAACCTTTAGTCATTCATTACATGATATTAAATAAATAGATATCATAGTCTTCATAGTCTTATAAAACTATTACAAATAAAACCACCAATTTTATTTGGTTAGCTTTCCTTTTCCTTTGTCACGGCTTGAGCTTTCCGGACCTTCACACTTAGATGAAAACATTTAAATTAAGCAAGGATGAGCATTTGAGTGCCCAGCAAGTATTATATATATATAAGCTGAAAGAATTCAAATGTTTTCCTTATAATATTCTTCTACAACTAGTCAGTAGTTGTGAAGTAATCTGTTCCAATAATAATAACATAACAACCCTCTTTCTAGTGTTTGAAACTGTGCATTGACCATACATGGGGTTTCTATGAAATACTATGAACATTATTTTCATTTTCGAAAGGGTTTAAACAGAAATTCATTTGTAAACTGGTCATTGCTTACGTGCACGGAGGGTGATCAGCCCCGTTGTACCCTGTATTGATCAATACTACATTGCTAGAACGATATTATTGTTCATCCTTTGTCCGCCGTAGCGCATAAATTTTTTTTCCCATTATCGGGATGTTCATACATGTCGGGTTTTTATAACAAAGGTCTTATATAATTCAACATATATGTATATCAAAGGTGTATCAACATGTGATTAAATACAATGATTATCCAAGTGGGGACACTTGTATAATCATTTATAGAAATTAACGAATAGAATATATAACTGAATTATCATATACTAACATGTTGATAATCAATGAGTGTATATAATATAGGCTTAACAATCTGTACAGTAATAATATAACTTTGAAACATTCTTACACTTGTCCAATGCATAAAGAAAATGCAAAGGTAGGATACTTGTCTGATGCGCTGCTTACAATTTAGCAACTTAGATTTATCTTTTCTATCACGACCTATCATTAATCAGATCATTTTACTGATTAGTATATCATAACGTAACACATAACAATTTTTAATTAATTATTATCATATATCATAACCTTAACAACCATTGAATCACAAATAAATAATTAACTAACTAATTTATCTAAGTCCGGATCAATTTCTGAACCATGGCGGTCTGCCGATAGCTTTATCGGGTAATAATCGAGTCTAAGACTATCTCAAAGTTCAACATTCGTAAATATCAATCATATAATTTTTAAATGACTTATAATAATTTTTAATTAATTATTATCATATATCATAATTTTTGAAATATCAGAATCATTATTAAATGATTTAACATCAAACAATTCTATTATCATTAATATTTAATCAATTTTTTTAAACTATTAATGAAACCATTGCCAAAATCTTAAAGTTATGTATAATAACTCAAAATATTCTTATCATATTAATATTACCCTTAATTGATTTTTAAAACATTTAAAATCATTATTATCATTAATATTTAAATATTAATGAACTATTATCTAAATATTAAAAGTCATTAATTATAACTTAAAATATTTTTAATTCATTTAAATCCTTTTTAAATAAATAAAACCATTTTTAAACTATTTAATTAATATAATTATTAAATAAACTTAATATCATTAATCATTAATAAATATCATTAATATTTAATCATTAATGAAATTATCTTTTAAATATTAAAAGTTATACTTTATAACTTAAAATATCTTTAAACACTTTATTTTCATTTAAAATAATTTTTATAATATTAAAATCATTTTTAAACTAATTTATTTAATATAATCATTAAATAACTTTAATATCATTATTAATCATTAATTAACGAAATTAACCATTAAATATTAAAAGTTATATTTTATAACTTAAAATATTCTTAAATACCTTATTATTATTTAAAATGATTTTTAATATAATAAAATCATTTTTAATTCATTTATTTAATTTATTTAATAAATAACTTAACTATCATTAATATTGATTTATTAATGAAAATTATCACAAAATATAAAAGTTATAAAAATAACTCAAAAATATTTTCTAACACAATAATATAATTTTTTCATGATTTTTCATGAATTAAAATAATTTTTAAATAATTTATTTAATATTGTAATTAAATAAATTAAATACTTTTAATATTCCAAAAATATTAAATATTTATGAAATATATCCAAAATAATTAAAATATAATTTTTGGACTTTAAAATAATTTTTTTAGAATTTATTATGTATTTTTAATAATTAAAAACCATTTTTATCATTTTTTTATTAATTTCCAGAAATTATAATTAAAACCGTCGCTAAAGGGCTATAGCGACACTTTCTGTCGCTATAGGTGTTCTTGAGGATTTCTAGAAAATCTTGACAGTGTGCTCGGGGTTATATCTCTTAGGATAATGCGTTTCTGGGCTTGAAATTGATTTCATGTTGTAGTACTCATGTAATACTACAAGTACATAACAAGTTTCGTGGCTAAACAACATCAGATCAGAGAGATTTAAGCTCTCCAAAAACCTGACAATGCTGTTCTTCGGCTTGTCAGAGTTTAACAGATTTGAGGTACCTACTTTGAGTCCTTATAACTTGATGTTCATATAACTTTTATATGATCTATCAACTCCAGTTTGTAGATAACATGTAGGTCTACCATTACAAAGTGTCATAACACAAAAACATCAAAACACCAGCAAGATCTGGCCGGTCAAAGTTGGACACGGACACTGCTCTTAAATTTTCTGGGTTCGATAATTTGGCAGATTTGGTCAACGGGTTTTGACCGGCTATAACTTCCAATCTACAATTGATCTAGCCTTGATTCGTTTTGCATCTTAAAGAGCACATTACAGACTACATGTTACAAGTTTTAAACATCAAAAACACTTAATATACACGAAGTTATAAGATCTAACATTTGGCTGTAAAACACAAATTTTCCTATTTCCAGATTTATTAAAAACTCAAAATCATGAACTTTGATGTTATGGGTCATGGATTTAACAACCCAGAACTTCAATTGACACCTTATAACACATCTTTAAACAATAAATTACAACATTTAACATCAAATCGAAGGATTTCTAAAATTAGGGTTTTTATACCTTTATGCTTTGATTTTTGATTTTAGCTCTCCAAGTTGTTTGTGATTTGCCTATGGAGGATGTGGGGCTTCAAAATAGGACTGAAATGCCTTAGGTTTTCGTTGCTTAGAGAGAGAGAGGGGCTTGTTAGAGAGTTTGTGCAAAATTGGCTAACAATTGTCACTTTTTCTCTCTAAATCTATTTATAGAATACAAGATGCAATGTATTGGCTAGCTTTGTGGCATGTTGCTGATTATTAAAGTCAAGAGAGTTGGTAGGTGTGACAACCCGAGAATTTGGGAAAATTATTAAAATCTTAAATGATTGATTTAAGGTCGAATATTAGACCTAGACAGAGAATAAGTGTATGCGTATGATGTTATTGGGATTGAATTTTGAGGATTTCAAAATTCTGTGAAGGATATAGGTGAATTATTCAGGATTAAGGATTTATGTGAATATGTTTTGTGTTTATGGTTAATGATGTGTTCAGAATGTGGTTAAGGGTCATGGGTTGATCAGATAAATTACATCTGTGATAAACCCTAAGTTTATATTAAGAACGACAGCGTTCAGTTAGAAAACCCTAACGTTTAATAAGAAACCCTAGAAATCGATTCTGGAAACCCTAGTTTCAGTTCCGGGAAATACGAAATCCTAAATCGGATATTGAAAACCCTAGATTGGGAATGCAATGATATGTTTAAGGTTAAACGTAATTAATTAGGGAAAACCCTAATGAATTATTTAAAATCTTAATTGATTATTTGAAAACCCTAATACCAGATCTGAAAACCCTAATTTCAGATACTGATAAAATGAAACCCTAATCTGGGAGTATAACGGAGAATTTTAATGCTTAAGTTCTATTAATTAAGTATTAAATTAGGGTAATGTTTAATTAATTAACAAACCCTAATTTCAAATTTATGGAACCCTAATTGTTCCGTCAGAAAACCCTAATGCTCAATTATGGATTTAATTGCTAAAAGTAGCAATGTTAATTAGGAAACCCTAATCCTAATTAGTTCAATTTATGAGTAATTAGAAACCCGAATCTAATTAAGATATTTAATTTCTAAATTAGAAAATTAATTTTTCTATTAGAAACCCTAATTAGCGGTTTATAAACCCTAATTACCATTTTGACCCTAATTGTGTAATTAGCGATTGTAATTATGAAATGATAATCCTAATTAGCAAGAATGAAAGTATGATTAAGGAATTTTAATATAATTAGTAAATCCTAATTATAATTGTGAGAAATTAATTTTCTATTTTTATAACCGAAATTCGGAAATTTTAGAAATTAAATTTTTTCAAAGTTAAGGGTTAAAACCTAAACTCTAAAATGATCCAAACCCTAAAGATTAAGGGATTCATCAATTGCAAATCGTAGAAAATAAATGGAAAGGACAAAAATGCCCTTTTTAGTATTTTTTTTAGCTTGCAAATCTTGCAAAATCAAGGGTGGTTGAACAACCCTAGTCAAAACCCTAGACTAGCATGTGATGATATCCAGCAACCTGGCTTAGATCAGCAGCAAGATCAGATTATTGATTGTATCTAATTAATATATATTAGATTTAAAGAGAGAGAAAATGTCACTTTATTTCTCATTTTATCCAAACCCTTATCTCTCTTCATTTTTGAAATTCTAGAGTGAGAGAGAGTGAAATAGTAAGTTATGATCAGATCAGATCACCCAAGAACAGAAATCAAAGATCAGAAATCAGAAATCAAACTCAAAAGAGGTATAAACCCTAATTTTTGAAATCCTTGATCTTATGTTAAATGTTGTTATTTGTTGGTTAAATATGTGTAATAGGGTGTCATTTATTGATCTGGGTTGTCAAAACCCAGATCCATAACATCAAAGTACTCGGAATTAATATTTTTGAAATCTGGAAATCTGGAAATTTAAGGTTTGACAGTCATATGTCAGGGCCTCTAGATCATTACTTGTTAATGTTTTGATGTGTTGTAAGTTATATATTTGTAGTATGTTGTAAGGACTTCAACATAGAACTTGAATCAAGTCCAGATCGTGTCTAGATCTTAAGTTATATGCAGTCAAACGTCGTTGACCGACGTTGACTGGCCACGAATCTGGGTAAACCCAGAAACCCATATGGTTTCTGACAACCTTTGCAGAGACTTGATCTTACTGTGTGTAGCTGTTTAGTCCATGTTGTTGTTTGATACTTGTAGTCTGTTGTGTAAGCTACGTGCTAAAGGCTTTAGATCAACCAGATCCATAGCTGAATCGTACAAATGAGCCGTCAAACCATCGTTGACCTTCACGCTTGAAGAAGGTTTTGGGTAACCCAGATCTTCATAGAGGCGTTTTCTGACAAGTAGTTTGACCGGATGCAATCTGTATTTGGTGTTGTTTTTAGACTAACCTGATTGTATAAAGATGTTCTTTGACATATTAACTTCAATTGTAAAGCTTTAAATATCATAAATCAGATCGGTAGCGTAAGATCTAAGGGCTTAAATATAGCACCTTATGTTGTTCTTCATTTTCTGGAAAACCTAGAAAATGAAGAACAGCCTTGTCAGACTTTTTGGAGGCCCAGATCTTGATGTTCAGTTGTTGGATTGTCATGGAACAAGATATGTAGTTGTAGTATTACATAAATACTACAACATGAAAGTAATTACAAGCCCAGAAGTCAAGTGTAGCATGGATTAAATTCCGGTCAAACAAGGACCCTCGGTATCTATCAAGAACACTCAAGAACACCAAGAACACCTATAGTGACGGTTCTGTCGCTATAGGGCCCTTTAGCGACACTTATTTTCGGAAATTACAGAAAAATAATTTAAAATTAGAAAAAAATGGGTTTTAATTATTAAAAATACAAAATAAATTATAAAAAAATTATTTTAAAGTCTGAAAAATAGTGTTTAACTATTTTGAGTATATTTCAAAAATATTTGGTATTTTTGGAATGTAAATGGTACTTATTTATTTAATTATAATATTAAATAAATTTTTTAGAAATATGTTTTAATTCATGAAAAATCATGAAAAATAATATTATGGTATAAGAAAATATTTTAAGTTATTTTTAATGACTTTTAATATTTTGGGATGAAATTCATTAATTAATCAGTATTAATGATAATTAGTTTATTTAATATATATGTTAAAAAAATTATGGAAAATTAGTATTAATGTTTTAAAAATTATATAAAAATGATTTAAGTGTTATAAAAATATTTGAAGTTATAAAATTTAACTTTTGATATTTTGGCATAAAAATATTAATATTTTAATATTAATATTAATTATCGGATAATTGATTTAAGTGTTTAAAAATCATATAATTATGATTTTAAAGTATTAAAAATACTTTGTGATATTATAATTATATTATAATATTATATAATGATTTTCATTAATATTTTATATTAAATAAATATTAATGATTAAGAAATTATGTGGTATTTAATTCACTAAATACGGTTTTAAAATGTTGATAAATGGTAATAATTATCCAAAAATTATTACGAGCCTAGGAAAAATGTTTTGTCTGATAAGAAAATTATCTGTGGTATGGTTAAGTGTTTAGTCAGAGTTTAATTGAACTTAAACTCGATATTCGTTCGAATAGACCGTCGGGATGATAGAATTGTGTCGGGTTCAACACAGACTGCAATAGTTTGACTTGATACCTAGTCTTATGTGCTGTAAAGACTGAAAGGGTTATGTGGTAATGTGTTTAGGTTATTCTGTGGATATAATATAACAGTAATATACTGTGATGATATTATTCTAATATTGGGGATCTATATTATTAATATTAGGTCTTCGGGTAAAGCGTTATAAATTGCGTTGCGGTAATCAACGGTGCAGGCAAGTTTTTCAGTTCTATTATGTTTGTGGATGGAATGTGTTATGTGTTAAATTACATATTATGCTCTATGAATTGTTAAAAGTCAAAATATGACTAAGTTAATTGGGTTATGGAACTCAATTAATATGTGATTACAGGTTGTATGATGTAACTCGATAAATTAGAAATGTATAATGCATGAATTAATGTTTTGTAAGAAATTATTGATGCATGTAGGATATGTTTAGTAAAGAATATATGTTGGCATGCAGATATGCATATTAAAGGAAATGTAGTGCATATAGAATTATGTGATATGTGAAACATGATAGATTGTTAAATTTGCTGGGCTGTCGAGCTCAATCTTGCAAACATAAACTTTTTGCAGGTTAATGATGTTAGGCAATATTATTTGCTATACGGATGATGAAGATTGAGCGATGTATAAAATGAATACATTTTCTTGATTTAGAAATGGTATAGATCTATGATTGATAGTTTTATCAAATTTAATTTTCAGCTATGTACAGTTTGAAATGTTGAATAGATAAATAAGATTTATTTTGAATTGAGAATAGATATGATTCTTAAATAAATGAATCATCGATAGAAAAGATAATACCAAGTTCAGCTTGGGGCAATACATGCGACTATCTTGTAATAGAATAGTTTGAAAATAATGTTATGAGTTAGATAACTTATGAATTGTGTTATAAGTTAAGGTTACTCGACTTGGGTAAAATAGTGTGTAATGTATTGTATAAACAATTTATGTTTATATCTTCCGCAATTAGTGAAAGAATTAGTATACCGGATCCGCGGCGATTCGGGGCCCGGATTCGGGGATGCTACAGTTGGTATCAGAGCTGTTGGTTATGAAGCTTAGGTAGGAATACCTGAGACCAATAACCGCAGTGATTAGGATAAGACTAACTCAAATAGAGTTAGTTGGTCAATAAGATTCAAAGACGAATCTCGGTAAGTTGTTAAGCTGCAGAGTTCCCTAACTCTGGTTATAGTGGTGAACAGTAGTGGTGAACAGAAGTACAGGGATAGGAGATTGTAAAATAAAACGATCATAGTGCATGGAATTGAATCGTAATATATACGATAAGATCACCCCGTGATCTGATAAAGGTTATGATATGGGAAATGAATCAATTTACTGATTGAAAAGTTTACAGCAAGATGCTGTGTGAAAGTTGTACTATGAAATTGTACTATGAAAACTCATAAAAGAGTTATGAATTGTAAATACGGATTAAATAAAATTCTTATGGAAAAAGGGGTTTAAGTATTAGGTGGGGATTCAATTGAGGACTCTTGTCGGCAGCTGAGTTGTATGATTCCTTGTATGGGCGGGGAATTTGTACTTGGTTTTAGAATCACTTAGCTTCCTAGTCGATGTAGTGGTTAGGTTGACCAATTCTTTGTATGGGCGGGGAATTATTCACTTAGCTTCCTATATTGATTAGTGGCTGAGTTGGTTTGACTATCACTAAGTTTCTGGCACTGATAATCATTGAAATGTTTGCGTCGCGCTATTTGTTATATGCGTATTAAGAGGGTGATTCCTTTCTCATGTGTATGACAGATAGATAGGTCATAGGTAGAGTATATAAGGTTAAGTACGATTTCTTAAAACTCATAATTGTGTGACATTCTTGATTCATAATTATATGAAATGAGAGGGTGATTCCTTTCTTAAACTCATATGATTGTGGCCAGGTTATGAACTCATAAGTGTGGTTTTATGAACTGGGTATAGTTATGTGTGAATGGAGAATTGAGGATAATAGGAACAGATAGAATGTTTAAGTAAATGATCATTAGTGGAGAATTAGGTTTTCCTAAACCCGATCTATGCCAAATTTCAAAATTTTTGACTTCAAGCTAAATACGCACTATGTGCCTTTTAAAAAAAAATTTGTTTTTATTTATCACTTATGTACCATGTGACCTGGTGCAGAGATGATAAAAAATGATGGAGTTATCAATGCAGAATTACTTGGTGTTGGATGTGATCTAAGGATCGTCAGCCCACTACAGTATGATGTAATATAACAAAGTCACAAAATGACAAAATCCTCAACGGACTGTTAAATACAGTGCGGCATCATGACGTCATTCTCGAAAATGTTTTCAAAAAGTTTAATTTACCAAATTGCTTTGGAACGGAATCCTATGATAAGACTGAGGTGAACTATGTTGTTTGGATAAATAAATCCAATCTAATAGCGTAAATATTCGCTAAAAATAATTATTACGTTATGCATGACGTAACTGTACGATGGGCTAATCACCTAAAGTACTAGTAATGGTAGTTTACCTTCTTTGTGATTGTAAACAGACCAAGTAATGTTTTGTTTTGCGGTATGAATACCGTCAAATCTATGCGTTCATGGTCTATATGACCCCTCAGCATAATTTTAAACCTTTTATCCTTGTGAGTGGTGTATTGGGTAGTATGTAATATGTGTGAATGGTGTAAGGTGCACGGTGTAAGGTGTAAGGTGAATTTCGGGGACGAAATTCTTTTAAGGAGGGGTGAATGTGACAACCCGAGAATTTGGGCAAATTATTAAAATCATAAATAATTGATTTAAGGTCGAATATTAGACCTAGACAGAGAATAAGTGTATGCGTATGATGTTATTGGGATTGAATTTTGAGGATTTCAAAATTCTGTGAAGGATATAGGTGAATTATTCAGGATTAAGGATTTATGTGAATATGTTTTGTGTTTATGGTTAATGATGTGTTCAAAATGTGGTTAAGGGTCATGGGTTGATCAGATAAACCACATCTGTGATAAACCCTAAGTTTATATTAAGAACGACAGCGTTCAGTTAGAAAACCCTAACGTTTAATAAGAAACCCTAGAAATCGGTTCTGGAAACCCTAGTTTCAGTTCCGGGAAATACGAAATCCTAAATCGGATATTGAAAATCCTAGATTGGGAATGCAATGATATGTTTAAGGTTAAACGTAATTAATTAGGGAAAACCCTAATGAATTATTTAAAATCTTAATTGATTATTTGAAAACCCTAATACCAGATCTGAAAACCCTAATTTCAGATACTGATAAAATAAAACCCTAATCTAGGAGTATAACGGAGAATTTTAATGCTTAAGTTCTATTAATTAAGTATTAAATTAGGGTAATGTTTAATTAATTAACAAACCCTAATTTCCAATTTATGGAACCCTAATTGTTCCGTCAGAAAACCCTAATGCTCAATTGTGGATTTAATTGCTAAAAGTAGCAATGTTAATTAGGAAACCCTAATCCTAATTAGTTCAATTTATGAGTAATTAGAAACCCTAATCTAATTAAGATATTTAATTTCTAAATTAGAAAATTAATTTTTCTATTAGAAACCCTAATTAGCGGTTTATAAACCCTAATTACCATTTTGACCCTAATTGTGTAATTAGCGATTGTAATTATGAAATGCAAATCCTAATTAGCAAGAATGAAAGTATGATTAAGGAATTTTAATATAATTAGTAAATCCTAATTATAATTGTGAGATATTAATTTTCTATTTTTATAATCGAAATTCAGAAATTTTAGAAATTAAATTTTTGCAAAGTTAAGGGTTAAAACCTAAACTCTAAAATGATCCAAACCCTAAAGATTAAGGGATTCATCAATTGCAAATCGTAGAAAATAAATGGAAAGGACAAAAATGCCCTTTATAGTATTTTTTTTAGCTTGCAAATCTTGCAAAATCAAGGGTGGTTGAACAGCCCTAGTCTAAACCCTAGACTAGCATGTGATGATATCCAGCAACCTGGCTTAGATCAGCAGCAAGATCAGATTATTGATTGTATCTAATTAATATATATTAGATTTAAAGAGAGAGAAAATGTCACTTTATTTCTCATTTTATCCAAACCCTTATCTCTCTTCATTTTTGAAATTCTAGAGTGAGAGAGAGTGAAATAGTAAGTTATGATCAGATCAGATCACCCAAGAACAGAAATCAAAGATCAGAAATCAGAAATCAAACTCAAAAGAGGTATAAACCCTAATTTTTGAAATCCTTGATCTTATGTTAAATGTTGTTATTTGTTGGTTAAATATGTGTAATAGGGTGTCATTTAGTGAACTGGGTTGTCAAAACCCAGATCCATAACATCAAAGTACTCGGAATTAATATTTTTGAAATCTGGAAATCTGGAAATTTAAGGCCTGACAGTCATATGTCAGGGCCTCTAGATCATTACTTGTTAATGTTTTGATGTGTTGTAAGTTATATATTTGTAGTATGTTGTAAGGACTTCAACATAGAACTTGAATCAAGTCCAGATCGTGTCTAGATCTTATGTTATATGCAGTCAAACGTCGTTGACCGACGTTGACTGGCCACGAATCTGGGTAAACCCAGAAACCCAGATGGTTTCTGACAACCTTTGCAGAGACTTGATCTTACTGTGTGTAGCTGTTTAGTCCATGTTGTTGTTTGATACTTGTAGTCTGTTGTGTAAGCTACGTGCTAAAGGGTTTAGATCAACCAGATCCATAGCCGAATCGTACAAATGAGCCGTCAAACCATCGTTGACCTTCACGCTTGAAGAAGGTTCTGGGAAACCCAGATCTTCATAGAGGCGTTTTCTGACAGGTAGTTTGACCGGATGCAATCTGCATTTGGTGTTGTTTTTAGACTAACCTGATTGTATAAAGATGTTCTTTGACATATTAACTTCAATTTTAAAGCTTTAAATATCATAAATCAGATCGGTAGTGTAAGATCTAAGGGCTTAAATATAGCACCTTGTGCTGTTCTTCATTTTCTGGAAAACCCAGAAAATGAAGAACAGCCTTGTCAGACTTTTTGGAGGCTCAGATCTTGATGTTCAGTTGTTGGATTGTCATGGAACATGATATGTAGTTGTAGTATTACATAAATACTACAACATGAAAGTAATTACAAGCCCAGAAGTCAAGTGTAGCATGGATTAAATTCCGGTCAAATAAGGACCCTCGGTATCTGTTAAGAACACTAAAGAACACCAAGGACACCTATAGCGACGGTTTTGTCGCTATAGGGCCCTTTAGCGACACTTATTTTCGGAAATTACAGAAAAATAATTTAAAATTAGAAAAAAATAGTTTTTAATTATTAAAAATACAAAATAAATTATAAAAAATTATTTTAAAGTCTGAAAAATAGTTTTTAACTATTTTGAGTATATTTCAAAAATATTTGGTATTTTTGGAATGTAAATGGTATTTATTTATTTAATTATAATATTAAATAAATTATTTAAAAATAGTTTTTAATTCATGAAAAATCATGAAAAATAATATTATGGTATAAGAAAATATTTTAAGTTATTTTTAATGACTTTTAATATTTTGAGATGAAATTCATTAATTAAACAATATTAATGATAATTAGTTTATTTAATAGATATATTAAATAAATTATGGAAAATTAGTATTAATGTTTTAAAAATCATATAAAAATGATTAAGTGTTATAAAAATATTTTAAGTTATAAAATATAACTTTTGATATTTTGGCATAAAAATATTAATATTTTAATATTAATATTAATTATCGGATAATTGATTTAAGTGTTTAAAAATCATATAATTATGATTTTAAAGTATTAAAAATACTTTGTGATATATAATTATATTATAATATTATATAATGATTTTCATTAATATTTTATATTAAATAAATATTAATGATTAAGAAATTATGTGGTATTTAATTCATTAAATACGGTTTTAAAATGTTGATAAATGGTAATAATTATCCGAAAATTATTACGAGCCTAGGAAAAATATTTTGTCTGATAAGAAAATTATCTGTGGTATGGTTAAGTGTTTAGTCAGAGTTTAATTGAACTTAAACTCGATATTCGTCCGACTAGACCTTCGGGATGATAGAATTGTGTCGGGTTCAACTCAGACTGCAATAGTTTGACTTGATACCTAGTCTTATGTGCTGTAAAGACTGAAAGGGTTATATGGTAATGTGTTTAGGTTATTCTGTGGATATAATATAACAGTAATATACTGTGATGATATTATTCTAATATTGGAGATCTATATTATTAATATTAGGTCTTCGGGTAAAGCGTTATAAATTGCGTTGTGGTAATCAACGGTGCAGGCAAGTTTTTCAGTTCTATTATGTTTGTGGATGGAATGTGTTATGTGTTAAATTTCATATTATGCTCTATGAATTGTTAAAAGTCAAAATATGACTAAGTTAATTGTGTTATGGAACTCAATTAATATGTGATTACAGGTTGTATGATGTAACTCGATAAATTAGAAATGTATAATGCATGAATTAATGTTTTGTAAGAAATTATTGATGCATGTAGGATACGTTTAGTAAAGAATATATGTTGCATGCAGATATGCATATTAAAGGAAATGTAGTGCGTATAGAATTATGTGCTATGTGAAACATGATAGATTATTAAATTTGCTGGGCTGTCTAGCTCAATCTTGCAAACATAAACTTTTTGCAAGGTTAATGATGTTAGGCAATATTATTTGCTATACGGATGATGAAGATTGAGCGATGTATAAAATGAATACATTTTCTTGATTTAGAAATGGTATAGATCTATGATTGATATTTTTATCAAATGTAATTTTCAACTATGTACAATTTGAAATGTTGAATAGATAAATAAGATTTATTTTGAATTGAGAATAGATATGATTCTTAAATAAATGAATCATCGATAGAAAAGATAATACCAAGTTCAGCTTGGGGCAATACATGTGACTATCTTGTAATAGAATAGTTTGAAAATAATGTTATGAGTTAGATAACTTATGAATTGTGTTATAAGTTAAGGTTACTCGACTTGGGTAAAATAGTGTGTAATGTATTGTATAAACAATTTATGTTTCTATCTTCCGCAATTAGTGAAAGAATTAGTATACCAGATCCGCGGCGATTCGGGGCCCGGATTCGGGGATGCTACAGTAGGAGTTTGGTGAGCAACTAAATTTTGGCTAGATACACAAGTTATCCAATTAAAGAATGTGCAAAAGGGTAAAATAGTCATTTGATAAATCAATTAATGGCATTTTGGACAATTCCATATATTTCTAGAATTTGCCATTTAATGAAACCCTTAATGTTTAGGGTTTGAGTTAATTTTAGCAAAAGTCTAGGATTCCAAATTTAGGATTTAGCAATTAGGATTAGAAAATAAAATAAAATAATTTTAGTTTCTAAATTTTTTAAAATAATAACTTTGTTAATTAAAATAAGTTTGTAATTATCTAAAACATGGACATTAGGTTTTATTACCCTTAATCATAATTAACTTTGCTAATAAAGTAATTAGGGTTAGAATTTTGATAATTAGGGTTTCTAGCAATTAAATTAGGATTCTAGGTTTTAGGGTTTTAATTTACTAATTAAGTTTACTTTTATTAGTAATTAAAGTCTATCATACATGATATTAATCATAGTAACACTATTCTTGAGAAATTAAACCCCCGGTTTAGGTTTCCGAATTAGAGTTTCTAGTTATTGGAAATTAGGGTTTTCTACAGAAAACTGGGGTTACTCTATTAGTATTAGGGTTTAAAAATTAAACACCATTATTGACCAATCATCATCAACACGTACATTCCACATAATTTATAGCACTGAAAAATCAAAATATAATTAATATTATATTATTTTTCTCATTCCTTGACAATAATCCAAAATTACGGTTTGGATTCCATATCTGATTTATTCTTCATATTTATCCTTATAAATTAAGTTAAAATAATTAACTTAATATCCTGAACAAATTCATATAATGAAATAATCATTATATTTATTTTAAAATCCTTTCATATATATTTAAATAATATATACCTATACTTTCATAGAAAATAATTAATAAAAGCATTTCCAATAAGGAATTAATTAGTATAAACATTATAATCAATAATTTAAAAAAAATTAAATAAATAAATAAATAAATAAATTTATTTACAATACTAAATGTAATAAATAAATTTTATTTATCACAAAAATAATTATAGTTACACATTACCATGACACATATCATTCTTATTTATTTTAAAAAAAATTATACGCAAAATTTATGATTTATTTATATAGAAAATATCGGGTTGTCACATCTACAGATCGGTGTGTATGTGGACTATCAAATCTAACATAGCATCCCTCTCTGAAGACGAAGGAAGCACTACAAGCTCCTACCCAAGGGTATCTACATGATCTAGCATATTAGAGGCTAACTGCGTAGTGGCATAATGCTCATCAATGTAAGCACTCATGTCGGCAAGACTAACAGTCATCTGGGATCTCACTGAAGTGCTGTATGCAATGGCCACATCCCTAGCAGATAAGGCGGCATCCCGCTCCACTATCAATACATCCATGGCTGATCTAGCCTCATCCCTCTCTAATAGAGCGGTATCTCTCTCATCAAGAGTTGTCAACATCGCAGCCCTAGCCTGATCTCTCTCATAGGTCATCAGATGTTAGTTCTGCTCCAAATGCTGTGCTGAATACTGACTAATAGTGGCACTCAGGGTGGGATAATCCATTATAAATGCTAGCAGCCCAGCAGTCAAATCATCGATGGGAATAATAGCCTCCTCTATAGGCTCCTCATCTTCAGAATCAATCCCCTGCACTATGGATACTGCTGCAGCCGATGCAGTCTCTGTCTCCATCCATGCGGAATACTCTGCAGAACAACCTGGATGACTGACAGAAAACTCAACCAGCTCTCGCTGATCCCAACAGGCATACAACCTGGATCTGTCCTCCGCTGACAAACGGTGTGACGCAAAGTGCTGACTCATTGCCCCTTCATAGGGATGAAAATCCTGGAACTGGTCAAACTGACACATCACGGCCAGTGGGTGCTAAGTAATCATGCCCCTCAATCCAGCCAGAGGGAGGTAATCCATGCTCGGAGCATGAGTAATGAAGCTGTAGGGTGAACTAAGCCCTGGACAAGGCAATATAGCAAACGGATCCCTAATCCCTGCCAGAAAAACTGACCATGATGCACCATCTGTGCACTCTGCAGGCTGAAAGGAGTATGATATGGCTATCTTCTGGGTGAAACAAAACCCCTGCCGTCTAAATGTGCCAAACGGTCTCAAGTGTGACATAAACCACACATACAGCATTACCGAACTACCTGTAAACACTCCTACCAGATAAGTGAAGCAATATATAGATGGCCTCAGAGTCTCTACGATAATCATCGGTACAATGGTACGACCCTCCCTGATAGCTATCACTACCATAATGATGCTGATATCCAGCTCATCCATATACCGCGGCATGAAGACGTATGATAATACATACAGAAGCAGTACATCTACTCTGGCTGAACGCCAATGATCCTCCGGTGTGGTGAAATCCCCGGAATGCCATGCATAGCTATCCTCAGAGCCAAACCTGTCAAATAGGAAATGTTGGGATATCACGTGGTCGGATGTAATCTCTTCCTGGACCACTCTACGTCTCAATCCAGTGAGGGTCATGAACTGTCTGCTCATGTCTCCAATAGCCATATACACCCAAGGTCTGCCCAGCGACAGCATTGTCAATCGTGCATACTCCTCTAAAGTAGGAGTCAACTCCTAGGTCCCAAATCGGAAAACCTGTCTCTCTGATACCCTGTGCTCTAGCATGCCCTCAACAAATCCTATGGGAACCTGAAACATCAACAGGGTCATAGTATGCTGCAGTAAATCATCTACGATCACCATGTCTAATGGCGATAAACTATCATACCATGAGCTCATACCAGCTACCACCACAAATGGTGGGGTATGATCAATACGGCTAACTGTCAAAGAAGACATCTGTACGGGCCGTGTCGTAAGACCATCTAGGGGTCAATGCTGAATATCTCTGGACATACATACATATGCATAACATAATAATATGTATGATACAATATATGGCAATATGATATAGGGAATGGAAAACTGTATATACATTCCTAAGTATATCATCATCTAATACATCTCTGTACAGCTAAAATACATGGAAATGGGGCGAAGCTACCCAACATACAACAGAGGCCTATCAAAAGAGATAGCGAGCAATACATCCAAAAACGTCAAGAGTATCAATGTCTACATCATCGATCATGTCCACCTGATGTAACTCCTCCTGAGTCACTGGATCTCTATCTACAGGGATGTCAGGTCGATACAAAGGAGGATCTGCACCGGCAAAACCATATGGGTCACCTGAGGGACTAGCACCAGAGCTGGAAAGATCAAAAGTATCTACCTCTGTAGGATCTCTGCCCAAATGCCGAATGAAAAGATGTGATCGGTCCAGCTGCCGAGTAAATCTATCAATCTTTGTCACATGAGTTAGATCTCTGACACAGGATAGCCAATCCGTCATCATCACGGATCCTAGAACCATATCCCCCATAAACTGTGTGGTGCGGGTCTAAGCTCCAATCGTACGAGGGATCCACCAATGCTGGAACATCTCCTGAGAACAGGGGCCCTTTGACAATATAAAATTGTCAATCCCCATCAATGGGATGTCAATGACGGGTGACTGTGAAACAGGGCAATAACGCCTGGCAAGAGGCAAGATCGGTATACGAATCTCTCCTGTAGTGCTCCTAATAGGACGCTCTCCTAACTAGAGCTCCCATCCTCCATCTATGAAGAGATGAATCCCATAGGTGGAAATAACATACTCTACTCCAGTCGGGTACCCATCCTCAAAACCAACTCCCAAATGCTCTCTAGAGTAGGGAATCTATGTGATGACATCGGATGTCAATAGCTCCAGCTGTAGGCGACAATGAGTGAAACCCTCAGTAACAGGGACCTCCGCTAGTGTGGAATGATGTCATCTTTGTCCTCGTGGATAGGTATCTAAACCTAACATGCTCACAAGACGCAAACAAGGAAGCCTCTCATAGGCCCAAAAATGCCAACACAAAGGCAAACATCTGCTGTCAGTCAACACTTTTAACCCATACATGGGAAAAGACAAGAGAAACACTCACCAGCAGAAATGGGTAGAATCCTAACCACGCCTCGGTCAAGCCCTGCGATCACATGCGCATTCCCCTGAGGAAATAAGCAAAGGTATAGGAACCCCAATCATACTCTCCTATATGGTCCACGTGTCGAGTGGCGCTGATCAAAGCGAAGGACACCGTAAAAGAGTTATCTGCTATGAAGCAGCCCCTAATGATCATTAGGAACAATCGCCAGAGAATGTGATCCCTGACTCTCACATCATCAGGTATGGGCTCACTCAACAGCCCACTCATAGCATCTATGCTCAAAGGACCTATACAAATAGTCCTACCCTTGAGCGCCTCCGCCAGAACTCCCAACAAGGATCTGACGGCAGTAGGAGTGACTGAGTCTGCCGTGCAAGCACCACTCCATACATGTGATAAACCGCCAATCCATCGGTGTCATCATCACCTCGCAGTCCAGCAAATGGAGTGACTGAGTCTGGTGAAACCACCACTCAGACAATGCCCTGAGGTAACCCCAGGGACAATGACGGGGTAGAACGGAGAAGAACCTCCCGAATCCCCAGCCATGGACGATCGCTCTGTAGTCATCATGCAAGGCCTGATACATAGAGTGGATGTTAAACCAGTTCCCTCGAGGCTATGTGAAGCTGGGAACCTACATCAAATGCAGATCAACATCAAACTCCTTGACTCCTCATCAATAAGAAATTAGGAAGATTAAAGATCTAACTTCATACCTCGTTTGTGTGCAGGTATACTGAAGGATGCTTACTCAAGTCACCCAGAAGTTTTGGGTTCGCCACTTGAATACCTGGCAACTCCCTATGGGGAACACGCACAGCAGGAGCAGGAACCTCGACCTGTACATCCTCCTCTTCGTCCTCGACAGTCGACACTTCAACCCAAATAGGACGTATCACCGCCTCCGCCAAGCGAAGAGGTTGTCTAACAGAACGGCGCTGAGGCTCTTCAAAAGCCCTCCTCCGTACACCAGAAGTGGTCCTGTGAGAACTACTCGGCTGATCCGGATATATGATATCTTGACAGAAATTCTCCAAATCACCTCAGAAAGGGTGAGGTAATTTCTTACCTGGAGTCTTTTCAAAATGCATTCTATGATTACATGCATAAATGTATTGCTTTAACAAACATCTACAGTAGAGTTAAAAATGCATGATTACCCAATACCTACATTTTGGGAAAATTTTGACATAGCCCCTTTGTAAATGGGACTATCCACATGCACATAGGCATGACTAGGTGGCCATTCAGTAGCACACCTATACACAGTCATATACATCCTGTGTTCAATAATACATTACAGTAAAAAATTCGTAAGTGTAGTCTAATTACTAGGATTATTTTGCTTGTCTACCATTACTCATTTGTCCTCATATAGGATAAGAAATGACAGTAAAAGGTTCCAATTTAACTGCTTTAAAACTCAAATTTTTTCACATCATTACGTTCAACATGGTTTAAGACTAACATTTACTATGTTGAATCTTTTTTATCAAGTCATATCAGCATGCATATTCACTACTATGTGTCTAAACGCATTTTATACGATAAGTCATTTTCCAACGGATAGAAATTGGAAAAAAGTATATGCATGTGTTACCAGGACAGTGTAGAACGCTTGTACGGTGGTAGAATATGCAGAAAGTTACCCGAACTAAGCAGATCTGAAGAAGAGCTCTCGGATTTCCTTCGCTGCAAAACTTGAAAATAACTTATGAAAGTAACCATTTGCCTATACATAGGCACGGTTGGCCGCAGGCTAACCTGCGGCTCCTGCAGGAACACCTGCGGTACTCCTACATGGGTCCCACACCTCCGGCTCACTCCAGTTAAAGTTGTAAAGGAGGTCTCACAAGCTAAAAAGGCCAAATCTGGAGTAAAACTGCTACACGATTGAGCGAAATAGCCTGAAATCCTGGCTCCTAGTCGGTCAGAGTTAAACTCCCGTCGTCTCAAAGGTATTCCCTAAATGCAGGGTATACTATACCAATGAGCTCAGCTTTCACAGATCATGCTCGGCAATACCCCACAAAGGTTCGATGTCGTCAATGAGTGTCAGATATCCCTGACGTATCCCCGGCGGGGGTTACAATGCAAAACCACGAAATATCATACCTCCCCGGTAGGGGTTACAATGATGAAGTTATCAAAATCTACGTATCCCCGGTGGGGGTCACAACGCGCATCTTTCAAACATCTACGTATCCCCAGCGGGGGTCACAACGCGCATCTTTCAAGCATCTACGTATCCCAGGTGGGGGTCATAACGCGCATCTTTCAAGCATCTACGTATCCCTGGTGGGGGTTACAATGCAATGCAACCATTGATATACACATCAATGAAGGTCAAGCAGCCTTAACATCATGTCAGCCGATGGCAAGTAAACCCATCAAAGCAACCTTCCCTGGTGGGGGCTACAACGCAATGCAACCATTGATATACACATTAATGAAGGTTAAGAAGCCTTCACAATGCATCCAGCAGGGATTTATCCGGTGATACACACATCAGCGAAGATCAGGCAACCTTGATAAAAACAAATTATTGGCAGTAACTCCGACAGAATGAGGGAATATGTTATACGCATCCTCAAACAGACAAAGCTTTATCCCCATAGATCTCTTACACACAAGAGGCACCTCTATGGAATATAAGCCAATGTCTAGGATTCAAGACTTTGGTGATAGCCCCAACGTCAACATCCTTGGAGACTTGGATCGCATGTCCAAGCCATCATTGATTGTCATCCCAGTAGGATTACCTGACAATCATGCATCTTGCATTTGCATCATGTTTCTGCATATAACATCATGTTTATCTTACTTGCATTTCAAGTGCCTAGTATTCTTTATCCTATCCATGCCTTGCATTGCGTGAATATGATAAAGAGGGGCATCTGTAGACACTCGAAATTTTCTGCACTCCTATTACTAACATTGTAGGAGGGTAGATTTGTCTTTTGGAGATAACCCTGAAAGACAACTTAAATCCATTTTGGATAGTACCGGAAGTTCATTTCCAACCTAGAACACAAATCGGGAACATCATCTCAAACCCGGAACACACACCGGGAATGTCATTTCCAATCTCGGAGATAACCCCATGATATGCAGATCAAAAGACTGACAACAACACCGGAGAGGACATTGATGTCTCGGCGATAACACCGCGATGCTCAGTTCAGTCCCAGAGAAACACTAGGAGTAGCAGCCCCATCCTTGGTGATAGCCCCAAGAGATGCCATTGCAGTTCCGGCAATAACCCCAAAAATGCTTGTTTTAAACATATGCAATCAGCTTCAACCTCAGACATCTTGTCGAGGCACACACACCTCAGACCCGAAGATAACCATGGGCAAACAGGAACATTCACAGATGACAGTGATACATACAAACAAGCAGCAGTCCAATCTCAGTTGTTACCCTAAGCAATGTCTACTTTCTGCTTAAACCGGTGACAACCCCAATGAGGAGTCATAATGTCATCTTACCATCACAACAAGATGATATCGCAGCATACCAACAAATAGTCCAATCTTAGCTATAACCCTGACCAACATCTACTTTTTGCTTAAACCGCTGATAACCCTGGCGAGGAGTCAAACGTCATCTTGTTCCTTCGATAATGGCATGTTGTCTCAACACTTCATACATACATACATCCAACAATGTCCCACAAGAGCCAAGGATTGACAATCTCGAGTGACTATTACGCGTGGTAGTACTTTGGATAGAATTTAAAGCTTGAAGACCAGGGCATAGACCCCTCTTCCTGACTTTGAACAACCTCTAATCCATGTCATTGCGTAACTCTAGACACAAGCGGTCCGAAGAAGGTCAGATATACCTCATTCGGATGCTTGGATTGAAGTTCTGCAAGTTCGAGCGGACATTAAAGTGCATGAGTGCACTTACTACGAGACAACGGGACCCGCGAGGCTCGGATGCACCACGACCAGCCGTAGGTACAACTACGGATGCCGCAGGTGTACCTGCGACCATCTATCTATATATATAAGCCTTGGGGTCAGCCATTTGAGAAGAAGAGGGAGGGAAAAAGGCGAGGAAGTCCTATCCATTTTACTCTGCGTACACATCTTTTGAGTGTTTCCTCACTTCTAAACACTAGTTTGCTCACATATAGCTATCTTATATTCGGCGGGAGCTGAGTGTTTATCCATTTAAAGTCAATAGAAGTCTACTTTGGCAGCCCACTGTAAGCCTTCTCATATTTTATAAAGCCTTCTTCTCATATTAGCACACACTATTGTACACATTGAGAGTCGTGTGAGTGTGTTTGCCCGTACTTTGGTTCGTGGTTTTCATTTATGTCTGTATATATATATATACTTATATATATGTATATATTTCATATATGGACTAACATTATCGAGTTATGCCTCGATTGAGCCTAGACTTCGGTCTGGAGCGTTTAATTACTTATATGTATATATATATATATATATATATATATATATATAAACTGTGGTCAGACTCTGTCTGATGAGCCTGGATTTTATATCCGGTGTGTTTAATCACTTATATATATATATAAATATATATATATATATATATATATATATACACACTTATATATATAATTGTTGTCGGACATATCCGATGAGCCTGGATTCACATCCGATGCGTTTATTGCTTATATATATATATATATATATATATATATATATATATTTACCGCGTTTATATATTTATATTTCTTATCCCCCATGGAGTTGCTTTCGTGGTGGTTGATCATGTCTGTATATATATTTATAGCTTTTATATATATAACTGCTTACTGCTTTCCATAAAAATTGCAGTATCATGTGAGCCTAGGAATCATGTGATCACAGGTTCAGTTTACTGAATCTAGATTCAGTTCTCATGATGGACATTTTTCAGCTGTAAGCAACCTGTACATTATTTTACAGTGTCTAGATTTCCTTGGATGGTTGACATGCCCATAAGGAGTTCGACACAGCTGTGTATTATTTTCTCGAGAATGCTTCACATCTCAAAAATAAAAGCAAACAAGCCGAACATTTAATAATAAAATGGAAGTATGAAAAGGTCTCAATTCCTATTGAGCACAAGGTTTGAAAAAACCTCTTTTATAAAACTTCATTGATATGTCTTGGTTAAAACTAATTTTTTCTATAAAATTTAAACCTTGTGTATATAGGTGCGAACGAGGCCTCACACTACTTTCAAATAATTGCACATTGATCCATACTCACACACACACAAACATTCATATAACAATTTCTTTGAAAAGTGACGGTCACCGTGGTAACACGGATGTCGGGGGTGCCTAACACCTTCCCTCCGCATAATCAAGCCCCCAGATCCAAAATGAATCTCGATTTCATAAACCCATCTAGCAGTGTTAAAACACTGGGTCAATGTACAAACCTTTTCGGTTGCATCGGTGCAACCAGTTAAAAACACCAACTGGTGACTCTTAAAGTCAAATCGTCGACATTACACATGTCGAAACTTTTTCACTTATTTTTTTAAACAAATCTCACATTAACATGAGAACACCAAAGAATAGTAACAAAAAGGGACACTCAAAAATCCCGAGGTCAACAATAACTACTGTGACAATTATTGAATGAAATACATAGTGACTTCTTCGTAAAAAACAAATCAATACCTTACTTATAAAGAATTTAAATTCAATTAAAAGTAAGGATCAACATCAAATTATAATTATCTCGAATAACATATAAACCAACCAATAATTCAGTATTCATTCAAGTTGTCTTTATTTATCTCATAAAACCATTATTCATATTCCAAAACTTTAGAAGTGAATAGTAAAACTTGAGAAATCTAAAACCTCATATTTGACAATCTACTATTATGATATTATCACCATTTTTACTTTAACAAAATTATTATTTTTGTTTTTATCATAACTCATTCGTTACTAGTGCATTTACACCCCGACACCTCATGAGCTTACTAACACTTATAAAATATTTTAAAAATATGATTCTGAACTTTCCAAATAATTTTCACATTTTTCTAATTATCCAATAATTTTCTATAATTATTTCTATTTATAAAAACTATCATTTAATAGCTTCAAAATAGAAATACTAACTCCACATACTTTTATATCTTTAAAATATCATAAATATTAACCTTATATTATTATAATATTTTTCAACAAAATTCATAATTTTTCACCATTCATAGAATTTTCTATGAATTTTTTATATTTTTAAACTAACCACAAATAACTTAAAAATACAATAAATATTTTTGTTATTCAAAATTTTTCCAAAACTGTCCAGAAATTATAAAATAATATTATAAGATTTTTCACCAAGTTTCATAATTTTTCATCATTTATACAATATTCTATGAATTTCTTCTATTTTCAAACTAACTATAAATAGTTTAAAAATACAATAATTACTTCTGCTTTTCAATAATTCATCAAACATTTACAAAAATTCTAAGATGATATTATAAACATTTTGTAAAAATATCTCAACCAAAATAATTTTTTTAATAATTTAATGATAAACTCCAATATTCAGAAATTTCAATAATTCACAATAATTAGCACTTTTATCAGAAAAAAATACAGATCTTACGTACTTCCATGTAAAATTTATTTCTCTACAAATTTTTAGAAGAAAGTTTTCCATTCTGACTCTAACATAGAGAGATATTCTTACTAAAAAATTCTGTTTGAAGATTTCTGAACCAGCCACCTCACAAAATTCATAACAAATCATGAATTAAACTTTAACCGTTCAAAATTTGTAGACATATACTCAACTTATATATGTATAACATATCCGAAAATCACAACGATCCAACGGTCAGATTAAAAATTATAACTCACGCAATGTAGCCTATTAAAACTAATTTTTCGGACTCAAAGTCCTTCGAACCAGTTTCACTCAAACTGTCACCACGAAAAACCTACAAAGAATTTTTTGGGTGATTCAAATTTCTGTGGTTAGCTTACTTCCAGAGCTTTCTTTTGATATATAGCTCATCTCTTAACTCATTATACACAAAGAGTTATGGATTTTACAAAATCAAGTAGTAAACTAATTTTTTTTTTGAAAATTTTCAGATTTTGTTTTCATTTGATTTCTTGTTTGATCCTTGCTTATACAATTTTAAATCATCTAAATCAAGTATGAACAAATCTCTTCATATAAAATTCATGAAAACTAAAATAGAAAAATAAATCAAAGGTTTAAACATACATTCTCTTTTAATTTTCTTCTTCTCTTCTTCATCTTCTTCTTCTTTTTCTATCTCTCACCTCTCTATTCTCTATTCTCTTTTCCTTATACTGAAGTTAGCTACGGGAGAGTAATGAAGGTGGGAGTATTCTAGTTATTCCCCCCTTCCCATTTTCTTTCTTCTTTCCTTTCTTTTCTTCCCCTCTTTTTTTCCTTGTCCCCCACTTTGTCTCCCACATGAATTTTGTTTCTAACATTTCATTATTCTCCCTGTGAGTGGAATAATAAGGTGGGAGTATCATATCCCTTCCTTCTTTTATTTGCTCATTTATCCGATTAATTTCTCATTTGACCATTTATCAATTTAACTTTTTTTATAATTTTAAAATAATAATCATAAATTAAATTAGACTTTTATTTTATAAAAGTCGGGGTTTTACAATCACCCCACCTTATGAAATTTCGCCCTCGAATTTTACGTACCTGGTAGTTCGAAGAGATGAGAATTTCAAATTCTAGCTCACATGTTACTTCCTATGTCTCACGATTCATCTATTGCTCAATTCCTGTATTTCAAATATCATTCTAGAATATAGTTTAAAAATAAGGGTTAATTGACATGCCACATAATATCCATATATTCTGCCTGACCAATTAAATAACAAGTAAACTTAGGTAGGTCATACTAGCGAAGGATTTACCCGTCTCTCCCTTACTAGTTCTAGTCTCACATCTCAGCCAGGGATCATATCCCTTAGCTTTGATACCAACTGTGACACCCCCAAAATATGTATACATCACCCATTCCGAGTCATCAGAAAATACACTACTGACAACTTCTTTTATACAGATGCAGTGCAGAATACGACAGTACATATGTTGTGAGTTTCAATACAAAGATTGTTACGTATGTAATACGATAATATTCATACTTAAATTATTACAATGCCATCTAAAGTACAGCAGCAAATATTTTAATTCCCCAAAGGAACACGAGAAGATTTATGTCCTCCTCATTCTAATGGACTGCATTTTTGATGGCTCCAAATTCAAGTTTACCACATCGTATTATTGTTCACCAAAATTAAATATTAAATGACGTGTAAAATATGTCACACACATTTTTAATTCTCAGTACAATTATTATGTCACACCGTTTCATAATTTGATTAGGCTTGTGAGTAATTCGTATCACCAATTTATACCCATGTTCTCTCTGTTAGTCCCAACTACACTTTTATTACCTGAAAGGGGTGGTGAAGTAAAAGTGTGAGCACAAATAGCCCAGTAAAGAATATCATGACTTAAGATAATTAAATTACCAATAGCCTTCATCAATAATAAATCATATATTTAGAACATATGGTAGAAGATAAAAGTTTTCAACCATAATAGCAGCGGAATCAACAATCCAATAGAAGAGTCAAGTAGAACGTAATGTCTATTATCTCCTCTAGATTAAAAGTCCATCATTAATATTTCATTCCTGTAATACTCATCAATAGTTCTTTGTTATACCCAAGACAAAGAGAACTCTCATCACCTGTCTTCACCTGAACCACCACAGATTATAATTAAATTCACAATTTATATTTATAATCAGGTAAATCAACAGTTCATACAACTGTAAAACCAATAACCAACATTCCATCTTTGCACTACAGGCCAAAGATATACAACTATAAAACCAATAATGCTGAGACTCAGCTTAATAGTATCACGACCACGAATTATCCATGTACTACGAACCAAGGTTATTCGTGTTTTTCAATTATGGTCATGATTATACCGAATAATCCCTGGTCATAATCATACCAAGTCCATCTATGCACTACGGGCCAAAGATGACTTTTACCACGTCATTTATAACATTACGGTCATGATTTATACCGAATAATCCCTAGTCATAATCATACCAAGTCCATCTATACACTACTGGCCATAGATGACTTTCAACACAATATAAGCATGAGAATGATGACAATGATATATATAATGAATAAACATAAATCATCAGAATAATAACATAACACAGATCTTAGTGACTTTCAACTTAATTATCCAGAGCCCAAATTAATAATATAATAATAGATGAATGACAAACTATTAGGGATATTCTAATCCTTTCAGGACTTTTCATCATTTAATGATAAACTGAATAAACGAATAATAATATCTTACCATAATATGGAGTATGAAAGAAAATAATATTTATTTTTACCATAAAAATGATACCCCCTTACCACAATAATGATATCCCTTACCTTAGCATTTGACTTTATTCTGCTTTCTGTGAAATTGATCAATCTTAAATAATGCTTACTGTGAAGCCCCCAAAATAGGTATACATCACCTATCTTGAGTCGCCAAATACATGGTACAGAATATAAATACAATATTAAATATACAACAAGAGCTGTGAGTTTTAATACAAATATTGTCTTCTAGACAATATCCACTCTCAGAATAAGTCCTCATTATAATTATTATCACACTATTTCATAGAATAGTGAGGACTACTAATGCTATCATCTAGACCATCACTCTGTCCCCTGACTAGTCCCTGTTACGTTCTCATTTTCTGAAGAGAACAGTGAAAGAAAGGGTGAGCTCAACTAGCCCAGTAAGAAATATTATGACTAAGATAATGCAGGATAAATTATCATTAGCCTTCAACAATGTTAAACTGATAAAATACAATAGACAACAAGTTTAACTGCAGCGGAATAAGCAATCCATTAAAAGAGTCAAGTAGAGAATAAAATCTACTATCTTTTATGTTTTAAAAAGTTTTTCATCACTTTTATCGCTGAGACTCAGCTTAATAAATAATACACATCATCCCTGCACTACGGCAAAGGATATTCATTAGGGTCACGACCACAAATTATCCTGCACTACGGGCCAAGGATATTCGTGTATTCATCAATGGTCATGATCATGCCAACAACTGTCCATCAATGCACTACGGGCCAATGAGGACTTTTATTATATCATTTGTAACATTACGGTCATGATTATATCGAATAATCCCTGGTCATAATCATACCAAGTCCATCTAAGCACTACAGGCCACAGATGACTTTCAAAAATATAAACATGAGGATGATGACAATGATATAAGAATTCAATAAAACAAGTTCAAGAATTAATTTATCCAGGAACTAATAACATCCAAATTGTAAACATGATACTTCTTTGTAAAGTAAAATTCAAGAATGCTCAGAAGAATATTTCCATGAAAAGATACTGGATGAAGCGCAAATATCAAGGATATTCCACTTATTTCATGGAGTATAGAAATCAAAACTTTAACCAACTGAGTATAATAAAGAATGGAATAACAACAGAAATCACTATGCATGCGTTTCTTAGCATAGACAGGTTATGCCAACAGAATAATAAGTAACTGAACCAGGTCAGGTAAAATTCACACCGATAGGATGTTTCAACAGAATAATAAAGAATGGAATAACAACAAAAATCACCATGCATGCGGTACTTCACATAGACAGGTTATTCCAACAAAATAATAAATAATGGAACCAGGTCAGGTGAAATTCACACCGACAGGATATTTTGACAGAATATTAAATGTAAAATAATAAATAATGGAACCAGGTCAGGTGAAATTAGCACCGACAGGATATTCTGACAGAATAATAAAGAACGAAATAATAGAATAATTTCACCACGTATGCGGTACTTCGCATAAACAGGTTATTCCAACATAATAATATACAATGGAATAATAGAGGGATTTCACCAAGTATAGGGTATGTCGCGTATAAAGGTTATGTATAGGGTATGCCGCGTATAAAGGTTATGTATAGGGTATGCTGCGTATACAGGTTATTCTAACAGAATAATAAAGAATGGAATAACAGAAGGATTTCACCAAGTATAGGGTATGCCGCGTATATAGGTAATTTCAACAGAATAATAAAGAATAGAATAACAGAAGTTCTCTTCATGAATAAGAAAGAATAACACCCCTTACCGTAAAAGACACTGGATATCGAAGTAGTGAAGTAGCAGAATACTCTTCTTCTTTCTCTCTATAATTTCTCTGTCTAGAATTTCAGTGAATTCGTAAAGAAATAATAAAGAATGAGCTTCTATTTATATAAGAATGAGTTGAATAGTAACTAATTCCTGAACGGTCCAGATTGATTTACTTTTAAATTGACGATCCAAATTGATTTACTATTTAAACTTAAAGCAACGGTCCATACTAATTTACTATTAAAATTTTAAACCAGTGATCCATATTGATTCACTATTATAACTTTCAACCAGCGGTCCATATTGACTCATTAATATAACTTCAACCAATGGTCTGAAAAATTAGCACATCTCCTCATGGAATAATATTGTACCCAAATACCCGAATGCACAATACTAGAGTGAATAGTAACTGGGTGAATAGTAACTAGTGAATAGTAACTCGTGAATAGTAACTCATGAATAGTAACTCGGGAATAGTACTCCGACACGAAAAGTTCCCCGAATACCCGATTGAATAATATAACCTCCAGACATCAATTATCATCAGAATAGATGTCAATTTCTACTAACACAAATTATCACAACACAATGAAACTATTAAATTCATCTTTAATCAACACGAACTTATTCATCATTAATATTATAACTCATAATATTTAGCAACCAGGTTGTTCTTAGGAAAGAGGGGGCTTTTCAATAAGGATTTCTCCCTATTGGCGCGCAATTAGGTGACCAAACCTCTCCTTGACAGAACTTCTAGACATTGTAAATATTACAATTTAATAATATGAATAACTCTGTCGTCTCAATTATTGATTTAATAATATAACATATAATGTAGATGATACTGTGACAATAATCGAATCAATAATATGAGAGATATGATGCAATAATTACTGTAGCAATAATTGAGTATAACTGAGTAACTTTTCACGTAAGCATCAATAATTAATATCGTGTACTACTATGCAACCACGTGTATTACTTTACTTTTATTATCGAGTAGTTCAATAGTATTAATGGTAAAACTTCCGTCGTTATTTTCATAAAAATATTTTTGTCGTTTTTTCAATCCGACAATAATTCCATTGCAGAGTCCACCAATGATTACGCCGTTGTACGAATATTCCCGACAAAAGAATATTCTCCGACCAATCGAATATTTTATAACAACTTGCATACTTAGAAAAATTTATAAATATTACTCACAACTATAACATTATATCAAATTCATTCAATAATATTCAAAAATGATATTTATAGAAAAATCATCTTTATAAAAAAAATTAAGGTCTTACAGCCTCCCCTTCTTATGAAATTTCACCCTCGAAATTAGGGTATGTACCTGGTATGTCGATGAAGTAAGGATACCTTGATTTCATTTTAGATTCTAACTCCCAGGTCATTTCCTCAATATCGTGGTTCCTCCACAAAACTTTAACTTGAGGTATAACCTTGGAGCGTAGAATATGCTCCTTCTTATCCACGATTTTAACAGGAACCTCTTCACACGTTAAATCTTCCGATGTTTCTTCTGGTTCTAACTCAATAATGTGGATCGGGTCTTTCACATATTTACGTAACATAGATATGTGAAAAATATTATGAACACGAGACATAATTGGCGGTAAAGCGAGTCTATAGGCCACAGTTCCTACTCGTTCGAGGATTAAAAATCGGCCAATGAATCGAGGATTGAGCTTTCCTCTCTTTCTAAATCTCGTAACTTTTTTCCATGGAGCAACACGTAACAACACATGATCTCCAATATCGAATTCCACGTCCTTTCGATGAAGATCAGCATAACTCTTTTTTTCGATCTTGTGAGGATTTTATACGTTGTCAGATTGTTTGAATCTTTTCCGTAGTCATACGTACCAAATCTGGTCCCAACAATGTTGCTTCACCCACCTCATCTTAGCATACTGGAGAACGACACTTTCTTCAATACAACACCTCAAATGGAGCCATGCCAATACTTTCTTGATAACTGTTATTGTAGGAAAACTCCACCAATGGTAAGAACTTGTCCCAACTTCCCTTGAAGTCAAGGACACAGAGTCTTAATAAATCTTCAAGAGTTTGAGTAGTCCTCTCTGATTGTCTGTCCGTTTGAGGATGATATGCTGAACTAAATCATAAATCCGTGCCCATAACTTTTTGCAAACTAACCCAAAATCTTGAAGTGAATCTTGGGTCTCGATCAGAAACTATGGATACTGGCATACCATGAAATCTTATAATCTCATTTATATACATACTAGCAAGACGTTCAAGTGTATAAGTTTCTCGTATCGGTAAGAAATGAGCAAACTTGGTTAATCTATCAACAATGACCCAAATCGCATCAATGCCTTGAGAAACCTTGGGAAGACCAGTAACAAAATCTATGGTAATGTGCTCCCACTTCCATTCTAGAATTTTAAGTGGTTGTAATGGACCTTTTGGCACTTGATGCTCTGCCTTGACTCGTTGACAAGTTAGACACCTTGAGATAGCAGCGCTATCTCTCTCTGTATATTGCTCCACCAAAATATATGACGAAGATCACGATACATTTTGGTACTCCTAGGATGGATTGCAAACGGTGTGTTGTACGCCTCCATCATGATTTTATGCTTTAAATCAGGGTCGTTAGGAACACAAAGTCTGGAGTTGACTCAAATTATTCCTTCTTCATCGATTCTTTCTTCCGGCATAGCACCTTCTTACACCTTTTTCCTCATACGCATCAGCTCCAGGTCTGCAGCTTGAGCAACTTTAACTTTATCAATTAAAGTCGGTTCTTCTCGTATATTCTCCATCATCACATGGGTCCCTGGAGTCTTTAATTCTATCTCCATCCTTTGTAAGTCACACAAAATGGGCCTTTGCGTTGTCAATATCGCACTCGTACCCGCATATGATCTTCTACTCAATTCGTCAGCTACCACGTTCGCTTTTCCAAGATGGTATTGGATGGTATGATCATAATCTTTCAATAGTTCAAGCCAACGTCATTGTCACATGTTGAGTTCCTCTTGAGTAAAGAAATATTTGAGGCTTTTATGATCCGTAAAGATCTCCACTTTCTCCCCATACAAGTAATGGCTCCAAATCTTTAGTGCAAAAATGACTACTACCAACTCTAGATAATGAGTAGGATAATTTCTCTCATATTCTTTGAGTTGTCGAGAGGCATAGGCTATGACTTTTCCATGTTGCATGAGAACACATCCTAACCCTTTGCCCGAAGCATCACTGTAGATGACAAATCCCTCCGAGTCAGATGGTATTATCAGAACAGGTGCTGAAATGAGCCTCCTCTTGAGTTCTTGAAAACTCTTCTCGCGTTCCTCACTCCAACCGAATTTTGTATCTTTCCGAGTCAGCTGGGTTAAGGGAGTAGAGATTCGAGAAAACCCTTCCATGAATCTCCGATAATAACTAGTTAAGCCGAGAAAGCTACGTACTTCGGTCACTGATTTAGGTTGCTCCCAGCTTTGAATAGCTTCAATCTTTGCTGGGTCAATAGATATTCCATGACTTGATACCACGTGCACAAGGAATGCTACTTCCTCAAGCCAGAACTCGAATTTCTTTAACTTGGCATAAAGCTTATATTCACGAAGATTTTGGAGTATCAGCCTTAAGTGTTGCTCATGATCTTCACGGCTTTTGGAATAAATAAGGATGTCATCAATGAAGACGACCACAAAGTGATCCAAATATTCCTTGAATACTCGGTTCATCATATCCATGAAGGCAGTAGGAGCATTAGTCAATCCAAAAGACATGACTAGGAATTCATAATGCCCGTACCGAGTTCTGAAAGCCATTTTTGGAAAGTCATCGGTTCTAATCTTTAATTGGTGATATCCGGAACGAAGATCAATCTTTGAAAAGAATTTGGCGCCTTGCAACTGGTCAAACAAGTCATCAATACGTGGCAACGGATATCTATTTTTGATGGAGACATGGTTCAACTCCCGATAATTAATACAAAGTCGCATACTCCCATCTTTCTTTTTCATGAATAGAATAGGAGCACCCCAAGGAGACGTACTAGGACGAATGAAACCGATGTCTAACAATTCATACAGTTGGGTCTTTAACTCCTGAAGTTCAGTAGGAGCCATTCGATATGGGGCTTTAAAAATAGGTTTTTTATCGGGTTCAAGGTCGATACAAAATTCAATTTCACGCTCTAGGGGTAGGCCAGAAAGTTCTTCAGGGAATACGTCAGAAGATTCATTAATAATAGAAATATCATTCAAAACTGACGTATTTTTGTTTAGATTCGTGACATGAGCTAAGAAAGCTTGACATCCATTTTTCAATAAATGAATAACTTTATGGCTTGAGATGACAGTGATTGATTTTAATGGTTTGGTTGCTTGAATTCGTATAATAGGTTGGTTAGGAATATGAAAGCTAACAACCTTACGAAAACAATTAATTTTTGTATTATGAGTAGTTAACCAATCAATCCCTAGAATTACGTCAAATGCAAGTATTTTTAATGAAATAAGATCGACAGGTAATGTGCGGGTACTGATTTGAATCAAAAAAGACTTATACACAGTGGATGTAATGAAGGTTTCTCCCAATAGAGTTTCAACAGCTAAGTCAAAGTCCAATTTCTTCGGAGTCAATTTTAAACGTTGAGCGCAAGTAGGAGAAATAAAAGAATGGGTAGAACCGGTATCAAATTAGGTATATAATTCGCTAGAGTTTATGATAAGCTTACCTGTGATGACTTCGTTCGGGTTCCTTTCTTTCTGGGAGGTCACAATAAATGCTCTCCCTTTTACTACCGATTTTGACTTTTCTGGGACGGCCTTTGGTGCCTCCATCCTAGCTGAACTTGTCTTCGGTGAACGATAAAATTTGGCTAGGTGACCTTCTCTTCCACAATTATAACATGCCTTGGATGACATTGTGCAGTTTGGACTGATATGTCCCTCCCCTCCGCATTTGAAATATATGATAGGTGGTCGTTCTCCTTCCTTAACAATGGGTGCTGGTGCTGATGTCTTTCCATCATTGTTGAATTTCATCTTCTTGAAATGTCCATTCTTATTGTTTTGGCCATGATTACCACCGAAGTGGTTACCATTTCTGGCATGTTGATTCCCTCCACGCTTATCACGCTCCAATAACTGAGCCCTATTAAGAACATCTGAATACAAACATAGTTTATGAGAGATACGATATTGACGTATCTCAGGTTTCAAACCTCTTAAAAACATTCACGTCATTCTCTCCTCATTATCAACCAAATGGGACGCAAACCGGGACAACTCGGCAAACTTGGCTTCGTACTGCGATACGGTCATGTTGTTTTGTTCCAGCTTGATGAACTCTACCTCTTTCATGTGACGAATACTTTCAGGAAAGTACTTGTCGTTGAACAGTTCTTGGAACTTTTCCCAAGACATCCTCATTGCGGCAAGTTGAGTACGCTTTGCAGATTCCCACCAGTAATCTGCCTCTGCCCGCAACATGAAGGTGGCAAAGGGAACCTTTTGCTCCTTGGAGCATCCCAAGATATCAAATATCTTGTTGATCTGCTTAATCCACGTCTCCCCCTTAAGTGGTTTTGGCTCTCCAAAAAACACCGGTGGTCCCAGCTCCTTGAACTATTTGGCAGTGATCGTTCGAGAGTTGCTAGTGTTTCCACCTGCATTTTGGACAGGAGCCACTCTCTCCTGATGTTTCATGAATTGCATGAAGCCTCGGAACATTCTATCATTCATCACTTGGTCAGTGTTGTTGTTTGCATGAGGATTGTCGCCTTCCTGATGCACATTGTCCTGATTATTGATTTGTGGAGACTCAATGGTCTCCTGTGCTCCATTGATGTTCTCAACATTCTTGGATGCCATTTCCAAATACTGCCACAAATCAAGGGTTAATTAATATATCACATATTATCCTTATACTCTGACCAACCAATTAAATAACAAATAAACTTAGGTAGATCATACTAGCGAAGGAATTCCCCGTCTTCTCCCTCCTAGTTCTTATCTCACATCTTAGCCAAGGATCATATCCCTAAGATTTGATACCAACTGTGACGCCCCCAAAATAAGTATACATCACCCATCTTGAGTCGCCAAATACATGGTACAGAATACAAATACAATCTTAAATATACAACAAGAGCTGTGAGTTTTAATACAAATATTGTCTTCTAGACAATATCCACTCTCAGAATAAGTCCTCATTACAATTATTATCACACTATTTCATAGAATAGTGAGGACTACTAATGCTATCATCTTGACCATCACTCCGTCCCCCGACTAGTCCCTGCTACGTTCTCATTTCCTGAAGAGAACAGTGAAAGAAAGGGTGAGCTCAACTAGCCTAGTAAGAAATATTATGACTAAGATAATGCAGGATAAATTATCATTAGCCTTCAACAATGTTAAACTGATAAAATACAATAGACAACAAGTTTAACTGCAGCGAAATAAGTAATCCATTAAAAGAGTCAAGTAGAGAATCAAAGCTACTATCTTTTATGATTTAAAAAGTTTTTCATCACTTTTATCGCTGAGACTCAACTTAATAAATAATCCACATCATCCCTGCACTATAGCCAAGGATATTCATTATGGTCACGACCACAAATTATCCATGCACTACAGGCCAAGGATATTCGTGTATTTATCAATGGTCATGATCATGCCAACAACTGTCCATCAATGCACTACGGCCCAATGAGGACTTTTATCACATCATTTGTAACATTATGGTCATGATTATACCGAATAATCCTTGGTCATAATCATACCAAGTCCATCTATGCACTACAGGCCACAGATGACTTTCAAAAATATCAATATGAGGATGATGACAATGATATAAGAATTCAATAAAACAAGTTCAAGAATTAATTTATTCAGGAACTAATAACATCCAAATTGTCAACATGATACTTCTTTGTAAATTAAAATTCAAGAATGCTCAGAAGAATATTTCCATGAAAAGATACTGGATGAAGCGCAAATATCAAGGAAATTCCACTAGTTTCATGGAGTATAGAAATCAAAACTTTAACCAACTGAGCATAATAAAGAATAGGAATAACAACAAAAATCACCATGAATGTGGTACTTCACATAGACAGGTTATTCCAACAGAATAATAAGTAACGGAACCAGGTCAGGTGAAATTCACACTGACAGGATGTTCCAACAGAATAATAAAGAATGGAATAACAACAGAAATCACCATGTATGATGTACTTCGCATAGACATGTTATTCCAACAGAATAATAAATACGAAATAAAAAATAATGGAACCATGTCAGGTGAAATTCACACCGACACGATATTCCGACAGAATATTAAATGTGAAATAATAAATAATGGAACCAGGTCAGGTAAAATTCGCACCGATAGGATATTCCAACAAAATAATAAAGAATGGAATAATAGAAGAATTTCACCAGGTATGTGGTACTTCGCATAAAGAGGTTATTCCAATATAATAATATAGAATCGAATAACAGAGGGATTTCACCAATATAGGGTATGCCGCGTATATAGGTTATGTATAGGGTATGCCGCATATACAGGTTATTTTAACAAAATAATAAAGAATGGAATAACAGAAGGATTTCACCAAGTATATGGTATGCCGTGTATGCAGGTTATTCCAACAAAATAATAAAGAATGGAATAACAGAAGTTCTCTTCATGAATAAGAAAGAATAACACACCTTACCGTAAAAGACACTGGATATCGAAGTAGTGAAGTAGCAGAATACTCATCTTCTTTCTCTCTATATTTTCTCTCTAGAGTTTCAGTAAATTCGTAAGAAATAATGAAGGAATGGGCTTCTATTTATAGAAGAATGAATTGAATAGTAACTAATCCTAAATGGTCCAGATTGATTTACTTTTAAACAGACGGTCCAGATTGATTTACTATTAAAACTTAAAGTAACGGTCCATACTGATTTACTATTAAACCTTTAAACCAGCGATCCATATTGATTCACTATTATAACTTTCCACCAGCGGTCGATATTGATTCACTAATATAACTTCAAACAACGGTCTGAAAAATTAGCACATCTCCTCATGAAATAATATTGTACCCAAATACCCGAATGCACAATACTAGAGTGAATAGTAACTGGGTGAATAGTAACTCGTGAATAGTAACTCGTGAATAGTAACTCATAAATATTAACTCATGAATAGTAACTCGTGAATAATACTCCGACACGAAAAGTTCCCCGAATACCCGATTGAACAATATAACCTCCAGACATCAATTATCACCAGAATAGATGTCGATTTCTACTAAGACAAATAATTTCAACACAATGAAACTATCAAATTCATCTTTAATCAACACAAACTTATTCATCATTAATATTATAACTCATAATATTTAGCAACCAGGTTATTCCCAGGAAAGAGGGGGGGCTTTCCAATAAGGATTTCTCCCTATTGGCGCGCAATTAGGTGACCAAACCTCTCATTGACAGAACTTCTAGACATTGTAAATATTGCAATTTAATAATATGAATAACTTTGTCGTCTCAATTATTGATTTAATAATATAACATATAATGCAGATGATACTGTGACAATAATCGAATCAATAATATGAGAGATATGATGCAGTAATTACTATAGCAATAATTGAGTATAACTGAGTAACTTCTCACGTAAACATCAATAATCAATACCGTGTGCTACTATACAACCACGCGTATTACTGTACTTTTACTACCAAGTAGTTCAATAGTATTAATGGTAAAACTTCCGTCGTTATTTTCATAAAAATATTTTTGTCTTTTTCTCAATTCGACAATAATTCCGTTACGGGGTCCACAATGATTACGCCGTTGTACGAATATTCCCGACAAAAGAATATTTCTCGACCAATCGAATATTTTATAACAACTTGCATACTTAGCAAAATTTATAAATATTACCCACAACTATAACATTATATCAAATTCATTCCATAATATTGAAAATGATATTTATAGAAAAATCATCTTTATAAAAAAATTGGGGTCTTACACTTGCATTCCTTAACTACACTTAGAGTAATATTACACTCAATAGAAATACTCACAATATTATACCCACAATATTGCAGCAAAAGAATTCTATATTTTTAGTGTAGTGATGGTGTGTGTTTAGTTGCTCAACCGGGCAACCTATTTATACTAAAAATTTAGTAAACAACTAGCACACATGCTTTAACAAAATAATCAAATGAGGTATATAATAATGGTAGTGGAATTTATGGTCCCACAGAGAAAATTAAACCAACTTGTACACGTTTTAACAACATTTATTCAATAATAAAGTTGTGGTCCATACTACTTTAGGAAAAGTAGAGTGTCGGCAAGTCCTGCCAATTTACTTTTGTAAAAAAAATAATTGAACAAACATGTGCACAACATCCTTATCTTTAATCAACACTTTTTATTCATCAATTATTTACATATTTTCAATCTTTTAATAATTATTCACAATTATTAACATAGACTCACAATACATCCAACTGGTATAATTATATCATATCAAATAATATAAGTCACTGTGCAATAACTACTGTGACAATTATTGAATGAGACTGAGTAAGAATCAATAATATGAATCAGTGTGCAATAACTACTGTGACAATTATTGAATGAAATACATAGTGACTTCTTCGTAAAAATCAAATCAATACCTTACTTATAAACAATTTAAATTCTATTAAAAGTAAGGATCAACATCAAATTATAATTATCTCGAATAACATATAAACCAACCAATAATTCATTATTCATTCAAGTTTTCTTTATTTATCGCATAAAACCATTATTCATATTCCAAAACTTTAGAAGTGAATACTAAAACTTGAGAAATCTAAAACCTCATATATGACAATCCACTATTCTGATGTTATCACCATTTTTACTTTAACAAAAATATTATTTTTGCTTTTATCATAACTCATTCGTTACTAGTGCATTTACACCCCAACATCTCACGAGCTTACTAACACTTATAAAATATTTTAAAAATATGATTATGAACTTTCCAAACAATTTTCACATTTTTCTAATTATCCAATAATTTTCTATAATTATTTCTATTTATAAAAACTATCAATTAATAGCTTAAAAATAAAAATACTAACTCCACATACTTTTATATCTTTAAAACATCATAAATATTAATCTTATATTATTATAATATTTTTCAGCAAAATTAATAATTTTCCACCATTCATATAATTTTTTATGAATTTCCTCTATTTTTAAACTAACCTTAAATAGCTTAAAAATATAATAAATATTTTTGTTACTCAAAAATTTTCCAAAACTGTCCAGAAATTATAAAATAATATTATAAGATTTTTCACCAAGTTTCATAATTTTTCATCATTCATACAATATTCTATGAATTTCTTCTATTTTCAAACTAACTATAAATAGTTTAAAAATACAAAAATTACTTCTTCTTTTCAATAATTCATCAAAAATTTACAGAAATTCTAAGATGATATTATAAGCATTTTGTAAAAATATCTCAACCAAAATAATTTTTTTGATAATTTAATTATAACCTCCAATATTTAGAAATTTCAATAATTCACAATAATTAGCACGTTTATCAGAAAAAATACAGATCTTATGCACTTCCATCTAAAATTTATTTCTCTACAACTATGTAGAAGATTGTTTTCCCAAATTATGACTCTAACATAGAGAGATATTCTTACCGAAAAACTCTGTTTGAAGATTTCTGAACCAGTCACCTCACAAAATTCATAACAAATCATAAATTAAACTTTAACGGTTCAAAATTTGTAGACATATACTCAACTTATATATGTATAACATATCCGAAAATCACAACGATCTAACAGTCGGATTAAAAATTATAACTCACGCAATATAGCCTATTAAAACTGATTTTTCGGACTCAAAGTCCTTCGGACCAGCTTTACTCAAACCTTCACCATAAAAAATCTACAAAGAATTATTTGGGTGATTCAAATTTCTGTGGTTAGCTTACTTCCAGGGATTTCTTTTGATATATAGCTCATCTCCTAACTCATTATACACAAAGAGTTATGAATTTTACAAAATCAAGTAGTAAACTAATTTTTTTTTTGAAATTTTCAGATTTTGTTTTTCATTTGATTTCTTGTTTGATCCTTGCTTATACAAGTTTAAATCATCTAAATCAAGTATGAACAAATCTCTTCATATAAAATTCATGAAAATTGAAATAGAAAAATAAATCAAAGGTTTAAACATACATTCTCTTTTAATTTTCTTCTTCTCTTCTTCATCATCTTCTTCTTTTTCTATCTCTCTCTTCTCTGTTCTCTCTTCTCTATTCTCTTTTCCTTATATTGAAGTTGGCTACAGGAGAGAAATGAAGGTGGGAGTATTCTAGTTATTCCTCCCTTCCCTTTTTCTTTCTTCTTTCCTTTTTTTCTTCCCCTCTTTTTTTCCTTGTCCCCCACTTTATCTCCCACATGAATTTGTTTGTAACATTTCATTATTCTCCCCGTGAGTGGAATAATAAGGTGGGAGTATCTTATCCCTTCCTTCTTTTATTTGCTCATTTATCCGATTAATTGCTCATTTGACCATTTATCAATTTTACTTTTTTTATAATTTTAAAATAATAATCATAAATTAAATTAGACTTTTATTTTATAAAAGTCGGGGTTTTACACAAACACGCCAAAAGTGAAGAGAAACTCCAAATTGCCTCAAAAAGGGTGAGGTAAGTTTATACTCCATACACTTTAAAATGTGCATCAACCTAGGACAATAGACTTTTAAGGACAAATCTAGGTCATCACATAATGCATGATCTGTACATGTGCAAAGGCGTTAAATTAGCGTACATCTCCATCAACATTTAACATGCATCTCCTATAGATTTAAATATACGCGCACATTAAATGTCTAGATTAGAGGAAAATTCCGTTGTAGACATCAGTTGGTTGTCATCAATCCATCGTAACATCAAGCGGAGTCTGGTGAATTAAGCCGTTATATATTACTTCATTGAAGGTATTGAAAGAACCGGTATTCTAAACCATTGGCATCAATTCTGCATAACATTGAGCCATTTCAGTGATGAAAGCTTTGTACACCACCGTTCGAGTGAGAACCAAAATAGTTTGGCGATGTCAGCGTAGAAAACTACTAGCAGGGTAGGCATCATTGTAAACTACCAGCGTATGCATCGGGAAGGTCCGCTGATTTCAGAACTTCATCCCCAACAGAGATGCATAAAATATCTCAACTTATCTTCATCAAACAAGCATCAACAACACCGATAAAAAGCCAAACCGTTGGAGTCAACACCAGCATATGCATCAACAATAACCGGTAAAGGTAAAGAGATTTGCGATGTGCGATGTGCAAAATGCGATTTACAATTTGTAATATGTGAAATGCAATGTGCGAATTACGAAGTGCGATTGGCAAAATACGAAGTGGGAAGTGCGAAATGGGATATGTGACTTGCGAACTGCGATTTACGAAAGCATTTTGACATTCATCATAACATTCATTACAATGCGATTTGCATCATTCAAAATACATTGTCATATTTCAAGAGTCTAGTAATCTTTATCATGTCATTTCCATTGCATTCCATGAACATGATAAAGAGGGGCATCTGTAGACACTCAAAAATTCATTTTCTTGTTACTAACTATGCAAGATAAAGGCTCGGGGCTCTTTTCTATTGCTTTTAATTCCAATTGTGACGCCCCCAAAAATAGGTATACATCACCCATCTTGAGTCGCCAAATACATGGTACAAAAATACAAATATAACTTAATTATACAACTGTCGTGTAATATACGACAATACATAATCCAAGAGTTTTAATACGTATATTATCATCTAGACAGTATACAAACTCAATGATGTCCTCATTATATTTATTGTCACACTATTTAACAGAATAGTGAGGACTATTAATGCTATCATCTGGACTGTCACTCCGTTCCCCAACTCGTCCCAGCTATATTCTCATTTCCTGAAGAGAACAGTGAAAGAAAGGGTGAGCTCAATTAGCCCAGTAAGAAATATTATGACTAAGATAATGCAGAATAAATTATCATTAGTCTTCAACAATGTTAAACTGATAAAATACAATAGACAAGAAGTTTAACTGCAGCGGAACAAGCAATCCAATAAAAAAATCAAGTATAAAATAAAATCTACTATCTTCTATGATTTAAAATATTTTCATCATTTTTTATCGTTGAGACTCAGCTTAATAAATAAACCACGTCATCGAATCATCCCTGCACTACGGGTCAATGATATTCTTTAAATCATCAATGGTCATGACTATACCGAATAATCGCTGGTCATAATCATACAAAGTCCATCTCCGCACGTAAGCCAAAGATATACAACAATAAAACCAATAATCAACTTTGCACGTAAGCCAAAGATATACAATTCAATAATCAACAGTCCATCTTTGCACGTAAGCCAAAGATAACTTTCATTACCATATAAGCATGAGGATGATGACAATGATATAAATATTAATCAAACGAAAACAATGATAAATATTAAATACTTTAAATTTATCCAAATATTATCCATCACTTAAATAACTCATAATCTAATATTGTTAATATTATAATAATAATTTAATCACTTTTTAAACTTATAAATAATTTATTTCAATTGTTTACACTTTACCACATAATGCATTTAATCATTCAAAAATGCCGTACTCATAAGATTTCATCACCAATGATCAAATTTCTCATTAAAAATCTTCATATACCTTATATAGGATTTCCAAGCCATAAAATCCTATTTTTCAACTTTGTTACTTCACATAACATATTTAACTCATATGTTCGTAACTAAACTATTTTCATAAAAAATACCAAATCAGTCCCAAAAATATTTATTTTCTGGGATTTAGCAGAATATAGTTCCATAATGAACATATATTTTTCTCGGAATTTTTAAAATTCATTTACAATTTTTCAAAAATTAATTTCTAATTAATTCCTTAAGAAATTAGCTACCTCAAGGTTAACTCCAGAAATTCCCAAATCTTGGCAGGATCTTACACATGTTAATGTGAGCTTCCAGTTTAAATTTCATGGTCATCAGTGTTATAGAACTCCAGTTATAGCATTTTTCGTTGAAAAAACCTAAATATTGAAATGGTAATAACTTACTCATTTTAAGTCGGAATGAGCTCATTTTTGGACAGGAGGTTCTTTATATCATATACCTTCATGTCCCAAAAGTCCAGAAGTTTTCTCACAAATTAAGTGGCCAAAAATGCCCTTTTAAAAATATATACAGTAGCTTTTTAAGCATTTCAAGATTTTTCATCCTTTACTAAAATCAGTCCACACGAAAATTCACAATACTTTTTCCAGTGATTCCACTTGGATAAATTATATAACTCATAGATCTAACTCTAGAACTTGAACACATTAAAAAATTTGAAATATAATAGGAGATATGGTCAATTGAAGTTCATGTTACATTTTTACCAAAATCTAATTTTTCAACCCTTTGTGATTTCTAAGAAACTTTCATGTTTTCACATAATAACCAACATAACTCATTATAACACTTACTAATACCACATATAATCATGATTTTCATCAGTCCAGTGCTTGTATTATGACTCTCATTATAATCAACGTAAACAGATCATTTCCACAATTTAATAAGAAATGAATACAAAGGATCATTCACCATGCATGTGGTAATTCACATAGACAAGTTATTCCAACAGAATAATAAAGAATGGGATAAAAGAAGGGTTCACCATACATGCGATAGAGACCACACAGACAAGTTATTCCCAACAGAATAATAAAGAACGGAACCAGGTCAGACGTGATCCACACCGACAGGATATTCCAACAGAATAATAAAAAACGGAACCAGGTCAGGTGAAATTCGCACCGACAGGATATTCCAATAGAATAATAAATAATGGAACCAGGTGTGACAACCTGATATTTTCTATATAAATAAATCATAAATTTTGCGTATAAATTTTTTTTTAATAAAATATGAATGATATGTGTCAAGGTAATGTGTAATTATAATTATATGTGTGATAAATAAAATTTATTTATTACATTAAGTATTGCAAATAGATTTATTTTAACATTATTAATTATTATCAATTATATTTTTATACTAATTAATTTCTTATTAGAAATGTTTTATTAATTATTTTTCAAGGAAAATATAATCTTATATTATTTAAATAATATAGGGAATGATTTTAGAATAATTATCTATTTTAAAGGTAAGAATGTGTGAAAGGTATTATGTATGTGTTTATGTGATGAATATAAAATATATTTATTACATGAATGATTATGAATAATTTTATTTTAGAATTATTGCTCATTATAAATTATATTCTAATAATAATTAGTTTTATAATAAAAAAAATATTTTTAATGTTTATTTTTCATAAAAATATGATAATTATATTAATTGAATAATATATGATATGATTATAGAATTTTTATAATACTTATTTTATTATATGAATTTTGTTCAAGATATTAAGTAAGTTATTTCTACTTAATTATAAGGTTAATTGTGGCAGATAAAATCAGATATGGAATCCAAACCCTAATTATGGGTTTTGATTAAGGAATGGGAATAATAATATTATATTATTATTTGTCAGTGTTATAGATAAGTATGGTTATGCGTGTAATGTTAATGTGTGGAACAGTTTTATTATGTTACGACCAAACCCTAATAATATTTTGATAAACCCTATTTTTGGTTCTGGAATAAGGAATGATGATAATAATATAATAATAATTATTATTATATTTTTGATTTTTTAGTGCTATGAATATGTACTGTATTTCTGTATTGATAATGGTTGGTCAATTACGGTGTATTATAACCAAACCTTAGTAATAATGTTAAACCCTAATTTCAGATCCAAATTAGAGTGCAAGATTGTTTTATAACTGTGTTATATAATTTATGGCGTGTACTAAATGTATTAATTAGGCAAGCCCTAATTAATGTTCTAGAAACCCTAAATAATTTTTAGAAAACCCTAAGATATTTTAAAAACCCTAATTATCGAAATTGTAAACACTAATTGCCAAATTGGCAAGGTTAATATGGATAGGGGTACTAAACCCTAATGTTCTTGTATAATTTAATTATTAACCTAATCTAATTAACAAATTTATTTTTCAAAATTTTAGAAACTAAAATCAATTTATTTTTTATTTATTTTTGTACAAACATTAATTGCTAAATCCTAAAAATGCTATGTGCTAAACCTTAGGGTTAAACCCTAAGGGTTTGCTAAGATTACATTTTTGCTATTTTAAGTATAAGCCAATTGACTAAAATGCCCTTTTGTGCATTATTTGAGCTAACTTGTCTAAGTAACCAAAACTTTAGTTGTTAAACAACTTCAACCACTCCTTGTGACACATAATTGACAACACATCAGCCACCTAGCAACCATTCATGAATCTAAGTCTTGAATATATAGCATTTAGAGAGAGAAAAAGTCATTTCTTTGCTCATTTTTACAACCAATACTCCATCAACTCTCTCCTTTCCAAAACCCACGAATTTTTGTAGTAGATCAGTCCCTTAATGAAGCTCCACAATCAACAATAACAAATCAGAAACCTTAGATCAAGAATTTATCCAAGAAAGGTATAAAACTAATTTAGAAATTTGATCTTTGATCTTCTATTAAAAGTTGTGATTGTGTTGTAATATGTCTTATGTAATGCTAAACCATGATCTGGGTTGGTAGAAAGTGGACCCATAACATTTAGATACTCAAAATCGAAGTTTTTCAAAATATGGGAAAATGGTTTTCTGATGTCTGACAGTGAATGTCAGGCGCTTTAATTCTTTGTTTGTTATGTATTTTTCTTGTTTTAAAGTGTTAATCTATAGCCTGATATGTTTCCTTTGTTCTGGAAGTGAAATTAAAGATTTCAAATTTCTAGATTACAAGTTATACTCGGTCAAAGTCGGTTGACCGACCATGAATGCTACTAGTTCGAACCACAAAACCATTAAAAACATGATCAGAAGTCATCTTAATTTGAGCATGAAAGTGCTCAGTCGAACACCTGGTTTTCTGGGAAAACCCAGAAACCGTCTGACAGGTTGTTTGTTAACCTATATCTTTTTGTTATGATGTGGTATGATCAATATAACGATTGAAACTTGTAGAGTTGCATCAACACTACAATACCTAGGTTTTAGATTGGGCAGAAACAAACTAGACACGAAATTATAACCGGTCAAACCTTGACCCATGAACACGAAGCTGTCAGTGTTCTTGAGGCTCAAGAACACCAACAGCGACGCTTTTTGTCGCTAAAGATCTACAGCAACGGTTTCTATTATTTTTAATTTATATATTTTCCAGAAATTACTTTAAAAAAGGAAATAAATTATAAAAATTGTTTTTAATTATTAAAAATACATATTAAATTTTAAAAAAAAATTATTTTAAAGTCCGAAAAATAGTTTTTAATTATTTTAAATATATTTCATAAATATTTAATATTTTTGGAATATTAAAAGTATTTAATTTATTTAATTAGAATATTAAATAAATTATTTAATAATGATTTTAATTCATGAAAAAACATTTAAAATTATATTATGATATAAGAATATATTTTAAGTTATTTTTAATAACTTTCAATATTATTTGATAATTTTATTAATAAGTTAATATTAATGATAATTAAGTTATTTGTTAAATGAATTAAATAATTAAATTAAAAATGATTTTATTATTTTAAAAATCATTTTAAATAATAATAAGGTATTTAAAAATATTTTAAGATATAAATTATAACTTTTAATATTTAAAGGTTAAATTCATTAATTAATGATATTTAATGATATTAAAGTTATTTAATATTTATATTAAATAAATTAGTTTTAAAATAATTTTATTATTAAAAATCATTTTAAATGAAAATAAAGTGTTTAAAGATATTTTAAGTTATAAAACATAACTTTTAATATTTAAAGGATAATTTCATATTAATGATATATTAATGATATTAAATTTATTTAATAGTTATATTAAATAAATAGTTTTAAAATGGTTTTATTTATTTAAAAATCATTTAAAAGGGATATAAATAAATTTAAAATATTTTAAGTTATAATTAATAACTTTTAATATTTAGATAATAATTCATTAATATTTAAATATTAATGGTAATTATTTAATAATGATTTTAAATGTTTTAAAAATCATTTAAGGGTAATGTTAATACTTTAAAAGTATTTTTAGTTATTATAAATAACTTTATCCTTTTGGAAATGGTTTCATTAATCTATCAATATTTATTAAATGTTAATGATAATAGAATTGATTAGTATTTAAATCATTTAATAATGATTCTGATATTTCAAAAATTATGGTAAATGGTAATAAATATTTTATAATTATTATAAGGCCATGAAAGATAGTATGACTGATGTTTAAGTTAACTATTTGGATATTGAACTTCGGGATATAGTCTTAGACTCGATTTTTACCCGATAAAGTTGTCGGTAGACCGACATATTTCAGAAATTGATCTGAACTTAGATACTTTGACTGTATGAATGGTTGTTTATGATTCTATAACTGTGAAACATGTGTGACAATGTGATTAGGTTATGTGCTGACTGCAATAAGCAGTATTATGTGTTATAATGTGTAATTCTAATCGATAGAATGATTTGATTAATGATAGGTCGTGATAGAAAAGATAAATCTAAGTTGCGTAATTGTAAGCAGCGCATCAGGCAAGTATCCTAACTTTGCATTTTCTTTATGCAATGGACAAGTGTAAGAATGTTTCAGAATTATATTATTATTATACAGATTATTAAACCTATACTATATAAGCCTATTGATTATCAACATGTTAGTATATGATAATTCAGATATATATTCTGTTCGTTAATTTCTATAAATGATTATACAAGTGTCCCCACTTGGATAATCATTGTATTTAATCACATGTTGATACACCTTTGATATACATATATGTTGAATTATATAAGACCTTTGTTATGAAAACCCGACAGGTATGAACATCCCGATAATGGGAAAATTTTTATGCGCTACGACGGACAAAGGATGAACGATAATATCGTTCTAGCAATGTAGTATTGATCAATATAGGGCCCATGGACTGTACACCCTCAGGCCCATAAGCAATGGTCGGTTTACAGATGAATTTCTGTTTAAACCCTTTTGAAAATGAAAACAATGTTCATAATATGTCACAGAAACCCCATGTATAGAAAATACATAGTTACAAAAATTTGAAAGAGGGTTGTTATGTTATTGTTATTGGTACAGATTACTTCACAACTATTGACCGGTTGTAGAAGAATATTATAAAGAAAACACTTAAATTCTTTCAACTTATATATATATATATATATATATATATATAAATACTTGCTGGGCACTCAAATGCTCATCCTTGCTTAATTTAAATGTTTTCAGCTAAGTGTGAACAGCTAGAAGGCTCGGCCAGGATCAAGTGAAAAGTAAAGCAAACAGAATATGTTAATGGTATCATTTGTAATAGATAGACTATATTAAGTTAATGATAAGTATTATATATCATGTAAAGAATGTAGTAAAGATTGCGTACTTGGGATTAAACTCTGATAAGTATTATATATCATGTAAAGAATGTAGTAAAGATTGCGTACTTGGGATTATTGTTATTATTATAAGTACTATTCCGCTCATAAAAATGGTATCGTGAAGTACCGAATTCGGGTTTCAAGTATCCGGGTTCGGGGACTTTACACCAGGTCCGGCATAAACGCACAGACAGGATATTCCGACAGAATAATAAATAATAGAACCAGGTCCTGCGTAAAATGCACAGACAGGATATTCCGACAGAATAATAAAGAATGGATTAATAGAAGAATTTCACCACGTATGCAGTACTTTGCATATATAGGTTATTCCAACATAATAATAAAGAATGGAATAATAGAAGAAGTTTACCATGTATATGGTACTTCGCATAAACAGGTTATTCTAACATAATAATAAAGAATGGAATAACAGAAGAATTTCACCATGTATGCGGTACTTTGCATAAACAGGTTATTCCAACATAATAATAAAGAATGGAATAACAATATCACTCTTCATGAATACAAAAAATAATACCCCTTACAGGTACAAAAAATAATATCCCTTACCTCAAAAGAAGACTGGATACTGGAATAGTGAGGGAGCAGACTTCTCTTCTTCTTTCTCTCAATAATAATGGCTCTAAAGATTTAGTGAATTGGTGAGAAATGAAGGAAGAATGAGCTTCTATTTATAGGAAAATATATTTTCGATAATTGCACTTTTTGGGGCTCAAAAAATTACAGTACAATACTTCCAACTTTTCTTTCATTTTTAATTCAGTCATCCAAGTATTATCAAACTTACACCACCTCCCCTAATAGTAAATCATGTGAATCAATAGTAAATCATGTGACTCAATAGTTCTAAACATTTGAAAGAATTAATTACAATATAGTAGCTCCATCTATACCTCCATCTTTAACTTAGTCATGCAAGTGTCATCAATCTTGCACCAACTCCCCTAATAGTATAAAAATGTGATTCAATAGTATACACATGTGAACAAATAGTTATATGAGCATGTGAATTAGTAGCAATTAATTGATCATTTACCCAATTAATTATCCGGTTTATCAATATAACCCCCAGACATCAATTATCATCGGAATAAATGTCGATTTCAACTAACACCAATAATCCCAACACAATGGAACTATCAAATTCATCTTTAATCAACACGAACTTATTTTTTTTTTGAAAATTTTCAGATTTTGTTTTCATTTGATTTCTTGTTTGATCCTTGCTTATACAAGTTTAAATCATCTAAATCAAGTATGAACAAATCTCTTCATATAAAATTCATGAAAACTAAAATAGAAAAATAAATCAAAGGTTTAAACATACATTCTCTTTTAATTTTCTTCTTCTCTTCTTCATCTTCTTCTTCTTTTTCTATCTCTCTCCTCTCTATTCTCTATTCTCTATTCTCTTTTCCTTATACTGAAGTTGGCTACGGGAGAGTAATGAAGGTGGGAGTATTCTAGTTATTCCCCCCTTCCCTTTTTCTTTCTTCTTTCCTTTCTTTTCTTCCCCTCTTTTTTTCCTTGTCCCCCACTTTGTCTCCCACATGAATTTTGTTTCTAACATTTCATTATTCTCCCTGTGAGTGGAATAATAAGGTGGGAGTATCTTATCCCTTCCTTCTTTTATTTGCTCATTTATCTGATTAATTTCTCATTTGACCATTTATCAATTTAACTTTTTTAGAATTTTAAAATAATAATCATAAATTAAATTAGACTTTTATTTTATAAAATTCGGGGTTTTATAATCACCCCACCTTATGAAATTTCGCCCTCGAAATTTACGTACCTGGTAGTTCGAAGAGATGAGAATTTCAAATTCTAGCTCACATGTTACTTCCTATGTCTCATGATTCATCTATTGCTCAATTCATGTATTTCAAATATCATTCTAGAATATAGTTTAAAAATAAGGGTTAATTGACATGCCACATAATATCCATATATTCTGCCTGACCAATTAAATAACAAGTAAACTTAGGTAGGTCATACTAGCGAAGGATTTACCTGTCTTTCCCTTCCTAGTTCTAGTCTCACATCTCAGCCAGGGATCATATCCCTTAGCTTTGATACCAAATGTGACACCCCCAAAATATGTATACATCACCCATTCCGAGTCATCAGAAAATACACTACTGACAAATTCTTTTATACAGATGCCGTGCAGAATACGACAATACATATGCTGTGAGTTTCAATACAAATATTGTTACGTATATAATACGACAATATTCATACTTAAATTATTACAATGCCATCTAAAGTACAGCAACAAATATTTTAATTCCCCAAAGGAACACGAGAAGATTTCTGTCCTCCTCATTCTAATGGACTACATTTTTGACGGCTCCAAATTCGAGTTTGCCTCATCGTATTATTGTTCACCAAAATTAAATATTAAATGACGTGTAAAATATGTCACACACATTTTTAATTCTCAGTACAATTATTATGTCACACCGTTTCATAATTTGATTAGGCTTGTGAGTAATTCGTATCACCAATTTATACCCATGTTCTCTCTGCTAGTCCCAGCTACACTTTTATTACCTGAAAGGGGTGGTGAAGTAAAAGTGTGAGCACAAATAGCCCAGTAAAGAATATCATGACTTAAGATAATTAAATTACCAATAGCCTTCATCAATAATAAATTATATATTTAGAACATATGGTAGAAGATAAAAGTTTTCAACCATAATAGCAGCGGAATCAACAATCCAATAGAAGAGTCAAGTAGAACGTAATGTCTATTATCTCCTCTAGATTAAAAGTCCATCATTAATATTTCATTCCTGTAATACTCATCAATAGTTCTTTGTTATACCCAAGATAAAGAGAACTCTCATCACATGTCTTCACCTAAACCACCACAGATTATAATTAAATTCATAATTTATATTTATAATCAGGTAAATCAACAGTTCATACAACTGTAAAACCAATAACCAACATTCCATCATTGCACTACAGGCCAAAGATATACAACTATAAAACCAATAATGCTGAGACTCATTTTCATAGTATCACGACCACGAATTATCCATGTACTACGAACCAAGGTTATTCGTGTTTTTCAATTATGGTCATGATTATACCGAATAATCCCTGGTCATAATCATACCAAGTCCATCTATGCACTACGGGCCAAAGATGACTTTTACCGCATCATTTATAACATTACGGTCATGATTTATACCGAATAATCCCTAGTCATAATCATACCAAGTCCATCTATACACTACTAGCCATAGATGACTTTCAACACAATATAAGCATGAGAATGATGACAATGATATATATAATGAATAAACATAAATCATCAGAATAATAAGATAACACAGATCTTAGTGACTTTCAACTTAATTATCCAGAGTCCAAATTAATAATATAATAATAGATGAATCACAAACTATTAGGGATATTCTAATCCTTTCAAGACTTTTAAACATTTAATGATAAACTGAATAAACAAATAATAATATCTTACCATAATATGGAGTATGAAAGAAAATGATATTTATTTTTACCATAAAAATGATACCCCCTTACCACAATAATGATATTCCTTACCTTAGCATTTGACTTTATTCTGCTTTCTGTGAAATTGATCAATCTTAAACAATGCTTACTGTGACGCCCCCAAAATAGGTATACATCACCCATCTTGAGTCGCCAAATACATAGTACAGAATATAAATACAATCTTAAATATACAACAAGAGCTGTGAGTTTTAATACAAATATTGTATTCTAGACAATATCCACTCTCAGAATAAGTCCTCATTACAATTATTATCACATTATTTCATAGAATAGTGAGGACTACTAATGCTATCATTTGGACCATAACTCCGTCCCCTGACTAGTCCCTGTTACGTTCTCATTTCCTGAAGAGAACAGTGAAAGAAAGGGTGAGCTCAACTAGCCCAGTAAGAAATATTATGACTAAGATAATGCAGAATAAATTATCATTAGCCTTCAACAATGTTAAACTGATAAAATACAATAGACAACAAGTTTAACTGCAGTGGAATAAGCAATCCATTAAAAGAGTCAAGTAGAGAATAAAATCTACTATCTTTTATGTTTTAAAAAGTTTTTTATCACTTTTATCGTTGAGACTCAGCTTAATAAATAATCCACATCATCCCTGCACTACGACCAAGGATATTCATTAGGGTCACGACCACAAACTATCCATGCACTACGGGCTAAGGATATTCGTGTATTCATCAATGGTCATGATCATGCCAACAACTGACCATCAATGCACTACGGGCCAATTAGAACTTTTATCATATCATTTGTAACATTACGGTCATGATTATATCGAATAATCCCTGGTCATAATCATACCAAGTCCATCTATGCACTACAGGCCACAGATGACTTTCAAAAATATAAACATGAGGATGATGACAATGATATAAGAATTCAATAAAACAAGTTCAAGAATTAATTTATCCAGGAACTAATAACATCCAAATTGTCAACATGATACTTCTTTGTAAAGTAAAATTCAAGAATGCTCAGAAGAATATTTCCATGAAAAGATACTGGATGAAGCGCAAATATCAAAGATATTCCACTCATTTCATGGAGTATAGAAATCAAAACTTTAACCAACTGAGTATAATAAAGAATGGAATAACAATAGAAATCACTATGCATGCGCTTCTTCACATAGACAGGTTATTCCAACAGAATAATAATAAGTAACGAAACTAGGTCAGGCAAAATTCACACCGACAGGATGTTCCAACAGAATAATAAAGAATGGAATAACAACAAAAATCACCATGCATGCGGTACTTCGCATAGACAGGTTATTCCAATAAAATAATAAATACGGAATAATAAATAATGGAACCAGGTCAGGTGAAATTCACACCGACAGGATATTCCGACAGAATATTAAATGTGAAATAATAAATAATGGAACCAGGTCAGGTGAAATTAGCACCGACAGGATATTCTAACAGAATAATAAAGAATGGAATAATAGAAGAATTTCACCACGTATGTGGTACTTCGCATAAAGAGGTTATTCCAACATAATAATATAGAATGGAATAATAGAGGGATTTCACCAATATAGGGTATCCCGCGTATAAAGGTTATATATAGGGTATGCCGCGTATACAGGTTATTCCAGCAGAATAATAAAGAATGGAATAACAGAAGGATTTCACCAAGTATAGGGTATGCCGTGTATGCAGGTTATTCCAACAGAATAATAAAGAATGGAATAACAGAAGTTCTCTTCATGAATAAGAAAGAATAACACACCTTACCGTAAAAGACACTGGATATCGAAGTAGTGAAGTAGCAGAATACTCTTCTTTTTTCTCTCTATAATTTATCTCTAGAGTTTCAGTGAATTCGTAAGAAATAATGAAGGAATGGGCTTCTATTTATAGAAGAATGGATTGAATAGTAACTAATCCTGAACGGTCCAGATTGATTTACTTTTAAATGGACGGTCCAGATTGATTTACTATTAAAACTTAAAGTAACGGTCCATACTGATTACTATTAAAATTTAAACCAGCGATCCATATTGATTCACTATTATAACTTTCCACCAGCGGTCAATATTGATTCACTAATATAACTTCAACCAACGGTCTGAAAAATTAGCACATCTCCTCATGAAATAATATTGTACCAAAATACCCGAATGCACAATACTAGAGTGAATAGTAACTGGGTGAATAGTAACTCGTGAATAGTAACTCGTGAATAGTAACTCATAAATAGTAACTCGTGAATAATACTCCGACACGAAAAGTTTCCCGAATACCCGATTGAACAATATAACCTCCAGACATCAATTATCATCAGAACAGATGTCGATTTCTACTAACACAAATAATTCCAACACAATGAAACTATCAAATTCATCTTTAATCAACACGAACTTATTCATCATTAATATTATAACTCATAATATTTAGCAACCAGGTTGTTCCCAGGAAAGAGGGGGGCTTTCCAATAAGGATTTCTCCCTATTGGCGCGCAATTAGGTGACCAAACCTCTCATTGACAGAACTTCTAGACATTGTAAATATTGCAATTTAATAATATGAATAATTTTGTCGTCTCAATTATTGATTTAATAATATAACATATAATGCAGATGATACTATGACAATAATCGAATCAATAATATGAGAGATATGATGCAGTAATTACTATAGCAATAATTGAGTATAACTGAGTAACTTCTCACGTAAACATCAATAATCAATACCGTGTGCTACTATGCAACCACGCGTATTACTGTACTTTTACTACCGAGTAGTTCAATAGTATTAACGGTAAAACTTCCGCCGTTCTTTTCATAAAAATATTTTTGTCATTTTTTTAATCCGACAATAATTCCATTGCATGGTCCACCAATGAGTACGCCGTTGTACGAATATTCCTGACAAAAGAATATTCTCCGACCAATCGAATATTTTATAACAACTTGCATACTTAGAAAAATTTATAAATATTACCCACAACTATAACATTATATCAAATTCATTCAATAATATTCAAAAATGATATTTATAGAAAAATCATCTTTATAAAAAAAATTGGGGTCTTACAGCCTCCCCTTCTTATGAAATTTCGCCCTCGAAATTAGGGTACGTACCTGGTATATCGATGAAGTAAGGATACCTTGATTTCATTTTAGATTCTAACTCTCGAGTCATTTCCTCAATATCGTGGTTCCTCCACAAACTTTAACTTGATGTATAACCTTGGAGCGTAGAATATGCTCCTTCTTATCCAAGATTTAACAAGAACCTCTTCACCACATTAAATCTTCCGCTGTTTCGTCCGATTCTAACTCATAATGTGGTTCGGGTCTTTCACATATTTACGTAACATAGATATGTAAAAACATTATGAACACGAGACATACTTGGCGGTAAAGCGAGTCAATAGGCCACAGTTCCTACTCGTTCGAGGATTAAAAATCGGCCAATGAATCGAGGATTGAGCTTTCCTCTCTTTCTAAATCTCGTAACTATTTTTCATGGAGCAACACGTAACAACACATTATCTCCAATATCGAATTCCACGTCCTTTCGATGAGATCAGCATAACTCTTTTTTCGATCTTGTGAGGTTTTTATACGTTGTCAGATCGTTTGAATCTTTTCCATAGTCATACGTACCAAATCCGGTCCCAACAATGTTGCTTCACCCACCTCATCTTAGCATACTGGAGAATGACACTTTCTTCCATACAACACCTCAAATGGAGCCATGCCAATACTTGCTTGATAACTGTTATTGTAGGAAAACTCCACCAATGGTAACAACTTGTCCCAACTTCCCTTGAAGTCAAGGACACAGAGTCTTAATAAATCTTCAAGAGTTGTGAGTAGTCCTCTCTAATTATCCGTCCGTTTGAGGATGATATGCTGAACTAAATCGTAAATTCCGTGCCCATAGCTTTTTGCAAACTAATCCAAATCTTGAAGTGAATCTTGGGTCTCGATCAAAAACTATGGATACTGGCATACCATGCAATCTTACAATCTCGTTTATATACATACTAGCAAGACGTTCAAGTGTATAAGTTTCTCGTATCGGTAAAAAATGAGCAAACTTTGTTAAATCCATCAACAGGACCCAAATCACATCAATGCCTTGAGAACCTTGGGAAGACCAGTAACGAAATCCATGGTAATGTGCTCCCACTTCCATTCTGAATTTCAAGTGGTTGCAAGTGGACCTTTTGGCACTTGATGCTCTGCCTTGACTCGTTGACAAGTTAGACACCTTGAGATAAGCAGCGCTATCTCTCTCTTTATATTGCTCCAAACCAAAATGTATGACGCGATCACGATATATTTTGGTACTACTCCAGGATGGAATGCAAACTGGTGTAGTTTGTACGCCTTCCATCATGATTCTATGCTTTAAATCAGGGTCGTTAGGAACACAAAGTCTGGAGTTGACCTCAAAGTATTCCTTCTTCATCGATTCTTTCTTCCGGCATAGCACCTTCTTACACCTTTTTCCGTCATACGCATCAGCTCCAGGTCTGCAGCTTGAGCAGCTTTAACTTTATCAATTAAAGTCGGTCTAATCGTATATTCGCCATCATCACATGGGTCTCCTGGAGTCTTTAACTTCTATCTCCATCCTTGTAAGTCACACAAAATGGGCCTTGCGTTGTCAATATCGCACTCGTACCCGCATATGATCTTTCTACTCAATTCGTCAGCTACCACGTTCGCTTTTCCAGGATGATATTGGATGGTTGATCATAATCTTTCAATAGTTCAAGCCAACGTCATTGTCCATGTTGAGGTTCCTCTTGAGTAAAGAAATATTTGAGGCTTTTATGATCCGTAAAGATCTCCACTTTCTCCCCATACAAGTAATGGCTCCAAATCTTTAGTGCAAAAATGACTGCTGCCAACTCTAGATAATGAGTAGGATAATTTCCTCTCATATCTTTGAGTTGTCGAGAGGCATAGGCTATGACTTTTCCATGTTGCATGAGAAAACATCCTAACCCTTTGCCCGAAGCATCACTGTAGATGACAAATCCCTCAGAGTCAGATGGTATATCAGAACAGGTGCTGAAATGAGCCTCCTCTTGAGTTCTTGAAAACTCTTCTCGCGTTCCTCACTCCAACCAATTTGTATCTTTCCGGAGTCAAGCTGGGTTAAGGGAGTATAGAGATTCGAGAAAAACCCTTCCATGAATCTCCGATAATACTAGTTAAGCCGAGAAAAGCTACGTACTTCGGTCACTGATTTAGGTTGCTCCCAGCTTGGATAGCTTCAATCTTTGCTGGGTCAATAGATATTCCATGACTTGATACCACGTGCGACAAGGAATGCTACTTCCTTCAAGCCAGAACTCGAATTTCTTCTAACTTGGCATAAAGCTTATATTCACGAAGATTTTGGAGTATCAGCCTTAAGTGTTGCTCATGATCTTCACGGCTTTTGGAATAAATAAGGGATGTCATCAATGAAGACGACCACAAAGTGATCCAAATATTCCTTAATACTCGGTTCATCATATCCATGAAGGCAGTCATGGAGCATTAGTCAATCCAAAAGACATGACTAGGAATTCATAATGCCCAGTACCGAGTTCTGAAAGCCATTTTTGGAAAGTCATTCGGTTCTAATCTTTAATTGGTGATATCCGGAACGAAGATCAATCTTTGAAAAGAATTTGGCGCCTTGCAACTGGTCAAACAAGTCATCAATACGTGGCAACGGATATCTATTTTTGATGGGACATGGTTCAACTCCCGATAATTAATACAAAGTCGCATACTCCCATCTTTCTTTTCATGAATAGAATAGGAGCACCCCAAGGAGACGTACTAGGACGAATGAAACCGATGTCTAACAATTCTGCAGTTGGGTCTTTAACTCCTGAAGTTCAGTAGGAGCCATTCGATATGGGGCTTTAAAAATAGGTTTTGTATCGGGTTCAAGGTCGATACAAAATTCAATTTCACGCTCTGGGGTAGGCCAGGAAAGTTCTTCAGGGAATACGTCAGAAATTCATTAAAATAGAAATATCATTCAAAACTGACGTATTTTTGTTTAGATTCGTGACATGAGCTAAGAAAGCTTGACATCCGTTTTTCAATAAATGAATAACTTTATGGCTTGAGATGACATGATTGATTTTAATGGTTTGGTTGCTTGAATTCATATAATAGGTTGGTTAGGAATATGAAAGCTAACAACCTTACGAAAATAATTAATTTTTATTATGAGTAGTTAACCAATCAATCCCTAGAATTACGTCAAATGCAAGTATTTTTAATGAAATAAGATCGACAGGTAATGTGAGGGTACTGATTTGAACCAAAAAAGACTATAAACACAGTGGATGTAATGAAGGTTTCTCCCAAGATTTCAACAGCTAAGTCAAAGTAATTTCTCGGAGTCAATTTTAAACGTTGAGCGCAAGTAGGAGAAATAAAAGAATGGGTAGAACCGGTATCAAATTAGGTATATATTCGCTAGAGTTTATGATAAGCTTACTGTGATGATTCGTTGGGTTCCTTCTTTCTGGGAGGTCACAATAAATGCTCTCCCTTTTACTACCGGTTTTGACTTTTCTGGGACGGCCTTTGGTGCCTCCATCCTAGCTGAACTTGTCTTCGGTGAACGATAAAATTTGGCTAGGTGACCTTCTCTTCCACAATTATAACATGCCTTGGATGACATTGTGCAGTTTGGACTGATATGTCCCTCCCCTGCATTTGAAATATATGATAGGTGGTCGTTCTCCTTAACAATGGGTGCTGGTGCTGATGTCTTTCCATCATTGTTGAATTTCTTTCTTGAAATGTCCATTCTTATTGTTTTGGCCATGATTACCACCGAAGTGGTTTACCATTTCTGGCATGTTGATTCCCTCCACGCTTATCACGCTCCAATAACTGAGCCTATTAAGAACATCTGAATACAAACATAGTTATGAGAGATACGATATTGACGTATCTCAGGTTTCAAACCTCTTAAAAAATTCACGTCATTCTCTCCTCATTATCACCAAATGGGACGCAAACCGGGACAACTCGGCAAACTTGGCTTCGTTACTGGCGATACGGTCATGTTGTAGTTGTTCCAGCTTGATGAACTCTACCCTCTTTCAGTGTGACGAATACTTTCAGGAAAGTACTTGTCGTTGAACAGTTCGTGAACTTTCCCAGACATCCTCATTGCGGCAAGTTGAGTACGCTTTGCAGATTCCCACCAGTAATCTGCCTCTGCCCGCAACATGAAGGTGGCAAAAGGGAACCTTTTGCTCCTTGGAGCATCCCAAGATATCAAATATCTTGTTGAGCTGCTTAATCCCGTCTCCCCTTAAGTGGTTTTGGCTCTCCAAAAAACACCGGTGGTCCCAGCTCCTTGAACTATTTGGCATGTCCGAGAGTTGCTAGTGTTCCACCTGCATTTTGGACAGGAGCCACTCTCTCCTGATGTTTCATGAATTGCATGAAGCCTCGGAACATTCTATCATTCATCACTTGGTCAGTGTTGTTGTTTGCATGAGGATTGTCGCCTTCCTGAGCACATTGTCCTGATTATTGATTTGTGGAGACTCAATGGTCTCCTGTGGCTCCATTGATGTTCTCAACAATCTGGATGCCATTTCCAAATACTGCCTACAAATCAAGGGTTAATTAATATATCACATATTATCCTTATACTCTGACCAACCAATTAAATAACAAATAAACTTAGGTAGATCATACTAGCGAAGGAATTCCCCGTCTTCTCCCTCCTAGTTCTTATCTCAACATCTTAGCCAAGAGTCATATCCCTAAGATTTGATACCAACTGTGATCGCCCCAAAATAAGTATACACTCACCCATCTTGAAGTCGCCAAATACATGGTACAGAATACAAATACAATCTTAAATATACAACAAGAGGCTGTGAGGTTTAATACAAATATTGTCTTCTAGACAATATCCACTCTCAGAATACGTCCTCAATTACATATATTATCACACTATTTCATAGGAATAGTGAGGACTACTAATGCTATCATCTTGACCATCACTCCGTCCCCCGACTAGTCCCCTGCTACGTTCTCATTTCCTGAAGAGAACAGTGAAAGAAAGGGTGAGCTCAACTAGCCTAGTAAGAAATATTATGACTAAGATAATGCAGGATAAATTATCATTAGCTTCAACAATGTTAAACTGATAAAATACAATAGACAACAAGTTTAACTGCAGCGCAAATAAGTAATCCATTAAAGAGTCAAGTAGAGAATCAAAGCTACTATCTTTTATGATTTAAAAGTTTTTCATCACTTTATAGCGCTGAGACTCAACTTAATAAATAATCACCATCATTCCCTGCACTATAGCCAAGGATATTCATTATGGTCACGACCACAAATTATCCATGCACTACAGGCCAAGGATATTCGTGTGTATTTATCAATGGTCATGATCATGCCAACAACTGCTCATCAATGCACTACGGCCCAATGAGCGACTTTATCACATCATTTGTAACCTTATGGTCATGATTATACCGAATAATCCTTGGTCATAATCATACAAGTCCATCTATGCACTACAGGCCACAGATGACTTTCAAAAATATCAATATGAGGATGATGACAATGATCTAAGAATTCAATAAAACAAGTTCAAGAATTAATTTATTCAGGAACTAATAACATCCAAATTGTCAACATGATACTTCTTTGTAAATTAAAATTCAAGAATGCTCAGAAGAATATTTCCATGAAAAGATACTGGATGAAGCGCAAATATCAAGGAAATTCCACTATTTCATGGAGTATAGAAATCAAAACTTTAACCAACTGCATAATAAAGAATGGAATAACAACAAAAATCACATGAATGGGTACTTCACATAGACAGGTTATTCCAACAGAATAATAAGTAACGGAACCAGGTCAGGTGAAATTCACACTGACAGGATGTTCCAACAGAATAAAAAGAATGGAATAACAACAGAAATCACCATGTATGATGTACTTCGCATAGACATGTTATTCCAACAGAATAATAAATACGAAATAAAAATAATGGAACCATGTCAGGTGAAATTCACACCGACAGGATATTCCGACAGAATATTAAATGTGAATAATAAATAATGGAACCAGGTCAGGTAAAATTCGCACCGATAGGATATTCAACAAATAATAAAGAATGGAATAATAGAAGAATTTCACCAGGTATGTGGTACTTCGCATAAAGAGGTTATTCCAACATAATAATATAGAATCGAATAAAGAGGGATTTCACCAATATAGGGTATGCCGCGTATATAGGTTATGTATAGGGTATGCCGCATATACAGGTTATTAACAAATAATAAAGAATGGAATAACAGAAGGATTTCACCAAGTATAGGGTATGCCGTGTATGCAGGTTATTCCAACAATAATAAAGAATGGAATAACAGAAGTTCTCTTCATGAATAAGAAAGAATAACACACCTTACCGTAAAAGACACTGGATATCGAAGTAGTGAAGTAGCAGAATACTCTTCTTTTTCTCTCTATATTTCTCTCTAGAGTTTCAGAATTCGTAAGAAATAATGAAGGAATGGGCTTCTATTTATAGAAGAATGATTGAATAGTAACTAATCCTAAATGGTCCAGATTGATTTACTTTTAAAGACGGTCCAGATTGATTTACTATTAAAACTTAAAGTAACGGTCCATACTGATTTACTATTAAAATTTAAACCAGCGATCCATATTGATTCACTATTATAACTTTCCACCAGCGGTCGATATTGATTCACTAATATAACTTCAAACAACGGTCTGAAAAATTAGCACATCTCCTCATGAAATAATATTGTACCCAAATACCCGAATGCACAATACTAGAGTGAATAGTAACTGGGTGAATAGTAACTCGTGAATAGTAACTCGTGAATAGTAACTCATAAATAGTAACTCGTGAATAATACTCCGACCCGGAAAAGTCCCCGCAGTACCCGATTGAACAATATAACCTCCAGACATCAATTATCACCAGAAGAGATGTCGATTTCTACTAAGACAAATAATTTCAACACAATGAAACTATCAAATTCATCTTAATCACCACAAACTTATTCATCATTAATATTATAACTCATAATATTTAGCAACCAGGTTATTCCCAGGAAAGAGGGGGGGCTTTCCAATAGGATTTTCTCCCTATTGGCGCGCAATTAGGTGACCAAACACTCTCATTGACAGAACTTCTAGACATTGTAAATATTGCAATTTAATATATGATAACTTTGGTCGTCTCAATTATTGATTTAATAATATAACTATAATGCAGATGATACTGTGACAATAATCGAATCAATTAATATGAGAGATATGATGCAGTAATTACTTATAGCAATAATTGAGTATAACTGGTAACTTCTCACGTAAACATCAATATCAATACCGTGTGCTACTATACAACCACGCGTATTACTGTACTTTTACTACCAAGTAGTTCCATAGTATTAATGGTAAAACTTCCGTCGTTATTTTCATAAAAAGATTTTGTCTTTTCCTCATTCGACAATATTCCGTTACGGGGTCCACAATGATTACGCCGTTGTACGAATATTCCCGACAAAGATGATTTCTCGACTCAATCGAATATTTTATAACAACTTGCATACTTAGCAAAATTTATAAATATACCCACAACTATAACATATATCAAATTCATTCCATAATATTGAAATGATATTTATAGAAAAATCATCTTTATAAAAAAATTGGGGTCTTACACTGCATTCCTTAACTACACTTAGAGTAATATTACACTCAATAGAAATACTCACAATATTATACCCACAATATTGCACAGAAGAATTCTATATTTTTAGTGTAGTGATGGTGTGTGTTTAGTTTGCTCAACCGTGGCAACCTATTTATACTAAAAATTTAGTAAAACAACTAGCACACATGCTTTAACAAATATTCAAATGAGGTATATAATAATGGTAGTGGAATTTATGGTCCCACAGAGAAAAATTAAACAACTTGTACACGTTTTAACAACATTATTCAATAATAAGTTGTGGTCCATACTACTTTTAGGAAAAGTAGAGTGGTCGCAAGTCCTGCCAATTACTTTGTAAAAAAAAAATAATTGACAAACATGTGCACAACATCCTTATCTTTAATCAACCTTTTTATTCATCATTATTTTACATATTTTCAATCTTTTAATAATTATTCACAATTATTAACAGTAGACTCACAATACATCCAACTGGTATAATCTATCATATCAAATAATATAGTCACTGTGCAATAACTACTGTGACAATTATTGAATGAGACTGAGTAAGAATCAATAATATGAATCAGTGTGCAATAACTACTGTGACAATTATTGACTGAAATACATAGTGACTTCTTCGTAAAATCAAATCAATACCTTACTTATAAACATTTAAATTCTATTAAAGTAAGGATCAACATCAAATTATAATTATCTCGAATAACATATAAACCAACCAATAATTCATTATTCATTCAAGTTTTCTTTATTTATCGCATAAAACCATTATTCATATTCCAAACTTTTAGAAGTGAATACTAAAACTGAGAAATCTAAAACCTCATATATGACAATCCACTATTCTGATGTTATCACCATTTTTACTTTAACAAAAATATTATTTTGCTTTTATCATAATCATTCGGTTACTAGTGCATTTACACCCCAACATCTCACGAGCTTACTAACACTTATAAAATATTTTAAAAATATGATTATGAACTTTCCAAACAATTTTTCACATTTTTCTAATTATCCAATAATTTTCTATAATTATTTCTATTTATAAAAACTATCAATTAATAGCTTAAAAATAAAATACTAACTCACATACTTTTATATCTTTAAAACATCATAAATATTAATCTTATATTATTATAATATTTTTCAGCAAAATTAATAATTTTCCACCATTCATATAATTTTTTATGAATTTCCTCTATTTTTAAACTAACCTTAAATAGCTTAAAAATATAATAAATATTTTTGTTACTCAAAAATTTTCCAAAACTGTCCAGAAATTATAAAATAATATTATAAGATTTTTCACCAGTTTCATAATTTTTCATCATTCATACAATATTCTATGAATTTCTTCTATTTTCAAACTAACTATAAATAGTTTAAAAATACAAAAATTACTTCTTCTTTTTCAATAATTCATCAAAAAATTTACAGAAATTCTAAGATGATATTATAAGCATTTTGTAAAAATATCTCAACCAAAATAATTTTTTTGATAATTTAATTATAACCTCCAATATTTAGAAATTTCAATAATTCACAATAATTAGCACGTTTATCAGAAAAAATACAGATCTTATGCACTTCCATCTAAAATTTATTCTCTACAAACTATGTAGAAGATTGTTTTCCCAAATTATGACTCTAACATAGAGAGATATTCTTACCGAAAAAACTCTGTTTGAAGATTTCTGAACCAGTCACCTCACAAAATTCATAACAAATCATAAATTAAACTTTAACGGTTTCAAAATTTGTAGACATATACTCACTTATATATGTATAACATATCCGAAAATCACAACGATCTAACAGTCGGATTAAAAATTATAACTCACGCAATATAGCCTTATTAAAACTGATTTTTCGGACTCAAAGTCCTTCGGACCAGCTTTACTCAAACCTTCACCATAAAAAATCTACAAAGAATTATTTGGGTGATTCAATTTCTGTGGTTAGCTTACTTCCAGGGATTTCTTTTGATATATAGCTCATCTCCTAACTCATATACACAAAGAGTTATGAATTTTACAAAATCAAGTAGTAAACTAATTTTTTTTTTGAAATTTTCAGATTTTGTTTTTCATTTGATTTCTTGTTTGATCCTTGCTTATACAAGTTTAAATCATCTAAATCAAGTATGAACAAATCTCTTCATATAAAATTCATGAAAATTGAAATAGAAAAATAAATCAAAGGTTTTAAACATACATTCTCTTTTAATTTTCTTCTTCTCTTCTTCATCATCTTCTTCTTTTTCTATCTCTCTCTTCTCTGTTCTCTCTTCTATTCTCTTTCTTATATTGAAGTTGGCTACAGGAGAGAAATGAAGGTGGGAGTATTCTAGTTATTCCTCCCTTCCCTTTTTCTTTCTTCTTTCCTTTTTTTCTTCCCCTCTTTTTTTCCTTGTCCCCCACTTTATCTCCACATGAATTTGTTTGTAACATTTCATTATTCTCCCCGTGAGTGGAATAATAAGGTGGGAGTATCTTATCCCTTCCTTCTTTTATTTGCTCATTTATCCGATTAATTGCTCATTTGACCATTATCAATTTTACTTTTTTTTATAATTTTAAAATAATAATCATAAATTAAATTAGACTTTTATTTTATAAAAGTCGGGGTTTTACACAAACACGCCAAAAAGTGAAGAGAAACTCCAAATTGCCTCAAAAAGGGTGAGGTAAGTTTATACTCCATACACTTTAAAATGTGCATCAACCTAGGACAATAGACTTTTAAGGACAAATCTTAGGTCATCACATAATGCATGATCTGTACATGTGCAAAGGCGTTAAATTAGCGTACATCTCCATCAACATTTAACATGCAATCTCCTATAGATTTAAATATACGCGCACATTAAATGTCTAGATTAGAGGAAAATTCCGTTGTAGACATCAGTTGGTTGTCATCAATCCATCGTAACATCAAGCGGTAGTCTGGTTGAATTAAGCCGTTATATATTACTTCATTGAAGGTATTGAAAGAACCGGTATTCTAAACCATTGGCATCAATTCTGCATAACATTGAGCCATTTCAGTGATGAAAGCTTTGTACACCACCGTTCGAGTGAGAACCAAAATAGTTTGGCGATGTCAGCGTAGAAAACTACTAGCAGGGTAGGCATCATTGCAAACTACCAGCGTATGCATCGGGAAGGTCCGCTGATTTCAGAACTTCATCCCCAACAGAGATGCATAAAACATCTCAACTTATCTTCATCAAACAAGCATCAACAACACCGATAAAAAGCCAAACCGTTGGAGTCAACACCAGCATATGCATCAACAATAACCGGTAAAGGTAAAGAGATTTGCGATGTGCGATGTGCAAAATGCGATTTACAATTTGTAATATGTGAAATGCAATGTGCGAATTACGAAGTGCGATTGGCAAAATACGAAGTGGGAAGTGCGAAATGGGATATGTGACTTGCGAACTGCGATTTACGAAAGCATTTTGACATTCATCATAACATTCATTACAATGCGATTTGCATCATTCAAAATACATTGTCATATTTCAAGAGTCTAGTAATCTTTATCATGTCATTTCCATTGCATTCCATGAACATGATAAAGAGGGGCATCTGTAGACACTCAAAAATTCATTTTCTTGTTACTAACTATGCAAGATAAAGGCTCGGGGCTCTTTTCTATTGCTTTTAATTCCAATTGTGACGCCCCAAAAATAGGTATACATCACCCATCTTGAGTCGCCAAATACATGGTACAAAAATACAAATATAACTTAATTATACAACTGTCGTGTAATATACGACAATACATAATCCAAGAGTTTTAATACGTATATTATCATCTAGACAGTATACAAACTCAATGATGTCCTCATTATATTTATTGTCACACTATTTAACAGAATAGTGAGGACTATTAATGCTATCATCTGGACTGTCACTCCATTCCCCACTCGTCCCAGCTATATTCTCATTTCCTGAAGAGAACAGTGAAAGAAAGGGTGAGCTCAATTAGCCCAGTAAGAAATATTATGACTAAGATAATGCAGAATAAATTATCATTAGTCTTCAACAATGTTAAACTGATAAAATACAATAGACAAGAAGTTTAACTGCAGCGGAACAAGCAATCCAATAAAAAAATCAAGTATAAAATAAAATCTACTATCTTCTATGATTTAAAATATTTTCATCATTTTTATCGTTGAGACTCAGCTTAATAAATAAACCACGTCATCGAATCATCCCTGCACTACGGGTCAATGATATTCTTTAAATCATCAATGGTCATGACTATACCGAATAATCGCTGGTCATAATCATACAAAGTCCATCTCCGCACGTAAGCCAAAGATATACAACAATAAAACCAATAATCAACTTTGCACGTAAGCCAAAGATATACAATTCAATAATCAACAGTCCATCTTTGCACGTAAGCCAAAGATAACTTTCATTACCATATAAGCATGAGGATGATGACAATGATATAAATATTAATCAAACGAAAACAATGATAAATATTAAATACTTTAATTTTATCCAAATATTATCCATCACTTAAATAACTCATAATCTAATATTGTTAATATTATAATAATAATTTAATCACTTTTTAAACTTATAAATAATTTATTTCAATTGTTTACACTTTACCACATAATGCATTTAATCATTCAAAAATGCCGTACTCATAAGATTTCATCACCAATGATCAAATTTCTCATTAAAAATCTTCATATACCTTATATAGGATTTCCAAGCCATAAAATCCTATTTTTCAACTTTGTTACTTCACATAACATATTTAACTCATATGTTCGTAACTAAACTATTTTCATAAAAAATACCAAATCAGTCCCAAAAATATTTATTTTCTGGGATTTAGCAGAATATAGTTCCATAATGAACATATATTTTTCTCGGAATTTTTAAAATTCATTTACAATTTTTCAAAAATTAATTTCTAATTAATTCCTTAAGAAATTAGCTACCTCAAGGTTAACTCCAGAAATTCCCAAATCTTGGCAGGATCTTACACATGTTAATGTGAGCTTCCAGTTTAAATTTCATGGTCATCAGTGTTATAGAACTCCAGTTATAGCATTTTTCGTTGAAAAAACCTAAATATTGAAATGGTAATAACTTACTCATTTTAAGTCGGAATGAGCTCATTTTTGGACAGGAGGTTCTTTATATCATATACCTTCATGTCCCAAAGTCCAGAAGTTTTCTCACAAATTAAGTGGCCAAAAATGCCCTTTTAAAAATATATACAGTAGCTTTTTAAGCATTTCAAGATTTTTCATCCTTTACTAAAATCAGTCCACACGAAAATTCACAATACTTTTTCCAGTGATTCCACTTGGATAAATTATATAACTCATAGATCTAACTCTAGAACTTGAACACATTAAAAAATTTGAAATATAATAGGAGATATGGTCAATTGAAGTTCATGTTACATTTTTACCAAAATCTAATTTTTCAACCCTTTGTGATTTCTAAGAAACTTTCATGTTTTCACATAATAACCAACATAACTCATTATAACACTTACTAATACCACATATAATCATGATTTTCATCAGTCCAGTGCTTTTATTATGACTCTCATTATAATCAACGTAAACAGATCATTTCCACAATTTAATAAGAAATGAATACAAAGGATCATTCACCATGCATGTGGTAATTCACATAGACAAGTTATTCCAACAGAATAATAAAGAATGGGATAAAAGAAGGGTTCACCATACATGCGATAGAGACCACACAGACAAGTTATTCCCAACAGAATAATAAAGAACGGAACCAGGTCAGACGTGATCCACACCGACAGGATATTCCAACAGAATAATAAAGAACGGAACCAGGTCAGGTGAAATTCGCACCGACAGGATATTCCAATAGAATAATAAATAATGGAACCAGGTGTGACAACCTGATATTTTCTATATAAATAAATCATAAATTTTGCGTATAAATTTTTTTTTAATAAAATATGAATGATATGTGTCAAGGTAATGTGTAATTATAATTATATGTGTGATAAATAAAATTTATTTATTACATTAAGTATTGCAAATAGATTTATTTTAACATTATTAATTATTATCAATTATATTTTTATACTAATTAATTTCTTATTAGAAATGTTTTATTAATTATTTTTCAAGGAAAATATAATCTTATATTATTTAAATAATATAGGGAATGATTTTAGAATAATTATCTATTTTAAAGGTAAGAATGTGTGAAAGGTATTATGTATGTGTTTATGTGATGAATATAAAATATATTTATTACATGAATGATTATGAATAATTTTATTTTAGAATTATTGCTCATTATAAATTATATTCTAATAATAATTAGTTTTATAATAAAAAAAATATTTTTAATGTTTATTTTTCATAAAAATATGATAATTATATTAATTGAATAATATATGATATGATTATAGAATTTTTATAATACTTATTTTATTATATGAATTTTGTTCAAGATATTAAGTAAGTTATTTCTACTTAATTATAAGGTTAATTGTGGCAGATAAAATCAGATATGGAATCCAAACCCTAATTATGGGTTTTGATTAAGGAATGGGAATAATAATATTATATTATTATTTGTCAGTGTTATAGATAAGTATGGTTATGCGTGTAATGTTAATGTGTGGAACAGTTTTATTATGTTACGACCAAACCCTAATAATATTTTGATAAACCCTATTTTTGGTTCTGGAATAAGGAATGATGATAATAATATAATAATAATTATTATTATATTTTTGATTTTTTTAGTGCTATGAATATGTACTGTATTTCTGTATTGATAATGGTTGGTCAATTACGGTGTATTATAACCAAACCTTAGTAATAATGTTAAACCCTAATTTCAGATCCAAATTAGAGTGCAAGATTGTTTTATAACTGTGTTATATAATTTATGGCGTGTACTAAATGTATTAATTAGGCAAGCCCTAATTAATGTTCTAGAAACCCTAAATAATTTTTAGAAAACCCTAAGATATTTTAAAAACCCTAATTATCGAAATTGTAAACACTAATTGCCAAATTGGCAAGGTTAATATGGATAGGGGTACTAAACCCTAATGTTCTTGTATAATTTAATTATTAACCTAATCTAATTAACAAATTTATTTTTCAAAATTTTAGAAACTAAAATCAATTTATTTTTTATTTATTTTTGTACAAACATTAATTGCTAAATCCTAAAAATGCTATGTGCTAAACCTTAGGGTTAAACCCTAAGGGTTTGCTAAGATTACATTTTTGCTATTTTAAGTATAAGCCAATTGACTAAAATGCCCTTTTGTGCATTATTTGAGCTAACTTGTCTAAGTAACCAAAACTTTAGTTGTTAAACAACTTCAACCACTCCTTGTGACACATAATTGACAACACATCAGCCACCTAGCAACCATTCATGAATCTAAGTCTTGAATATATAGCATTTAGAGAGAGAAAAAGTCATTTCTTTGCTCATTTTTACAACCAATACTCCATCAACTCTCTCCTTTCCAAAACCCACGAATTTTTGTAGTAGATCAGTCCCTTAATGAAGCTCCACGATCAACAATAACAAATCAGAAACCTTAGATCAAGAATTTATCCAAGAAAGGTATAAAACTAATTTAGAAATTTGATCTTTGATCTTCTATTAAAAGTTGTGATTGTGTTGTAATATGTCTTATGTAATGCTAAACCATGATCTGGGTTGGTAGAAAATGGACCCATAACATTTAGATACTCAAAATCGAAGTTTTTCAAAATATGGGAAAATGGTTTTCTGATGTCTGACAGTGAATGTCAGGCGCTTTAATTCTTTGTTTGTTATGTATTTTTCTTGTCTTAAAGTGTTAATCTATAGCCTGATATGTTTCCTTTGTTCTGGAAGTGAAATTAAAGATTTCAAATTTCTAGATTACAAGTTATACTCGGTCAAAGTCGGTTGACCGACCATGAATGCTACTAGTTCGAACCACAAAACCATTAAAAACATGATCAGAAGTCATCTTAATTTGAGCATGAAAGTGCTCAGTCGAACACCTGGTTTTCTGGGAAAACCCAGAAACCGTCTGACAGGTTGTTTGTTAACCTATATCTTTTTGTTATGATGTGGTATGATCAATATAACGATTGAAACTTGTAGAGTTGCATCAACACTACAATACCTAGGTTTTAGATTGGGCAGAAACAAACTAGACACGAAATTATAACCGGTCAAACCTTGACCCATGAACACGAAGCTGTCAGTGTTCTTGAGGCTCAAGAACACCAACAGCGACGCTTTTTGTCGCTAAAGATCTACAGCAACGGTTTCTATTATTTTTAATTTATATATTTTCCAGAAATTACTTTAAAAAAGGAAATAAATTATAAAAATTGTTTTTAATTATTAAAAATACATATTAAATTTTAAAAAAAAATTATTTTAAAGTCCGAAAAATAGTTTTTAATTATTTTAAATATATTTCATAAATATTTAATATTTTTGGAATATTAAAAGTATTTAATTTATTTAATTAGAATATTAAATAAATTATTTAATAATGATTTTAATTCATGAAAAAACATTTAAAATTATATTATGATATAAGAATATATTTTAAGTTATTTTTAATAACTTTCAATATTATTTGATAATTTTATTAATAAGTTAATATTAATGATAATTAAGTTATTTGTTAAATGAATTAAATAATTAAATTAAAAATGATTTTATTATTTTAAAAATCATTTTAAATAATAATAAGGTATTTAAAAATATTTTAAGATATAAATTATAACTTTTAATATTTAAAGGTTAAATTCATTAATTAATGATATTTAATGATATTAAAGTTATTTAATATTTATATTAAATAAATTAGTTTTAAAATAATTTTATTATTAAAAATCATTTTAAATGAAAATAAAGTGTTTAAAGATATTTTAAGTTATAAAACATAACTTTTAATATTTAAAGGATAATTTCATATTAATGATATATTAATGATATTAAATTTATTTAATAGTTATATTAAATAAATAGTTTTAAAATGGTTTTATTTATTTAAAAATCATTTAAAAGGGATATAAATAAATTTAAAATATTTTAAGTTATAATTAATAACTTTTAATATTTAGATAATAATTCATTAATATTTAAATATTAATGGTAATTATTTAATAATGATTTTAAATGTTTTAAAAATCATTTAAGGGTAATGTTAATACTTTAAAAGTATTTTTAGTTATTATAAATAACTTTATCCTTTTGGAAATGGTTTCATTAATCTATCAATATTTATTAAATGTTAATGATAATAGAATTGATTAGTATTTAAATCATTTAATAATGATTCTGATATTTCAAAAATTATGGTAAATGGTAATAAATATTTTATAATTATTATAAGGCCATGAAAGATAGTATGACTGATGTTTAAGTTAACTATTTGGATATTGAACTTCGGGATATAGTCTTAGACTCGATTTTTACCCGATAAAGTTGTCGGTAGACCGACATATTTCAGAAATTGATCTGAACTTAGATACTTTGACTGTATGAATGGTTGTTTATGATTCTATAACTGTGAAACATGTGTGACAATGTGATTAGGTTATGTGCTGACTGCAATAAGCAGTATTATGTGTTATAATGTGTAATTCTAATCGATAGAATGATTTGATTAATGATAGGTCGTGATAGAAAAGATAAATCTAAGTTGCGTAATTGTAAGCAGCGCATCAGGCAAGTATCCTAACTTTGCATTTTCTTTATGCAATGGACAAGTGTAAGAATGTTTCAGAATTATATTATTATTATACAGATTATTAAACCTATACTATATAAGCCCATTGATTATCAACATGTTAGTATATGATAATTCAGATATATATTCTGTTCGTTAATTTCTATAAATGATTATACAAGTGTCCCCACTTGGATAATCATTGTATTTAATCACATGTTGATACACCTTTGATATACATATATGTTGAATTATATAAGACCTTTGTTATGAAAACCCGACAGGTATGAACATCCCGATAATGGGAAAATTTTTATGCGCTACGACGGACAAAGGATGAACGATAATATCGTTCTAGCAATGTAGTATTGATCAATATAGGGCCCATGGACTGTACACCCTCAGGCCCATAAGCAATGGTCGGTTTACAGATGAATTTCTGTTTAAACCCTTTTGAAAATGAAAACAATGTTCATAATATGTCACAGAAACCCCATGTATAGAAAATACATAGTTACAAAAATTTGAAAGAGGGTTGTTATGTTATTGTTATTGGTACAGATTACTTCACAACTATTGACCGGTTGTAGAAGAATATTATAAAGAAAACACTTAAATTCTTTCAACTAATATATATATATATATATATATATATATATATATATAAATACTTGCTGGGCACTCAAATGCTCATCCTTGCTTAATTTAAATGTTTTCAGCTAAGTGTGAACAGCTAGAAGGCTCGGCCAGGATCAAGTGAAAAGTAAAGCAAACAGAATATGTTAATGGTATCATTTGTAATAGATAGACTATATTAAGTTAATGATAAGTATTATATATCATGTAAAGAATGTAGTAAAGATTGCGTACTTGGGATTAAACTCTGATAAGTATTATATATCATGTAAAGAATGTAGTAAAGATTGCGTACTTGGGATTATTGTTATTATTATAAGTACTATTCCGCTCAAAAAAATGGTATCGTGAAGTACCGAATTCGGGTTTCAAGTATCCGGGTTCGGGGACTTTACACCAGGTCCGGCATAAACGCACAGACAGGATATTTCGACAGAATAATAAATAATAGAACCAGGTCCTGCGTAAAATGCACAGACAGGATATTCCGACAGAATAATAAAGAATGGATTAATAGAAGAATTTCACCACGTATGCAGTACTTTGCATATATAGGTTATTCCAACATAATAATAAAGAATGGAATAATAGAAGAAGTTTACCATGTATATGGTACTTCGCATAAACAGGTTATTCTAACATAATAATAAAGAATGGAATAACAGAAGAATTTCACCATGTATGCGGTACTTTGCATAAACAGGTTATTCCAACATAATAATAAAGAATGGAATAACAATATCACTCTTCATGAATACAAAAAATAATACCCCTTACAGGTACAAAAAATAATATCCCTTACCTCAAAAGAAGACTAGATACTGGAATAGTGAGGGAGCAGACTTCTCTTCTTCTTTCTCTCAATAATAATGGCTCTAAAGATTTAGTGAATTGGTGAGAAATGAAGGAAGAATGAGCTTCTATTTATAGGAAAATATATTTTCGATAATTGCACTTTTTGGGGCTCAAAAAATTACAGTACAATACTTCCAACTTTTCTTTCATTTTTAATTCAGTCATCCAAGTATTATCAAACTTACACCACCTCCCCTAATAGTAAATCATGTGAATCAATAGTAAATCATGTGACTCAATAGTTCTAAACATTTGAAAGAATTAATTACAATATAGTAGCTCCATCTATACCTCCATCTTTAACTTAGTCATGCAAGTGTCATCAATCTTGCACCAACTCCCCTAATAGTATAAAAATGTGATTCAATAGTATACACATGTGAACAAATAGTTATATGAGCATGTGAATTAGTAGCAATTAATTGATCATTTACCCAATTAATTATCCGGTTTATCAATATAACCCCCAGACATCAATTATCATCGGAATAAATGTCGATTTCAACTAACACCAATAATCCCAACACAATGGAACTATCAAATTCATCTTTAATCAACACGAACTTATTTTTTTTTTGAAAATTTTCAGATTTTGTTTTCATTTGATTTCTTGTTTGATCCTTGCTTATACAAGTTTAAATCATCTAAATCAAGTATGAACAAATCTCTTCATATAAAATTCATGAAAACTAAAATAGAAAAATAAATCAAAGGTTTAAACATACATTCTCTTTTAATTTTCTTCTTCTCTTCTTCATCTTCTTCTTCTTTTTCTATCTCTCTCCTCTCTATTCTCTATTCTCTATTCTCTTTTCCTTATACTGAAGTTGGCTACGGGAGAGTAATGAAGGTGGGAGTATTCTAGTTATTCCCCCCTTCCCTTTTTCTTTCTTCTTTCCTTTCTTTTCTTCCCCTCTTTTTTTCCTTGTCCCCCACTTTGTCTCCCACATGAATTTTGTTTCTAACATTTCATTATTCTCCCTGTGAGTGGAATAATAAGGTGGGAGTATCTTATCCCTTCCTTCTTTTATTTGCTCATTTATCTGATTAATTTCTCATTTGACCATTTATCAATTTAACTTTTTTAGAATTTTAAAATAATAATCATAAATTAAATTAGACTTTTATTTTATAAAATTCGGGGTTTTATAATCACCCCACCTTATGAAATTTCGCCCTCGAAATTTACGTACCTGGTAGTTCGAAGAGATGAGAATTTCAAATTCTAGCTCACATGTTACTTCCTATGTCTCATGATTCATCTATTGCTCAATTCATGTATTTCAAATATCATTCTAGAATATAGTTTAAAAATAAGGGTTAATTGACATGCCACATAATATCCATATATTCTGCCTGACCAATTAAATAACAAGTAAACTTAGGTAGGTCATACTAGCGAAGGATTTACCTGTCTTTCCCTTCCTAGTTCTAGTCTCACATCTCAGCCAGGGATCATATCCCTTAGCTTTGATACCAAATGTGACACCCCCAAAATATGTATACATCACCCATTCCGAGTCATCAGAAAATACACTACTGACAAATTCTTTTATACAGATGTCGTGCAGAATACGACAATACATATGCTGTGAGTTTTAATACAAATATTGTTACGTATATAATACGACAATATTCATACTTAAATTATTACAATGCCATCTAAAGTACAGCAACAAATATTTTAATTCCCCAAAGGAACACGAGAAGATTTCTGTCCTCCTCATTCTAATGGACTACATTTTTGACGGCTCCAAATTCGAGTTTGCCTCATCGTATTATTGTTCACCAAAATTAAATATTAAATGACGTGTAAAATATGTCACACACATTTTTAATTCTCAGTACAATTATTATGTCACACCGTTTCATAATTTGATTAGGCTTGTGAGTAATTCGTATCACCAATTTATACCCATGTTCTCTCTGCTAGTCCCAGCTACACTTTCATTACCTGAAAGGGGTGGTGAAGTAAAAGTGTGAGCACAAATAGCCCAGTAAAGAATATCATGACTTAAGATAATTAAATTACCAATAGCCTTCATCAATAATAAATTATATATTTAGAACATATGGTAGAAGATAAAAGTTTTCAACCATAATAGCAGCGGAATCAACAATCCAATAGAAGAGTCAAGTAGAACGTAATGTCTATTATCTCCTCTAGATTAAAAGTCCATCATTAATATTTCATTCCTGTAATACTCATCAATAGTTCTTTGTTATACCCAAGATAAAGAGAACTCTCATCACATGTCTTCACCTAAACCACCACAGATTATAATTAAATTCATAATTTATATTTATAATCAGGTAAATCAACAGTTCATACAACTGTAAAACCAATAACCAACATTCCATCATTGCACTACAGGCCAAAGATATACAACTATAAAACCAATAATGCTGAGACTCATTTTCATAGTATCACGACCACGAATTATCCATGTACTACGAACCAAGGTTATTCGTGTTTTTCAATTATGGTCATGATTATACCGAATAATCCCTGGTCATAATCATACCAAGTCCATCTATGCACTACGGGCCAAAGATGACTTTTACCGCATCATTTATAACATTACGGTCATGATTTATACCGAATAATCCCTAGTCATAATCATACCAAGTCCATCTATACACTACTAGCCATAGATGACTTTCAACACAATATAAGCATGAGAATGATGACAATGATATATATATAATGAATAAACATAAATCATCAGAATAATAAGATAACACAGATCTTAGTGACTTTCAACTTAATTATCCAGAGTCCAAATTAATAATATAATAATAGATGAATCACAAACTATTAGGGATATTCTAATCCTTTCAAGACTTTTAAACATTTAATGATAAACTGAATAAACAAATAATAATATCTTACCATAATATGGAGTATGAAAGAAAATGATATTTATTTTTACCATAAAAATGATACCCCCTTACCACAATAATGATATTCCTTACCTTAGCATTTGACTTTATTCTGCTTTCTGTGAAATTGATCAATCTTAAACAATGCTTACTGTGACGCCCCCAAAATAGGTATACATCACCCATCTTGAGTCGCCAAATACATAGTACAGAATATAAATACAATCTTAAATATACAACAAGAGCTGTGAGTTTTAATACAAATATTGTATTCTAGACAATATCCACTCTCAGAATAAGTCCTCATTACAATTATTATCACATTATTTCATAGAATAGTGAGGACTACTAATGCTATCATTTGGACCATAACTCCGTCCCCTGACTAGTCCCTGTTACGTTCTCATTTCCTGAAGAGAACAGTGAAAGAAAGGGTGAGCTCAACTAGCCCAGTAAGAAATATTATGACTAAGATAATGCAGAATAAATTATCATTAGCCTTCAACAATGTTAAACTGATAAAATACAATAGACAACAAGTTTAACTGCAGTGGAATAAGCAATCCATTAAAAGAGTCAAGTAGAGAATAAAATCTACTATCTTTTATGTTTTAAAAAGTTTTTATCACTTTTATCGTTGAGACTCAGCTTAATAAATAATCCACATCATCCCTGCACTACGACCAAGGATATTCATTAGGGTCACGACCACAAACTATCCATGCACTACGGGCTAAGGATATTCGTGTATTCATCAATGGTCATGATCATGCCAACAACTGACCATCAATGCACTACGGGCCAATTAGAACTTTTATCATATCATTTGTAACATTACGGTCATGATTATATCGAATAATCCCTGGTCATAATCATACCAAGTCCATCTATGCACTACAGGCCACAGATGACTTTCAAAAATATAAACATGAGGATGATGACAATGATATAAGAATTCAATAAAACAAGTTCAAGAATTAATTTATCCAGGAACTAATAACATCCAAATTGTCAACATGATACTTCTTTGTAAAGTAAAATTCAAGAATGCTCAGAAGAATATTTCCATGAAAAGATACTGGATGAAGCGCAAATATCAAAGATATTCCACTCATTTCATGGAGTATAGAAATCAAAACTTTAACCAACTGAGTATAATAAAGAATGGAATAACAACAGAAATCACTATGCATGCGCTTCTTCACATAGACAGGTTATTCCAACAGAATAATAATAAGTAACGAAACTAGGTCAGGCAAAATTCACACCGACAGGATGTTCCAACAGAATAATAAAGAATGGAATAACAACAAAAATCACCATGCATGCGGTACTTCGCATAGACAGGTTATTCCAATAAAATAATAAATACGGAATAATAAATAATGGAACCAGGTCAGGTGAAATTCACACCGATAGGATATTACGACAAAATATTAAATGCGAAATAATAAATAATGGAACCAGGTCAGGTGAAATTAGCACCGACAGGATATTCTGACAGAATAATAAAGAACAGAATAATAGAATAATTTCACCACGTATGCGGTACTTCGCATAAACAGATTATTCCAACATAATAATATACAATGGAATAATAGAGGGATTTCACGAAGTATAGGGTATGCCGCGTATAAAGGTTATATATAGGGTATGCCGCGTATACAGGTTATTCTAACAGAATAATAAAGAATGGAATAACAGAAGGATTTTACCAAGTATAGGGTATGCCGCGTATATAGGTAATTTCAACAGAATAATAAAGAATGGAATAACAGAAGTTCTCTTTATGAATAAGAAAGAATAACACCCCTTACCGTAAAAGACACTGGATATCGAAGTAGTGAAGTAGCAGAATACTCTTCTTCTTTCTCTCTATAATTTCTCTGTCTAGAATTTCAGTGAATTCGTAAAGAAATAACAAAGGAATGAGCTTCTATTTATAGAAGAATGGATTGAATAGTAACTAATTCCTGAACGGTCCAGATTGATTTACTTTTAAATGGACGATCCAGATTGATTTACTATTAAAACTTAAAGCAACGGTCCATACTGATTTACTATTAAAATTTTAAACCAGCGATCCATATTAATTCACTATTATAACTTTTCACCAGCGGTCCATATTGACTCACTAATATAACTTCAACCAGCGGTCTGAAAAATTAGCACATCTCCTCATGAAATAATATTGTACCCAAATACCCGAATGCACAATACTAGAGTGAATAGTAACTGAGTGAATAGTAACTCGTGAATAGTAACTCATGAATAGTAACTCATGAATACTAACTCGTGAATAGTACTCCGACATGAAAAGTTCCCCGAATACCCGATTGAATAATATAACCTCCAAACATCAGTTATCATCAGAATAGATGTCGATTTCTACTAACACAAATAATCCCAACACAATGAAACTATCAAATTCATCTTTAATCAACAAGAACTTATTCATCATTAATATTATAACTCATAATATTTAGCAACCAGGTTGTTCCCAGGAAAGAGGGGGCTTTCCAATAAGAATTTCTCCCTATTGGCGCGCAATTAGGTGACCAAACCTCTCCTTGACAGAACTTCTAGACATTGTAAATATTGCAATTTAATAATATGAATAACTCTGTCACCTCAATTATTGATTTAATAATATAACATATAATGTAGATGATACTGTGACAATAATTGAATCAATAATATGAGAGATATGATGCAATAATTGAGTATAACTGAGTGACTTCTCACATAAGCATCAATAATCAATACCGTGTGCTACTATGCAACCACGCGTATTACTGTACTTTTATTACCGAATAGTTCAATAGTATTAATAGTAAAACTTCCGCCGTTATTTTCATAAAAATATTTTTGTCATTTTTTTAATCCGACAATAATTCCATTGCATGGTCCACCAATGAGTACGCCGTTGTACGAATATTCCTGACAAAAGAATATTCTCCGACCAATCGAATATTTTATAACAACTTGCATACTTAGAAAAATTTATAAATATTACCCACAACTATAACATTATATCAAATTCATTCAATAATATTCAAAAATGATATTTATAGAAAAATCATCTTTATAAAAAAAAATTGGGGTCTTACAGCCTCCCCTTCTTATGAAATTTCGCCCTCGAAATTAGGGTACGTACCTGGTATATCGATGAAGTAAGGATACCTTGATTTCATTTTAGATTCTAACTCTCGAGTCATTTCCTCAATATCGTGGTTCCTCCACAAAACTTTAACTTGATGTATAACCTTGGAGCGTAGAATATGCTCCTTCTTATCCAAGATTTTAACAAGAACCTCTTCACACATTAAATCTTCCGCTGTTTCGTCCGATTCTAACTCAATAATGTGGTTCGGGTCTTTCACATATTTACGTAACATAGATATGTAAAAAACATTATGAACACGAGACATACTTGGCGGTAAAGCGAGTCAATAGGCCACAGTTCCTACTCGTTCGAGGATTAAAAATCGGCCAATGAATCGAGGATTGAGCTTTCCTCTCTTTCTAAATCTCGTAACTATTTTTCATGGAGCAACACGTAACAACACATTATCTCCAATATCGAATTCCACGTCCTTTCGATGAAGATCAGCATAACTCTTTTTTCGATCTTGTGAGGTTTTTATACGTTGTCAGATCGTTTGAATCTTTTCCATAGTCATACGTACCAAATCCGGTCCCAACAATGTTGCTTCACCCACCTCATCTTAGCATACTGGAGAATGACACTTTCTTCCATACAACACCTCAAATGGAGCCATGCCAATACTTGCTTGATAACTGTTATTGTAGGAAAACTCCACCAATGGTAACAACTTGTCCCAACTTCCCTTGAAGTCAAGGACACAGAGTCTTAATAAATCTTCAAGAGTTTGAGTAGTCCTCTCTAATTATCCGTCCGTTTGAGGATGATATGCTGAACTAAATCGTAAATCCGTGCCCATAGCTTTTTGCAAACTAATCCAAAATCTTGAAGTGAATCTTGGGTCTCGATCAAAAACTATGGATACTGGCATACCATGCAATCTTACAATCTCGTTTATATACATACTAGCAAGACGTTCAAGTGTATAAGTTTCTCGTATCGGTAAAAAATGAGCAAACTTTGTTAATCCATCAACAATGACCCAAATCACATCAATGCCTTGAGAAACCTTGGGAAGACCAGTAACGAAATCCATGGTAATGTGCTCCCACTTCCATTCTGGAATTTCAAGTGGTTGCAATGGACCTTTTGGCACTTGATGCTCTGCCTTGACTCGTTGACAAGTTAGACACCTTGAGATAAGCAGCGCTATCTCTCTCTTTATATTGCTCCACCAAAATGTATGACGAAGATCACGATATATTTTGGTACTCCCAGGATGGATTGTAAACGGTGTGTTGTACGCCTCCATCATGATTCTATGCTTTAAATCAGGGTCGTTAGGAACACAAAGTCTGGAGTTGACTCAAAGTATTCCTTCTTCATCGATTCTTTCTTTCGGCATAGCACCTTCTTACACCTTTTTCCTCATACGCATCAGCTCCAGGTCTGCAGCTTGAGCAGCTTTAACTTTATCAATTAAAGTCGGTTCTACTCGTATATTCTCCATCATCACATGGGTCTCTGGAGTCTTTAATTCTATCTCCATCCTTTGTAAGTCACACAAAATGGGCCTTTGCGTTGTCAATATCGCACTCGTACCCGCATATGATCTTCTACTCAATTCGTCAGCTACCACGTTCGCTTTTCTAGGATGGTATTGGATGGTATGATCATAATCTTTCAATAGTTCAAGCCAACGTCATTGTCACATGTTGAGTTCCTTTTGAGTAAAGAAATATTTGAGGCTTTTATGATCCGTAAAGATCTCCACTTTCTCCCCATACAAGTAATGGCTCCAAATCTTTAGTGCAAAAATGACTGCTGCCAACTCTAGATAATGAGTAGGATAATTCCTCTCATATTCTTTGAGTTGTCGAGAGGCATAGGCTATGACTTTTCCATGTTGCATGAGAACACATCCTAACCCTTTGCCCGAAGCATCACTGTAGATGACAAATCCCTCAGAGTCAGATGGTATTATCAGAACAGGTGCTGAAATGAGCCTCCTCTTGAGTTCTTGAAAACTCTTCTCGCGTTCCTCACTCCAACCAAATTTTGTATCTTTCCGAGTCAGCTGGGTTAAGGGAGTAGAGATTCGAGAAAACCCTTCCATGAATCTCCGATAATAACTAGTTAAGCCGAGAAAGCTACGTACTTCGGTCACTGATTTAGGTTGCTCCCAGCTTTGAATAGCTTCAATCTTTGCTGGGTCAATAGATATTCCATGACTTGATACCACGTGCGCAAGGAATGCTACTTCCTCAAGCCAGAACTCGTATTTCTTCAACTTGGCATAAAGCTTATATTCACGAAGATTTTGGAGTATCAGCCTCAAGTGTTGCTCATGATCTTCACGGCTTTTGGAATAAATAAGGATGTCATCAATGAAGACGACCACAAAGTGATCCAAATATTCCTTGAATACTCGGTTCATCATATCCATGAAGGCAGCAGGAGCATTAGTCAATCCAAAAGACATGACTAGGAATTCATAATGCCCGTACTGAGTTCTGAAAGCCATTTTTGGAAAGTCATTGGTTCTAATCTTTAATTGGTGATATCCGGAACGAAGATCAATCTTTGAAAAGAATTTGGCACCTTGCAACTGGTCAAACAAGTCATCAATACGTGGCAATGGATATCTATTTTTGATGGTGACATGGTTCAACTCCCGATAATCAATACAAAGTCGCATACTCCCATCTTTCTTTTTCATGAATAGAATAGGAGCACCCCAAGGAGACGTACTAGGACGAATGAAATCGATGTCTAACAATTCCTGCAGTTGGGTCTTTAACTCCTGAAGTTCAGTAGGAGCCATTCGATATGGGGCTTTAAAAATAGGTTTTGTACCGGGTTCAAGGTCGATACAAAATTCAATTTCACGCTCTGGGGGTAGGCCAGGAAGTTCTTCGTGGAATACGTCAGAAAATTCATTAACAATAGAAATATCATTCAAAACTGACGTATTTTTGTTTAGATTCGTGACATGAGCTAAGAAAGCTTGACATCCGTTTTTCAATAAATGAATAACTTTATGGCTTGAGATGACAATGATTGATTTTAATGGTTTGGTTGCTTGAATTCATATAATAGGTTGGTTAGGAATATAAAAGCTAACAACCTTACGAAAATAATTAATTTTTACTTTATGAGTAGTTAACCAATCAATCCCTAGAATTACGTCAAATGCAAGTATTTTTAATGAAATAAGATCGACAGGTAATGTGAGGGTACTGATTTGAACCAAAAAAGACTTATAAACAGTGGATGTAATGAAGGTTTCTCCCAACGGAATTTCAACAGCTAAGTCAAAGTCTAATTTCTCCGGAGTCAATTTTAAACGTTGAGCGCAAGTAGGAGAAATAAAAGAATGGGTAGAACCGGTATCAAATTAGGTATATACTTCGCTAGAGTTTATGATAAGCTTACATGTGATGAATTCGTTTGGGTTCCTTACTTTCTGGGAGGTCACAATAAATGCTCTCCCTTTTAGTACCGGTTTTGACTTTTCTGGGACGGCCTTTGGTGCCTCCATCCTAGCTGAACTTGTCTTCGGTGAATGATAAAATTGGGCTAGGTGACCTTCTCTTCCATAATTATAACATGCCTTGGATGACATTATGCAGTTTGGACTGATATGTCCCTCCCCTCTGCATTTGAAATATATGATAGGTGGTCGTTCTCCTTCCTTAACAATGGGTGCTGGTGCTGATGTCTTTCCATCATTGTTGAATTTCCTCTTCTTGAAATGTCCATTCTTATTGTTTTGGCCATGATTACCACCGAAGTGGTTACCATTTCTGGCATGTTGATTCCCTCCACGCTTATCACGCTCCAATAACTGAGCCCTATTAAGAACATCTGAATACAAACATAGTTTATGAGAGATACGATATTGACGTATCTCAGGTTTCAAACCTCTTAAAAACATTCACGTCATTCTCTCCTCATTATCAACCAAATGGGACGCAAACCGGGACAACTCGGCAAACTTGGCTTCGTACTGCGATACGGTCATGTTGTTTTGTTCCAGCTTGATGAACTCTACCTCTTTCATGTGACGAATACTTTCAGGAAAGTACTTGTCGTTGAACAGTTCTTGGAACTTTTCCCAAGACATCCTCATTGCGGCAAGTTGAGTACACTTTACAGATTCCCACCAGTAATCTGCCTCTGCCCGCAACATGAAGGTGGCAAAGGGAACCTTTTGCTCCTTGGAGCATCCCAAGATATCAAATATCTTGTTGATCTGCTTAATCCACGTCTCCCTCTTAAGTGGTTTTGGCTCTCCAAAAAACACCAGTGGTCCCAGCTCCTTGAACTATTTGGCAATCGTCCGAGAGTTGCTAGTGTTCCCACCTGCATTTTGGACAGGAGCCACTCTCTCCTGATGTTTCATGAATTGCATGAAGCCTCGGAACATTCCATCATTCATCACTTGGTCAGTGTTGTTGTTTGCATGAGGATTATTGCCTTCCTGATGCACATTGTCCTGATTATTGATTTGTGGAGACTCAATGGTCTCCTGTGCTCCATTGATGTTCTCAACATTCTTGGATGCCATTTCCAAATACTGCCACAAATCAAGGGTTAATTAATATATCACATATTATCCCTATACTCTGACCAACCAATTAAATAACAAATAAACTTAGGTAGATCATACTAGCGAAGGAATTCCCCGTCTTTCCCCTCCTAGTTCTTATCTCACATCTTAGCCAAGGATCATATCCCTAAGCTTTGATACCAATTGTGACGCCCCCAAAATAAGTATACATCACCCATCTTGAGTCGCCAAATACATGGTACAGAATACAAATACAATCTTAAATATACAACAAGAGCTGTGAGTTTTAATACAAATATTGTCTTCTAGACAATATCCACTCTCAGAATAAGTCCTCATTACAATTATTATCACACTATTTCATAAAATAGTGAGGACTACTAATGATATCATCTTGACCATCACTCCGTCCCCCGACTAGTCCCTGCTACGTTCTCATTTCCTGAAGAGAACAGTGAAAGAAAGGGTGAGCTCAACTAGCCCGGTAAGAAATATTATGACTAAGATAATGCAGGATAAATTATCATTAGCCTTCAACAATGTTAAACTGATAAAATACAATAGACAACAAGTTTAACTGCAGCGGAATAAGTAATCCATTAAAAGAGTCAAGTAGAGAATAAAATCTACTATCTTTTATGATTTAAAAAGTTTTTCATCACTTTTATCGCTGAGACTCAACTTAATAAATAATACACATCATCCCTGCACTACGGCTAAGGATATTCATTAGGGTCACAACCACAAATTTTCCATGCACTACGGGCCAAGGATATTCGTGTATTCATCAATGGTCATGATCATGCCAACATCTATCCATCAATGCACTACGGGCCGATGAGGACTTTTATCATATCATTTGTAACATTATGGTCATGATTATACCGAATAATCCCTGGTCATAATCATACCAAGTCCATCTATGCACTACAGGCCACAGATGACTTTCAAAAATATCAACATGAGGATGATGACAATGATATAAGAATTCAATAAAACAAGTTCAAGAATTAATTTATCCAGGAACTAATAACATCCAAATTGTCAACATGATACTTCTTTGTAAATTAAAATTCAAGAATGCTCAGAAGAATATTTCCATGAAAAGATACTAGATGAAGAGCAAATATCAAGGAAATTCCACTAATTTCATGGAGTATAGAAATCAAAACTTTAATCAACTGAGTATAATAAAGAATGGAATAACAACAAAAATCACAATGCATGCGGTACTTCACATAGATAGGTTATTCCAACAGAATAATAAGTAACGGAACCATGTCAGGTGAAATTCACACTGACAGGATGTTCCAACAGAATAAAAAAGAATGGAATAACAACAGAAATCACCATGTATGATGTACTTCGCATAGACAGGTTATTCCAACAGAATAATAAATACGAAATAATAAATAATGGAACCAGGTCAGGTGAAATTCACACCGACAGGATATTCCGACAGAATATTAAATGTGGAATAATAAATAATGGAACCAGGTCAGGTGAAATTCGCACCGATAGGATATTCTAACAGAATAATAAAGAATGGAATAATAGAAGAATTTCACCACGTATGTGGTACTTCGCATAAAGAGGTTATTCCAACATAATAATATAGAATGGAATAATAGAGGGATTTCACCAATATAGGGTATCCCGCGTATATAGGTTATGTATAGGGTATGTCGCATATACAGGTTATTCCAGCAGAATAATAAAGAATAGAATAATAGAAGGATTTCACCAAGTATAGGGTATGCCGTGTATGCAGGTTATTCCAACAGAATAATAAAGAATGGAATAACAGAAGTTCTCTTCATGAATAAGAAAGAATAACACACCTTACCGTAAAAGACACTGGATATCGAAGTAGTGAAGTAGCAGAATACTCTTCTTTTTTCTCTCTATAATTTATCTCTAGAGTTTCAGTGAATTTGTAAGAAATAATGAAGGAATGGGCTTCTATTTATAGAAGAATGGATTGAATAGTAACTAATCCTGAACGGTCCAGATTGATTTACTTTTAAATGGACGGTCCAGATTGATTTACTATTAAAACTTAAAGTAACGGTCCATACTGATTTACTATTAAAAATTTAAACCAGCGATCCATATTGATTCACTATTATAACTTTCCACCAGCGGTCAATATTGATTCACTAATATAACTTCAACCAACGGTCTGAAAAATTAGCACATCTCCTCATGAAATAATATTGTACCAAAATACCCGAATGCACAATACTAGAGTGAATAGTAACTGGGTGAATAGTAACTCGTGAATAGTAACTCGTGAATAGTAACTCATAAATAGTAACTCGTGAATAATACTCCGACACGAAAAGTTTCCCGAATACCCGATTGAACAATATAACCTCCAGACATCAATTATCATCAGAACAGATGTCGATTTCTACTAACACAAATAATTCCAACACAATGAAACTATCAAATTCATCTTTAATCAACACGAACTTATTCATCATTAATATTATAACTCATAATATTTAGCAACCAGGTTGTTCCCAGGAAAGAGGGGGGCTTTCCAATAAGGATTTCTCCCTATTGGCGCGCAATTAGGTGACCAAACCTCTCATTGACAGAACTTCTAGACATTGTAAATATTGCAATTTAATAATATGAATAATTTTGTCGTCTCAATTATTGATTTAATAATATAACAAATAATGCAGATGATACTATGACAATAATCGAATCAATAATATGAGAGATATGATGCAGTAATTACTATAGCAATAATTGAGTATAACTGAGTAACTTCTCACGTAAACATCAATAATCAATACCGTGTGCTACTATGCAACCACGCGTATTACTGTACTTTTACTACCGAGTAGTTCAATAGTATTAACGGTAAAACTTCCGCCGTTCTTTTCATAATAATATTTTTGTCGTTTTCTCAATCCGACAATAATTCCGTTACGGGGTCCACCAATGATTACGCCGTTGTACGAATATTCCCGACAAAAGAATATTTCTCGACCAATCGAATATTTTATAACAACTTGCATACTTAGCAAAATTTATAAATATTACCCACAACTATAACATTATATCAAATTCATTCCTTAATATTCAAAAATGATATTTATAGAAAAATCATCTTTATAAAAAAATTGGGGTCTTACACTTGCATTCCTTATCTACACTTAGAGTAATATTATACTCAATAGAAATACTCACAATATTATACCCACAATATTGCAGCAAAAGAATTCTATATTTTTAGTGTATTGATGGTGTGTGTTTAGTTGCTCAACCGGGCAACCTATTTATACTAAAAATTTAGTAAACAACTAGCACACATGCTTTAACAAAATAATCAAATGAGGTATATAATAATGGTAGTGGAATTTATGGTCCCACAGAGAAAATTAAACCAACTTGTACACGTTTTAACAACATTTATTCAATAATAGAGTTGTGGTCCATACTACTTTTGGAAAAGTAGAGTGTCGGCAAGTCCTGCCAATTTACTTTTGTAAAAAAATAATAATTGAACAAACATGTGCACAACATCCTTATCTTTAATCAACACTTTTTATTCATCAATTATTTACACATTTCAATCTTTTAATAATTATTCACAATTATTAACATAGACTCACAATACATCCAACTGGTATAATTATATCATATCAAATAATATGAGTCACTGTGCAATAACTACTGTGACAATTATTGAATGAGACTGAGTAAGAATCAATAATATGAATCAGTGTGCAATAACTACTGTGATAATTATTGAATGAAATACATAGTGACTTCTTCATAAAAATCAAATCAATACCTTACTTATAAAAAATTTAAATTCTATTAAAAGTAAGGATCAACATCAAATTATAATTATCTCGAATAACATATAAACCAACCAATAATTCATTATTCATTCAAGTTTTCTTTATTTATCGCATAAAACCATTATTCATATTCCAAAACTTTAGAAGTGAATACTAAAACTTGAGAAATCTAAAACCTCATATATGACAATCCACTATTCTGATGTTATCACCATTTTTACTTTAACAAAAATATTATTTTTGTTTTTATCATAACTCATTCGTTACTAGTGCATTTACACCCCAACATCTCACGAGCTTACTAACACTTATAAAATATTTTAAAAATATGATTATGAACTTTTCAAACAATTTTCACATTTTTCTAATTATCCAATAATTTTCTATAATTATTTTTATTTATAAAAACTATTAATTAATAGCTTAAAAATAGAAATACTAACTCCACATACTTGTATATCTTTAAAACATCATAAATATTAATCTTATATTATTATAAAAAATTTTAGCAAAATTAATAATTTTCCACCATTCATATATTTTTTTATGAATTTCCTCTATTTTTAAACTAACCATAAATAGCTTAAAAATATAATAAATATTTTTGTTACTCAAAAATTTTCCAAAACTGTCCAGAAATTATAAAATAATATTATAAGATTTTTCACCAAGTTTCATAATTTTTCATCATTCATACAATATTCTATGAATTTCTTCTATTTTCAAACTAACTATAAATAGTTTAAAAATACAAAAATTACTTCTGCTTTTCAATAATTCATCAAAAATTTACAGAAATTCTAAGATGATATTATAAGCATTTTTTAAAAATATCTCAACCAAAATAAATTTTTTGATAATTTAATTATAAACTCCAATATTTAGAAATTTCAATAATTCACAATAATTAGCACGTTTATCAGAAAAAATACAGATCTTATGTACTTCCATATAAAATTTATTTCTCTACAACTTTGTAGAAGATTGTTTTCCCAAATTATGACTCTAACATAGAGAGATATTCTTACCGAAAAACTCTGTTTGAAGATTTCTGAACCTGTCACCTCACAAAATTCATAACAAATCATATATTAAAGTTTAACGGTTCAAAATTTGTAGATATATACTCAACGTATATATGTATAACATATCCGAAAATCACAACGATTCAACGGTCGGATTAAAAAGTATAACTCACGCAATATAACCTATTAAAACTGATTTTTCGGACTCAAAGTCCTTCAGACCAGTTTTACTCAAACCGTCACCACTAAAAATCTACAAAGAATTATTTGGGTGATTCAAATTTCTATGGTTAGCTTACTTCCAGGGCTTTCTTTTGATATATAGCTCATCTCCTAACTCATTATACACAAAGAGTTATGAATTTTACAAAATCAAGTAGTAAACTAATTTTTTTTTTTGAAATTTTCAGATTTTGTTTTTCATTTGATTTCTTGTTTGATCCTTTCTTATACAAGTTTAAATCATCTAAATCAAGTATGAACAAATCTCTTCATATAAAATTCATGAAAATTGAAATAGAAAAATAAATCAAAGGTTTAAACATACCTTCTCTTTTAATTTTCTTCTTCTCTTCTTCATCATCTTCTTCTTTTTCTATCTCTCTCTTCTCTCTTCTCTCTTCTCTCTTCTCTCTTCTCTCTTCTCTATTCTCTTTTCCTTATACTGAAGTTGGCTACAGGAGAGAAATGAAGGTGGGAGTATTCTAGTTATTCCTCCCTTCCCTTTTTCTTTCTTCTTTCCTTTCTTTTCTTCCCCTCTTTTTTTTCCTTGTCCCCCACTTTATCTCCCACATGAATTTGTTTGTAACATTTCATTATTCTCCCCGTGAGTGGAATAATAAGGTGGGAGTATCTTATCCCTTCCTTCTTTTATTTGCTCATTTATCCGATTAATTGCTCATTTGACCATTTATCAATTTTACTTTTTTTATAATTTTAAAATACTAATCATAAATTAAATTAGACTTTTATTTTATAAAAGTCAGGGTTTTACACAAACACCCCAAAAGTGAAGAGAAACTCCAAATTACCTCAGAAAGGGTGAGGTAAGTTTATACTCCATACACTTTAAAATGTGCATCAACCTAGGACAATAGACTTTTAAGGACAAATCTAGGTCATCACATAATGCATGATCTGTACATGTGCAAAGGCGCTAAATCAGCGTACATCTCCATCAACATTTAACATGCATCTCCTATAGATTTAAATATATGCGCACATTAAATGTCTAGATTAGAGGAAAATTCCGTTGTAGACATCAGTTGGTTGTCATTAATCCATCGTAACATCAAGCGGAGTCTGGTGAATTAAGCCGTTATATATTACTTCATTGAAGGTATTGAAAGAACCGGTATTCTAAACCATTGGCATCAATTCTACATAACATTGAGCCATTTCAGTGATGAAAGCTTTGTATACCACCGTTCGAGTGGGAACCAAAATAGTTTGGCAATGTCAGCGTAGAAAACTACTAGCAGGGTAGGCATCGTTATAAACTACCAGCGTATGCATCGGGAAGGTCCGCTGATTTCAGAACTTCATCCCCAACAGAGATGCATAAAACATCTCAACTTATCTTCATCAAACAAGCATCAACAACACCGATAAAAAGCCAAACCGTTGGAGTCAACACCAGCATATGCATCAACAATAACCGGTAAAGGTAAAGAGATTTGCGATGTGCGATGTGCAAAATGCGATTTGCAATTTGTAATATGCGAAATGCAATGTGCGAATTACGAAGTGCGATTGGCAAAATACGAAGTGGGAAGTGCGAAATGGGATATGCGACTTGCGAACTGCGATTTACGAAAGCATTTTGACATTCATCATAACATTCATTACAATGCGATTTGCATCATTCAAAATACCTTGTCATATTTCAAGTGTCTAGTAATCTTTATCATGTCATTTCCATTGCATTCCATGAACATGATAAAGACGGGCATCTGTAGACACATGAAAATTCATTTTCTTGTTACTAACTATGCAAGATAAAGGCTCGGGGCTCTTTTTTATTGCTTTTGATTCCAATTATGATGCCCCCAAAAATAGGTATACATCACCCATCTTGAGTCGCCAAATACATGGTACAAAAATACAAATAAACTGAATTATACAACTATCGTGTAATATACGACAATACATAATCCAAGAGTTTTAATACGTATATTATCATCTAGACAGTATACAAACTCAATGATGTCCTCATTATATTTATTGTCACACTATTTAACAGAATAGTGAGGACTATTAATGCTATCATCTGGACTGTCACTCCGTTCCCCAACTCGTCCCAGCTATATTCTCATTTCCTGAAGAGAACAGTGAAAGAAAGGGTGAGCTTAATTAGCCCAGTAAGAAATATTATGACTAAGATAATGCAGAACAAGCAATCCAATAAAAAAATACAATAGACATGAAGTTTAACTGCAGCGGAACAAGCAATCCAATAAAAAAATCAAGTAGAGAATAAAATCTACTATCTTCTATGATTTAAAATATTTTCATCATTTTTTATTGTTGAGACTCAGCTTAATAAATAAACCACGTCATCGAATCATCCCTGCACTACGGGCCAATGATATTCTTTAAATCATCAATGGTCATGACTATACCGAATAATCCCTGGTCATAATCATACAAAGTCCATCTCCGCACGTAAGCCAAAGATATACAACAATAAAACCAATAATCAACTTTGCACGTAAGCCAAAGATATACAATTCAATAATCAACATTCCATCTTTGCACGTAAGCCAAAGATAACTTTCATCACCATATAAGCATGAGGATGATGACAATGATATAAATATTAATCAAACGAAAACAAGGATAAATATTAAAGACTTTAAATTTATCCAAATATTATCCACCACTTAAATAACTCATAATCTAATATTGTTAATATTATAACAATATTTTAATCACTTTTTAAACTTATAAACAATTTATTTCAACTGTTTACACTTTACCACATAATGCATTTAATCATTAAAAAATGCCGTACTCATAAGATTTCATCACCAATGATCAAATCCCTCATCAAAAATCTTCATATACCTTATATAGGATTTCCAAGACATAAAATCCTATTTTTCAACTTTGTTACTTCACATAACATATTTAACTCATATGTTCGTAACTAAACAATTTTCATAAAAAATACCAAATCAGTCCCAAAAATATTTATTTTCTGGGATTTAGCAGAATATAGTCCCATAATGAACATATATTTTTCTCGGAATTTTTAAAATTCATTTACTATTTTTCAAAAATTAATTTCTAATTAATTCCTTAAGAAATTAGCTACCTCAAGGTTAACTCCAGAAATTCCCAAATCTTGGCAGGAACTTACATATGCTAATGTGAGCTTCCAGTTTAAATTTCATGGTCATCAGAGTTATAGAACTCCAATTATAGTATTTTTCGTCGAAAAAACCTAAATATTGAAATGGTAATAACTTACTCATTTTAAGTCGGAATGAGCTCATTTTTGGACAGGAGGTTCTTTATACCATATACCTTCATGTCCCAAAAGTCCAGAAGTTTTCTCACAAATTAAGTGGCCAAAAATTCACTTTTAAAAATATATACAGTAGCTTTTTAAGTATTTCAAGATTTTTCATCCTTTACTAAAATCAGTCCACACAAAAATCCGCAATACTTTTTCCAGTGATTCCACTTGGATAAGTTATATAAATCATAGATCTAACTCTAGAACTTGACCACACTAAAAAATTTGAAATAGAATAGGAGATATGGTCAATTGAAGTTCATGTTCCATTTTTACCAAAATCTAATTTTTTAACCCTTTGTGATTTCTAAGAAACTTTCATGTTTTCACATAATAACCAACATAACTCATCATAACACTTACTAATATCACATATACCCATGATTTTCATCAGTCCGGTGCTTTTATTATGACTCTCATTATAATCAACGTAAACAGATCATTTTCACAATTTAATAAAGAATGAATACAAAGGATCATTCACCATGCATGTGATAATTCACATAGACAAGTTATTCCAACAGAATAATAAAGAATGGAATAACAGAAGGATTCACCATACATGCGATAGAGACCACACAGACATGGTATTTCCAACAGAATAATAAAGAACGGAACCAGGTCAGGCGTGATCCGCACCGACAGGATATTCTAACAGAATAATAAAGAACGGAACCAGGTCAGGCGAAATTTGCACCGACAGGATATTTCAATAGAATAATAAATAATGGAACCAGGTGTGACAACCTGATATTTTCTATATAAATAAATCATAAATTTTGTGTATAATTTTTTTTTAAAATAAAATATGAATGATATGTGTCAAGGTAATGTGTAATTATAATTATATGTGTGATAAATAAAATTTATTTATTACATTAAGTATTGTAAATAAATTTATTTTAGCATTATTGATTATTATCAATTATATTTTTATATTAATTAATTCCTTATTGGAAATGTTTTATTAATTATTTTTCAAGGAAAATATAATCTTATATTATTTAAATAATATAGGAAATGATTTTAGAATAATTATCTATTTTAAAGGTAAGAATGTGTGAAAGATATTATGTATGTGTTTATGTGATGAATGTAAAATATATTTATTACATGAATGGTTATGAATAATTTTATTTTAGAATTATTGCTCATTATAAATTATATTCTAATAATAATTAGTTTTATAATAAAAAAATGTTTTTAATGTTTATTTTTCATAAAAATATGATAATTATATTAATTGAATAATATATGATATGATTATAGAATTTTTATAATACTTATTTTATTATATGAATTTTGTTCAAGATATTAAGTAAGTTATTTCTACTTAATTATAAGGTTAATTGTGGCAGATAAAATCAAATATGGAATCCAAACCGTAATTCTGGATTTTGATTAAGGAATGAGAATATAATATTATATTATTATTTGTCAGTGTTATAGATAAGTATGGTTATGCATGTAATGTTAATGTGTGAAACAGTTTTATTATGTTACGACCAAACCCTAATAATATTTTGATAAACCCTATTTTTGGTTCTGGAATAAGGAATGATGATAATAATATAATAATAATAATTATTATATTTTTGATTTTTCAGTGCTATGAATATGTACTGTATTTCTGTATTGATAATGGTTGGTCAATTACGGTGTATTATGACCAAACCTTAGTAATAATGTTAAACCCTAATTTCAGATCCAAATTAGAGTGCAAGATTGTTTTATAACTGTGTTATATAATTTATGGCGTGTACTAAATGTATTAATTAGGCAAGCCCTAATTAATGTTCTAGAAACCCTAAATAATTTTTAGAAAACCCTAAGATATTTTAAAAACCCTAATTATCGAAATTGTAAACACTAATTGCCAAATTGGCAAGGTTAATATGGATAGGGGTACTAAACCCTAATGTTCTTGTATAATTTAATTATTAACCTAATCTAATTAACAAATTTATTTTTCAAAATTTTAGAAACTAAAATCAATTTATTTTTTTTATTTTTGTACAAACCCTAATTGCTAAATCCTAAAAATGCTATGTGCTAAACCTTAGGGTTAAACCCTAAGGTTTGCTAAGATTACATTTTTGCCATTTAAAGCATAAGCCAATTGACTAAAATTCCCTTTTGTGCATTATTTGAGCTAACTTGTCTAAGTAACCAAAACTTTAGTTGTTGAACAACTTCAACCACCCCTTGTGACACATAATTGACAACACATCAGCCACCTAGCAACCATTCATGAATCTAAGTCTTGTATATATAGCATTTAGAGAGAGAAAAAGTCATTTCTTTGCTCATTTTTATAACCAATACTCCATCAACTCTCTCTTTTCCAAAACCCACGAATTTTTGTAGTAGATCAGTCCCTTAATGAAGCTCCACGATCAACAATAACAAATCAGAAACCTTAGATCAAGAATTTGTCCAAGAAAGGTACAAAACTAATTTAGAAATTTGATCTTTGATCTTCTATTCAAAGTTGTGATTATGTGTTGTAATATGTCCTATGTAATGCTAAACTATGATCTGGGTTGGTAGAAAGTGGATCCATAACATTTAGATACTCAAAATCGACATTTTTTAAAATATGGGAAAATGGTTTTCTGATGTTTATGTCAGGCGCTTTAATTCTTTGTTTGTTATGTATTTTTCTTGTTTTAAAGTGTTAATCTATAGCCTGATATGTTGCCTTTGTTCTGGAAGTGAAATTATAGATTTTGAATTTCTAGATTACAAGTTATACTCGGTCAAAGTCGGTTGACCGACTATGACCGAGGATAATCTGGGTAAACCCAGAAAGCTTTTGGTAGCGTCTGACAATATTTGCGTTGTCTAGATCTATCAGGTTTTATGTGTTTTGTTAATGTTATTATATCATACGTGTAGCTTGTATAGTATACTACAAATCTGGGTCTTTATATGTCTACAAACATCAACAGATCAACCGTGAAAAGTAGTCAAACTAGGCCACTAGACATTGATTTACGTTTCTGGTAATTTTCCAGAAAATTTTAAGAAAAGTTTTCTGACAACTTCGACCGAACATGATCTGCTTTGTTTATTGTTGTTAGACCGAAATAAAGATTTTTTTTTATTGTTCCTTGTCATGAATGCTACTAGTTCGAACCACAAAACCATTAAAAACATGATCAGAAGTCATCTTAATTTGAGCATGAAAGTTCTCAGTCGAACACCTGGTTTTCTGGGAAAACCCAGAAACCGTCTGACAGGTTGTTTGTTAACCTATATCTTTTTGTTATGATGTGGTATGATCAATATAACGATTGAAACTTGTAGAGTTGCATCAACACTACAATACCTAGGTTTTAGATTGGGCAGAAACAAACTAGACACGAAATTATAACCGGTCAAACCTTGACCCATGAACACGAAGCTGTCAGTGTTCTTGAGGCTCAAGAACACCAACAGCGACGCTTTTTGTCGCTAAAGATCTACAGCGACGGTTTCTATTATTTTTAATTTATATATTTTCTGAAAATTACTTTAAAAAAGGAAATAAATTATAAAAATGGTTTTTAATTATTAAAAATACATATTAAATTCTGAAAAAATTTATTTTAAAGTCCGAAAAATAGTTTTTAATTATTTTAAATATATTTCATAAATATTTAATATTTTTGGAATATTAAAAGTATTTAATTTATTTAATTAGAATATTAAACAAATTATTTAATAATGATTTTAATTCATGAAAAATCATTTAAAATTATATTATGATATAAGAAAATATTTTAAGTTATTTTTAATTACTTTTAATATTATTTTATAATTTTCATTAATAAGTTAATATTAATGATAATTAAGTTATTTGTTAAATGAATTAAATAATTAAATTAAAAATGATTTTATTATTTTAAAAATCATTTTAAATAATAATAAGGTATTTAAATTTTTTTTAAGATATAAAATATAACTTTTAATATTTAAAGGTTAAATTCATTAATTAATGATATTTAATGATATTAAAGTTATTTAATATTTATATTAAAAAAAATAGTTTAAAAATGATTTTATTGTTAAAAAAATTATTTTAAATAAAAATAAAGTGTTTAAAGATATATGAAGTTATAAAACATAACTTTTAATATTTAAAGGATAATTTCATATTAATGATATTAAATTTATTTAATAGTTATATTAAATAAATAGTTTTAAAATGGTTTTATTTATTTCAAAATCATTTAAAAGGGTTATAAATGAATTTAAAATATTTTAAGTTATAATTAATAACTTTTAATATTTAGATAATAGTTCATTAATATTTAAATATTAATGGTAATTATTTAATAATGATTTTAAATGTTTTAAAAATCATTTAAGGGTAATGTTAATACTTTAAAAGTATTTTTAGTTATTATAAATAACTTTAACCTTTTGGCAATGGTTTTATTAATCTATCAATATTTATTAAATATTAATGATAATAGAATTGATTAGTATTTAAATCATTTAATAATGATTCTGATATTTCAAAAATTATGGTAAATGGTAATAAATATTTTATAATTATTATAAGTCCGTGAAAAATAGTATGACTGATGATTAAGTTAACTATTTGGATATTGAACTTCGGGATAGAGTCTTAGACTCGATTTTTACCCGATAAAGTTGTCGGTAGACCGACATGTTTCAGAAATTGATCTGAACTTAGATACTTTGACTGTATGAATGGTTGTTTATGATTCTATAACTGTGAAACATGTGTGACAATGTGATTAGGTTATGTGCTGACTGCAATAAGCAGTATTATGTGTTATAATGTGTAATTCTAATCGATAGAATGATTTGATTAATGATAGGTCGTGATAGAAAAGATAAATCTAAGTTGCGTAATTGTAAGCAGCGCATCAGGCAAGTATCCTAACTTTGCATTTTCTTTATGCAATGGACAAGTGTAAGAATGTTTCAGAATTATATTATTATTATACAGATTGTTAAACCTATACTATATAAGCCCATTGATTATCAACATGTTAGTATACGATAATTCAGATATATATTCTGTTCGTTAATTTCTATTAATGATTATACAAGTGTCCCCACTTGGATAATCATTGTATTTAATCACATGTTGATACACCTTTGATATACATATATGTTGAATTATTTAAGACCTTTGTTATGAAAACTCGACAGGTATGAACATCCCGATAATGGGAAAATTTTTATGCGCTACAACGGACAAAGGATGAACGATAATATCATTCTAGCAATGTAGTATTGATCAATACAGGGCCCATGGACTGTACACCCTCAGGCCCGTAAGCAATGGCCGGTTTACAGATGAATTTCTATTTAAACCCTTTCGAAAATGAAAACAATGTTCATAATATATCACAGAAACATGTATAGACAATACATAGTTTCAAAAGTTTGAAAGAGGGTTGTTATGTTATTGTTATTGGTACAGATTACTTCACAACTATTGACCGGTTGTAGAAGAATATTATAAAGAAAACATTTAAATTCTTTCAACTTATATATATATATATATATATATATATATATATATATATATATATATATATATATACTTGCTGGGCACTCAAATGCTCATCCTTGCTTTATTTAAATGTTTTTAGCTAAGTGTGAACAGCTAGAAGGCTCGGCCAGGATCAAGTGAAAAGTAAAGCAAACAGAATATGTTAATGGTATCATTTGTAATAGATAGACTGTATTAAGTTAATGATATGTATTATATATCATGTAAAGAATGTAGTAAAGGTTGCGTACTTGGGATTAAACTCTGATAAATGTAAGTTAAATTTGATAAATCTATATTATTATTATTATTATTAGTATTATTCCGCTGATAGAAATGGTATCGTGAAGTACCGAATTCGGGTTTCAAGTATCCGGGTTCGGGGACTCTACACCAGGTCCGGCATAAACGCACAGACAGGATATTCCGACAGAATAATAAATAATGGAACCAGGTTCGGCGTAAAATGCACAGACATGATATTTCGACAGAATAGTAAAGAATGGATTAATAGAAGAATTTCACCACGTATGCAGTACTTTGCATATATAGGTTATTCCAACATAATAATAAAGAATGGAATAATAGAAGAAGTTCACCATGTATACGGTACTTCGCATAAACAGGTTATTCTAACATAATAATAAAGAATGGAATAACATAAGAATTTCACCATGTATGCGGTACTTTGCATAAACAGGTTATTCCAACATAATAATAAAGAATAGAATAACAATAGCACTCTTCATGAATACAAACGAATAATACCCCTTACAGGTACAAAAAATAATATCCCTTACCTCAAAAGAAGACTGGATACTGGAATAGTGAGGGAGCAGACTTCTCTTCTTCTTTCTCTCAATAATAATGGCTCTAAAGATTTAGTGAATTGTTGAGAAATGAAGGAAGAATGAGCTTCTATTTATAGGAAAATATAGTTTTGATAATTGCACGTTTTGGGGCTCAAAAAATTACAGTACAATACCTCCAACTTTTCATTCATTTTTAATTCAGTCATCCAAGTATTATCAAACTTACATCACCTCCCCTAATAGTAAATCATGTGAATCAATAGTAAATCATGTGACTCAATAGTTCTAAACATTTGAAAAAATTAATTACAATATTGTACCTCCATCTATACCTCCATCTTTAACTTAGTCATGCAAGTGTCATCAATCTTGCACCAACTCCCATAATAGTATAAAAATGTGATTCAATAGTATACAAATGTGAACAAATAGTTATATGAGCATGTGAATTAGTAGCAATTAATTGATCATTCACCCGATTAATTACCCGGTTTATCAATATAACCCCAGACATCATTTATCATCGGAATAGATGTCGATTTCAACTAACACCAATAATCACAACACAATGGAACTATCAAATTCATCTTTAATCAACACGAACTTATTCATCATTAATATCATAATTCACAATATTTAACAACCAGGTCGTTCCCAGGAAAGAGGGGGCTTTCCAGTAAGGATTTCTCCCTATTGGCGCGCAATTAGATGACCAAACATCTCCTTGACAGAACTTCTAGACATTGTAAATATTATAATTTAATAATATGAATAACTTTGTCGTCTCAATTATTGATTTAATAATATATAAAATATTATGCAGATGATACTGTGATAATAATCGAATCAATAATATGAGAGATATGATGCAACAATTATTATAGCAATAATTGAGTATAATTGAATGATTTCTCATGTAAGCATCAATAATCATTACCGTGTGCCATTATGCAACCACACATATTACTGTACTTTTGCTACCGGGTAGTTCAACAGTATTAACAGTAAAACCTCCGCCGTTATTTTCATAAAATATTTTTGTTGTTTTCTAACTACGACGACAGTACTTCTGTTGTGGGGTCCACTAATGATTATGTCGTGGTACGAATATTCTCCGGCAAAAAGAATATTTCCCGACAAAACGAATATTTTATAACAACTTGAATACTTTGAAGAATTTATAAATACTACCAACAACTATAATATTATCTCAAATTCACACCATAATATTAAAAAAAAATCGAGAAATTTTAATCTTTATTCGTAAAATCTGAGATCTCACAATAGAAGTCTTCTTTGGAAGTTCACTGTAAGCTTTCTTACACACTTTAAAGCCTTTCTTTCATCTTTGCCCACACTCTTCTTCACGTTGAGAGTCGTGTTGTGTGTGTAGGCCCGAACTTCGGTCTGTGGTTTTCATTTCTGTTTGTATATATATATATATATATATATATATATATATATGGAGAGGCTCTAAAGTGAACCTTAAAAAGCGTACCAAAGACGAACCGGTGTCTTTGGTGTCTATGGCTATGGTTCGACCCATCGCCAAAGACTACATGGCTATGGCGATGGATCGAACCGTCGCCATAGACACCAAAGACGACGGTTCGTCTTTGGTTCACTCTTCAAGGTTCACTTTAGAGCCGGACCGTGTGTGTATATATATATATATATATATTTGTATATGGACTAATATTATCGAGTTATGCCTTGATTGAGCCTGGACTCATGTCCGGAGCATTTATTTGCTTATATATATATATATATAAATTTTTTTTTGTCAGGCCTGAAATTGACTTCGTGGCCTTTTACTGCTTTATTTACATCCCGTCCCTCCTGGAGTTTATTTCGTAGCGGTTGATCGTTTTTACTGCTTTATTTACATTTAGTCCCGCCTTGAGTTTACTTTGTGGCGGTTGATCGTATTTATTGCTTTATTTATATTTCTGATCCCCCGTGGAGGTGCTTTGTGGTGGTTGATCATGTCTCTCTATATATATATATTTACCTCTTTTATATATTTACATTTCCGATCCCCCATGGAGGTGCTTCGTGGTGGTTGATCATGTTTATATATATATATATATATATATATATATATATATATATATATATATATATATATTTACAACATATAAATATATAACTTCTTATCGCTTTCATATAAATTGCGGCATCATGTGAGCCTAGGAATCATGTGATCACAAATTCTATCCACTGAATCTAGATTTGGTTCCCGTGATGGACATTTTCAGCTGTAAACAACTTATAAATTATTCACAGTGTTGCAATTTCTGTAGATAGCTTTCATGCCCATGAGGAGTTCGGCACTGCTATATATTATTTTCTCGAAGAGGCTTCGCAACTCAAAAATAAAAGCAATCAAGCCGAACACTTAATAAAATATAAGTATCAAAGGCCTCAATTACTATTGAGCACAAGGTTTGAAAACCCTCTTTTACAAAACATCATTGCTATATATTGCTAAAAATTCAATTTTTATACAAATTCAAACCGTGTGTATATATGTGCGAATGAGGCATAACACTACTTTCACATAACAGCACATTGACCCACACACACAAACAAATATTGATATAATAATTTCTTGAAAAGTGGCAGTCACCGTGGTAACACGGATGTCGGGGGGTGCCTAACACCTTCTCTCCGCATAATCAAGCCCCCGAACCCAAATGAATCTCGGTTTCATAGACCTATTTAGCAGTGTCACATCACTGGGTCAATGTGAAAACCTTTTCTTGGTTGCATTGGTGCAACCAGTTAAAAACACCAACTAGCGACTCTTACAGTCAAATCGTCGACATATACATATCAGACCTTTTTCACTTGTTTTTTCTGTGACAACCCGATATTTTCTATATAAATAAATCATAAATTTTGCGTATAAATTTTTTTTTATTTATTAAAATAAATATGAATGATATGTGTCAAGGTAATGTGTAATTATAATTATATGTGTGATAAATAAAATTTATTTATTACATTAAGTATTGCAAATAAATTTATTTTAGAATTAGTGACTATTATCAATTATATTTTTATACTAATTAATTCCTTATTGGAAATGTTTTATTAATTATTTTTCAAGGAAAATATAATCTTATATTATTTAAATAATATATGAAATGAATTTAGAATAATTATGTATTTTAAAGGTAAGAATGCGTGAAAGGTATTATGTATGTAATTATGTGACGAATATAAAATATATTTATTACATGAATGGTTATGAATAATTTTATTTTAGAATTATTGTTCATTATAAATTATATTCTAATAATAATTAGTTTTATAGTAAAAATATTTTTAATGTTTATTTTCCATGAAAATATGATAATTATATTAATTGAATAATATATGATATGATTATATAATTTTTATAATACTTATTTTATTATATGAATTTTGTTCAAGATATTAAGTAAATTATTTCTACTTAATTATAAGGTTAATTATGACAGATAAATCAGATATGGAGTCCAAACCCTAATTCTGGGTTTTGATCAAGGAATGAAAATAATAATATTATATTATTATTTACCAGTGTTATAGATATGTGTGGTTATGTGTGTAATGTTAATGTGTGGAACAGTTTTAGTGTTAATGATAACCCTAACTATGGTTATGGGATAAGGAATAATGATAATAAAATTATAATATTAATTATATTTTGATTTTTCAGTGTTATAAATATGTACTGTATGTTTGTGGACTGACAATGGTTGGTCAATTATGGTGTTATGTGTTAAACCTTATTAATACTGTGTGAAACCCTAATTTAAAATACAAATTAGAGTTTCAAGTTATTGGACAATTGCGATAATGCGATTAATGTCTGATATTATAATTATAATTGCTAATTAGGAAAAAACCCTAATTATTGTCGCAAAACCCTAATTTTACGGACAAACACTAATTTCGAAGTCAAATTAGACTATAAAATATGTTAAGTCAATATGATATGTGATTCATGATAATTATAATTATTAATAATCAAGAAAAAAAATCCGAATTGTAAATTAAAACTCTAATTTCTTAAATTAGAAACCCTAAATAATAATTAGCTAATTGCTAAATAAAAAATCCTAATTTAAAACTCAGGTTGAGTTCGACACTGTTCTATAACTGTGTTATATGGGGCATGCATGTTATGTATTATATCATTTTTATATTGATTAGGTAAACCCTAATTAATAATTTAGAAATACTAATTTCTAGAAACTCTAATATTTATTTTATAAACCCTAATTTATTTAAATTGTAAACCCTAATTGTTGATTTGGAAAGCTTAATGCTAATTAGTGTATCTTAAACCTAATTAGTAAGGTGTTAAGTAATTAGAAACCTAATTAATTAAGAAACCTTAATTTTGTATTTTAGAAACTAAAATTTTATTATTTTATTATTTATTTTTTTAAACCCTAGATTGGAAATTCTAGAATTAATTTCAAACCTTAAAATGGTCCAAACCCTAAACCCTAACCCAAACCCTAAACCCTAAGGGTTTGCCAAGATTACAATTTTGCCATTTAAATAATTTACTAAATGACATTTTTGCCCCTCTTGCATTATTAAGCTAGAATGTGTAGGTTTTGACCTTAGAGAAAGTTGGTGACCAAACCCAACTACCCCATGTGCTAGAAATCTCAGCAAATCAACAGCAAATTAGCCAATACATGCATTTAGCTTTTCTATAAATAGATTGAAGGAGAGAGAAAATACATTTGTTCACTAAATTTTGCACAACAAGTAACCATTCTCTCTCAAGCCCCATATATCAGAAATTTTAAGCTAGATCAGTCCTAAAACACAGCCCCACGAAATCCCATAACAAATCAGCAGCCGGGAATCAAAATTAATCAAAGAAAGGTATAAAACCATACCTTGAATTTCTGTCCAAAAGTTGTTGTTAGATCTTGTGTTTTTATGTTAAAAGTTATTGTTTGTAGTCTTTATAAGTGATCTGGGTTGAGACATGTTAGATATATAACATCAAAGTGCTCGAGATCAAAGTTTTTCAAAAATCTGGGAAAACGTATTTCTGTTGCCTGACAGTGAATGTCAGAGGCTGTAGATCGTTGGTTGTTATGTGTTTTTCTTGTTTTCAAGTTTTAATATCTAGCCTGACATGTTGTCGTTAATCTGAAATAAGAATCAAGTCCATATCATGTGTAAATCGAACGGTATACGCAGTCAAAAACCGTTGACCAACCATGAATTTTTTAAAAATCTGGGTAACCCAGAAAGCTTTTTCAGCGACTGACAATGTTTTGTAACGATGAGATATGTCAGATATTTTAATGTTTTGATGATATGTTGTATTCATGTTGTAGCTGGTAATGTGGACTGTAGATTAAAGTCTTAATATACCATAAACAATCAACAGATCAACAATGAGAAGCGGTCAAAGTAGGCCACTTGCACTGTTTTGATGTTTCTGGGAATTTCCATAAACGTGAAGAACACCGTTTCTGAAATGGGTTGACCGGGAGCTAGCTTGTGATTTTTTCGTTGTTTAACAGATATGTTGTTTTAGTGATGTACCTTATCATATATTCTATAGATTAGAACCTTTAAATGACATAAAACATGAACTTAACATAAAATAAATCGTGCATGAAGGTGTTCACTTGGATACCTGGGTTTGTGGGAAAACCCAGAAACCGTCTGACAGGTGGTTTGTTGGCCTAGATCTTCTTGATATGTTGTGGTATGATTAATATACTTAGGTTTCATATTTGACAGAAACGATCTATAAATGAAATTATAGCCGGTCAAACGTGACCCCTTAACCACTGAGTTGTCAGTGTTCTTGAGGCTCAAGAACACCAACAGCGACGCTTTTTGTCGCTAAAGACCTACAGCGACGGTTTCTATTTTATATTTTCCAAAAATTAATAAATAAATAGAAAAAAATAGTTTTTAATTATTAAAAATACCAGATAAATTATTAAAAATTATTTTAAATTCTGAAAATTAGTTTTTAATTATTTTAAATATATTTCATAAATATTTAATATTTTTGGAATATTAAAAGTATTTAATTTATTTAATTATAATATTAAATAAATTATTTAAAAATGATTTTAATATTTAAAAAATCATTTAAAATTATATTATGGTATAAGAAAATAATTTAAGTTATTTTTGATAAATTTTAATATTATGCGATAATTTTCATTAATAAATTAATATTAATGATAATTAAGTTATTTATTAAATGAATTAAATAAATGAATTTAAAATGATTTTATTAAATTAAAAATCATTTTAAATAATAATAAGGTATTTAAAAATATTTGAAGTTATAAAATATAACTTTTAATATTTAAAGGTTAAATTCATTAATTAATGATATTTAATGATATTAAAGTTATTTAATATTTATATTAAATAAATTAGTTTTAAAATGATTTTAATATTTTAAAAATCATTTTAAATGAAAATAAAGTTTTTAAAGATATTTTAAGTTATAAAATATAACTTTTAATATTTAAGGGATATTTTCATTATATTATTATTATACAGATTGTTAAACCTATACTATATAAGCCCATTGATTATCAACATGTTAGTATACGATAATTCAGATATATATTCTGTTCGTTAATTTCTATTAATGATTATACAAGTGTCCCCACTTGGATAATCATTGTATTTAATCACATGTTGATACACCTTTGATATACATATATGTTGAATTATTTAAGACCTTTGTTATGAAAACTCGACAGGTATGAACATCCCGATAATGGGAAAATTTTTATGCGCTACAACGGACAAAGGATGAACGATAATATCATTCTAGCAATGTAGTATTGATCAATACAGGGCCCATGGACTGTACACCCTCAGGCCCGTAAGCAATGGCCGGTTTACAGATGAATTTCTATTTAAACCCTTTCGAAAATGAAAACAATGTTCATAATATATCACAGAAACCCCATGTATAGACAATACATAGTTTCAAAAATTTGAAAGAGGGTTGTTATGTTATTGTTATTGGTACAGATTACTTCACAACTATTGACCGGTTGTAGAAGAATATTATAAAGAAAATATTTAAATTCTTTCAACTTATATATATATATACTTGCTGGGCACTCAAATGCTCATCCTTGCTTTATTTAAATGTGTTTAGCTAAGTGTGAACAGCTAGAAGGCTCGGCCAGGATCAAGTGAAAAGTAAAGTAAACAGAATATGTTAATGGTATCATTTGTAATAGATAGACTGTATTAAGTTAATGATATGTATTATATATCATGTAAAGAATGTAGTAAAGGTTGCGTACTTGGGATTAAACTCTGATAAATGTAAGTTAAATTTGATAAATCTATATTATTATTATTATTATTATTAGTATTATTCTGCTGATAGAAATGGTATCGTGAAGTACCGAATTCGGGTTTCAAGTATCCGGGTTCGGGGACTCTACACCAGGTCCGGCATAAACGCACAGACAGGATATTCCGACAGAATAATAAATAATGGAACCAGGTTCGGCGTAAAATGCACAGACATGATATTTCGACAGAATAGTAAAGAATGGATTAATAGAAGAATTTCACCACGTATGCAGTACTTTGCATATATAGGTTATTCCAACATAATAATAAAGAATGGAATAATAGAAGAAGTTCACCATGTATACGGTACTTCGCATAAACAGGTTATTCTAACATAATAATAAAGAATGGAATAACATAAGAATTTCACCATGTATGCGGTACTTTGCATAAACAGGTTATTCCAACATAATAATAAAGAATAGAATAACAATAGCACTCTTCATGAATACAAACGAATAATACCCCTTACAGGTACAAAAAATAATATCCCTTACCTCAAAAGAAGACTGGATACTGGAATAGTGAGGGAGCAGACTTCTCTTCTTCTTTCTCTCAATAATAATGGCTCTAAAGATTTAGTGAATTGTTGAGAAATGAAGGAAGAATGAGCTTCTATTTATAGGAAAATATAGTTTTGATAATTGCACGTTTTGGGGCTCAAAAAATTACAGTACAATACCTCCAACTTTCTTTCATTTTTAATTCAGTCATCCAAGTATTATCAAACTTACATCACCTCCCCTAATAGTAAATCATGTGAATCAATAGTAAATCATGTGACTCAATAGTTCTAAACATTTGAAAAAATTAATTACAATATTGTACCTCCATCTATACCTCCATCTTTAACTTAGTCATGCAAGTGTCATCAATCTTGCACCAACTCCCCTAATAGTATAAAAATGTGATTCAATAGTATACAAATGTGAACAAATAGTTATATGAGCATGTGAATTAGTAGCAATTAATTGATCATTCACCCGATTAATTACCCGGTTTATCAATATAACCCCAGACATCATTTATCATCGAAATAGATGTCGATTTCAACTAACACCAATAATCACAACACAATGGAACTATCAAATTCATCTTTAATCAACACGAACTTATTCATCATTAATATCATAATTCACAATATTTAACAACCAGGTCGTTCCCAGGAAAGAGGGGGCTTTCCAGTAAGGATTTCTCCCTATTGGCGCGCAATTAGATGACCAAACATCTCCTTGACAGAACTTCTAGACATTGTAAATATTATAATTTAATAATATGAATAACTTTGTCGTCTCAATTATTGATTTAATAATATATAAAATATTATGCAGATGATACTGTGATAATAATCGAATCAATAATATGAGAGATATGATGCAACAATTATTATAGCAATAATTGAGTATAATTAAATGATTTCTCATGTAAGCATCAATAATCATTACCGTGTGCCATTATGCAACCACACATATTACTGTACTTTTGCTACCGGGTAGTTCAACAGTATTAACAGTAAAACCTCCGCCGTTATTTTCATAAAATATTTTTGTTGTTTTCTAACTACGACGACAGTACTTCTGTTGTGGGGTCCACTAATGATTATGTCGTGGTACGAATATTCTCCGGCAAAAAGAATATTTCCCGACAAAACGAATATTTTATAACAACTTGAATACTTTGAAGAATTTATAAATACTACCAACAACTATAATATTATCTCAAATTCACACCATAATATTAAAAAAAAATTGAGAAATTTTAATCTTTATTCGTAAAATCTGAGATCTCACAATAGAAGTCTTCTTTGGAAGTTCACTGTAAGCTTTCTTACACACTTTAAAGCCTTTCTTTCATCTTTGCCCACACTCTTGTTCACGTTGAGAGTCGTGTTGTGTGTGTAGGCCCGAACTTCGGTCTGTGGTTTTCATTTCTGTTTGTATATATATATATATATATATATATATATATATATATATATATATATATATATATATATATATATATATATATGGAGAGGCTCTAAAGTGAACCTTAAAAAGCGAACCAAAGACGAACCGGTGTCTTTGGTGTCTATGGCTATGGTTCGACCCATCGCCAAAGACTACGTGGCTATGGCGATGGATCGAACCGTCGCCATAGACACCAAAGACGACGGTTCGTCTTTGGTTCACTCTTCAAGGTTCACTTTAGAGCCGGACCGTGTGTGTATATATATATATATATATTTGTATATGGACTAATATTATCGAGTTATGCCTTGATTGAGCCTGGACTCATGTCCGGAGCATTTATTTGCTTATATATATATATCTAAATTTTTTTTTGTCAGGCCTGAAATTTACTTCGTGGCCTTTTACTGCTTTATTTACATTCCGTCCCTCCTGGAGTTTACTTCGTAGCGGTTGATCGTTTTTACTGCTTTATTTACATTTAGTCCCGCCTTGAGTTTACTTTGTGGCGGTTGATCGTATTTATTGCTTTATTTATATTTCTGATCCCCCGTGGAGGTGCTTTGTGGTGGTTGATCATGTCTCTCTATATATATATATTTACCTCTTTTATATATTTACATTTCCGATCCCCCATGGAGGTGCTTCGTGGTGGTTGATCATGTTTATATATATATATATATATATATATATATATATATATATATATATTTACAACATATAAATATATAACTTCTTATCGCTTTCATATAAATTGCGGCATCATGTGAGCCTAGGAATCATGTGATCACAAATTCTATCCACTGAATCTAGATTTGGTTCCCGTGATGGACATTTTCAGCTGTAAACAACTTATAAATTATTCACAGTGTTGCAATTTCTGTAGATAGCTTTCATGCCCATGAGGAGTTCGGCACTGCTATATATTATTTTCTCGAAGAGGCTTCGCAACTCAAAAATAAAAGCAATCAAGCCGAACACTTAATAAAATATAAGTATCAAAGGCCTCAATTACTATTGAGCACAAGGTTTGAAAACCCTCTTTTACAAAACATCATTGCTATATATTGCTAAAAATTCAATTTTTATACAAATTCAAACCGTGTGTATATATGTGCGAATGAGGCATAACACTACTTTCACATAACAGCACATTGACCCACACACACAAACAAATATTGATATAATAATTTCTTGAAAAGTGGCAGTCACCGTGGTAACACGGATGTCGGGGGGTGCCTAACACCTTCTCTCCGCATAATCAAGCCCCCGAACCCAAATGAATCTCGGTTTCATAGACCTATTTAGCAGTGTCACATCACTGGGTCAATGTGAAAACCTTTTCTTGGTTGCATTGGTGCAACCAGTTAAAAACACCAACTAGCGACTCTTACAGTCAAATCGTCGACATATACATATCAGACCTTTTTCACTTGTTTTTTCTGTGACAACCCGATATTTTCTATATAAATAAATCATAAATTTTGCGTATAAATTTTTTTTTTATTTATTAAAATAAATATGAATGATATGTGTCAAGGTAATGTGTAATTATAATTATATGTGTGATAAATAAAATTTATTTATTACATTAAGTATTGCAAATAAATTTATTTTAGAATTAGTGATTATTATCAATTATATTTTTATACTAATTAATTCCTTATTGGAAATGTTTTATTAATTATTTTTCAAGGAAAATATAATCTTATATTATTTAAATAATATATGAAATGAATTTAGAATAATTATGTATTTTAAAGGTAAGAATGTGTGAAAGGTATTATGTATGTAATTATGTGATGAATATAAAATATATTTATTACATGAATGGTTATGAATAATTTTATTTTAGAATTATTGTTCATTATAAATTATATTCTAATAATAATTAGTTTTATAGTAAAAATATTTTTAATGTTTATTTTCCATGAAAATATGATAATTATATTAATTGAATAATATATGATATGATTATATAATTTTTATAATACTTATTTTATTATATGAATTTTGTTCAAGATATTAAGTAAATTATTTCTACTTAATTATAAGGTTAATTATGACAGATAAATCAGATATGGAATCCAAACCCTAATTCTGGGTTTTGATCAAGGAATGAAAATAATAATATTATATTATTATTTACCAGTGTTATAGATATGTGTGGTTATGTGTGTAATGTTAATGTGTGGAACAGTTTTAGTGTTAATGATAACCCTAACTATGGTTATGGGATAAGGAATAATGATAATAAAATTATAATATTAATTATATTTTGATTTTTCAGTGTTATAAATATGTACTGTATGTTTGTGGACTGACAATGGTTGGTCAATTATGGTGTTATGTGTTAAACCTTATTAATACTGTGTGAAACCCTAATTTAAAATACAAATTAGAGTTTCAAGTTATTGGACAATTGCGATAATGCGATTAATGTCTGATATTATAATTATAATTGCTAATTAGGAAAAAACCCTAATTATTGTCGCAAAACCCTAATTTTACGGACAAACACTAATTTCGAAGTCAAATTAGACTATAAAATATGTTAAGTCAATATGATATGTGATTCATGATAATTATAATTATTAATAATCAAGAAAAAAAATCCGAATTGTAAATTAAAACTCTAATTTCTTAAATTAGAAACCCTAAATAATAATTAGCTAATTGCTAAATAAAAAATCCTAATTTAAAACTCAGGTTGAGTTCGACACTGTTCTATAACTGTGTTATATGGGGCATGCATGTTATGTATTATATCATTTTTATATTGATTAGGTAAACCCTAATTAATAATTTAGAAATACTAATTTCTAGAAACTCTAATATTTATTTTATAAACCCTAATTTATTTAAATTGTAAACCCTAATTGTTGATTTGGAAAGCTTAATGCTAATTAGTGTATCTTAAACCTAATTAGTAAGGTGTTAAGTAATTAGAAACCTAATTAATTAAGAAACCTTAATTTTGTATTTTAGAAACTAAAATTTTATTATTTTATTATTTATTTTTTTAAACCCTAGATTGGAAATTCTAGAATTAATTTCAAACCTTAAAATGGTCCAAATCCTAAACCCTAACCCAAACCCTAAACCTTAAGGGTTTGCCAAGATTACAATTTTGCCATTTAAATAATTTACTAAATGACATTTTTGCCCCTCTTGCATTATTAAGCTAGAATGTGTAGGTTTTGACCTTAGAGAAAGTTGGTGACCAAACCCAACTACCCCATGTGCTAGAAATCTCAGCAAATCAACAGCAAATTAGCCAATACATGCATTTAGCTTTTCTATAAATAGATTGAAGGAGAGAGAAAATACATTTGTTCACTAAATTTTGCACAACACTCAACCATTCTCTCTCAAGCCCCATATATCAGAAATTTTAAGCTAGATCAGTCCTAAAACACAGCCCCACGAAATCCCATAACAAATCAGCAGCCGGGAATCAAAATTAATCAAAGAAAGGTATAAAACCATACCTTGAATTTCTGTCCAAAAGTTGTTGTTAGATCTTGTGTTTTTATGTTAAAAGTTATTGTTTGTAGTCTTTATAAGTGATCTGGGTTGAGACATGTTAGATATATAACATCAAAGTGCTCGAGATCAAAGTTTTTCAAAAATCTGGGAAAACGTATTTCTGTTGCCTGACAGTGAATGTCAGAGGCTGTAGATCGTTGGTTGTTATGTGTTTTTCTTGTTTTCAAGTTTTAATATCTAGCCTGACATGTTGTCGTTAATCTGAAATAAGAATCAAGTCCATATCATGTGTAAATCGAACGGTATACGCAGTCAAAAACCGTTGACCAACCATGAATTTTTTAAAAATCTGGGTAACCCAGAAAGCTTCTTCAGCGTCTGACAATGTTTTGTAACGATAAGATATGTCAGATATTTTAATGTTTTGATGATATGTTGTATTCATGTTGTAGCTGGTAATGTGGAATGTAGATTAAAGTCTTAATATACCATAAACAATCAACAGATCAACAATGAGAAGCGGTCAAAGTAGGCCACTTGCACTGTTTTGATGTTTCTGGGAATTTCCATAAACGTGAAGAACACCGTTTCTGACATGGGTTGACCGGGAGCTAGCTTGTGATTTTGTCGTTGTTTAACAGATATGTTGTTTTAGTGATGTACCTTATCATATATTCTATAGATTAGAACCTTTAAATGACATAAAACATGAACTTAACATAAAATAAATCGTGCATGAAGGTGTTCACTTGGATACCTGGGTTTGTGGGAAAACCCAGAAACCGTCTGACAGGTGGTTTGTTGGCCTAGATCTTCTTGATATGTTGTGGTATGATTAATATACTTAGGTTTCATATTTGACAGAAACGATCTATAAATGAAATTATAGCCGGTCAAACGTGACCCCTTAACCACTGAGTTGTCAGTGTTCTTGAGGCTCAAGAACACCAACAGCGACGTTTTTTGTCGCTAAAGACCTACAGCGTCGGTTTCTATTTTATATTTTCCAAAAATTAATAAATAAATAGAAAAAAATAGTTTTTAATTATTAAAAATACCAGATAAATTATTAAAAATTATTTTAAATTCTGAAAATTAGTTTTTAATTATTTTAAATATATTTCATAAATATTTAATATTTTTGGAATATTAAAAGTATTTAATTTATTTAATTATAATATTAAATAAATTATTTAAAAATGATTTTAATATTTAAAAAATCATTTAAAATTATATTATGGTATAAGAAAATAATTTAAGTTATTTTTGATAAATTTTAATATTATGTGATAATTTTCATTAATAAATTAATATTAATGATTATTAAGTTATTTATTAAATGAATTAAATAAATGAATTTAAAATGATTTTATTAAATTAAAAATCATTTTAAATAATAATAAGGTATTTAAAAATATTTGAAGTTATAAAATATAACTTTTAATTATTAAAGGTTAAATTCATTAATTAATGATATTTAATGATATTAAAGTTATTTAATATTTATATTAAATAAATTAGTTTTAAAATGATTTTAATATTTTAAAAATTCATTTTAAATGAAAATAAAGTTTTTAAAGATATTTTAAGTTATAAAATATAACTTTTAATATTTAAGGGATATTTTCATTAATAATTTAATATTAATGATATTTATTTAATGATTAATGATATTAAATTTATTTAATAGTTATATTAAATAAATAGTTTTAAAATGGTTTTATTTATTTAAAAATCATTTAAAAGGGGATATAAATGAATTTAAAAATATTTTAAGTTATAATTAATGACTTTTAATATTTGGATAAATAGTTCATTAATATTTAAATATTAATGGTAATTATTTAATAATGATTTTAATTGTTTTAAAAATCATTTAAGGGTAATATAAATACGTTAAGAATATTTTGAGTTATTATAAATAACTTTAATATTTTGGCAATGGTTTGATTAATAGTTTTATATTAATTAAATATTGATGACAATAGAATTGTTTGATATTTAAATCATTTAATAATGATTCTGTTATTTCAAAAATTATGGTAAATGGTAATAATTATTTTATAATTATTATAAGGTCATGAAAAATGATATGACTATTATTTAATTAGTCTAAATGGATATTGAACAATTGTTTAGAGTCTTAGACTCGATAATTACCCGATAAAGATGTCGGTAGACCTACATGGTTCAGAAATTGATCTGAACTTAGAAATTTAGTTAGTTAATTATTTTATTTGTGATTCAATGATGGATAAAGTTGTGTGACAATGTGATTAGGAATGAGTTGATGTTTGTTTGTGATGCCATGATTGTGAAACATGTGTGATAAGGTGATTAGGTTATGTGCTGACGGCGAAATGCAGTACTATGTGTTAAGGTATATTGTTCTAATCGAATAAATGATTTGATTAATGATAGGTTTCGGTATAACAGATAGATCTAAGTTACGTAATTATAAGCAGCGCATCAGGTAAGTATCCTACCTTTGCATTTTCTTTATGCATTGGACAAGTGTAAGAATGTTTCAAAGTTATATTATTATTGTACAGATTGTTAAGCCTATATTATATATGCCCATTGATTATCAACATGTTAGTATATGATAATTCAGTTATATATTCTATTCGTTAATTTCTATAAATGATTATACAAGTGTTCCCATTTGGATAATTATTGTATTTAATCACATGTTGATACACCTTTGATATACATATATGTTGAATTATATAAGACATTTGTTATAAAAACCCGACAGGTATGAACATCCCGATAATGGGAAAATTTTTATGCGCTACGGCGGACAAAGGATGAACGATAATATCGTTCTAGCAATGTAGTATTGATCAATACAGGGCCCATAGGACTGTACACCCTCAGGCCCGTAAGCAATGCCGGTTTACAGATGAATTTCTGTTTAACCTTTTCGAAAATGAAAAACAATGTTCATAGTATGTCACAGAAACCCCATGTATACTCAATACACAGTTTTAAAAATTTTGAACGAGGGTTGTTATGTTATTATTATTGGTACAGATTACTTCACAACTATTGACTTGTTGTAGAAGAATATTATAAAGAAAACATTTAAATTCTTTCAGCTTATATATATATAATACTTGCTGGGCACTCAAATGCTCACCCTTGCTTTATTTAAATGTTTTCAGCTAAGTGTGAAGGACCGGAAAGCTTATGCAAGAACTAGTAAAAAGGAAAGCAAATAGGATATGTGTATTTGTATCATTTGTAATAGATAAATTGTATTAAGTTAATGATATGTATTATATATCATGTAAAGAGTGTAGTAAAGGTTGCGTACTTGGGATTAGACTCTGATAAATGTAAGTTAAGTTTAAAATTTATATTATTGTTATTATTATTAGTAATATTTCCGCTCATAGAAATGGTATCGTGAAGTACCGAGTTCGGGTTTCAAGTATCCGGGTTCGGGGACTTTACATTTTCAAATAAATCTCACCTAACATGAGAACACCAAAGAACAAGAACAGAAAAGGGACAAATAAAAATCCTGACGTCGATAATTTATTCAGTATATATATATATAATAAATGTGGGGGCCATATTTGGGAAATAAAGTCTTGGGGGGGGGTGAGAAATATGATGAAGGTCATGGGAGTTTGTATTTATTATTTATATTATATAATAAGTTTTGTTTTATATGAAAAATAGAATATATTATATTTTATTATGCTTAGTGTTTGCATAGTAAATCATAAAAAAAATTCAGTCGAGATTGCAGCGCCCGTGAATTCTTAAACTGTGCGTCCGTAATTTTATTCAAATAGTATCCTTTCCATTCTCTTATAAATAAGATACTTAGTTTAGAATTAAAAATCATACCAGAATCAGAGAATTTTTCTTCTATAATATTGAGCGTATTTCTTTCGAGTTTTAGGAAGCTTTGAGTGTAGAAAATAGTTCAAGTTTTATTCAAGAATATCCCCGTTATACCAGTCGGAATACTCTCCTTTTTAAGGTAAGTGATTTTGATAAGTAGATTTTATATCCACGAATTGATTTCTAGTTCAAGCTTATTTGTTGTTAATTCCTTGCTTTGATGTTCATTTTTACTTGTTTCTTGTTATTTTATGTGTATGATGGTTGGTGTGGTAAATGAGTGAAAAAAGAGGCATTTGGAGCTTTATTTTAGCAGGTCAAGAGTTTAAGCAAAGTCAGTTTGAAGAAGGCTAGCCCGCCGGGGCAGGCCTATTTAACCCTTACACCCCCGCTGGGGCGGGGAGTCTTCATGTTAGGAAGCAGTAGCCTAGCCTGCCGGGGCGGTCGTTCTATAAGTCATTATCCCCGCCGGGGCGGGGGGTCCCGAATTCTGATAGTCCTAAGTTGATTCTAACACTGCTGGAGCTTAAGTTTGGGTGTTTGAATTGCTTTGGGAGTCTTAATGGCATAGAATGGAGCTCATATTTTGTGTGTAACTATATATATCAATGAAAACACAAGATTAAAGGGATACACAAGGCAATTAACAAAGATTACATATAGATATTCATATCGAGCATTGGAGTGAAGATTTTGAAGGAACGTTCATATCAATTGCGGATTAAGGCTAACGTGAACGGTGTTCTAATTTATTCTTTGTTTAGTCTTATATTTATAATTGAAACGATGTTATCTTTAATTTATTCAGTTATTAATTCATTGATGATGAACTAATTTACTTTTTAGGCTTATGATGGATCTTTAAGTGAAACGATGATTGTGTAACTTTGATTTCCAGTTTAATAAGTTATTATCCAGTTTATCTATATTGATTTGAGCTTAAATTTATGAATTTCCTGATCAACAATTCTTTGTAGACTTGTATGAATTCAAGAGAGGAAGTACGAGTCTAGACTTAGTTAATATAGCACGTGTTCTTGAATTTTGTGAATGAACAGAATCTTGATGAATGTTATGGTAGAGATATGCTTGACATCACATGTAATCGGATAAAGGACTTAAACTTAAACCTTCTTCAATTATAATTTGCATAGAGATATAGTGAGTTAGTTAATTAAGGTGTTTAACTTGTTTCTATCTAAATTGTGACTTGAGTTAATACGGTATTAGTACATCGAGAGGTGGCTAGTGCTACATACATGTTCTTGATTAATAAACTGGGATAGTGAATTAAACTGGAATAATGGTGTAAAAATCAGAGTGAAGCTTAGGGTGAAGTCGTAAGCCTAATTCTCCAATAATTATTTAAAATTTCAATTTTTAATATTTGTGATTGTTTTGTGATCGTAGTATTTTTAATAATTTGGTTTTAATAATTTTAATCATTGATTTGAATAGTTTAATAAAATTAGGATTAATAAGAAACTGATAATTATGAAGTTAAATTCTTACTAAGTTTTCTCTGTGGGAACGATACTCTACTTACTATTATATTACTTGTTGACCACGTAAACTTGCGTGTTGTGCATAATTAGATTTTACCCAACAAGTTTTTGGCGCCGTTGCTGTGGACAATTTTAGTATAAATTTTAATATTTTACAATATCAGTTTAATTAGTCTAGTTTTATTTAAACATTTTTATTTTTGTTTTGTTCGTCTTATTTCAGGTTTTTGAAGTTGGTTTATGCAAACTCGGTCCAAAAATCCAGACTTGCTTTCTTTTGAGGGCGACATTGAGAAATGGTTCCAAAGGCTAAGTAAGTGGATCAAGGAAACAAGAGAAGAATTCAAAAACTCTGAAAATGAAGAAGCAATGGCTGCCGAAGATCAAAAAGCATTAAGGGATTTTGCTATACCCAAGGTGACTGAGCTGCAGTCGAGTATCACCAGGACCGCTATAGCTGCGAACACATTTGAAATCAAGCCTGGGACAATTTAAATGATTCAAAATTCTGTTCAGTTTGGGGGTTTAGCAAATGATGATCTGAACAAACACTTAGTCAGCTTTCTGGAGATTTGTGACACCTTCAGGTACAATGGGGTGTCGGATGACGCGGTGTTCTTGAATTTTATGAATGAACAGAATCTTGATGAATGTTAAGGTAGAGATATGCTTGACATCGTATGTAATCGGATAATAGACTTAAACTTAAACCTTCTTCAATTATAATTTGCATAGAGATATAGTGAGTTAGTTAATTAAGGTATTTAACTTATTTCTATCTAAATTGTGATTTGAGTTAATACGATATTAGTACATCGAGAGGTGGCTAGTGCTACATACGTGTTCTCGATTAATAAACTGAGATAGTGAATTAAACTGGAATAAAGGTGTAAAAATCAGAGTGAAGTCGTAAGACTAATTCTCCAATAATTGTTTGAAATTTCAGTTTTTAATATTTGTGATTGTTTTGTGCTCTTAGTATTTTTAATAATTTGGTTTTAATAATTTTAATCATTGATTTGAATAGTTTAATAAAATTAGGATTAATAAGAAACTGATAATTGTGAGGTTAAATTCTTACTAAGTTTTCTCTGTGGGAACGATACTCTACTTACTATTATATTACTTGTTGACCACGTATACTTGCGTGTTGTGCATAATTAGATTTTACCCAACAAGTTTTTAGCGCCGTTGCCGGGGACAATTTTAGTATAGATTTTAATATTTTACGATATCAGTTTAATTAGTCTAGTTTTACTTAAACATTTTTATTTTTGTTTTGTTCGTCCTATTTTAGGTTTTTGAAGTTGGTTTATGCAAACGCGGTCCAAAAATCCAGACTTGCTTCCTTTTGAGGGCGACATTGAGAAACGGTTCCAAAGGCTAAGTAAGTGGATCAAGGAAACAAGAGAAGAATTCAAAAACTCTGAAAATGAAGAAGCAATGGTTGCCGAAGATTAGAAAGCATTGAGGGATTTTGCTACACCCAAGGTGACTGAGCTGTAGTCGAGTATCACCAAGCCTGTTATAGTTGCGAACACATTTAAAATCAAGCCTGTGACGATTCAAATGATTCAAAATTCAGTTCAGTTTGGGGGTTTAACAATGATGATATGAACTAACACTTAGTTAACTTTCTGGAGATTTGTGACACCTTCAGGTACAATGGGGTGTCGGATGACGCTGTGAGACTTCGCTTGTTCCCATTTACTCTACGGGACAAGGTGAAAAGTTGGTTACACTGTCTATCATCGAGATCAATAACTACTTGGGAAGACCTCGCTCAAAAATTTCTTGCAAAATTCTTCCCACCAGCAAAAACTACAAAAATGAGGAATGAGATAACTATGTTTGAACAACAACATGGGGAGTCACTATATGAGGCATGAGAAAGATACAAGGAATTGCTCAGAAAGTGCCCGCATCATGGATTTCCTAAGTGGTTGCAGATGAACACATTCTACAATGGGTTGAACGAAAATCTTAGGACCAGTATTGATGCAGCTTCAGGTGGATCGTTTATGGCTAAGAGTTATGAGGAGGCCTACGAATTAATAGAGACTATGGTAGCTAACAACTACTAGTAGCCCACGACAAGAATGACACATGCGAAGGTAGCTGGCGTGTTAGAAGTAGATGGAGTGACGGCAATATAAGCACAAATTTCAGCAGCACTCTCTAAGAAGTTTGATGCCATGTCAGTGGTACAGACACAACAAGTTACAGTTATTAATGAATTGTGCTCAGGTGAGCATCCTACAGATCAATGTGCAATCAACCCAGCGTTAGTTCAATTTGTGGGTAGATACAACAGAATTCCACAAAATATGTACCAGAATGCATATAATCAGGGGAATAGGAATTATCCTAACATTTCATGGAGTAATAATCAGCATCAACAAGTTCCACGACCATCATATCCCCCAGGATTTTAGAGTCATCAACAACCAGTTCAACATCAAGAGAGGAAATCAGATTTAGAGGAGTTGGTGTCAAAATATATAACAAGTAATGAGGCAGCAATGAAAAACCAAGCAATGGCCATCAAGAATCTACAAAATCAGATGGGACAAATTGCCTTAGCATTGAACAGTAGACCATAAGGGACTCTACCGAGTGACACCGAAAGAAATCTGAAGGGAAATCACGAGTAGTGTCAGGAAATCACTTTGAGAAGTGGAAAACATCTGGATGGGAAAAATGCAGAAAATTCAGCTAGAAAGGATGAAAAAGTTGATGAGAACAAATTGGTTGAAGAAAAATAGGGTGAGGATAAGCAAATTGAGAAAAAAAAGTTAGATGACAAGCCAATTGGTTATCTTCCACCGCCGTTTCAGCAGAGAGTCCAAAAGCAGAAATTAGATAAGCAGTTTGCGAAATTTTTGGATTTTTTTAAGAAACTTCAGATTAACATCCCGTTCGCAGAAGCCCTAGAGTAGATGCCAAGTTATGTGAAATTCATGAAAGGGATTTTGTCCAGGAAAAAGAAGTTATAAGATTTTGAAACAATGGCATTAACAGAGGAGTATAGTACAGTTTTACAGTGAAAGTTGCTACCAAAGTTGAAAGATCCGGGGAGTTTCACCATTTCGTGAACGATTGGGAACATGGCATTCAATAAATGTTTATGTGATTTGGTGGCAATTGTGAACCTTATGCCGTTATCAATTTATACAGAATTGGGTTTGCCAGCTCCAAAGCCTATGAACATCTCATTACAGTTGGCAGATAGGTTAGTCACGTACCCAAGAGGCCTTGCAGAGGTAATTTTGGTCAAGGTTGACAAGTTTATATTCCTCGCGGATTTCATAATTCTGGATTTTGACGAAGATAAGAACATCCCAATTATCCTAGGGAGACCTTTCTTGGCTATGCGTAGGACACTCATCGATGTACAAAAAGGTGAAATAACTATGAGGGTCCAAGATCAAGAAGTAAAATTTAATGTTTTCAAGACCATAAAATTCCCTACGGATGAAGAAGAATGTTTCAGGATGGATATCATTGACCAGATAATCAGCGAAGACATGGGTAAAAGTTTGTGTAACGATCCATTAGAAACGACACTATTGGAAGAGGAAGAGTTAGATGATCCAGAATTTGTGGATTACTTACAGATGCTAGACTCCTTGCCACGAGTTAGAATATTTAAAACACCATTTGAACCATTGCACTCGGAGGAAAGATTCACAACCAGAATGAAACTATCATTGGAGGAACCACCTTCTCTTGAGCTCAAGCCACTACCTAAACACCTCAGGTATGCGTATTTAGGTAATGCAAATTCTTTACCTGTTATTATTTATGTTGCACTTAACGAATTGCAGGAAGAAAAGTTGTTGAGGGTGCTTAGGGAACATAAATTGGCTATAGGATGGACAATCGCGGATATCAAGGGAATCAACCCATCCTTTTACATGCATAAAATTCTAATGGAAGACGATGCAATACTAACAGTGGAGCAACAGAGACGGCTCAATCCAATCATGAAAGAAGTAGTGACGAAGGAAATATTGAAATGGTTGGACACGAGTATCATCTATCCAATTTCCGACAGTAAGTGGGTCAGTCTGGTTTAATGTGTACCGAAAAAGGGAGGAATGACCATGGTACAAAATGAAGACAATGAGCTAATTCCAACAAGGACAGTGACTGGTTAGAGGGTTTGCATGGACTACAGGAAATTAAATAAGGCAACCCACAAAGATCACTTCCCTTTGCCCTTTATCGATCAAATGTTGGACAGATTAGCGGGACACGAGTACTACTGCTTATTGAATGGAAATTTGGGTTATAATCATATCGTCATTGCCCCTGAAGATCAAGAGAAAACTACTTTCACATGTCCTTACGGCACATTCGCATTCAGAAGAATGTCTTTCGGTTTGTGTAATGCACCTGCTACTTTCCAACGGTGTATGATGGCCATTTTCTCAAACATGGTGGAAAAAATAGGGATGTCTTCATGGATGACTTTTTTGTCTATGGAGACAATTTTGATGCTTGTCTAGAGAATTTGGTGATGGTGTTACAAAGATTCACGGACACGAATCTTGTTCTTAACTGGGAAAAGTTCCACTTTATGGTTGAGGAATGCATAATTTTTGGTCAGAAGGTTTCAGCAAAAGGATTAGAGGTAGATAAGGCGAAGCTGGAAATGATTGAAAAACTTCCTCCACCAAGTTGAGTTAAGGGAATTTGAAGTTTCTTGGGACAAGCCGGGTTTTACAGACGATTTATAAAAGACTTCTCTAAAATTGAAAAACCTTTGTGCAGTCTTTTAGAGAAGGATTCGGTCTTCAAGTTTTGATGGGGAATGTAATGTGGCATTCGAGCTATTGGAGAAGAAATTGACTTCAGCTCCCATAATCGTCGCACCTGATTGGAATATGCCCCTTGAATTAATGTGTGATGCAAGCGACTATGCGGTGGGGGCTGTTTTGGGTCAATGCTGAGAGAAGGTATTTTATGCCATATACTATGCGAGTAAGACACGTACGGAGGCTCAATTGAATTATACAACTACAAAAAAGGAATTACTTGCAGTAGTATATTCATTCGATAAATTTCGGGCTTATTTGATCAGAACAAAGGTGGTAGTTTATACAGATCACTCAGCTATTCGGTACTTAATTTCTAAAAAAGATGTTAAACCATGCCTTATCAGATGGATTCTCTTTCCACAGGAATTTCATTTGGAAATAAAAGATAGAGAGGGTAAAGAGAATCAAATTGCGGATCATTTGTCAAGGCTGGAAAATCAGAACAAAAAGGAAGAGGACAAGTGTTTAATTAATGAATCATTTTCGGATGAGCAGTTGTTTGAGATCAATATGGAATTTCCATGGTACGCAGACTTCGCCAACTATCTAGTGAGTAACATCCTTCTCCCTGATCTTACTCGTTACTAGAAGAAGAAATTCCTATATGACGTCAAGTAGTACATGAGGGATGAGCCATACCTATTCAAACAGTGCGCCGACAAAATGATTAGAAGGTGTGTGCCATACAGCAAGGTGTATAGTATACTGCATGAGTGTCATTCGTCTGCGTACGGGGGACATTATGGTAGTGAGCGAACAACGGCAAAAGTGCTTCAAGCTGGGTTTTATTGGCCTACATTGTTCAAGGACGCCCACCAGTTTGTTAAAAGTTGTGATAGATGTCAAAGGGTGGGCAACATATCAAAAAGGCATGAGATGCCACTACAAGCAATTTTGAAGTTGAAATTTTTGACATTTGGGGCATTGATTTGATGGGGCCATTTCCATCATCATTCGGTAATCAGTACATATTGCTTGCAGTTTACTGCGTATCAAAATGGGTCGAAGCTGCAGCACTCCCAACTAACGATGCCAAAGTGGTCCTCAAATATTCGTAAAAGAATATATTTACGAGATTTGCCACCCCAAGAGCTATTATAAGTGATGAAGGTAGTCACTTCTGCAACAGATCATTTACAGCTCTCTTGGAAAAGTATGGGGTAAACCACAAGGTGGCAACAACATATCATCCCCAAACAAGTGGACAAGCTAAAGTTTCAAACAGGGAGGTAAAAAGAATCTTGGAAAAGGTGGTGAACCCAAATAAAAAGGATTGGTCTCTTTGGTTGGACGATGCACTATGGGCCTACCGAACTGCGTACAAAACACCAATTGGTATGTCACCATATCAATTGGTTTATTAAAAAGCTTGTCACTTACCGGTCGAGTTACAGCACAAGGCCTACTGGGCGATTCAGAAACTTAACTTCAATCAAGCAACTGTGGGTGAAAAGAGACTACTACAATTAAACGAGCTCGGTGAATTCTAACTTCAAGCTTATAAGAACTCTAAGATATACAAAGAAAAGGTCAAGAAATGGCACAACCAGAAAATCATGCACAGAACTTTCAAACCGGGGCAATCAGTACTACTTTTTAACTCAAGGTTGAGGTTGTTCCCGGGAAAGTTAAAATCAAGGTGGTCGGGTCCATTCACCATTAAAAGAGTTTTCTCAAATGGCACCATTGAACTCTATAGTAAAAACCCATTAGAGACATTCAAGGTCAACGATCAATGGTTGAAGAATTATTGGGGTGGCGAATCCAACACGGATGTCATCGCAATCACATTCTCCGACGCACCATAAACAGGGAGTAGTCAGGCTGAACGACTTAAAATCAAGCGCTAATTGGGAGGCAACCCAATCGCCTTTTAATTTTTCATATTTTATCCATACTAGTTAGATTATAGTTTAGAATGTTAGTTAGTTTCAAATCAATTCATGTCAATTCAATTATTAGTAGTTAAAAGTTTAAGTCATCTTTAGATAATTGCATTACCATGCTTAAGATTGCTCAGAATCTACTCATATTTATGTTTCATAGTTGTGCAGGAACCTAACATGCATAAGGATTGGAGTAGCAAGGAAGAAACATGCACAAAATCCTCAGTTAACAGAACCCACCCCCGCCGGGGCGGGACCTTTATGCACTATACCCCCCCCCACCGGGGTGGGGGTCTCTCCAGTTCGAAAACAGAGGGCATGCCCACCGGGGCTGGCTTCTTTAGCCTTGCACCCCCCGCCGGGGCGGGGGTCCTTGATTTGAAATGGTTGCTCGGCAGTTACATGTTATGCTCACTCTTATTACTTCTTCCTCAAATAAACTTCAAACTTCCATCCATTACACCCACTCTCCCACGAATTTGGTAATTGTAACTCCATTACATTACCCACTAATTCACTCTGTTACTCCAACCTCTAAACCTTTACATCACACCATCTCTATAAATTCTTACCCTCACAACCCAAGTTCATCACATACTCTCAACTCCACCTGCTATAACTACGAATTAGGGTTTTAATTGAGGTAAATATATAGAAATTGTGAGTGAGTGCCTTGTTTTCTAAATACCTCCCTTCCTAGAACCATAGTAGAAGCATAATTATCAAGTTTTGGGGGATAAAACAGTGTGCACACCAAGTGTTTGTCAGATTGTGTGAGTGAAGTTTGAGGGGGAATATTGTTGTCAAGGCTTCCAGTAATCAATGGCGTCGAAACCCACAACAAAGAGGCAATGGGGAGAGAGTTCCACAACAACACCACCATCATGAACCTTCAATCGACAAAAATTCCTAAGTGCCACCGCCGCCGACCGATAAGACTACATAGTGACGAAAGCTCTTACATCAGAGCGGGGGTTGGCTCCGGATCCTATCGATGACGAAATGATGCAACAGATTTATCAGAAAGGGTGGAACAAGTTCACTGAGGAACCTGAGGTCGCAATTGTCAGCGTGGTCAAAGAGTTTTTTGCTAACGCCGAGGACAAAGCCCCCTTCAATACTTTTGTGTGGGGTCGATTAGTCCCGTTCAGTGCCGATTCCATCAACACCTATTATCAGTTATGAGTGCCTCGACAGTGCCAATATGCTCACTTACGTGATTTCGATCCTGACTTTGAGGCTATTCTCAAAGAAATGACTAAGCCGGGAACAACATGGATCAAGGGTCGGAAAGGAGGCACATTTTTTCATAGCAAGAATCTCAGCCGATATGGTAAGATATGGTATGCCTTCTTATGTGCGAAATTTTTTCTGTCCACACACACATCAGACGTGACCAAAGAAAAGGCACTACTTTTATATGAAATTGTGCAAGATTTCATCATCGATGTCGGGGCCATAATCTATTTTTCCATTCACCGATGGTTACGAGGAAATTTTTTTGGGTTGTGTCACCAAGCGGGTGTTAGATGTTCCAATGATGAACCCACTCAGATTTTGCTTCAGCTACTCGATTCCAGAATGATCGCGTGGTATTCGGTGTAGGCCGGGGGTGATTCCCATCCTAAAGGTCTAGGCTTTATTTTTCCATCGGCTTCGGAGGACGAAGTTGACGCTGTAGACACCTCGGAGGATGAGGATGCTCCAATGGGAGATCAAGGAATAGAGCTGGTACCACAGTTTGAGGCAATATCTAGCCCTCAGTTCCTAAATTTTTAGCGCCAAGTGGATGAACACAACAAGCAAGCACGGCGAGAGATGAGGCACCTCGCCGCTAGGCAGGATCACATGTTTGAAGTAATGAACCTCTCATTTGCATCATTGAACACGACACTCCAAAGTTTCAATCCTAATGCTCAATTTCTATATCAGTAACCAACCCCACTACCACGATTTCCACCAAGTGACTCCGATGAAGAAGAACACAACACACCACCACCTCAAGCTTAGTGATTACATGGAAGTCCTCTTTTGTTTCTTGATATATCTATACAATGAAGGCATTGTAATGTTCAAGTTTGGGGGATTTAATTTCATGTTTGCATTTCATTTTTGTATATTTAAGGTTATTAAGCTAGTTTTGCATAGTAGTTTTCTTTTTAGTTTAGGCTAATCAATTGTTGCATTTTCATAATAGCTTAGGTGCATATTTAGTTATTTATTTATGTTTGCATTCATGTTATGTTTGCCCTATTTATATCTAAAAAAAATAATTAGTTAGAATTGTGTTGTGTTGCATATATCCATCAATTATTGTAGTTCATTTTTATTGTGGCCAATGATGAGACTGGGATTTGAGTAAACAAATATAGTACCTATTATTAGAATTATGATGTAGTTTTGAATTATGACTCGGATCTTATGCTTGTTTGAAACTGGTATTAAAAGGGTAGCACTGTAATAACATCTGTGTTGACTAATTAGTTTGAATTGATACATAAATAGTTTCTAAAGGATAATGCTAGTGTAAATCATAGAATGACAAGAATAGGCAGTAACGACGACAAATTAGGCAAGACCCTAAGTTGGGGGAAAAGGTAGGGTATATAAGCTTTAGAAAAAGAAAAAGAAAATAATATCTAGTTGAGTCTTGTGGTGGGTTGAGAAAAAATACTCCCCATAAACACGAGCGTGAGATGGAGCATAAAATGCACTCACCAATCATCTATCTAAAAAAAGCATGAATACCCAATTCAGACCCTTATTCTTGGTAAACGTTTGATTTTAGTTGGAACTCGACTATTTTGAAATTTTTGAGTTATTTTGTATGATTCCTAATAAGAAATTGATTATTGGTTGAATTTGAATTAGAATCAGTTAGCATAGATGTTGCTCACACACGCACTATATCAGTGATGACAGTCTAAGATTCGAGGATTGATAAGAAATTATTGAGTGGTTTCGATATGAAGTGTTGAAATGTTTGCTTGATTTTTCTGAGGCCTGAAGGAATATATTTGATTCTATGAAACTGTTGGATTCAAAGACATATAGTTTAGATGCATTATATATCATTGCATTGCATTGCATTGTATAGCATGGTATTTTGTTTTGTGTTCGAGGACGAGCACGATTTAAGTTTGGGGGATTTTGATAAGTGGATTTTGTATCCACGAATTGATTTCTAGTTCAAGCTTATTTGTTGTTATTTCCTTGCTTTGATGTTAATTTTTACTTGTTTCTTGTCATTTTATGTGTAGGATGGTTGGTGTGGTAAATGAGTGAAAAAGGAGGCATTTGGAGCTTTATTTTAGCAAGTCAAGAGTTTAAGCAAAGTCAGTTCGCAGAAGGCTAGCCCGCCGGGGTGAGCCTATTTAACCATTACACCCCCGTCGGGGCGGGGGGTCTTCATGTTTGAAAGTAGTAGGCTATCCCACCGGGGCGGGCATTTTACAAGTAATTACCCCCGCCGGGGCGGGGGGTCCAAATTTTGATAGTCCTAAGTTGATTTTAACACTGCTGGAGCTTAAGTTTGGGTGTTTGAATTGCTTTGGGAATCTTAATGACATAGAATGGAGCTCATATTTCGTGTGTAACTATATATATCAATGAAAACACAAGATCAAGGGGATACACAAGGAAATTAACAGAGATTACATACAGATTTTCATTGGAGTGAAGATTTTGAAGGAACGTTCATATCAATTGCGGATTAAGGCTAACGTGAAGGGTGTTCTAATTTATTCTTTGTTTAGTCTTATATTTGTAATTGAAAGGATGTTATCTTTAATTTAGTTAGTTATTAATTCATTGATGATGAACTAATTTACTTTTTAGGCTTATGATGGATCTTTAAGTTAAACGATGATTATGTAACTTTGATTACCACTTTAATAAGCTATTATCCAGTTTATCTATATTAATTTGAGCTTGAATTTATAAATTGCCTGATCAATAGTTCTTTGTGGACTTGTATGAATTCGAGAGAGGAAGTACGAGTCTAGACTTAGTTAATATAGCATGTGTTCTTGAATTTTGTGAATGAACAGAATCATTATGAATGTTATTGTAGAGATATGCTTGACATCGCATTAGATAAAATTATTGCCAATGTCTAGAAAGTTCTGTCTAAGGAGAGGTTTGGTCACCTAATTGCGCGCCAGTAAGGAGAAATCCTTATCGGAAAGTCCCCTCTTTCCTAGGAACAGCCTGATTGTCATAATTGTGATTCTGTAATATTATTTGTGAATAATTAATTATTGATTATATGATAAGAAAATATTTATTTTATATGGATATAATTGATGAATATATTTATTTTATGCAGTTATAATTGAAGGAATTAATGTTGAGGTGTTTTTGTTGGAATAGAAGTATTAAAAATTAAATCACTGTTCTTGAGATATATTGCGTGAGTTATAATTTTTAATCTGACCGTTGGATCGTTGTGATTTTTGGATATGTTATACATATATAAGTTGAGTATATGTCCACAAATTTTGAACCGTTAAAAATGAACGAATGATTTGTTATGAATTTTAAGAGGTGACTGATTCAGAAATTAGGGTTATAATTGATTTTGGTGGAAAATTCTAGAATTGAGTGGGCCCCACTTGTGGTTGGTGAAGAAATGTGCTGAATTTTATTTCAAATGTGGTGGGTGGAAATAGTAGCAGGTAAACCATCAGGTAGCAGGTCAAGTCTGCTTCGGTGGGCTAACATTTTCCTATAAATAGATGGCTAAGTTAGAATTGAAAATCACACCAGAAACATAAGCTTTCTCTCTTTCTCTCTCTATATTATCGAGCGTATTTTGTGAGTATTTAGATACTTTGAGAGTTGCTATTCATTACAAGTTTCATTTAGCATCATATCCGACCTTTTCCTTCCGAAGTACTGATTCTTTGACGTAAGGGATATTATTTTCTTCTTAAATGATATTATTTTCTTCAATATCATTATGTTGAGATATTGTTATGAATTTTATTGTGGAATTTCTACCTTTTTGTGTCGGGGTTACTATTCACGTATACGACTACTATTCACGTATACGACACTATTCACAAATACGACACTATTCACCAAAAAATGATATTTTCTATTTTTCGTTCCAGATGTCTTTTATGGTTACTATCCTTGATTGTATCCATGTTTTGATCTTTATTCTACTTCGCACTTTATTATTATGGAGTATTATTGAATTTGGATAAACCGAAATATGAATCCCTAATATTTGCCCTTCTGTTTCACTGGATTCGTTCTCTAAAATGTTTTTCATCATCCTCAGTCCTTAATGGTGATACTTAATGAATATCTTTGGCCTGTAGTGCAAAGATGTATGATTACCTGATGAATATATTTGGCTCGTAGTGCAAAGATGAACATGTGTTGAGATGAACATAACCAACTGGTGATACAAATGAATATCTTTGGCCCGTAGTGCAAAAATGAATATTTGATGCAAGATGTATATTTATTGATGTTACAGGGATAAAATATTGATGATAGACTTTTAAATTCATAGATGATAGTAGATTTGATTCTCTATTTAACTCTTCTAATGAATTGTTGTTTCCGCTGTAGTTGTTGATCTAAAACTTGTTGTCTATTGTGTTCTATCAGAATTTTCCCTGTTGAAGACTAAGGATAATTTGTTGTATATTATCTTACTCATAATATTCTTTACTGGGCTAGTTGAAGCTCACCCTTTTCCTTTTTGTTCCATTTTTCTTCTCAGGAAGCGAGAACATAGCAGGAACCAGTCGGGGTATAGAGTGATGGTCCTAGTCAGTTGTTTTAGTAGTCCTCACTATTTTTGTAAAATAGTACATGAATAATGTGACAACCTGATATTTTCTATATAAATAAATCATAAATTTTGCGTATATTTTTTTTATTTATTAAAATAAATATGAATGATATGTGTCAAGGTAATGTGTAATTATAATTATATGTGTGATAAATAAAATTTATTTATTACATAAGTATTGCAAATAAATTTATTTTAGAATTATTGATTATTATCAATTATATTTTTATACTAATTAATTCCTTATTGGAAATGTTTTATTAATTATTTTTCAAGGAAAATATAATCTTATATTATTTAAATAATATAGGAAATGATTTTAGAATAATTATCTATTTTAAAGGTAAGAATGCGTGAAAGGTATTATGTATGTATTTATGTGATGAGTATAAAATATATTTATTACATGAATGGTTATGAATAATTTTATTTTAAAATTATTGCTCATTATAAATTATATTCTAATAATAATTAGTTTTATAGTAAAAATATTTTTAATGTTTATTTTCCATGAAAATATGATAATTATATTAATTGAATAATATATGATATGATTATAGAATTTTTATAATAATTATTTTATTATATAAATTTTATTCAGGTTATTAAGTTATTTATTTTAACTTAATTATAAGATTAATTATGGCAGATAAAATCAGATATGGAATCCAAACCCTAATTCTGGGTTTTGATCAAGGAATGAGAATAACAATATTATATTATTATTTGTCAGTGTTATAGATAAGTATGGTTATGTGTGTAATGTTAATGTGTGGAACAGTTTTATTATATTACGACCAAATCCTATTAATATTTTTATAAACCCTAAATACTAGTCTGATAAACTCTATTTCTGGTTCTGGATTAAGGAATGATGATAATAATATAATACTAATTATATTTTAATTTTTCAGTGCTATAAATATGTGTTGTATGTACGTGTTGATGATGATTGGTTAATTATGGTGTTTAATTACAAAAAACTAATATTAATTGGTTAAACCCTAATTTTACTGAGGAAAACCCTAATTTGAAAATCAATTGTGGGATTAAGACGGTTATTTAACTGTGTTATATGTTTTATGTTGTGTATTATATAATGATTTGATTAATTAGGTAAACCCTAATTAAAGTTCTAGAAACCCTAAATTATTAGAAAACCCTAACTATGAATAAAAACCCTAATTTCCAATATTAGAAACCCTAATCCAAAAACTTAAACCGGAGGTTTAATCTGTCAAGAATTGTGTTACTGTGATTTATAACACATGTGATATACTTTATTTACTAATTAAGGTAACCCTAAATAGTAAATTAAAACCCTAATGATTAAAACCCTAATTATTGTCGCGATACCCTAATTACGAAATCAAAACCCTAAACAATATTTCATGGAACCCTAATTGCTAATTTTAAACATTAATTGTTTAAATATCAAAGTTAATTATGTTATAATACCCTAATATTCCTGTATAATAAAATTATTAATTTAATCTAATTAATAATTTTAATTTTTCAAATTTTGGAAACTAAAATTAGTTTATAATTTTACAAACCCTAGTTGCTAAATTTTATTTTTGCTATGTGCTAAACCCTAAGGGTCAAACCCTAAGGATTTGTCAAGTTTCAAATTTGTCATTTAAATGAATTATCAAATGACCAAATTACCCTTTTAGCAATCTTTGATAGCTTGCTTACAAATCCTTCCATATTTTGAGTTGTTCAACAACTCCTAACCACTCTTGGTGACTCATAATGCCAGCAATTCAAGCCTCTAGCATCACATACATGAATCTTGTGGCCTATATATAGATTGGAGGAGAGAGGAAATGATTTTATTTACTAAAAATTTCACAACACTCAATCAAGTCCATTTTTCTCTCAAACCCACGAAATATAGAAGTGTTTTAGACCCATTATCAAGCCCCACGTTTACCCACAACAAATCAGAAACAACAAAATCAGAAAATCAAAGATTGGATCAAAGAAAGGTATAAAATCCCAAAAATTAGAAATCCTTCGATTCTATGTTAATTGATGCAATTGATTGTTTAAATTTGTGTAATAGAGAGTCTATTAATGTTCTAAGTTGATAAATCAAAGACCCATAACATCAAAGTGCACGAATTTGAAGTTTTAAGCAAGTTGGAAAAACCGAATTCTTCGATTTTTTTCATCAAATGTCAGTTGCTATAGATCTTAGCTCGATCATGATTTTTGTTGTTTAAAAGTTGTTATGTGTAGTCTGATATGTAGTCTTTAATATGCAAAAAAGAATCAAGTTCATATGTAGCAACCCCGAATCCGGGCCCCGAATCGCCGCGGACTCGGTACGCTATTACTATCACTAATTGCGGAAGATATAAACATAAATTGTTTATACATTACATTACACACTATTCCCCAAGGTCGAGTAACCTTAACTTAGTACACATTTCATAACTATTTATCATACAACAATATTTATCAAAATATATTATTACAAACAAGCCGCACTTTATACCCCAAGCTGAACTTGGCCTTAACCTTTCCCTGTATCCGAACACGTTCGCCTTATCTGCAATGTTTTATCATGATATAGCAAGGATGAGCATAAAAGTTGCCCAGCAAGTTTATATACAATAACATAACAATATATCATGATTGAAGAGTATGAATAATTGGTTGGCTATAATTCAACAATATGATTGTGAACTAGCAGGAACAAAATTTTGACTGAACAAGTATTTTACATGAACAAACATTTCTGAGCCAACTGGTAATGAAGGTGATCAGCCTTTCATACCTGACTTATACATGCAAGATGTACATAGTACAATTTTCATGGCAATCAGCAAAGATTAACCATAAGCTTGAAGAAATTACTCTTATTAGAGTTAAGTATAAGAAAACTTGCCTGAACCGTTGATTACTGCACGCAATTAATAACGCTTTACACCGAAGACCTAATATTAATAATATAGATCTCCAATAATTAGAATAATATCATCACAGTATAATACTGCTATATTTAAAACCACAGAATATCCTAAACACATTACCACATAACCCTATCAGTCTTTACCGCACATAAGACTAGGTATCAAGTCAAACTATTGAAGTCTGAGTTGAAACCGACACAATTCTATCATCCCGACGATCTAGTCGGACTTTTATCGAGTTTACGTTCAATTAAACTCTGACTTAATACTTAACAATATCACAGATAATTTTCTTATCAGTCAAAACATCTTTCCTAGGCTCGTAATAATTTTCGAATAGTTATTACCATTTATCAACATTTTTCAATCCTTAAAACCGTATTTAAATGAATTAAATACCACAAAATTCCTTAATCATTAATATTCATTTAATATAAAATATTAATGAAAATCATAACATAATATTATAATATAATTATAATATATCAAAGTATTTTTAATACCTTAAAATCATAATTATATGATTTTTAAACCATTAAATCCATTATCCGATAATTGCTATTAATATTAAAATATTAATATTTTCATGTCAAAATATCAAAAGTTATATTTTATAACTTAAAATATTTTTATAACACTTAAATCATTTTAATATGATTTTTAAAACATTAATTCTAATTTTCCATAATTTATATAATATATCTATTAAATAAATTAATTATCATTAATATTGATTAATTAATGAATTTCATCACAAAATATCCAAAGTTATCAAAAATAACTTAAAATATTTTCTTATACCATAATATTATTTTTCATGATTTTTCATGAATTAAAAACTATTTTTAAATAATTTATTTAATATTATAATTAAATAAATAAATAACATTTATATTCCAAAAATAATAAATATTTTCGAAATATATTCAAAATAGTTAAAAACTATTTTTCAGACTTTAAAATAATTTTTCATAATTTATTTTATATTTTTAATAATTAAAAACCATTTTTTTCTAATTTTAAATTATTTTCCGGAATATTAATAAATAAACCGTCGCTAAAGGCCTATAGCGACACTTTCTGTCGCCATAGGTGTTCTTGAGTGTTCTTGAGTGTTCTTGACAGATTTCGGGTTGCTTGGTTTGACCGGAATTTAAACTATGTTCTGATCGATTTCTGGGTCTTCTAAAGTGCTAATATTGTAGTATAAATGTAATACTACAATTTTGAACAAGTTTTATAACTATAACATCACTAACCGACAAGATCTAAGCCTGCAAACTTTCTGACAACGTGTTCTTCATTTTCTGGGTTTTCCAGAAAATGAAGAACAGTCAAGGTTAATAGCTTTCGATCCTTATATCTTGAGTTCTGAGTTTACTTTGGGTGATCTGAAAGTTCTAACGTGTAGTCCGTATGTCAAGGTACAACAAACGATCATCAGATCAACTTAACAACTACAGATCCAAGCTATTAAGTCCGGTCAAACTACATGTCAGGAGCTGTTCTTCACGATTTCTGGGTTTTCCAGATTTCGTCAAGAACAGTTGGTCAATGGTACTTTGACCACAATTTCCAGCCATTTCAGTTACGATCTAGGTGATCTAAAGGCTTTAATATGTAGTCTACATACCAGACTACAGCTAATCAACAACAAATTGGTCTAACTGTTAACACACAGCAAGATCAAAGGCTCGAAATAGCTTGTCAGACGTCTGGGTAATTCTGGGTTTTTCCAGAAACCAGTTTTTCGTGATCGGTCAACTAGGTTTGACCGTTCATATCTTTTGATCTAGACAAGATCTGGACTTGATTCAAGTCTCAGATTCAAGAGCTAATAACAAAGAACAGATCTATAACATTAATCACAACTAAACATTAACAGACAAAGATCTAGAGGCGCTGACATATGACTGTCAGGCCATATTTTTTCCCATTTTCCAGATTTCAAAAAATTAAATCCGAACACTTTGATGTTATGGATCTGGGTTTTGACAACCCAGATCATCAAATGACACCTTATTACACCACTTTGAACAATCAATTTCAACAATTAACAAGGAATCGAAGGATTTCAAAATTTGAGATTTTATACCTTTTATGCTTGATTTTCGATTTTCTGATCCTTTGATCTGTTTCTGGCTTGCTGATTCATGATTATAGATCATCTTATCTCACTCTCTCACTCCAAATTTCGAGATTTCTAGAGAGAGGAGAGTTTGGGAGAAATGAAATAAAGTGACCCCTTTCTCTCTCTTAATCTATTTATATTAAGTTGGATTCATTGCATGTGGCTTGCTTGGGGCTGAGTTGCTGAGATTGCTGGTATTTGTCAAAGGCTAGCTAGGGCTAGGGCTAGGGTTGTTGAACAACCATGATCTTGGCAAGATTGCAAGTTACTTAATTTAATACACTAAAGGGCATATTAGACATTTCCATAATTTTCTAGAATTTGTATTTTGATGAAACCCTTAATCTTTAGGGTTTGGACATTTTAAGGTTTAACCATTTAGGGTTTAGATTTTAATCCATAAATATTTAGCAATTTGGATTTTAAAAATTTCCAAATTTAGATTTCCACAAATAGAAATTAATATTTCTAATGTATAATTAGAATTTTCTAATTATATAAATTTTCTTAATCATAATCCCATTCTTGCTAATTAGGATTAGTATTAAAATCGCTAATTACGCAATTAGGTTCAAAATAGTCATTAGGGTTTATAAACCGCTAATTAGGGTTTCTAATAGAAAAATTATTTTCTAATTTAGAAATTAAATCTCGTAATTAGATTAGGGTTTCTAATTACTCATAATATTAAAATAATTAGGATTAGGGTTTTCTAATTAGTATTTCTAATTTTAGCAATTAAATCCACAATTGAACATTAGGTTTTCTGACGAAACAATTAGGGTTCCATAAATTAAAAATTAGGGTTTGCTAATTAATTAACCTTTACCCTAATAAATACTTAATTAATACCAGTAGAGCATTATAACTCTCCATTAATTTCCCAGATTAGGGCTTCAATTTAACAGAATCTAAAACTAGGGTTTTCAGATCTGGTATTAGGGTTTTAAATTTGGAATTAGGGTTTTGTAAGCAATTGTTAAGATTAACCCTAATTAATCTTTTTATTATTTACACTTATGCCATTAAGTTCCCGATTTAGGGTTTTATGCACCGAATTAGGGTTTCGAATTCCCGGAACTGAAACTAGGGTTTCCAGAAACGATTTCTAGGATTTCTTATTAACCGCTAGGGTTTTCTAACCGAACGTTTTCGTTCTTAATATATAATTAGGGTTTATCACAGATATAATTTACCTGGTCAACCCTTGACCCTTAACCACATTCTGTACACAGAACATAACCATATACACAGAACATAATCACATAAATTCTTAATCCTGAATAATTCACCAATATCCTTTACAGAATTTTGAAACCCTCAAAATTCCATCCCAATAACATCAAACGCATACACTTATTTTCTATCTAGATCTAATATTCGACCTTAAATCAATCATTTAAGATTTTAATAAATTGCCCAAATTTTCGGGTTGTCACATCATATCTGTTATAGATCACAAGTTATTCATGGTCAAAACACGTTGACCGAAACTGTTCAAGAACACGAACCCAGAATTTTTTGAGTAGATTCTGTGTTCAATTTTGACCGGCTCGGTCTTTATCATTCTTTGATTTTAATGTGTTATGATGCTTTGTAGTTATAGTCCTACATGTTTTCTACACACTGCAATTGATAGATCAGACAAACAATACACGGATTGCATGATATAAGGATCCAAAGTAGGCACCTCGACTGTTCTTCAGTTGAAGAACAGCCTTGTCAGACTTTTTGATGGCTAATAACTCTTAGATCTGATATTTTTCTTGCCAGTATGTTTGTTGTTAATTGTAGTCTTGCATGAGCACTACAAGATGTAGGTGCTATCTTGTCCAGAAACATCATGATCCGATCTGGAATCATGGTCAAAGTAGCCTACTCGGCTACTGACTTTGAGATCTGGGTTGATGAAGAACACCTTAGGCGACAGATAAGCGTCGCCAAAGCCTTTAGCGACGGTTTGGTATTATTTTTAATTTCTGGAAATTCCAAAAATGATTAAAAATTAGAAAAAATTAGATTTTAATTATTAAAAATACATATTAAATTCTGAAAAATTATTTTAAAGTCCGAAAATTATATTTTAATTATTTTGAGTATATTTCATAAATATTTAATATTTTTGGTATAGTAAAAGTATTTAATTTATTTAATTATCATATTAAATAAATTATTTAAAAATAATTTTAATTCATGAAAAATCATGAAAAATTATATTATTGTGTTAGAAAATATTTTAAGTCATTTTTGATGAATTTTAATATTTTGTGATGAAATTTCATTAATTAATTAATATTAATGATAATTAATTATTTATTAAATGAATTAAATAAATGAATTAAAAAATGATTTTATTATATTAAAAATCATTTTAAATAATAATAAGGTATTTAAAAATATTTTAAGTTATAAAACATAACTTTTAATATTTAATGGTTAATTTCATTAATTAATGATTAATAATGATATTAAAGTTATTTAATAATAAATTAGTTTAAAAATGATTTTAATATTATAAAAATCATTTTAAATGAAAATAAAGTGTTTAAAGATATTTTAAGTTTTAAAATATAACTTTTAATATTTAAAGTATAATTTTATTAATAATTTAATATTAATGATATTTATTGAATGATTAATGATATTAAATTTATTTAATAGTTATATTAAATAAATAGTTTAAAATGGTTTTATTAATTTAAAAATCATTTAAAAAGGATATAAATGAATTAAAAATATTTTAAGTTATAATTAATAACTTTTAATATTTAGATAAATAGTACATTAATATTTTGATATTAATGGTAATTATTTAATGATGATTTTAAATGTTTTAAAAATCATTTAAGGGTAATATTAATACATTAAGAATATTTTGAGTTATTATACATAACTTTAATAATTGTTAATGGTTTCATTAATAGTTTAATATTGATTAAATATTAATGATAATAGAATTATTTGATATTTAAATCATTTAATAATGATTCTGATATTTCAAAATTTTGGTAAATGGTAATAATTATTTTATAATTATTAAAAGGTCATGAAAATAGTGCGACTGATGTTTAAGTTAACTATTTGGATATTGAACTTTGAGATAGAGTCTTAGACTCGATATTTAACCGATAAAGCTGTCGGTAGACCGACATGTTTCAGAAATTGATCTAGACTTAGATAATCTAGTTAGTTAACTGTTTATTTGTGATTCAATGGTGGTTAAAGTTGTGTGACAATGTGATTAGGAATGAGTTGATGTTAGTTTGTGATGCCATGATTGTTGAACATGTGTGATAAGATGATTATGTTATGTGCTGACTGTGAAATGCAGTACTATGTGTTATGGTATATTGTTCTAATCGAACGAATGATTTGATTAATGATAGGTCGTGATAGAAAGATAGAACTAAGTTGAGAATTGTAAGCAGCGCATCAGGCAAGTATCCTAACTTTGCATTTTCTTTATGCAATGGATAGAAGTGAGAAGTTCAGAATTAGTATTATTATTAGGGTTAAGTTCAGATGACCACCTGAGGTTTGGGCGGTTTCCCACTTAACCACCTCTAGTCAGTAAAGCTACATTTAAACACCCGACCTTTTGAGTTGAAGTGAAAAAATGCTTTCTGTCTTAACACCGTTACTTGAGCTGGTTAAAGACATAATTACTCTCCATATATATATATATATATATATATATATATATATATATATATATATATATATATATATATATATATATATATTGAAAACGACGATCCTACCAAAGAAACAGAACGTGTATATATAGAAAAGACATGGCTACTCAATTTAACATGTATATATAGAAAAGACATGGTCCATGAAAATGATCTGGAGATGATGATATTAATTGCACATACAATTATAACCAAATGAATATTGTGTAGAGCTATTACTTGCAGAGCCTCCTTTATTAAAGGACGCATCATGGGAAGATTGGTATAAGCCAAGCAATTCCAATGCTGAATTGTTTTTTTCTGTTAGTCTAAACCAGATCTCAACATCACACGAGGCGTATTAACGTTAGCAGAAGCCGAGGAGGATGGGTTTATAGAAGAGATGGGTTTATAGAAGGATTGGTTGGTTATTACCATACCCCGAAATAAACGACTGTGAAGGTGGGACAACTTGCTGCCGAGTATTTCCGGCATTGTTTTGAACAAGTCCAAACTGGGCTGCGACCGTAAGAGCACGCTCAGTAGCCATTCTCTGCTTCACCCTTTCGACTTGTTCACATTCTTTCATTAACATGGTCTCCACTTCTGCGAACTGCTTTAGCTTTAGCTCTAATCTTTTCAACTAAGGAAAGAAGGAACAACAACAACAAAAAAAAGAGCAGAAATACAATCAGCACAAGTTGCTTCATAGAGGACGAGCTAATATATGAAGGCAAAAAGAATTTCTCTCCGCTCCCAAGAACATTATTAAGAAAACAGAGCACGTGAACCTATGACAATAAAAATTAAAGCTCAGAAGACTAAAGATTATATTAATCTCCTTAAGCCATAACAAAGCAGCTTATATGAATATATATTACATCCCAAGTAAGACATATCTTTGACGCGTCATAGAACAAAGCAACAAACAATAACTTTTGACCGTGCCAAATTAGAAGTCGTCTGATAAACCCAAGCGTTCCAAATTGCAATGGAGTTGGATCTTCAGTTATTGTATACTTGTTTTGCCTCCTCTCAAAGCTATAAAGTTGCATCACAATCATAATTGCTAGAGACTCCCAGACATTTTTCAAGAACCCAGTATTTGAATATCATCTTCATCCAAGCTCCACCCTCTAAACTCAACTCTCCACCTCTACTACACTCACCAATATTTTGGTGAAAGAAAAACCTAATTTTATCTCTTCCCAATTGATTTGTTCAAACCAACCAACAAAATACCCAACTTCCTCAATTGAAACAACACAAACTTGCGTGGGTTTTGGAACTTCGTTGGGTTTTGGTGGGATTACGAGGGTTTTGGATCGGGAAATTAGGGATTTGGAAGGGTCGAACTCAGTGAGGAATTCTTTGTCGGGTTGTGTTGGGGTTTTCTCATCGCTTTTGAATTCTTGTGTGGGTTTAAGGGTACTAGTCTTCTTGGATGAATTCTTTGAGGATGAGAGAGAAAAGGATACTCCTTTCATGGCGGTGCCGGTGTGTGTTAGAGAGGGAGGAAGAGAACAAAAGAAGCCTCTCTTTAGCAGGATAAAGAGAATAAGGGTAGTTTAGATATTTTCTAGTTTATTTTTACTGTTACACCCTCTTTTCACGCGTTTTTGGCGTCTGACATGCACGTAAGGTTAATTAGGACGGAAAAAATAACGTTTTCACTTTAACTCAAAAGGTCGGGTGTTTAAATGTAGCTTTACTGACTACAGGTGGTTAAGTGGAAAACAGCCCAAACCCCAGGTGGTCATCTGAACTTAACCCTAATTATTATTAATGTACAGATTGTTAAACCTATATTATATACACCATTTGATTATCAACATGTTAGTATATGATAATTCGGATATATATTCTGTTCGTTAATTTCTAGAAATGATTATACAAGTGTCCCCACTTGGATAATCATTGTATTTAATCACATGTTGATACACCTTTGATATATTTATATGTTGAATTATATATTATTGTTGAACAAGATAAGACCTTTTTTATGAAAACCCGACAGGTATGAACATCCCGATAATGGGAAAATTTTTATGCGCCCAAGGCGGACAGAGTAAACGATAACTTCGTTCTTGTACATGTAGTATTGATCAATACAGGGTACAACGGGGCTTATCACCCTCCGTGCCCATAAGAAATGGCCGATTTACAGATGAATTTCTGTTTAAACCCTTTCGAAAATGAAAACAATGTTCATAATGTGTCACAGAAAACCCCATGTATAGACAATACATAGTTTCAAAAATTTGAAAGAGGGTTGTTATGTTATTGTTATTAGTACAGATTACTTCACAACTATTGACCGGTTGTAGAAGAATATTATAATGAAAACATTTAAATTATTTCAGCTTATTTATATATATAATACTTCCTTGGCACTCAAATGCTCATCTTTGCTTAATTTAAATGTTTTCAGCTAAGTGTGAAGAACTGGAAAGTTCGGCCAGGATCAAGTGAAAAGGAAAGTAAACAGAACAAGTTATTGGTATCATTTATAATAGATAGACTGTATTGAGTTAATGATATGTATTATATATCATGTAAAAAATGTAGTAAAGGATGCGTACTTGGGATTAGACTCTGATAAATGTAAATTTATGTTTTATATTATTGTTATTATTACTAGTATTATTCCGCTCATAGAAATGGTATCGTGAAGTACCGAGTTCGGGTTTCAAGTATCCGGGTTCGGGGACTTTACAGGTTGGTATCAGAGCTATAAGGTTAGAAACTTTAGGTGGGTTAGACCTTAGGCTATAACCTTAGAACAGAGGGAAACATTGAAAATATAAATAACTCATATAGAGTTTAAAAAAAAGAGATGAATTGAATAAATTCATCGTCAAACAAAATAAAAGATAATTTATAAAACCTTTATGTGTTGCGTGTATTTATTATTTGTTAATCAAGATATTTTGAGTATAGCTGTTAGATAGAAAGAATTAGGATACCCTTAAGTCGTAAGAATAAGTCAACGTCCATGACTGAGCCAATATCAAAGCTAATAGCTGCAATAGAGGCTCACATTGAAAGCTACCTCAAAGAGGTGGTTATTTTGGAAAGTATAGTACTGGATCAAGAAATGCTAAGTATAACTGATAGGTAAAGTATAGTTAAAGGATATGTGGTCAATGTTGAGTTCTTAAACTCGTATATTTATGGTGAGTTCTTAAACTCGTTTGTTTGTGATGAGTTCTTAAACTCATAATGTGTTATAATTTGTGACAAATTAGGTATAGTTGTGTGTGAATAGATATTGAGGATAATGGAAATAGATAGGTTACCAAGAAATTGATCGTTAGTGAATGTGTAATGAATATGTAGTATTAGTATTAGTTGAATATGTATGATTTTAGGTGGTATATATGATAAGTATGTTGGTGTAATGTAATGTTTTGTATAAGTTATGGCAGCGATTCCCGACTTTCGAGTCACAAAGGGATAGCAGATGTTTAAAGCAGTGTGTGCTAAGGCATGTCAAGTGGTATAAATATGAGTTTATGTTGGATTAATGGGATAAATTGGTATAAAGATAGTAGATATTTATTTGGTCACTGGTTATTACAGTAGACCGAGTTTTCAAAATATAATATTTTGAGTACATGATTATTTGAATAGAAAGTTTTGCGTTATATGTTAAGCGTTTACGATAAGGCTTAGAATGTAAAAAAATAATTTATGATAATGCCGTCAAAACGAAAACGAAACCAAAGGATAGAAGGACCTGTGAACAAAGCTGGAGGACAACCAGACCCGACACCAAATTTTTTGCGAATGCGGACGATCAAGCTATGCAGAACGAAATACCAGTTGCGGGAAATCAACTAGACAATCGATCGACAAACTTCAAAGACTTCAAGACAACCGGACCGCCAGGATGTAGAAGATCAACCGACCCTGTTAAAGCAAATGTGATAGCTAGGATAATGGTGGGGGCAAAAGATAACTTTTGTCACCTATATGATAAAAGAAGATAATTTCAATAAATAAGCCAGGAATGTGATTAAAAGAAAAGTTTATGTGTGAAAAGTAAGGACATAAGGGATATATATCTTTCCAAAATGTCCCAATTCAATAATGTATAGTGAATGTGTTGTGTGCAAATCAATAAAGCATAAGGTAAAAGACTGTTAAAGAAAGGAAATGGAAACAAGGAATGAGAATACGGAACAAGGCAGGAGGACATTGGCGACAACGAGACCAACTTCAACAAATAAAACAACGAAATCAACCGCAAGCGTCTTCAGTGGAACTGTTCGGGATTCGATAGCAGCCGGGGATGCAACTCCAGGTATTAATCTAACCAATTTTTATTTTCTTATTATATTTTTATATATATTAAATTATTTTTATAAATTATTTTGAAGGAGGAATTTGAGTTCTCTTAGAAATCAAATTTCTGTTTAAGGAGATAGATAAGCGTTATGCTGAATAGTTAAAGATCGATTCGATCAATTATGATCGAGATCTAATTGTAACAATTGTGTATGTTATGTACCCTGGTATGTATAGGTTTTAAAAGGTGATTCCAGGGACGGAATCTTTATAAGGGAGGGTGAATGTGACAACCTGATATTTTCTATATAAATAAATCATAAATTTTGCGTATAATTTTTTTTATTTATTAAAATAAATATGAATAATATGTGTCAAGGTAATGTGTAATTATAATTATATGTGTGATAAATAAAATTTATTTATTACATAAGTATTGCAAATAAATTTATTTTAGAATTATTGATTATTATCAATTATATTTTTATACTAATTAATTCCTTATTGGAAATGTTTTATTAATTATTTTTCAAGGAAAATATAATCTTATATTATTTAAATAATATAGGAAATGATTTTAGAATAATTATCTATTTTAAAGGTAAGAATGCGTGAAAGGTATTATGTATGTATTTATGTGATGAGTATAAAATATATTTATTACATGAATGGTTATGAATAATTTTATTTTAGAATTATTGGTCATTATAAATTATATTCTAATAATAATTAGTTTTATAGTAAAAATGTTTTTAGTGTTTATTTTCCATAAAAATATGATAATTATATTAATTGAATAATATATAATATGATTATAGAATTTTTATAATAATTATTTTATTATATAAATTTTATTCAGGTTATTAAGTTAATTATTTTAACATAATTATAAGAATAATTATGGCAGATAAAATCAGATATGGAATTCAAACCCTAATTCTGTGTTTTGATTAAGGAATGAGAATAACAATATTATATTATTATTTGTCAGTGTTATAGATAAGTATGATTATGTGTGTAATGTTAATGTGTGGAACAGTTTTATTATATTACGACCAAACCCTATTAATATTTTTATAAACCCTAAATACTAGTCTGATAAACTCTATTTCTGGTTCTAGATTAAGGAATGATGATAATAATATAATACTAATTATATTTTAATTTTTCAGTGCTATAAATATGTGTTGTATGTACGTGTTGATGATGATTGGTTAATTATGGTGTTTAATTTCAAAACACTAATATTAATTGGTTAAACCCTAATTTTACTGAGGAAAACCCTAATTTAAAAATTAATTGTCGGTTTAAGACGGTTATTTAACTGTGTTATATGTTTTATGTTGTGTATTATATAATGATTTGATTAATTAGGTAAACCCTAATTAAAGTTCTAGAAACCCTAAATTATTAGAAAACCCTAAGTATGAATAAAAATCCTAATTTCCAATATTAGAAACCCTAATCCAGAAACTTAAACTGGAGGTTTGATCTGTCAAGAATTGTGTTACTGTGATTTATAACACGTGTGATATACTTTAATTACTAATTAAGGTAACCCTAATTAGTAAATTAAAACCCTAATAATTAAAACACTAATTGTTGTCGCGATACCCTAATTACGAAATCAAAACCCTAAACGATATTTCTTGGAACCCTAATTGCTAATTTTAAACATTAATTGTTTAAATATCAAAGTTAATTATGTTATAATACCCTAATATTCTTGTATAATAAAATTATTAATTTAATCTAATTAATAATTTTAATTTTTCAAATTTTGGAAACTAAAATTAGTTTATAATTTTACAAACCCTAGTTGCTAAATTTTATTTTTGCTATGTGCTAAACCCTAAGGGTCAAACCCTAAGGATTTGTCAAGTTTCAAATTTTTCGTTTAAATGAATTATCAAATCACCAAATTACCCTTTTAGCAATCTTTGATAGCTTGCTTGCAAATCCTTCCATATTTTGAGTTGTTCAAACCACTCTTGGTGACTCATAATGCCAGCAATTCAAGCCTCTAGCATCACATACATGAATCTTGTGGCCTATATATATATTGGAGGAGAGAGGAAATGATTTTGTTTACTAAAAATTTCACAACACTCAATCAAGTCCATTTTTCTCTCAAATCCACGAAATATAGAAGTGTTTTAGACCCATTATTAAGCCCCACGTTTACCCACAACAAATCAGAAACAACAAAATCAGAAAATCAAAGATTTGATCAAAGAAAGGTATAAAATCCCAAAAATTAGAAATCCTTCGATTCTATGTTAATTGATGAAATTGATTGTTTAAAGTTGTGTAATAGGGAGTCTATTAATGTTCTAAGTTGATAAATCAAAGACCCATAACATCAAAGTGCACGAATTTGAAGTTTTAAGCAAGTTGGAAAAACCGAATTCTGTGATTTTTTCATCAAATGTCAGTGGCTATAGATCTTAGCTCGATCATGATTTTTTTTGTTTAAAAGTTGTTATGTGTAGTCTGATATGTAGTCTTTAATATGCAAAAAGAATCAAGTTCATATCTGTTATAGATCACAAGTTATTCATGGTCAAAACACGTTGACCGAAACTGTTCAAGAACACGAACCCAGAATATTTTGAGCAGATTCCGTGTTCAAGTTTGACCGACTAGATCTTGCTCATTCTTTGATGTTAATGTGTTATGATGCTTTGTAGTTATAGTCCTAAATGGTTTCTACACACTTCAATTGATAGATCACACAAACAATACACGGATTGCATGTTATAAGGATCCAAAGTACGTAGGCACCTCGACTGTTCTTCAGTTGAAGAACAGCCTTGTCAGACTTTTTGATGGCTAATAACTCTTAGATCTGATGTTTTTCTTGCCAGAATGTTTGTTGTTAATTGTAGTCTTGCATGAGCACTACAAGTTGTAGGTGCTATCTTGTCCAGAAACATCATGATCCGATCTGGAATCATGGTCAAAGTAGCCTACTCGGCTACTGACTTTGAGATCTGGGTTGATGAAGAACACCTAAGGCGACAGATAAGCGTCGCTAAAGCCTTTAGCGACGGTTTTGTATTATTTTTAATTTCTGGAAATTCCGAAATTGATTAAAAATTAGAAAAAATTAGATTTTAATTATTAAAAATATATATTAAATTCTGAAAAATTATTTTAAAGTCCAAAAATTATATTTTAATTATTTTGAGTATATTTCATAAATATTTAATATTGTTGGTATAGTAAAAGTATTTAATTTATTTAATTATAATATTAAATAAATTATTTAAAAATAATTTTAATTCATGAAAAATCATGAAAAATTATATTATTGTGTTAGAAAATATTTTAAGTCATTTTTGATGAATTTTAATATTTCGTGATGAAATTTCATTAATTAATTAATATTAATGATAATTAAGTCATTTATTAAATGAATTAAATAAATGAATTAAAAAATGATTTTCTAATATTAAAAATCATTTTAAATAATAATAAGGTATTTAAAAATATTTTAAGTTATAAAATATAACTTTTAATATTTAATGGTTAATTTCATTAATTAATGATTAATAATGATAATAAATTTATTTAATTATTGAAAATAAAGTGTTTAAAGATATTTTAAGTTTTAAAATATAACTTTTAATATTTAAAGTATAATTTTATTAATAATTTAATATTAATGATATTTATTGAATGATTAATGATATTAAATTTATTTAATAGTTATATTAAATAAATAGTTTAAAAATGGTTTTATTAATTTAAAAATCATTTAAAAAGGATATAAATGAATTAAAAATATTTTATGTTATAAGTAATAACTTTTAATATTTAGATAAATAGTACATTAATATTTTGATATTAATGGTAATTATTTAATGATGATTTTAAATGTTTTAAAAATCATTTAAGGGTAATATTAATACGTTAAGAATATTTTGAGTTATTATACATAACTTTAATTATTGTCAATGGTTTCATTAATAGTTTAATATTGATTAAATATTAATGATAATAGAATTATTTGATATTTAAATCATTTAATAATGATTCTGATATTTCAAAAATTTTGGTAAATGGTAATAATTATTTTATAATTATTAAAAGGTCATGAAAATAGTGCGACTGATGTTTAAGTTAACTATTTGGATATTGAACTTTGAGATAGAGTCTTAGACTCGATATTTAACCGATAAAGCTGTCGGTAGACCGACATGTTTCAGAAATTGATCTGGACTTAGATAATCTAGTTAGTTAACTATTTATTTGTGATTCAATGGTGGTTAAAATTGTGTGACAATGTGATTAGGAATGAGTTGATGTTAGTTTGTGATGCCATGATTGTTGAACATGTGTGATAAGATGATTAGGTTATGTGCTGACTGCGAAATGCAGTACTATGTGTTATGGTATATTGTTCTAATCGAACGAATGATTTGATTAATGATAGGTCGTGATAGAAAGATAGAACTAAGTTGAGAATTGTAAGCAGCGTATCAGGCAAGTATCCTAACTTTACATTTTCTTTATGCAATGGATAGAAGTGAGAAGTTCATAATTATTATTATTAATGTACAGATTGTTAAACCTATATTATATACACCCTTTGATTATCAACATGTTAGTATATGATAATTCGGATATATATTCTGTTCGTTAATTTCTAGAAATGATTATACAAGTGTCCCCACTTGGATAATCATTGTATTTAATCACATGTTGATACACCTTTGATATATTTATATGTTGAATTATATATTATTGTTGAACAAGATAAGACCTTTGTTATGAAAACCCGACAGGTATGAACATCCCAATAATGGGAAAAAATTTATGCGCCCAAGGCGGACAGAGTGAACGATAACTTCGTTCTTGTACATGTAGTATTGATCAATACAGGGTACAACGGGGCTGATCACCCTACGTGCCCGTAAGCAATGGCCGGTTTACAGATGAATTTCTGTTTAAACCCTTTCGAAAATGAAAACAATGTTCATAATGTGTCACAGAAAACCCCATGTATAGACAATACATAGTTTCAAAAATTTAAAAGAGGGTTGTTATGTTATTGTTATTGGTACAGATTACTTCACAACTATTGACCGGTTGTAGAAGAATATTATAAAGAAAACATTTAAATTCTTTCAGCTTATATATATATATAATACTTGCTGGGCACTCAAATGCTCATCCTTGCTTAATTTAAATATTTTCAACTAAGTGTGAAGAACTGGAAAGTTCGGCCAGGATCAAGTGAAAAGGAAAGCAAACAGAACATTTTATTGGTATCATTTGTAATAGATAGACTGTATTAAGTTAATGATATGTATTATATATCATGTAAAGAATGTAGTAAAGGTTGCGTACTTGGGATTAGACTCTGATAAATATAAATTTAAGTTTTATATTATTGTTATTATTACTAGTATTATTCCGCTCATAGAAATGGTATCGTGAAGTACCGAGTTCGGGTTTCAAGTATCCGGGTTCGGGGACTTTACAAATAATTGTAATGAGGACTTTATTTGGGTGTGGATATTGTCTAGAAAATAATATTTGTATTTAAACTCACAGTGTGTGCTGTCGTATTTTTCACGACAATTGTAATAATAAAGTTGTAGTTGTTTTTCTGTACCATGTATTTGGCGACTTAGAATGGGTGTTGTATACCTATTTTGGGTGCGTCACATGTTATGTATACCTATTTTGGGGGCGTCACAGGTTATGTATACCTATTTTGGGGCGTCACATGTTTTAGTTGGGATAACTATATACTAGGGGCTTCTACCATTTACGACATTAGGAGCGTAATACACTTGAGTCGCTTGACTGGATAACACGAATACGTCTTCAGATCTTAGTACCGACTTGATATCTACTGTGACGATTCTATTACAATAAACTTTAACACATTTTTAATATCAAACCAGAGACACTTAAATATAACTACCTTTTTACCCCCGTGATAGTTGAGCACAACCACATCTTGTAAATGTCCATAGTAATTGGATTCGAAATCATGGTAACAGCTTCCCAACACCACAACTCCAGAATTAACTGAGGTGAGTTCATTCAAGTCATCGACTATAAATCTGTACCCATTCACGATGCAACCGGGAAAAGAACTAACAATTTTGTAAGGTCCTTAGATGACATCTATAAAACGGTCAAAAATGTTCTCTTCTTCAACCCTTTTCTTAAACCACTATTGGAAATTAGCGTTAGTGAATGCTTCTAACTCTGCTGCAGTTAAAGTCGGGTTAGAAGCACATGTTGCCTCTTCAAATGAACTGAAATAATATTAAAATGCCTTAATATATAGACGAGTGAACTTATAAATTATATTAGACGCGACAAAGAATTCTTTATACTTGATGTATGATGATACTTCGAGCATATTTAGAAGCATGTAAGTAGATACAATCTTCAAATCATTGTCGCTTAAGTAAGTCATCGTCTTATGGCCAAATGGCTTAGCCAGATATGTGAATATAGGTAACTCATCATCAACATGAGATTAGCAACTAACGACTTTATTCCTACTTAAACAGTTGTGCTTCGTTTGGACAACATCATCAAAATACAATAAGCAAAAGTTAACAAGCTCTTCCTCTGTATAACATTCAGCAATAGAGCCCTCTACATGGACTTTATTCTTGACTTTCTGTTTTAATCGACGCATATACCTAAAATACATTCATTAAGATATATATGAGTAGTATGAATATGAGAAGCAGAATTCAATACAAAAAGATTACTTTACCTCTCAAAAGGATACATTCACCGGTATTACACCGGTACTCCAAGTTTGAGTTCATATGGTTGTTGGGTAAAATCTAAATATGCACAACACGCAAGTATACGTGGTCAACAAGTAATAAAGTGATAAGTAGAATATCGTTCCCATAGAGAAAAATATTAAATTTTATCCTAACAATTACCAATCTTTTATTATCTCAATTTTATTAAACTAAGGATTACATGATGAAATTAATGAAAAATTGCTAAATAAAGAAATATCAACTAACTACCACAAACTTTAATCAATATTAGAGAATTAACCTTATAATTTCACTTGATGCTTCACTTAGATTGACACATTTCTTTTTAATTCACATTAACTATTTCAATTTGTTAATCAAGAACACGAAAGCAGATATAACCATCTCTCTATATTAACTTAAATCCACAGATGATTGAGTTAAGAAGAACACCTTAATTAATTAATTCATTATATCTCTATGTGAATTACAATTAAAGAAGGTTGAATCACAAGTTCTCATAAGATTATGTACGATGTATATGTATATCTCTATCCTAGACATAAATTATGAATCCCAACAATACGCAGAAATCACAATCACACACTACTATAATTAGGTCTAAACCCATACTTCATCTCTCGAATTCGTATACGTTCATAAGGAATTGTTGATCAATCAACTCATAAATTAAGCATACACCATAATAGACGAAATTGAAAATAACATCAATAAGTTAAAATAGAACCATGAAAATCTTTGTTACGTAAAAAGATCCATCGTAGGCTTAAAAAGTAAATTTAGTTTATAACAAATGAGTTAAAAACTAAAATCCACAAAGAAACAAGCATCATGAATACGAAGATGAATTTAAAGGAAAAAAATAGTAAAACGAACCACTTCACTTCTTCAATCTCTTTGCAATCTTCTTGCTCCAGCTCCCCAATTCAATCCTCCAAAATCTCTTTGCAATCTTTGCAATCTTCGTGCTAACTGTCTTGATTGATGATGATTATGATGAATGATCATCCTTCTCTTTTACTTAATAAGCGTTTTATCCTCTCCTAATCACGCCCTGAATCCACTAGCTTCACATCTCTAGAGTTAGATTTGCATTAGAACACTACCAAGCTTATTATGCACCCCCACCCTAGCGGGCATTTAATACTCAGAATACCCCTACCCCAGCGGGTATCAAATCTGCCTGATGACGTGCACCCCTGCCCTGGCGGGTATTTTTTCTTAGGGAATGCTCGCCCTGGCGGGTATCTTCTCTGGAAATTTTCCACTTTTACACTGCTTCTGCTGCTTTGCCATCCAATCTCTGCCTTGGCCAGCTCGAACTGATCCTGCAATACAAACATAACACAACACAACACATAAACCAAAACTAAACACACAGATTAACAACTTTATAGGTCTGAAAAGTATCCAATTCGTAGGTATGGAACCCACTCATCAAATTCCCCCAAACTTAGACAGTGTTTGTCCTCAAGCACAACATAATGTAAGGCAATGCGAACTACCTAAATGCCTAAAAATCCATATGTCGGACAATATTAAGTTCAACCAGACTGCCTCAAAGAAATCCCAATAGACATAAACGGTAAATCTCACCAAGACACATTAATGATCCCATATCAATCTCTAAATCAACACCTATTATAACTGACGTAGTGTGTGTGCTCAACAACCATGAAAACTAAATGTAAATCAAATATATCACATAATACACTTCTTTAAAGAGAAAACAAATATTAACATAAAGAAATCTATAAATAAGCAAAGATCTAACTAAAACTCAGTAGATACCAAAATAGAAGTCAATATGGGATATTTTTACTATCTTTATTCACTTACGGGGGCTTTTCACTCTCTTTCTCGTAATTTTACTTTACTCATGATTGTACAATGTCTAGTCCTCTTAGGCTTTTCTATGCTACTTATTAGTGAGCTTTCGACCAAAGACTCCCAAACTAGATGGCTTTAGGGCGTTGGGTGTACAGACATCCCCTAGGGCGTACTTACTCAAGTAGCAAAGGTCACAGAACTAAACTAGTCACGGTGTTTTTTTTTCATTTTTTACATAGATAGATTCTATATCTTCCCCCAAACTTAGGTTTCTGCCTAATCTTAGCCTTCACCATTATTTCACTGAATTTCTTTCATTAAACCTTAATTTCCCTTAAGAAGTCAATTATGTGTATATTTAAACTAAGTTCATCAACATGGTTATTCTATTGTGCTATCCGATAACATTAGTTTCAAACATGCAAAGACTTGGGGCATGCTATGAAATCACTTCTATGCCCTAGCTATCAATACAAATCCTTTTCTAAGCAATCCAGTCTCATCATCGGCCAAATTAAATTCAACTATCTAACAAGCTAGAATCATGCAGAAATGCACTAACTAAATGAAAAACATTAACATTTAACTCTAATTATTTTTTATAAAAAAACTATCTGAAAACTACACTAAACATAAACAACTAACATGTAAAACAAACTAAATGAAAAAGTAAACTAAATATGAACTAAATATGCAAAACACCCCCAAACATAAAAGTAAACAATGTCCTCATTATGAAAAGTAACTGAATTGAAGTACAGAGGACTTCCCTGAAATTGTTAAGCATCAGGTTGAACCTCCTCTACATCAGAGTCATAGGGTGGATAGACAGGCAACAGTTGTGGAATAGGGAACTAAAATGGCTCCTTAGTTGGATTTAGTCGGGAAAATACTTTTGCTTAGGACACATTAAATGTGTTATGTGTGGCAAAGGCATGATCCTGCCTCGTTACAATCCTCTTAAGCTTTTTATCCTCAATCTTATCCCTTGCATCCATATGATACTGCAAGCTTTGAAACTTGGTACTAAACATGTACTTTGTCTTACGAGAGGCACTAGGCACAGCAACATCCTCACCTTCTAAAAGTTCATCAACTTTAAATTCATCATCCTCAAAATCAACTTCTTCCTCCTCTTTTGGAGCCTCTCGAAATATAAAACCAAGCTCACGAGGATGAGATTCACCTCATGGATAAATAGAATATCTAGCAATTAGCCTCTGGTCTTGCAGTTACAAAAGTTGCTGCACAGGCTCATTAGCAATCCACCCCAATCCCGACTGACGACAAAGTCCACATATCAGCGATGGATGAGGCAACCCCCTTGAGAATGGTCCTCACAAATAATGTCTGATAGAAAAGCTGATGATTTCCCCAATATTAATATCAAAGTCCTTGACAATTGAATACAACAATAATACTTTCTCCTTCATCACCTCACTGATGTGCTGAGATGGAAAGAGCTTTACGCACAAGAAGGCATACCATATCATTCCGTATAAACTCAAGTCCTTGCATATGAACAAGGTGCCTCCTCTCTTTCCCTTCACCCACGTAGTGTCTGGCTTTGTAATCTCTTTCAAAATCTAATCATAATCAGGATTTCTATCTCGTAATTGGGCATATTGACACACTGCTGGAGTCCTCACATCATAGAACTGATTAATTGTCTCTAAACTAAATGGCACCATCTTTCCTCTGATAAATGCCACAAACGGAGATTTGTCTTTAGTATTTGCATAGGACCTTTTCACTACTGCCGGTTTAGGTTAATCGGTGAAGGAATCATAGACCTGTTCATGAATTTGCCTCCTCATATGCCCATCAAAGGATTCAGGCCTCAGTCTACATTCTGGTGTAAGTGCCTTCAGAGCCAAATAGTCGAACTTGTCCGCCGTTGCGGCACTCACAAACTTCCTTTTGTCAAAACTTCTCGCAGATGGCGATGAGCCCTCACCCCTTTGTCTCTTTACATGTGTTTTAGGAGCCATAGTGTAGCAATTCATAATTTCCCCCAAACTTATTCACTTAGACTTTTTATCTAGCACGTGGTGTGTATAATACAAATGAGTACCAATATCAACCCCCAAACTCAAAGAACAACTATCAAGTTTGAATGCTTATCCAATTTTTGACTCTTTGTTGTTGCTAGGTAATGATGCTTTTCACTCTGTTCAAAAAAAACCCGTACTCCAGTTACTCGTGCTTAAGAGCTTAACAATGGTGTGGAAAAACCCTAGTTTGTGTGAAGGAATGTTAAAATTGGTGTAGATTTGATGAAATTGAAGTGGGTAATGTATAAAAGGTTGATTTAGGGTCGAATTTGGTGGGGGAAGAGAGTTAAGGGAAGATATTGTGGGTTAGTGTTCTGTTAGGTATGATAGTAATGGGAAAGTCATGACTGAGTGGGGGTTTTTAAAATTGAATCTCGTGATGGCCGTCGGGGCGGACCAAAAATGTACTGTAAATCCCGCCGGGGTGGGCTATGGCAGAGGACCCCCCTGTCGGGGTGGGTGAATTTTTTCTTTGGGATTCCGCTGGGGCGTGCTGATACAGAAGCCACCCTTGTTGGGGCTGGAGTTTATATGTTTAGATTGCCCACCGGGTCGAGCTCTATTTTTCTGCCAAAAATATTTGTACTACTGATTTTGCCCTGCACGCGCATTAGCCTCAACCTTGTATTAACATAAATTTACTAACTTTCTAACTAAATAACTAATAATCCTATAAATTACAAAAAAAAATTGACAACTAAGTATTAACACTGATAACTAATCTACTGAATTGCATAATTGTAAACTAAATACTGAAATAACGAAAAAATTTGGGTTGCCTCCCAGTAAGCGCTTGATTTTAAGTCTTTCAGCCTGACTCCTTCTTGTTTCTAATCTAGATCGGCCGTGATATTTTTAGCATGTTATTTGTGTACCACACGTAACCAACACTACTTTGTTGTATACTCGTTCAACTGTAGGACTGGAGGTGTATTTGGCTTCAGATCAATAATGAGCGTTTGTAGACTACCAACCTCTCTATATTCCTTGTGTCCCACATGTGTAAACGTTTTGACTAAATCACTTTCTTCCTTATCATTTGGGATTAAAATTTCTTTTAACACTTTAATTTTCACTTCCTGATCGAACACTTTTATAGTCAATTCTCCATTACACACATCGATTAGTGTTCGTCCCATTGCAAGGAATGGTCTTCCCAAGATGATCGGGATATTCTTATCTTTCTCAAAGTCTAACACCACAAAATCAGCTGGAAATATTAAAGTGTCAACTTTTACCAACACGTTTTCTACTATCCCCAACGGATAAGTTATCGATCTATCTTTGAGTTGTAAACTGATATTTATTGGCTTTGTTTCCTTTTAGCCCAACTTTCTATATATAGACAATGGCATAAGGTTTATACTTGCTCCTAAATCACATACGGCTCTTCCCACATCTTGATTACCAATTTCACAAGGAATATTAAAACTCCCTGGATCTTTCAACTTAGGGGGGATAGTTTTTCATCAAAACTACACTACACTCTTCCATTAGCGCCAATGTTTCGAATTCATCAAGCTTGCGTTTCCGTAAGAGTATATCTTTCATGTACTTAACATAGCGTGGCATCTGACGAACGGAATGTTAATGTGCAACTTCTTAAAGATGTCCATGAACTTGGAGAAATAGTTCTTGAACTTTTGAATTTTCAAACGTTGAGGGTAAGGCACATGTGTGGGTGACTGTATTATGTTTTTCTTCCTTTGGCTTTTCCACAACTATTTCCTTAACCTTCCTTACTGAATCTCTCCCGTCATTTTCATAATCCTTATCAGTGATTGCTTTCCCATTAGAATTTGAAACCAATGCTTTTTCACTCATAAGCATGATAGCATTACACTATTCACGACAACCTTTAAGATTCTTTTCAGTATCTCTCGGCAAAGACCCTTGAGGTTTATTGTTTAAACCAATCACAAGCCGTCCCATTTGGTTTTCTAGATTATTAATTGCAGCCACCTGAGTTTTCATTGCCGCCTCATTACCTGATATATATTTCAAAAGTAGCTCCTCCAAATCTGACTTCTTCTCATGTTGCGGAGCAGACTATTGATGTTGATTTTAAAAATCGGGGGGGGGGGGGGGGTATGATGGCCGTGGAGCTTTTTGTTGATTCTGATTGTTGCTCCATAAGAAGTTGGGATGGTTCATTGCCCTTGGATTGTATGTATTCTGATATGCATTTGGTGACCGATTGTAACTACCCACAAACTAAAATGTTGCTGGATTTATTTTGCATTAATCTATCGAATGTTCCCCCGCACACAATTCACATACATATGTTACCTGCTGAACCTTTACTCTCGTGAGGTCATCCATTTTCTTCCGATAGTGCAGATATCTGAGCTGCTAAAGCTATAACTCCATCCACTTCTAACACTTCAGCTACCTTAGGTTAAGTCATCCTTTGCAGTTGGCCACTGGTAGTTATTAGTTGCCATCGTCTCAATCAAATCATATTCCTCCTCAAACCTTTTAGCCATAAATGCTCCTCTTAACGTTGCGTCTGTGCTAATCCGTAGATTACTGCTCAACCCATTATAAAAGATGTTCATCTGCAACCACTTGTGTGAGACCCCGAATTTTATGAAATAAAAGTATTCAATTTTTCTATTTTGGTGAATAGTTAAATTGATAAAAGTTTAAAGTTAAGGGTGACATTTAAAAAAAATTCAAATTAAGCAAGTTGCCATAAAACAATCGGTGGTAAAATACGCGTGGTTGCATAGTAGCACATGGTATTGATTATTAATGCTTACGTGAGAAGTCACTCAGTTTGATTCAATTATTGTCGATATTTTATATATTATTAAATTAATAATTGAGATAACAAAGTTATTAATATTATTATTTGCAATATTAATGATGTCTAGAAGTTCTGCCAAGGAGAGGTTTGGTCATCTAATTGCGCGCTAATAGGGAAAAATTCTTATTGGAAAGCCCACTCTTTCCTGGGAACGACATGGTCGATTAATAGAGTGAATTATAATAATGATGATGAAGTTTTGTTTTATTATTATTATTAATGTAATAAAACAGAAAAGCTTTTATGTAAAACAGAATACTTTTATAAAGTTATTCGTTTTATTAGACTATAAATAAAATATATTATATTCTATTATGCACAGTGTTTTGTATAGTAAAATCTTTTTATATAAAATAGAATACTTTTATAAATTTATTTGTTTTATTAGACAATGATTAGAATATATTATATTTTATTATGCATAGTGTTTGCATAGTGCATGCATAGTGTTTGCATAGTAAAATCTTTTTATATAAAACAGAATACTTTTATAAAGTTATTCGTTTTATTAGATTATAAATAGAATATATTATATTTTATTTACAAGATTTTGTTTTATTAGAATATTTTATAGTAAACCAATCTGGACCGTCCGTTTAAAAGTAAATCAATCTGTACCGTTCAGGATTTAGTTACTATTCAGTCCATTATCCTATAAATAGAAGCTCATTCCTTCATTATTTCTTACGAATTCACTGAAACTCTAGAAAGAGAAACTATAGAGAGAAATAAGAAAAGTATTCTGCTACTTCACTACTCCTATAGTCAGTTTGTTCTAAGGTAAGGGGTATTATTTCTTTCGAATTCATGAAGAGAACTTCTGTTATTCCATTCTTTATTATTCTGTTGGAATAACTTGTATACGCGGACTACCCTATACATGGTGAAATTCTTCTATTATTCCATTCCTTATTATTATGTTGGAATAACATGTCTATGCGAAGTACTGCATACATGGTAAAATTCTTCTATTATTCCATTCTTTATTATTCTGTCGGAATATCCTGTCTGTGCGTTTACGCATGACCTGGTTCCATTATTTATTATTCTATTGGAATATCCTGTCGGTGCGAATTACGTCTAACCTGGTTCCGTTCTTTATTATTCTGTTGAGAATAACCTGTCTGTGCGATCGATCGCATGCATGGTGAATTCTTCAGTTATTACATTCTTTATTATTCTGTTGGAATAACCTGTCTATGTGGATTACCACATGCATGGTGAATGATCCTTTGTATTCATTCCTTATTAAATTATGGAAATGATCTGTTTACGTGGATTATGATGAAAGTCATAATAAAAGCATTGGACTGATGAAAATCATGGGTATATGTAGTATTAGTAAGTGTTATGATAAGTTATGTTGGTTATTATGTGAAAACATGAAAGTTTTTTAGAAATCACAAAGGGTTGAAAATCAGATTTTGGTGAAATGGAATATGAAATTTAATTGACCATATCTCCTATTATATTTCAAATTTTTGAGCGTGGTCAAGTTATAGAGTTAGATCTATGAGTCTTCTAACTTATCCAAGTGGAATCATTGGAAAAGGTGTTGTAGATTTTCGTGTGGACTGATTTTAGCAAACGAGTGAAAAACTGCAAAACACCAAAAAGGCTACTGCTCATAAGTTTAAAAGGGCTGTTTCGGCCACTTAATTTGTGAGAATAATTCCGGTCTTTTGGGACATGGAAATTTATGGTATAAAGTACCTCATGTCCAAAAATGAGCTCATTCCGACTTAAAATGAGCAAGTTATGACTATTTTAATATTTATGTTTTCCAATGACAAACGCTATAACCGGAGTTCTATAACTCCAATGACCATGAAATTTAAACTGGGAACTCACGTTAACATGTGTAAGATCCTGCCAAGATTTTGGAATTTCTGGAGTTAAACTTGAGGTAGCTAATTTCTTAAGGAATTAATTAGAAATTGATTTTTGAAAAATAGTAAATGAATTTTAAAAATTCTGAGAAAAATATATGTTCAATATGGGACTATATTCTGTTAAATCCCAGAAAAGAAATATTTTTGGGACTGATTTGGTATTTTTCATGAAAATGATCTAGTTAAGAGTAAATGAGTTAAATATGTTATGTGAAGTAACATAGTTGGAAAATAGGATTTTATAGCTTGGGAATCCTATATAGGGTATATGTAGATTTTTGATGAGGGATTTGATCATTGGTGATGAAATCTTATGTGTATGGCATTTTTTGAATGATTAAATGCATTATTTGGTAAAGTGTAAACAATTGAAATAAATTGTTTATAAGTTTAAGAAGTGATTAAAATATTGTTATAATATTAATAATATTATATTATGAGTTTATTAAGTGATTGATAATATTTGGATAAATTTAAAGTCTTCAATATTTATCCTTGTTTTCGTTTGATTAATGCTTATATCATTGTCATCATTCTCATGCTTGTGTTGTGTGGAAAGTTATTTGTGGCCTGTAGTGCATAGATGGACTTTGTATGATTATGACCAGGAATTATTCAGTATAATCATGGCCATAATTGAAAACACGAATATCCATGGCCCGTAGTGCATGGATAATTCGTGGTCGTGATACTATTAAGCTAAGTCTCAGCATTATTGGTTTTACAGTTGTATATCTTTGGCCTGTAGTGCAAAGATGGACTATTGGTTATTGGTTTACAGTTGTATATCTTTGGCCTGTAGTGCAAAGATGAACCGTTGGTTATTGGTTATACAGTTATATATCTTTGGCCGTAGTGCAAAGATGAATTTATTAGTATGATTATGAGCAGGAATTGTGATTTGGTATAACCATGATTTTTTGATGTTTCAGGTGAAGATAGGTAATGAAAATTATCTTCTTCCTGGTGCGAAAAGGAATTCAGAATCACAATTATGATTATAAGTTATTCATATGATTGTGGACAGGAATTTTTGATTGATGTTACAGGGATAAAACATTATTGGTGGACTTTTAACATGGAGAAGATAATAGACCTGATGGTCTATTTGACTCTTTTAATGGATTGCTCATTCTGCTGCAACTATGGTTGAAAAGTTTTATCATCTACCATATGTTCTAAATCTCTGATTTATTATTGACGAAAGCTATTGATAATTTAATTATCTTTAGTTATGATATTCTTTACTGGGCTAGTTGTGCTCACCCTTTTGCTTCATAATTCCTTTCAGGTAATAAGAGTGTTGCCGAGTCGAGCGGGGATAACAGGGGAATAGAACGGTTGTCTATAGCTATTGAGGTTCTCCCTAAATAGTATGGAGATAATTTTATTGAGAACTTTAGATAAGTGTGTCGTATTGTATATGTCATTTGATATTTAATTTTGGTGAACCGAATAGGGTGAGGTGAACCCAACTTTGGAATGGTGTTTTACCACTATCATACAAGATGTCTAATGACATACAGCCTCGTGTTATCATAAGACAGGGTTGTGCACATCCACTTGTTGAGTATATCTACGAGCACTACCTATATGATCTTGGAGTTTATTTGAAATATAATTTTCACTTGGAGACAGTGGAGATAGTTATATGTCAAGAGAAGACTCACCATTGGAAAGAAGATGATATTAATCTTCTCATTTTTCTTTGGGGTCTATTGGGTCAACCAAGAATAATTCTGTGGACATATGATATCTATCATAACCTAGACGCATGGCCTCCCATGTACGAAGGTTTCCTTGAGCACTTCCCAAATATTTTAATTTCTAAAACAGTCTTTGACTGTACTTTTATGTAAAGTACCATTGTAAGGTTGTGGTCGAGGCACCATGAGAGTTACATACATTTGTATTAAAACTCACAGTATACCTGTCGTCGTATTTTGCACGACAGTTGTATAAATGACGTTGTCAGTAGTGTATTTTCTGGCGACTCAAGATGGGTGATGTATACCTATTTTAGGGGTGTCATAACTTGGGCAGTTCGTTATGTGGACATTTCCTCAATAACTCTTTATACCTCTCCCAAGCTTCATACAGTGACTCCCCATGGTGTTGTTCAAACTTAGTAATCTCATTCCTCGTTTTTGCTGTTTTCACCGGTCGAAAGAATTTTGCTAAGAACTTCTGAGAAAGGTCATCCCAAGTAGTAATTCAACCTGATGGTAATGAATGTAGCCAACTTTTTGCCTTATCTCTCAGTGTGAATAGGAATAACCGAGGTCTCACTATATCATCTGATACCCCAATATACTTGAAGGTATCATATATTTCTAGAAAGACATGAGATGCTCATTCTGATCATCGTTAGCTAAACCCCAAAACTGCATTGAATTCTGAATCATCTGTACTATAACAGGCTTTATCTCAAATTTATTAGCAGTAATAGCAGGTCTGGTAATACTCGACTGAATCTCGGTTACCCTTGGTGTGGCATCATCCCGCAGTCCTTTCAGATCATCCGCAGATATTGTCTATTGTTGTTCTAAGTTCTCTCTAGTCTCTTTTATCCACTTACTCAACTGATGAAACTGTCTCTTGATATCGTCCTCATAAGGCGCTAAGTCTGGCTTTTTTGATCGAGTTTGCATGCACTATTCAAGAGAACCTGAAACAAGAAATAGAATAAAAAAAGAAAAAAGTGTTTAACTAAAACTGATATAATTAAACTGATATTGAAAGTAATAAAATCAATTATCTATCCCCGACAACGGTGCCAAAAACTTATTGAGTAAAATCTAAATACGCATAACACGCAAGTATACGTGGTCAACAAGTAATAAAGTGATCATAAGTTGAGTATCGTTCCCACAGAGAAAAATATTAAATTTTATCCTAACAATTACCAATATTTTATTATCTCAATTTTATTAAACTAATGATTAAGTAATGAAATTAATGAAAAATTGCTATATAAAGAAACACTACAAGAAAAAGTGTTATATCTGATGGAATTAAGCCCGACTGAATACATTTCGTCAACTTTAAGCTAAGGCCAACTGAATATTGTGTCGATCTTAAGTTCGTTGACATTAATCTATCCTCGACGGACATCAATCAAAATTAAACCCTCCCTTGGCGCCAAGCTCTTCCACGTAGCGTGAATATCAAGGTTTTTATAAATAAAAAACTCTCCCACAACAAAGTCTTTCTCAAAATTGGAGTCCTAATTGTTGGTGAATTTCAAAAGGGCCAAGCCCTTCTATTTATAGACTTAGAAAATGGGTAAAGTTTTCAAATTAGTGGATCTGGGACTTAGGTCATTACATTACCTCCCCCTTAAAAAAATTTGATCCTCCAAATTTCCAAATCATAAAAAAAATAACAATAGTATTATATGTTAAAAAAAATTCTTTTTAATTATTAAGCACAAATAACAAAAGTGTTAAATACCTTAATACTAGTTGTCGGAAAGCTAAAACACGCATCCTCGAGTTAGCCTTGGACTTGATATGTTTATTTCCTCTTTCCTTGTATCTCATTTTTGTGGAGGGTTCTTGGGACATTACGTAATTTTATGACCTAATTCTCCATAATGAAAGCACGCACCCGTGTTCCAATGGCATTCTTTGTCTGGGTGGTTCCTACCACATCTCACACATTTCAATTTATCCTCTTGGTTTACTTGATTTCCTTGAAATCTACCATTTTGGGTATTTACTTGATTTCCCTGAAATCTACCATTTTGGGTATTTATCTTTTTCGAAGGTCTCCCATGGATTGACTCTTCCTCGGAAGGTTCCTCTCTCTTTTGATTTGCATTCTTCCCATTTTCAATCTATATTAGGCCCTTCTCAATAACCAATGCCTTATGGAGTGCCGCATCATATGTGGGTAGCTCAAAAGATACAACTCCATGCCTTATGTCGACCCGTAACCCGCCCTCTAACCTACGGGGTTTTGTCCTAATCTGGTACTAAGGTAGATGCATACTTAACGAGCTTCGTAAACTTGGCATCATATTTAGCAACCATCTTGTTCCCTTATTCTAGCATAATGAATTCCCTCTCTTTTTATGCCCAGATCATTCTAGGAAAGGACTTATTGGTAAATGCCTCTTTAAACATGGTCCAAGTGTAGGGTTCAGGATTACCTTCTTCAGAATTTCCCTCTTGCTTCCTTTTCTCCATAAGCCACCAATCATAAACACCACCCTGAAGTTGGTAAACCACCAATGTCACCTTATTAGTTTCAGTACTCCCTAGAAAATCAAATGTCTTCTCCATTTCTTGAATCCACCTTTCAGCGATAGCAGAATCCATAGCTATTTCCACAACAAGAAAAAAGCTTATCAGTGACTGCTTATCTGGGATGACAAAAAGTTGCAGATATCTATCAGCGACCGAATTCAGTCGCTGATAGTGGTCGCATGTATTATGGTCACTGTCTGCACAACAACGACAACTTTTAGTGACTGACACGTTCGTGACCGCTATATAGTGACTGAATCCATCGCTGAACAGAGTCATCGTGAGCCTAGCTCGCATTGGTGATGTGGTCCACGTGATTACGAACATTATGGTAGCTAACAACTAGGGTTCATAAACAGTCGCTGATAGACATTAGTGACCTTATGCGGTCAATGATTTCTATTTTAAAAAAAATTGGTTGTTTGGTGGATTTCCTAAAAAATTGTACCGTTTGTACCAAATTTATATACCAACACACAACAATATCTATATATAAACCAACATTCCTACAAATTCATCGAGATCCATCGATCGATCCATACACACATACACACACACACACACACACACACACACACACACATATATATATATATATATAATTAAAAGCCAACACAATATATATAAACATCCACACATGTATAAACATCAACAAAAGTCGTCCAACTAAAACTGAATATGCGTAGGTTAAACAATTTACAGTTACACGATCACTAAATGTCTTACATATACCATTGAAATATATTATAACATTAATTAGACATGCTAACATTAACATTATAGACATAATCAAAAAACGTCCGACTAAAACGGACTTGGTTTCGTCATTCTTAATTACTTTCTTAAGTATCATGTCTAAAGTGTGCTAAAATAAACATGCAAAACTAAACATAAATCTAAATAATTACAAGATTACCTCGACAGCATCCTGTTGTTGTGTTGCTCTCGCCACTGCATAATTAAGCTAACTCCTCAGAACTCGGAGACTACAAATGCCCGCTAAGTGTAAGAAGAAGATTATACGATCTTGATAGTCTGTCGTCGTCGATAAAATTTATCTCTAGTACTCCTTGTGAAGTGTAAGCTAGCTTTGACCAACCTCTCCATGAAATCGGGAAACATCCTCGGTTTTAAAGCCCTAAGACTTTCAGTTGTTACTCCTGTTTTTGCAAAATCACCTGCCATAGAGTGAAGGGTTGTCAACTGAGATGTTTTTTACTCATAGTCTAATTTGACTCAAGGTCTTCATGTAGTAAATGTGAAGTAAAGATTGTAGTCAAGGTATCATTGATTAGAAAGATTATATATCAACAATGAACTTTTGAATTTCCTACAAAATCAGACTTATTGGGAAATAAGATAACAAAAAAAGAGTTACAGAAAATTTAATAATTACAAATAAGTGGTTCAACATACTGTACTTCCTCTTGAATACCTGAACAAAGTGGTTCCCCATTGAACCACTTTGTTAAGGAATTCAAGAGGACGTACAATATGGATGGGAAAACACTTATTATCATTCTATAATGTTGAATTTCCTACAACTCCATTTGTCTCTCATATTTTCCAATAAGTCTGATTTTGCAAGAAAATAATAAGTTAGTTGTTGATTAATTACTTGATCAATGATACCTAGGGTACAATCTCTACTTCATATTTAGTACATGCAGACCTTGAGTCAAATAAATCTATGAGTAAAAAATATCTTCAATTGGCAACCCTTCACTCTATAACAGTTGATTTTGGAAAAACAAGAGTAACAACTGAAGGCTTAGAGCTTTAAAACCGAGGATGTTTTCGGATATCATGGAGAGGTGGGTAAAACCAACTTTTACACTTCTCAAGGAGTATTTGGGGAAACTTTATTGTGCTATATATAGTCTTGAATCTATCGTGCATAAGAAGTCGCAATCTGTTTGTTCAAAAAATATAATATCATCAAGACTTTTATATAAAATACTAAAATATATATATGTTAATATATATACTAAAATGACAATGATTTAATTAAAAAAAATAGAATGACAAAGATTTAATTAAAATAAATAAAAGGGAGAACATACTCTATCAATAACTAAATTGCAGCATCCTTAAGATCGACTTTTTTCGAATGCATATTTTGTAACCAAATATCAGCATTTTCTTGGTAAATAATTTATATCACAATCTCTATCATGAAAGTATACTATGGATCTGCAATTAACAATCCTTGTCTTGAATTTGAATCCACAAAGCAGTATCCTCGAAATATATATTACAAATTGGAGAAAGGATGAGAATGTGCACTAGCTTACTGAAAGATAACTTGTCATAATTAAATGGAAATTAATTTCATGTTATAATGTAAAACAAATACCTTAATCATCGCCAAAGATTAATGACTACTGGGAGAAGAGTCGAGGACTTCTTTGTTCGCAGAATTCAACATAGTAGTTGCATACAGCTAATACTCCAATTAACTGGTTCCTCGACATAAATAAAAAAGTATGGGCCGATGTTCTTGTTTGTGTCCCATACTCGAATTATGTAATTGAATTAATGTAGACATTCATCACTGTTCCATCATAACAGATGATAACATCCCCAACGAGGCCATTAAATTGTTGAATAAAGTTCCAAGTTTAGTAAACCCTCTAGATGAACGAGTGACCACTTCTCTTTTAAGAGTGAATCATCGACTGATATGGGTCCAATCTATGAAATAGACAACTTCTCACCACTCTGAATTCCTCAGATGGGTAGTTCTCACAGAAGAAGTACATTTTCTAATATTTTTCTAAGATGAATCGCTTCACTTTTTTAGAGAAAGTACCTCTTACGTGAGAACTACCCATCTAAGGAATTCGGAGTGGTGAAAAGCTGTCTATTTCATGGATTGGACCCATATCAGTCGACGATTTACTCTTACAAGAGAAGTGGTCACTCGTTCATCTAGAAGGTTTGCTAAACTTGGAACTTTATTCAGCAACTTAATTGCCCTCATTCGGGATATTGTCATCTATTATGATGGAACAGTGATGAATGTCTGCAGTAATTCAATTACTCAATTTGAGTATGGGACACAAATAAGAACTAAGGCCATAATTTTTTATTTATGCTAAAGAACTAGTTAATTAGAGTATTAACTACATCCAACTGCTATATCGAATCCTGCGTAGAAGGAAGTTCTTGACTCTTCTCCTAGTAGTCATTACTCTTGGGCGATGATTAAGGTATTTGTTTTACATTATAACATGAAATTAATTTCTATCTAATTGTGACAAGTTATCTTTCAGTAAGCTAATGCACACTTTCATCTTTTCTCCAATTTGTTGTATATATTTCGAGGATACTGCTTTGTGGATTCAAATTCAAGACAAAGATAGTTAATATAACAATCCAGAATTTTAAATTGTAATTTCAAATATTTAGTTAATTATATAAATATTTTAATTGATGTGTTTATTGTGGAATAAATATTTGTTTAATTTGATTTGATTTGATTATTTATTTGTTAAATAAATAATTAAATAAGTGAAGGAAATTAATTATTATGAGATAATATTCTAATTTAATTTAATAGTTAGAGAGTTATAATTTAATAGTTAGAGAGTTGATAGGGCTTAAATGGATTATTATAATATTTTAATTTAATTGGAAATAAAAGTGTGACAATAAACTATGCTATAAACGAGTTATTAAAATAAATTAAAGGATTTTAATTTAGTTTTGCCAAACAAGGCTTAAAGATATTAAGTCTTTATTTTAAAGAATTCTTGACAAACAAAGCCTTATTGCTTTTAAATTTTAAATTTGAATTATAATAGATAAAATAAATCAAAATAATATATAATATCTTATAACTGATATGTAATTATTATAATAGTAATTATATGGCAGTTATATACGTTTTCTGAGCGTCTGTTTTATCCTACGTGAAAAGCTTTTGGCTTAGGCCAAAGGAGAGAAAAGAAAAGAAAAATACAGATTATTTGAGAGTTGATGTGACGCCCCCAAAATAGGTATACATCACCTATTCTGAGTCGTCAAATACATGGTACAAAATTCAGACACAAACTTAAATATACAACATGAGCTGTGAGTTTTAATACAATCATTGTCTTCAAGACAGTACACAAACTCAAAATAAGTCCTCAATATATTTATTATCACAATATTTCACAGAATAGTGAGGACTACTAATACTATCATTTGGACCGTCACTTCGTTTCCCAACTCATTCCAGCTATATTCTCATTTCCTAAAGAGAACAGTGAAAGAAAGGGTGAGCTCAACTAACCCAGTAAGAAATATTATGACTAAGATAATGCAGGATAAATTATCATTAGCCTTCAACAATGTTAAACTTATAAAATACAATAGACATCAAGTTTAACTGCAGCGGAACAAGCAATCCATTAAAAGAGTCAAGTAGAGAATAAAATCTACTATCTTTTATGATTTAAAAGGTTTTTCATCACTTTTATCGCTGAGACTCAGCTTAATAAATAATCCACATCATCGAATCATCCATGCACTACGACCAAAGATATTTTTTAGTATCACGACCACAAATTCCATGCACTACGGGCCAAGGATATTCATGTATTCATCAATGGTTATGATCATGCCAACAACTGTCCATCAATGCACTACAGGCCAATGAGGACTTTTACCACATCATTTGTAACATTACGGTCGTGATTACACCGAATAATCCCTGATCATAATCATACAAAGTCCATCTATGCACTACAGGCCACATATGACTTTCAAAAAAATATAAACATGAGGATGATGACAATGATATAAGAATTCAATAAAACAAGTTCACGAATTAATTTATCCAGGAACTAATAACGTCGAAATTGTTAACATGATACTTCTTTGTAGAGTAAAATTTAAAAATGCTCAGAAGAATATTTCCATGAAAAGATACTGGATGAAGCGCAAATATCAAGGATATTTCACTAATTTAATTGAGTATAGAAGTCAAAACTTTAACCTACAAAGTATAATAAGGAATGGAATAACAAAAGAAATCACCAAGCATGCGGTAGACCGCACAGGCAGGTTATTCCAATAGAATAATAAAGACGTAACTAGGTCCTACGTAAAACGTACAGACATGATATTCCAACAGAATAATAAAGACGGAACCAGGTCCGGCGTAAAACGCACAGACATGATATTCTAACAGAATAATAAAGACGGAACTAGGTCCGACGTAAAGCACAGATAAGATGTTCCAACAGAATAATAAAGACGGAACTAGGTCCGGCGTAAAGCACAGATAGGATGTTCCAATAGAATAATAAAGAATGGAATAACAGAAGAATTTCACCAAGTATAGGGTAGCCCACGTATACAGGTTATTCCAACAGAATAATAAATAATGGAATAACAAAAGAATTTCACTAAGTATGCGATACTTCACATAAATAGGTTATTCCAACATAATAATAAAGAATGGAATAACAGAAGTTCTCTTCATGAAGACGAAAGAAAGAAATAATACCCCTTATCTTTGAAAGAAACTGGATATAGGAGTAGTGAGGTAGTAGGCTTCTCTTCTTCTACGAATTTTATCTCTACAATTTTTCTCTATAATAATTGCTCTATAGCTTTAGTGAATTGGTGAGAAAATGAAGGAAGAATGAGCTTCTATTTATAGAAAAATATAGTTTCAATAATTGCACGTTTTGGGGCTCGAAAAATTACAGTATAATACCTTCAACTTTTCCTTTATTTTTAATTTAGTCATGCAAGTATTATCAAACTTGCAACACCTCCCCTTATAGTAAATAATGTGATTCAATAGAAAATCATGTGAATCAATAGTTCTAGACATGTGAAAATACGAATTACAGTATAGTACCACCATCTATACCTCCATTTTTAACTTAGTCATGCAAGTATTATCAATCTTGCACCAACTCCCCTAATAATAACAAGAATGTGAAACAATAGTATGCACATGTGAACAAATAGTTATAATCATGTGAAATAATAGCAATCAATTGCTCATTTATCCGGTTAAATACCCGATTGGTCAATATAACCTCCAGACATCAATTATTATCGAAATAAATGTCGATTTTCACTAACACAAATAATTCCAACACAATAAAACTATTTTTATTAAAAATATAAATTTTGAAATTTTGAAGTTTGACTTATCCTAAAAAAGTAAACTGTTGACTTTTTGACCAAATAGTAAAACCCAAAAAATTTCATGTTTATAGTCTATTTTTACTAATTTCATCGTTCCGGACTCAAATATCACGTCCGCGTCTCCAAATTCAACTCCGAGCACAACTTCAATTTTAATAACATTCATCATTAATATTATAACTCACAATATTTATCAACCAGGTCGTTCCCAGGAAAGAGGGGCTTTCCAATAAGGATTTCTCCCTATTGGCGCGCAATTAGGTTATCAAAACTTTCCTTGACAGAACTTCTAGACATTGTAAATATTGCAATTTAATAATATGAATAACTATGTCGTCTCAATTATTGATTTAATAATATAACATATTATGCAGACGATGTTTTGAAAATAATCGAATCAATAATATGAGAGATATGATGTAGCAATTACTTTAGCAATAATTAAGTATAACTGAGTGACTTCTTACGTAAGCATCAATAATCAATACCGTGTGCTACTATGCAACCACACGTATTACTGTACTTTTACTATCGAGTAGTTCAATAGTTTTAACTGTAAAACTTCCACCGTTATTTTCATAAAAATATATTTGTTGTTTTCTCAATCTGACAATAATTCCATTGTGGGGTCCACCAATGATTGTGTCGTCGTACGAATATTCCCTGTTAAAACGAATATTCCCCGACCAATCGAATATTATATAATAACTTGCATACTTTGCAAAATTTATAAATACTACCCACAACTATAACATTATATCAAATCCACACCATAATATTAAAAAAATTATTTCAAGAAAATTAAATATTTATTCATAAAATATAGGGTCTCACAATCTCCCCTCCTTATGGAATTTCTCCCTCAAAATTTATGTACGTACCTGGTATGCTGAAGAGGTGAGGGTACCTTGACTTCATTTCAGATTCTAACTCTTGAGGAATAACCTTTGAGTGTCGAATATAATCCTTCTTATCCAAAATTTTAACACGTATCTCCTCATACGTTAAATCATCCGCTATCTCGTCAGGTTCTAAATTAATAATGTGGTTCGGGTCGTCCACATATTTACGTAACATCGATATGCTAAAAATGTTATAAACACGCGACATACTTGGCGGTAAAACGAGTTTATAAGTCACAGTTCCTACTCAATTGGGGATTTCAAATGGGCCAATAAAATCGAGGGTTGAGATTTCCTATCTTCGTGGATTATTGCTTCTAGAATAACGCCCTCTTGAACCATCTTCTTCATATTCATCAGATTCGGGTGTGTAGCTTGAGCGGCTTTAACTTTATCAATTAAAATCGGTTCTACTCGTACATTCCCTATCTTCACGTGGGTCCCTAGAGTCTTTAACTCTATCTTCATCATTTGTAAGTTATACAAAATGGGTTTTTTTTGTGTTAACAACATCGCACTCGTAAATCCATACGATCTTCTACTCAACGCATCAGCTACCACGTTCTCTCTTCCACAATGATATTGAATGGTATGATTGTAATCTCCAACAGCTCGAGCCAACGTCTTTGGCGCATTATACGTTTGTTTTGGTTGAAGAAATATTTAAGGGTTGAAGAAATGAGTTTTGTACTGGGATCAATACAAAATTCGATTTCACGCTCTAGGGGTAGGCTAAGAAGTCTTCTATAATACGTCAAGAAATTTATTAACAATAGGAATATCATTTAAAAACTGTGACTCTCATCCAAGACTCGGGTAGTACGTCACATTGATACCTATCAACTTACCATCGTCATTCACGGCGTCGCCTACATAAAGTCTGGCTTCGGTGTATTCCAAGACTTGGAAGTCACCAGAGAAAGGCTCGAGGCTTTTTACTTATGGCTTAATATGTCAATGATTGACTTTAGTGGTTTGGTTGCTTGAATTCGCATAACAGGTTGGTTAGGAATATGAAAGCTAACAACCTTACGAAAATAATCAATTTTGGCATGATGAGTAGTTAACCAATCGATTCCTAAAATCACATCAAGGGAAAGTATTTTCAAAGAGATAAGATTGACAAGTAACGTGAAAGTGTCGATTTAAATCAAACAAGATTTATAAATAGTGGATGTAACGAAGGATTTTACTAACAAAATTTCAACCAATAAGTCAAAGTCTAGCTTCTCTGTGGTCAAATTTAAACGTTGAACACAAGCAAGAGAGATAAAATAATGGGTAGAATCGGTATCTTATAAGGTATAGACTTCGTAAGAATTTATAATTAACTAACCCGTGCTAACTTCGTTCGGGTTATTCACTTTTTGAGAAGTCACGAAAAACACTCTCCCTTGCACTACCGGTTTTGACTTTTCTGGGACGGCCTTTGGTGTCTCCTTCCTAGCTGGACTTGTCTTTGGTGAACGACAAAATCGGGCTAGGCGACCTTCTCTTCCACAGTTGTAACACGCTTTGGATGGCATCGCGAAGTTTGGACTGATATGTCCCTCCCCTCAGTATTTAAAACATATGATAGGTGGTCGTTCTCCTTCCTTAACAACGGGTGCTGGTGCTGACGTCTTTCCATTATTGTTGAATTTCCTCTTCTTAAAATATCCATTCTTATTATTTTGGCCATGATTACCACCGAAGTGGTTACCATTTTTGGCATGTTGATTCCCTTCACGCTTATTGTCACCGTTTCGATGACTGCTATCACTGGTATTATCATTTTACCGACTGCTCTCTTTTGGTTGGGTTGACTCACTATCGTGCTCCAATAACTGAGCCCTATTAATAACATCTGAATACAAACAAAGTTTATGAGAAATGAGGTATTGACGTATCTCGGGTTTCAAACCTCTTAGAAAAATCTGCGTCATTCTCTCCTCATTATCAACCAAATGGGATGCAAACCGGGATAACTCGGCAAACTTGGCTTCGTACTGCGACACGGTCATGTTGTTTTGCTCCAGTTTAATGAACTCTACCTCCTTCATGTGATTAATACTTTCGGGAAAGTACTTGTCATTGAACAGTTCTTGAAACTTCTCCCAAGACATCTTCAGTGCGGCAGGTTGAGTACGCTTTATAGATTCCCACCAGTAATCTGCCTCTGCCTACAACATGAAGGTGGAAAAGTGAACCTTTTACTCCTCGGAGCAAACCAAGACATCAAATATCTTGTTGATCTGTTTTATCCACGTCTCTACCTTAAGTGGTTTTGGCTCTCCAAAAAACTCCGGTGGTCCCAGCTCCTTGAACTGTTTAACGATGACCGTCCGAGAGTTGCCAGTGTTTCCACCTATATTTTGGACAGGAGCCGCTCTTGCCTGTTGTTGCATGAATTGCAAGAAGCCTCGGAACATTCCATCGTTCATCATCTGGTCAGTGTTGTTGTTTGCCTGAGGATTGTCGCCTTCCTGATGCACATTATCCTGATTATTGATCTGTGGTGACTCAACGGTCTCCTATGCTCCATTGCTATTCTCAACATTCTCGGATGTCATTTTCAAATATTGCCAAAAAACATGGGTTAATTAAGATATCACATATTATCCCTATACTCTGACCGATCAATTAAATACCAAATAAACTTAGGTAGGTCATACTAGCAAAGGAATTCCCCGTCTCTCCCCTCCTAGTTCTTGTCTCACATCTTAGCCAGGGATCATATCTCTAACCTTTGATACCAACTGTGACGCCCCCAAAATAGGTATACATCACCTATTCTGAGTCATCAAATACATGTTACAAAATTCAAATACAAACTTAAATATACAACATGAGCTGTGAGTTTTAATACAATCATTGTCTTCTAGACAGTACACAAACTCAAAATAATTCTATTGCGAGGTCCACCAATGATTGTGCCGTCGTACGAATATTCCCTATTAAAATGAATATTCCCCGACCAATCGAATATTATATAACAACTTGCATACTTTGCAAAATTTATAAATACTACCCAAAATTATAACATTATATCAAATCCACACCATAATATTCAAAAAAATTATTTCAAGAAAATTAAATATTTATTCATAAAATCTGGGGTCTCACAGTTGAGATATAGAAAGGTTCTGTGAATTGCAAGCACTTTGTCTTCTAACAAGGATTGTTCGAGCAATTGAAGGTATTTTCGCATAACCTTAATATTATATATATATATATATATATATATATATATATATATATATATATATATGTGTGTGTGTGTGTGTATGTGTGTACATATATATGTTTTACGATAAAAATTTCAAGTTTCCAAGTTCTGTGAATTCAAAAAAAATTATTTGTTGATATACAACTGATAACTTGTGATTATATGTATTGGTGGTGTTAGAGTTGTATTTAGACAAGGAATTGTATGCTAATTTACGTTCAAAAAGAAAGGAAATAGTTTTACAGTGAATATGTGTTTGAGCATGGCTTGTAGGAGTACCAAATTTGATAATTGATTGTGAGCTAATAGATAAATATTTTTAAAAGTATTTCATTTGGAAATCCAAAAACATTATTGGATATTTAATAGCAACAAAATAGCAAGGATATATCCAAGCCAGAAGAGCTTGTCCCGGTTGGATTTTTTTTATTTTATTTTTTTTAACAGCCGTAAGAGCTTGTCCCGGCTGGGATTTTTTTTTAACAGCCGTAAGAGCTTGTAGTGGTACATTTTTTTTAATTTTTTTTTTATTTTTCGGCCGTACAGGCCTCATCGGTGGTATTAAAAAATTGAAAAAAAACGGGCCCCGGTATAGCTGTCCACGGCTTGTTATTAAAAAAAATTATTTTCTTCAAGCAACTAGCTGCCTAAACAGACTCGAACTCGCAAACTCAAACTCCAAACACGTATATGACACCACCGAGCACCCGGGGCCTAGCTAGCTGTTTTAATTTCAGCCAAGGCTAGTCTTTATATTAAAAACTTCACCAGCCACAAAAAATCTATATTCTTACATAATTATTATATTAAGATTATTATTATTAAACAAGTCTATATAATATATATGGGGTTTTGATATTTAGAAATAAGTTAATATCATTATTATAAGCAATGATTATTAGTAATGATTTTTCTATATTAGCAAGATTTTATATTAAGAAATGATTTTATACATTTGATACTTTTTTTATATATTTTATACATTTGATACATTTTTTGATATATTTTTGATACATTTCTGATAATTGATACATTTTTGATAATTGATATATTTTTAATACATTTGATACATTTTTGATACATTTGATACATTTTTGATATATTTGATACATTTGATACATTTTTGATATATTTTTGATACATTTGATACATTTTTGATATATTTGATACATTTGATACATTTTTGATATATTTTTGATACATTTATGATATATAATAATAATAATAATGTGATTATCAATATTAGAAGTACAAATTATACCAATACTAGTACTGCATAACATTAAGAGGAATAGTACATATTACATGTTCATTTTCATTAAAAAAACATAGAATGATTAATACAACCGACGCCTATTTTTTTGGCTCAGGAATCCCTAGCACTCGATAGTGATTTCGCTTATAATGGTCGGTTTCAAAGCCATAAATTGCACATTTTCGATGAGTCTTAGAAGGAATGATTTTCTCGAGGGCCACTCTTTTGAAATCTAGATTTTTTTTGCGGCCCTTTGTTTGAGAAGAAATATTAGGCGGGCAAAAACTCTTCTTCTTCTTCCACCTCTGCATCTTCATCGTCAATTATCGTATCCCATATCATTGATTTGGATCTCCATATACAATCATATGGTCTGTCATCGCCAGTTAGTAATATATTTTTCATCGGATCATACTGGTCACCAAACGCTTTTCCTTCGTGGCATTCAGTTAAGCAACAGTTTGTAACCGGATGAGCAAAGCGCTTTGCTCGCTAACTACTGGTAATCAGCATCAATGATTATAGCGCATTGCTGATTTTGTGGAAGTCGCAGATGTGAATTAAAGAGTAAGTCGTCACCAGTGCTTTTGTTCGCGTCTCTTGTCACCGATGAAGGATCATGCGGTCGGTATTTGTTGACATATCTTTGCTATGAAATATCTTCAAGAGTGCATGCTAATCAACAGAGTGAGTAACATTGGCAGTTAATGTTAATGATCCCAGTGTCGATGTGACAACTTCTTTATATTTCCACACTTTGCAGTGCATCTCTTATACACTGCATAAACCTTAGTATCAGTGACACACATCATCATACGTTTATGAACATTGTATTTCATGGAATCGACCAATTGACGTTGGAAACGTCTCAAAACATCTTCTTTGTTGCTACACTGTGCAGCATGAACTTCTAAAAGATGAACCGAGTACCATTTAATCCTTTTCGATGTTTTGTTATGTAGTAGCGGGCCTTCCTCTCCCTGATATAACTGTCTTTCTAAGCCTTTTGACCATGCAGTACAAAACATAGCATACTGTTGATGAATTAGCATTATCATCAAAAAAGGCATCATGCTCTAGCTTCTTCATTCGGTAGTATTCCCGGGCAAAAATATCTCTTGTTATGCTGAATCATTTCTGTCGTACATCATATAAATTCCAAGCCATTAATTAGTATAACAATTCATAGGAACTTATCAGAATATGCCAACGCTCTTCAAATTCCTCGATGGACAATGAGTTATACACACAGTTGTTAAAATCATTTTTGAACGATGGGTGCTCATAATAAACATGATGCAATTTTTTAGGAAATTTATTGCTAATATGCCAAGAACACAATAAATGATGACTAGTTGGAAGTACCGTAGCAATAGCATTACTCATAGCTCTGTCTTGATCAGTGATGATGGTTGTAGGTGCCTTGTAGTCCATGGCTTCAAGCCATGTCTGTAAAATCCAAACGAAAGTGTCCTCTGTCTCGTCTCGTAATAGTGCAAATCCAAACAATATAGATTGATAATGGTGGTTGACCCCGACAAATGGAACAAACGGCATGCCATACTTATTTGTCCGGTATGTACTATCAAATGTCACAACGTCTCTGAACCGTTGATACATAAACCTTGATTGGGCGTCAACCCACAAAATACAAGCTATGCGGTTGTTTTCACCAGGTTTCACTTGAAAAAAAAATTTACTAGCACTTCCGGATGCAAGTTTGTTCAAATGATTGACAGCAGCTTGTGCATCATTTTCATCTGCAGAATCAGCCTTAATACTCGAAACACACATTCTCAAACATTGAGCAGTAGAGAAAGGAAAATTTTGCCAACCCACTTCCCATTGTGCCTCCAAAAACATTTCATATCTTACTAGGGACCAATACGGACTTATTTAAAGTGTCAATTAAAATTTCTTGAAAAAGGAGTAATATTTCTGTGCGGTCTCGATCAAATCTATTTGGCGGGTCCTAATGATGAGTGGCTCTAATTCACAAAGTTTAGATATACGCCAATTGTCTCTTTTATTGTGACAACATATATTCTAGCTTTGCACATTGTTCGCCTATCGAAGTCTCTCTATCTAGTTATTTTATTAATACTATCTTCATCATCAGGTAAAACTCTTGCCAAAAATTTGTTGTACCGGCTTTCTTACATACATAATGCCTAGATCTGAATATATTAGTATAGCATATTATGACTTGTTGCAATTCTAATCTCAAATCCATTTGTACGAGCATATGATCTTTAAAAATATTCAACCTCTTCCAATGTACAAAAAAATTGACCAACGTACGGAACAATATCAGATTTATTACTTTCAACTTCACTAACAAATTCAGATGTATTATATGACATTTTGAAAAACTTACTTGTGAATAATAGTGATGAATTTTGCTCGATCAGAACTTCAACTTGATTTTCTAAAGTGAAAGTGGGCAACCAGATGAAACAAATTATGAGTAGAGGTGAAAAGAGAAAATAGTATTAGAGAACAAATTCTATGGAAGGATAAGAAGATAACTTGAGAAAATAGCAGCTTCTGTAAGACCCCAAATAATTAATAAATGAAATTTAATTTCCTTTAATTATTATTTTGAATAGTAAGGGTTGATTTGATTAATGAGGATAGTTATGGGTAAAATACGCAAATATTTCAAAATAAGCAAGTGGTTATAAAATATTCATTGTTGTTGGGGAATATTCGTTTGGTCTTGGAATATTCGTACTGTCAGGGAATATTCGTACGACGGCGCAGCCATGTGTGGGCCCCATAACGAAAAGCGATTGGAGGAAGAAAACGACAAATATAAGTTGTTTAAAAATAACGGCGTAATTGTTACCGTTTACACTGTTGGAATACCCGGTGGTTAAAATATAGTAATACGCGTTGTTGTACAGTAGCACATGGTATTGCACAGTATTTTGAATTATTGATCCTTACATATGAAGGCACTACTCAATAATGCTATAGGAGTTACTGTTCATTACTTTATTGATTCAATAATTGCTGCGTTGATATTTATATTATTATTGTTTCAATAATTGTCATTGCACAGTATTTTCCATTATCAGATCAATAATTCATATTATTTGAATAATATTATCAGATAACATTATTGGCAATGTCTAGAAAGTTCTGTCAAGGAGAGGTTTGGTCATCTAATTGCGCGCCAGTAAGGAGAAATCCTTATTGGAAAGCCCCCTCTATCCTGGGAACGGCCTGGTTGTCAGTACTGTGATTCTGTAATATTATTTTTAATAATAATTATTGATATTATGATAAAGAAAATATTTAATTTTATTGTGGGCTAAGAATGGAGAAAATTTTTTAATGTGACAATTGTTGAAAAAGTAAATTTTATCTTTTTCTATAAAAATAATTAATTTAAATATATTATTTTAATTATATATAACGATATATTTTTTACAATGAATGTGGGGATATATGAGTATATGAGGAGGTAGAGTATTTTTGGCATAAAATGTTTAACAATGTTTTGTGTGTCGGTGGAATAATTTTTGGACCGAAAATGAGTAAGACTATAAAATCGCGTTGTGGATTTCGGTCGATTTTCTTTGGAATTTGCGAAAATTTCTTCTGCAAAGTGTAGAGAATGGAATTGTTCCTGGAAAGTCCCCACGCGAGTTTCGAAATCTTTTTTGATAACGAGCTATTTTCACGAATTCTTGAAGTTTTGGAAAATATAAAATGATTTTTATTACATTAGGTGGGACCCACTTTGGTTGGTGTCAAGAAAAATGTGGGCTGCTGAAATTCAGAAATTGAGGGGTGGAAATTTGAAAGAGCATGCGAGAGTTTTGAAATAGAAAATAATATTAAATAATTTATAATTTAGTCTCATTTTGGGTTTCCCCCCTAACATTTTCCTATAAATAGAGTCATAAATTAGGAATTGAAAATCACACCAGAAACAAAGTTTTATCTCTTTCTCCTCTATATTATCGAGGTATTATTGTGAGTATACTTGAGTGTGCTATACGGTGCGAGTTTCTGTCGCATATACGAAATTCAGTCAGAAAGTACGGCTTATTTGAGGGTAGGATGTTATTTTCTTCTTAGATTGAGTATTATTTTCTTCAATATAATTATGCCAAAATATTGGAATGTTTTCATCAAATTTGGACGTTTGTGCTGATGTAAGTTTCCATTCACGTATACGGTACTTTCAAGATAACGGCACTATTCACCGAATCGGCAATATTCACAGAAATTTTTTTCTTTTCGTCCAAAAAATATTAGTGGCACTAGCTTTGATTGTATCCATGTTTTGCTCATTCTGAATTTTTACACCACTATGATTATTTTTGAGGATTTTTGGACATGGCTAAAAACAAAGTACGAATCCTTAATCCTTATCCTTAATTCCTTGTCATTTGTTTCACTTGATTGGCTCTTTAAAAATATTTTTTATCATCCTCAGTCTTTAAAGGAGTTATTATTGAATATCTTTGGCTGCTAGTGCAAAGATGAATGTTTCGATGAATATCTTTGCCCGTAGTGCAAAGATGAACAGGTGTTTAGGATGAAAATGGACCAACAGATGAATATCCTTTGCCTTGTAGTGCCAAGGATAAATAGATGATTCAAGATGTGTATGGTGAGTTACAGGATAAACATAAATACTGTGATGGACTGTAAATTCCTAGACATTACTAAATTTCTCTATACGTAACCTATATGAATTAATATTTCCGTGCGAAATATTGATTTAAAACTTGTGTCTATTGTATTCTATTAGATTTTTTTCCCTGTTGAAGAGTAACGATAATTTGTTGTATATTATCTTAGTCATAATATTCTTTACTGAGCTAGTTGAGCTCACCCTTTTCCTTTTTGTTCCATTTTTCTTCTCAAGAGACGAGAATATAGCGAGTACGAGTCGGGGTATGAATTGATGGTCCTTGAGAGAGTTTTTTAGTAGTCCTCACCATTTTTGTAAAATAATGTATCAATAATTATGATGAGGATTTATTTGTATGTGGATATTGTCTAGATGGAAATATCTGTATTTAAACTCACAGTTATATGTTGTAATAATAAAGTTGAAGTTAATTCTGTACCATGTATTTGACAACTCAGAATGGGTGATGTATACCTGTTTTGGGGGCGTCACAGTTGGTATCAGAGCTTAGGGATATGATCTCTGGCGGAGATCGGGGAATAGAACTAGGAGGGGAGAGACGATTAAATCCTTCGCTAGTGTGTCCTACCTAAGCTTATTTGTTAGTTGGTCAGTATATAGGGATATTATGTGATATATTGATTTTCTTAATAACCCCTTGTTTCATGACAGTATTTGAGCATGTCGACTGAGCAATATAACATTGGAAATGAGACGTGCGAGGAGCTGTACTCACCAACGAGGAGACGTTGTACAACAGGCTGGCAATGTTCTCTGTAAACAACACCACTGATCAGACGATGAACGACGCAATGTTTAGAACTTTTGAGTTCATTGCAAAATCAGACGAGGAGCCGGTTCAAAAACTACAGGAGGAAATGATTAACAATTCACGGTTGTCACAGCCAAGCAGTTCAAAGAGTTGGGACCACCAGAAATTTAGGAAAACCATGATCCGATCATGCGGAGACCATGGGTCAAGAAATTACCAAGATATTCGTTTGTCTTTGGGATGCACGGAGGAAACTAAGGTCCAATTCGTCACCTTTTGTTCGGTGCGAGGCAGGACTACTGGTGGGAGTCTGTGAAAGCGTAACCCATCCAGCCGCACTAATCCGTCTCGGGAGGACATTCAGAACCTCTTTACTGACAAATACTTTCCTGAAAGTGTTCGTCATATGAAGGAAGTGGAGTTCATCAGATTAGAACAAAATAACATGACGGTGTCTCAGTACGAGGCAAAGTTTGCAGAGTTATCCAGGTTTGCACCTCATTTGGTGGAGAATGAGGAACGTATGACGCGGATGTTTCTGAGAGGTTTGAAACCCGGCATACTACAATATCTCATCTCTCATAAATTTTCTCTCTATTCAGATGTTGTTAACAGGGCTCAATTGTTGGAGCGAGATAACGAGTACGGTCAACCGATGGTACCACAATCAGGATCATACTGGAGATAGCAGTCAGCAAAACAATAATAACCAGTGGAGAAAGAAAAAGACGGACAAAAATGGTAACCACTCTGGTGGTAATCATAGCTATGAAAATAGAAGAAGCGAGTCAGGAGGAGATTTTAAAAAGAGGAGATTTAACAACGACCATGTGAAGACGACAGTTCCGGCAGCAACTGGTTCTAAGGGAGGAGAAAGACCACCGGTCATATGCTACAAATGCGGGAAAGAGGGACATATCAGTCCAAACTGCCCACAACAGTTCAAGGTATGTTATAATTGTGGAAAGGAAGGACATATCGCTCGAGATTGTACGGTAGCGAAACCAATTCCAGCGGGGACGGTGATTCAGAAGGCTGTCCCAGAAAAGTCAAAGTCAACGGTTCCTGGAAGAGCGTTTGTTGTGACTGGTCAAAATACGAGGAACCCAAACGAGGTGATCACGGGTAAGCTATTTATAAATTCTTGCGAAGTTTGTACCTTACTTGATACCGGTGCTACCCATTCATTTATCTCTCCTGCTTGCGCTCAACATTTAAACTTGACTCCGGAGAAATTAGACTTTGACCTATCTGTGGAAACTACGTTAGGATAAACTTTTATCATATCCAGTGTTTATAAATCTTGTTTCATTCAAGTTGGCACCATCACCTTACCTGTTGACCTGATCTCTTTAAAGATACTTGCATTTGATGTGATTTTAGGGATTGATTGGTTAACTACTCATCATGCTAAAATTGATTGGTTTTCGGAGGTGTTTAGTTTTTCTATTCCTAATCAACATGTTGTTCGAATTCAGGCAAACTAAACCATTAAAATCAATCACTGTCATACCTAATCATAAAACTATTCGTTATTGAAAAACGGATGTCAATCTTTCTTAGCCCATGTTATGGAATTAATAAAGACACCGTCAAATTGAATAATTATCCTGTTGTTATTGACTTTCCTGACGTATTCCTTGAAGAACTTCCCGGTCTACCCCCGACGTGAAGTTGAATTTCTTTGTTTGATCTTGAACCCTAGTCAAAGCCCCATTTCTAAAACCCCCTATCGAATGGCTACTATTAAACTTCAGGGAGTTAAAAGTCCAACTACAGGGAGTTATTGGACTCGGTTTCATTCGTAATAGTACATCTCCTTGGGGTGCTACTATTTATCGTAAAGAAGAAAGACGGGAGTATGCGACTTTGTATTGACTATCGGGAACTGATACCTGTCACCACTAAGAATAGGTATCCTCTACCTCGTATGATGGACCTGTTTGACCAGTTGCAAGGAGCACAATTCTTTCAAAAATCGATCTTCGTCTGGATATCATCAGCTGCAATTAGGAAACTGAGGATATTCCAAAGACTGCCTCAGAACTCGGTATGGGGCATTATGAATTCTTAGTCATGTCTTTTGGGATTGGCTAATGCTCCGCTGCTTTCTGGAATATGATGAACGAGTATTCAAGGATTATTGGATCAATTCGTTGTGTCTTTATTGATGACATCCTCATATATTCAAAAGCCGTGAAGAATCATGAAGCACCATTTGAAGCTGGTACTCCAAAGGCTTCGTGAAAACCAATTATATGCTAAGTTGAAGAAATACGAGTCTGGCTTGAGGAAGTTAGCATTCCTGGGGCACGTGGTGTCAAAAAATGGAGTATCTGTTGACACCGACGAAGATGAAGGAAATACAAAGTTGGGAGCAACCGAAGTTCGGTCACCTGAAGTAGTAGTTTTTGGGCTTAGCTGTTATTATCGGAGATTCGTGGAAAGGGTTTTCTCGATTGGCTACTCCATAACTCAGCTAACTCGGAAGGGAGGATACAACACTTCGTATGATGCGAGGAATGCGAGAAGAGTTTCCAAGAGCTTAAGATGAGATTATTTCGGGACACCTGTTTAAAAAACCCATCTGGTTCGGATGGATTTGTTATTACAGCGATGCGTCATGCAAAGGGTTAGGATGTGTTCTCATGCAACGTGGGAAGGCATAGCCTATGCCTCGCGACAAACTAAAGAGTATGAGAGGAAATTATTCCTACTCATGATCTAGAGTTGCAGTAGTCGTTCGCGCTCTAAAGATCTGGAGGCACTATCTATACGGGAGAACGGGAGATATATTCAGATCATAAAAGCTCAATATTTTCTTCACTAAAAAAGAACTCACATGCGGCTAACGACTTGGTCTGATGTTGTTGAAAGATTACGACCACACTATTAATACATCCTGGAAAAGCGAACGTGTAGCTGACGCATTGAGTAGAAGATTTTTTTCCAAAATATGCAGGCTGGAATGAGTGCCAATGTGTCAAGTATCGCATAGAGCCAATTTAATAGAAAAGTTAAGGTTGCTCAACCAACGTTCCGGAGCTGATTGATATGAAGACGAAAGTACAAGAAGGTGTCATTCCAGAAACGAGAATTGATGATAGAAGGAATACTTGAGTCACTCCAGACTTTGGTTCCTAACGATTCTGATTTGAAGTTACAAGATCAATGATGGAGCACAAATACAACGTTGCATTCATCCTGGAAGTACCAAAATGTATCGTTGATCTTCGATCATTACATTTGGTCGAAAACAATAGAAGCGAGAGATTGCAAAGTTTATTTCAACGTGTTTAACTTGTCAACGTGTAAAGGCGGAGCATCAAGTGCCAAAGGGTCCATTGCAACCACTTGAGATTCTGAAATAGAAGTGGGAACAAATTACTATGGATTTCGTTACGGGTCTTCCTACGGTTTCTAAAGGCATCAATGCTATTTGGGTTATTATTGATAGATTAACCAAGTCTGCTCATTTCTTGCCGATACGGGAGACTTATTCCCTTGAACGTCTTGCTCAAATGTACGTAAATGAGATTGTAAGATTGCATGGCATGCCAGTATCCATAGTTTCGGATCGTGACCCAAGATTTACTTCAAGATTTTGGGTTAGCTTGCAAAAAGCTATGGGTACGGAGTTACGATTCAGTTCGGCATATCATCCTCAAACGGACGGACAATCAGAGAGGACTATTCAAACTCTTGAAGATTTATTAAGACTCTGTGTCCTAGACTTCAAGGGCAGTTGGGATAAATATTTACCATTGGTGGAATTCTCCTACAACAACAGTTATCAGGCAAGCATTGGTGTGGCCCCATTTGAAGCATTGTATGGACGAAAGTGTCGCTCTCCAGTATGTTGGAACAAGGTGGGTGAAGTAACATTGTTGGGACCCAAGTTAGTACGTATGCTACGGAGAAAGATCCAAACGAATTGACAACGTATACAAACGGCACAGATCGACAAAAAGAGAGTTTTATGCGGTCTTCATCCAAAGACGTTTTAGAATTTAGTGTTGGGGATAGTATTGTTGCGTGTTGCACCATGGAAGGGAGTTACACGATTCGGGAAGAGAGGAAAGTTAAATCCACGATTTATTGGTAGTTTCACATTTCTTGATCGAGTACGGTGGTAATGTAGCCTTAGACTGCGTTACCTCCAAGGTATGTCTCGTGTTCATAATTTTTTATATATTTGTTGCTTCGTTAAATATGTGAAAGACCCGAACCACGTCTTGAGTTAGGAACCTGGGACGAGATACCGAAGGATTTAACGTATGAGGACGTGGTCAACCTGTCAAGTCTGGATAGGAAGAAAATGTTCCGACGCACGATGTAATTAATAACCACAAAGTAAAGTTTGTGGAGGAATTCATGCTATAGAGGAAATGACCTGGGAGTTGAAACGAAAAATGAAAGCGAGGTATCCTCACCTTTTCGAAACACCAGGTACGTATGTCAATTTCGAGGACGAAATTTCATAAGGAGGGGAGGTTGTAAGACCCCAAATAATTAATAAATGAAATTTAATTTCCTTTAATTATTATTTTGAATAGTAAGGGTTGATTTGATTAATGAGGATAGTTATGGGTAAAATACGCAAATATTTCAAAATAAGTAAGTGGTTATAAAATATTCATTGTTGTCGGGGAATATTCGTTTGGTCGTGGAATATTCGTACTGTCGGTGAATATTCGTACGACGGCGCAGCCATGTGTGGGCCCCATAACGGAAAGCGATTGGAGAAAGAAAATGACAAATATAAGTTGTTTAAAAATAAAGACGTAGTTGTTACCGTTTACACTGTTGGAATACCCTGTGGTTAAAATACAGTAATACGCGTTGTTGCACAGTAGCACACGGTATTGCACAGTATTTTGAATTATTGATCCTTACGTAAGAAGGCACTACTCAATAATTGCTACAGGATTAATGTCATACTTTATTGATTCAATAATTGCTGCGTTGATATTATATTATTATTGTTTCAATAAATAACTGTCATTTGAACAGTATGTTTCCATTATAAGATCTAATAATTCATATTATTTGATATAATATTATCAGATAAAACATTATTGACAATGTCTAGAAAGTTCTGTCAAGGAGAGGTTGGTAGATCTAATTTGCGCGCCAGTAAGGAGAATCCTTATTGGAAAGCCACTTCATATGCGGGAAGGCCTGGTTGTCAGTACTGTGATTCTGTATATTATTTTTAATAATTAATATTGATTATTATGATAAAGAAAATATTTATTTATTGGATATAGATGGAGAGAAAAATTTTTAATGTGAAAATTGTGAAAATTAATTTTATCTTTTTTGGTGGGAATAAAATAATTCATTTAAATAATTATTTTAATATATATAACGATAATATTTTACAATGAATGGGGATATATGAGTATATGAGGAGGTAGAGATTTTTGTGAATTAAATTGTGTTGTTAACTATACTGTTTGTGTGTGGTGGACATTTAATTTTTTGACCGAAATGAGTTATAACTGTAAATTGCCCGTTTGGGATTTGGTCGATTTATATTTTGGATTAATTTGGAAGTATGAATTTTCTTCTGCAAAGTTTGTAGGCATGGAATTTTCCATGGAGAGGTCGCGTTGTGTTCGGAATTTTTATGATAAAAAGAGCTATTTCTCCGAATTATTCGAAAAGTTTTGAAAATAAAATGATTTATTAAATTTATTGGGTGGGACCCACTTTGGTTGGTGTCAATAAACATGTGGGCTGCTTGAAATTCAAATTGATGGGGCTGGAACTTTCAAAGAGCATGCATAGAGTTTGATTAGAAATAATAATAATTATTAATTTAGTATCATTTGGCGTTCTAAAATTTTCTATAAATAGAGGGCTAAGTTAGAATTGAAATCACACCAGAAGAAAACAAAGTTTTCTTCCTTTCTCTTCTATATTACGAGCGTATTCTTGTGAGTATACTTTGAGCGGGTGCTATACGGTGCGAGTTTCTGTCAGCACTATACGCAATTCAGTCAGATACGGCTATTTTGAGGTAAGGGATGTTATTTTCTGCTTAGATGAGATTATTTCTTCAATAATCATTATATGCGAAATAATTGGGAAAGTTTTTATCAAATTTGGAAACTTTGTGCCGGGAGTTACAGTCACGTTATACGGTTTATATTCACGATACGGGCACTATTCACGAAATCGGCACTTTCACAGAAAAAATATTTTTTTCTTTTAGTCTCCAAATATCTATTGTGGATACTAGGCTTTGAATTGTATCCATGTTTAATCATCTTGAATTTTACACCACTATGATTATTTTTGAGGTATTTTTGGACATGGATAAAACAACAGTACGAATCCTAACCTAATCTTGTCTTTTTGTTTCATGGATTCGTTCTTTAAATATTTTTTTTTTATCTCTTCAGTTTAAAGGATGTATTATTGAATTCTTTGTGCATGTAGTGCAAAAGATGAAATGATTTTGATGGAATATCTTTGGCCAGTAGGAAAAAGATATGAACAGGTGTTTAGATGAACATGGACCAACAGATGAATATCATTGGCCTGTTGTGCAAGGATGAATATATGATTCAAAGATGTGCATTGATTGATGTTACAGGGATAAAAATTTGTGATGGACTGTTAAATTCATAGACATTTACTAGAATTCATCCCTACGTAACTCTTCTATGATAATATTTTCCGCTACGAAATTGATTTTAAAACTTGTTTCTATTGTATTCTATTAGATTTTTTTTCCTGTTGAAGACTAACGAAATTTGTGTATATTATCCTAGCTCATAATATTCTGTACTGGCTAGTTGAGCTCACCCTTTCCTTTTGTTCCATTTTTCTTTCCAGGAGACGAGAATTATAGCGGAGTACGAGTGAGGGGTATGAATAATGGTCCTTGAAAGAGTGTTTAGTAGTCCTCACCAGTTTTGTAAAATCATGTATCAATAATTATATGAGGATTTTTTGTATGTGGGATATTGTCTAGATGCAATATATGTATTTAAACTCAAAGTTAATGTTGTATAATAAAGTGAAGAATTCTGTACCATGTATTTGAACAAACTCAGAATGGGTGATGTTACCTATTTTGGTGCGTCAACAGCCTTTCTCGACATATTTAAAGGTAAAAAGCCATCCGATACAGCTTATATAATAATATAATAATGGTACTTAAAATAATAAAAAATTAATAAGCCGGGACAAATATGGAACGACTTTATACTAAATTGGAACTAATAATATAATAATAATTATAATAAAATATTGAGCTTTTAATTTGGGGAAATGAATTGTTTTAAGATATTATTACAAATTCAAGGCAAATTAAACAGATAGGGACCGTGGTGCTAGGGTCGGTCATCTGATGAGGGATTGGTTGCAGGCAGGGGTCACGGGTTGAGTCTGTTTAGCAGCAAAAAAAAAATCATTTGCAAAGCTTATAGACTGTCCGGCCAGAGACGGTTTTATGATAATATAATTTTTTTTTCTTATAAGTCGAGTTATAGACTATACCGGCGGCATGTTTTATTAATAATATAATAAAAGAAACAAAACAACAAAGGGGTAACCGGTGGGGGTGAAGCAGTCTAAACCGAATGAGCTAAAGCATAAAAAACTTTTTCTTCCATGTTTGACCCTTTTTCTGCTACATCGCCTTCGGGAAAGAAACACCTGCAAGCTCGAAATATAAAAATACTTTTGACCAATAATAGTATTAAGGTTTGAAATTTGGTCCTAAAATAATTTCAGTACGGACTTACTCACCTATTAAACGTCTCTATGAGAACATATATTGTTCAACTAAGTTTCACTTGCCAAGCTAGATAAAATAAAAAAACAGAGAGTAGAAGAGCGGGTATTTCGGAAGAAATGGAGAAAAAATTCAACAAGTAAGTTTTTATTATTGTATTTGTTCAATTTAATAGTTTCTGTTGTTGTTATTTTTTATCACTGCATGTTATTACTGAATTAAAGGGGATATAATACCATGCATGTATTTATTTCGTATAATAACAACAAAATAATACCATGCATGTATTTTTTTAAAGGAATGTATTTTTTTAAAGGACAGCTGTCAGCCGGGACAGGCTGTACCGGCCGGGTTTTTTTTATTTTATTTTATTTTCATTTATTGTTTTTATTTTATTCCATTGTACTCAATTGTTCACTTATTGTTTTAATTTATTTTTCTTCTTATTGTTTTTGTTTTTAATAGTTTCTGTTTTTACTAGTTTTTAGTGCATGTTAATATTATTAAATTATATACATGCATGTTATTATTACATGCATGTTGTTCAGTTTTAATGCATGTTAGTGTGTATTGTTATTACTGTCATTTTGCAGCATGTTACTTTCAACTTGATTTTGTAATGCATCTTAATACTAATATGGAATTGATGTATTTTTTTAGGTAAAAGATGGATAGTTGGGACTATGGGCCAATTGATCCAAGTGTTCTGCATGATCAACAAGATCATGTATCATATGACATATATCATGGGAGAGATAGGGGAAAACTAAGCTCCAGTCAATATACTGATCAGAAATATAATCAGTGGGCTTTGAAAAAAGAACAAAAATTCCTTTTAGATAAATGTGGATTTGTAGTATTTAGTTATCAAGGTGTTGTACACCGAACTGATCTTGGTCTGATATCTGCCTTAGTCGAGAGATGGCGCCCGGAGACCAATACTTTTCATTTAAACTGTGGAGAAATAACAATCACGCTAGAGGATGTTCACTTTATTTTTGGGTTACCGGTGGTGGGAAAGCCCTTAACGGGTCCCCTTTGTTGTCACCAATTTGAATTATTTTAGGGATTGTTTTGGAGATAAATTAGCTGGTGAATATTTTAGTTCAAAAAAATGCAGTGCAATTTCATTAGTGTGGTTGCACGAACATTTTAATAATTTTCCCGAGAATGCAAGTAAAGATGTTGTAGGGCAACACACAAAGGTATACATATTGTGGTTGTGTGGGGTAATATTATTCCCTAATAGGAATAGAAATAGTGTGCACCCACGATATGTCTTTTATTGCCAACGCTGAAGATTGTGTAACTTACTCTTGGGGCGCGACAGTGTTAGCATATTTGTACAGATCTTTATATACTGCTACTAGGAAAGGAGTTAAATACATTAATGGTTGTGTTACATTGTTACAAATTTGGGCTTCTGAGCGTGTAAGTATTGGAAAGCCAAACCCTTGGCCACAATCATCCTTATGGTTACCTAGGGCTTTAGCATGGTCCTATTTTGGAACCCACAGTTACCCTGGTAGGCATGAGAATCCCCATCACCATTTGTCATTTTACCGAGGGGAGTTAGATATTAAGTCTATGTGGGATGTGGTTTGGCGGCCTTACATAATGTGGGATGATGATATCAGTGGATTTAATTTTGAAGGCAGGTTGTTGGGATCTGGTGGGGTCCCCTTGATCCACTTTGATATTGTGGAATTTCAGATGTCGGATCGTGTGATGAGACAGTTCGGGTTCATGCAAGGCATACCATCACCAGCCAAAAACCACGGTGACCTTAGGAAGGAGAAAAAGTTTAAATCTATTGATGTCGAGGATTGCATGGCCTTGAGAGGGGAATATATTTCGATGTGGGAGGCATACATGGATCATCTCGAAGGACAACAAACTGAAGTTGCTGATTATGTCCCAATAGATGATTACATGGTCTGGTATAGGAAAATTACACGTTGGAAAATCCACCTACCTCGACAGTCAAGCGACCACGACAGTTGTTATGAGCCTCGGGCCATTTACAACCAACAACACCTTATTCAAATGGTATAAAATTATATTCTTCTTTAATAAATCATGTATTGGAGTAAATACTTAATATTACATTTATTCATATTTATTGTTAATAATATTTGTTTGTGTTTATCTTACATGACAGGTTGAGAGTGCAAAGTCGTTACTTGATAAATTTTCAGTACTTACTCAGTGCCTCCCGAGTTGGTTCTTTCTGCAAAAAAATAATTGGGATTTCCAATACGCCCTATTACGAACCTTCGAAGCAAGAGGTAAACAATACATCGACAGGGGGTACTTCACAAATTTTGGACCACTTTAGTCCCAAATCACACAAATCCAAGAAGGCGCCCACTTGGAAAACAAACTTATTATGTTGTACAATGAGAGATACATACCCAGCCCACAATGTACGGGAGAGCTCCATCACACCACCCACCCAGCCTACGAGGAGTGTTACATTCAAACCTTCCAAAACCTATGAGGAGTGTACATTCCAACCAACTCTTCCTTTGTGGTACTTTTCTGACGCCAAGGCGATCTAGTCACAAAAGGTATATTAGTTATGTTATAGTATGGCTTTAATTATTATTGCTATATATAAAATGTACATTTGGGTCTCAATCAGGTACAAGATGCGAGAGACAATTTTATGGACCAAAAGGTCCTTATCCAAAAACTTAAAGATTGGAAGGAGACATTTGTAAATAAACATATTTTTAGAAACGTGGTGGCACCAGAAGGGGATTTATATCCTTTATCACATCCGCGCCAGTTATATGAATTAGAACACAATGCAGTGCAATCCTTAGGGCCTGGGAGTTGGATATTCGAGCATGTCATGGACGCTTATATGTTGTTGCTACGAGACAGAGAGGAATACTACAGGTCGCGGGGAATACAAAGGTGGTCCCAATTTGGTTTCATGAATACATTCTTCATGCATCTTGGGCAGGGCTATGTGTCATGCATTAACGTGAATACTGCATGGAGTTTTTACGATCCGTATGTTAACCAAGATGTTGGTCCACCTTTACACTAATGCAAATACATATTCATGCCGGTGTGTAGTACCAATCAACGCCATTTTGTCTTGTTCCTATTCGCAGTTGAAGATTGGATGGTTACCATAATTGACCCGCACTACAATGACACTAAGTATATTAAGTTACATGAAATGTACTCAGAATCCGTTTAAAGTGCCCACCCACAGGTATGTATAGTTTTAAAATATTTTAATTTTATAATGTCCTTTACTATTAAAAAATTATTAAACCAACTACTTTGTACATTCAGGTAACATTGATACCATTTTTGTTTGCGAAATGGTATCGAGGTGAGTGGCCCAGCGGTAATTCCTACTGTGAAGACCTTTAAAGATTCGACCGACAACAACACAACAACGCAGATGGTGTGCAATTTGTCTGCAAGTATGTTGATGTTTAGTTAGGGCCAAATGGTAATATTTATGAAGAGGAGTGGTATTGGAAAGATGTCCACAGTCTTCGTTACAGTGCATGGGAGCTTACAAGAAATAGCAAGATTAATTCGGCCTTGGAGTATAGGGTCGGTGTGTATTAATCCTTCTAATGTTGTTTTTTATGTTATGAAAATAAACATGTACTATGTACTATTCCTCTTAATGTTATGCGATAGTATAGTATGGTATATCTTGTACTTCTAATAGGATAACACACTTATTCTTATTATAATAATATATCAAAAATATATCAAAAATGTATCAAACAATATATCAAAAATGTATCAAATGTATCAAACTCTATCAAAAATGTATCAATGCTATCAAAAATTATCAAAGTTATAAAATATTCAAAAAATGTATCAAGTATCAAAAAAATATATCAAAATGTACAAAAATATATCAATTATCAAAAATGTTATCAATTATCAGAAATGTATCAAAAATTATCAAAAAATGTATCAAATGTATAAATATATTAAAAAAAAGTAATCAAATCGTATAAAAATCATTCTTAATAATAAAAATTCATTGCTTAATATTAAAATCATAACTAATAATATTGCTTAATAATATAGATATTAAATTATTTCTAAATATCAAACCCCCCTTGTTTTATGACTTGTAATAATAATTAAATCGAATATAATAATAATGCAGAAATATAGATTTTGGGGGAGATGGTAAAGTTTTAAATAAAGAATATCCTTGGTGTGAAGTTAACAACCTAGGCCCCGGTGTCGGGTGGTCTTATGACGTATGTTTGAGTTTGAGGTTGCGAGTTCGAGTATGTTTGCAGCGAGTCTGCTTGAATAAAATAAAATTTTTTATTTTTTTAATACAAGCCGTGACCAAGCTTACCGGCAGTTTTTTTTTTTTTTTCAATTTTTAATACCGCAGTCTATGAGCCTGGTTCCGGCGGTTCAAAAAAATGTACCACTACAAGCTCTTACGGATGTTTAAAAACAAATCCAGTCGGGACAAGCTCTTTACGGCTGTTAAAAAAAATAAATTCAATAAAATTAAATCCAAACCGGGGACAAGCTCTTCCGGTTGGATATATCCTTGTTCTTTTGTTGCTATAAAGACCAATAAGGTTTTGGATTTCCAAATGAATACTTTTTCAAAATATATAGATATGCAAAAATTACAAGTATCTCAATTCCATTTAAATAAAAAACATCTAGATTAATTAGAATTTTAATTGAATACCTTTGCAGGATTTTAATGATGATTACTTATACATATATTAAGAGAAATTAATCAAACAAAATGCATTTTGATTAAATCCAAATTATTATGTAATAAACTATTCAAAACAATATAAAAAAAAATATGTTCCACAAAAATTAGCGGGTTTATATAGGAAATATACTTATTTGGTTTATTTTTAGACAGAATTTTATCAAAACACTTTGTTCACACATTCATTTAAAATCTTTACTTTGTCCGTTATTTTTAGTTTCATTATCTCTGAATTTTTATTACCAAGCGAAGAGCTTGTCCCGTTGGATTTTTGTTAACAGCCGTAAGATCTTGTCCCTGCTTGGATTTTTTTTAACAACTAAAGAGCTTGTCTCGATTGGTTTTTTTTTTTTTTTTTTTTTACAAGCGTAAGAGCTTGTAGCGGCGGGGAGTATTTTATATTTTTTTAAGTTACGTAATGTGCGAGTATGACTATTAATTGGAGGAAATGCTTAAAAATAAAAATAAAACTGACAAACATGTGACTATGTGGGGTCCTCATATTAAAATAAAAGCCGGTACAAGTTGGTGAGGACTGGGGATATATTTATGTTTCATCAGCCGTCCAATAAGTTATAACGATACACAAAAAGAGGGTGTTGCAAGTACTCACAGCACCGCGTTGCTAGGGAAGGGCTCCCTATATATATATATATATAATAATAACATGAGATAACTTTTCTCCCTGACTATTTTTAAAAAAATGGTAAGTGGGTGGGTCAAAAATACGCCAACTTAACACACATATTTCATAAAAATCCCTCTACTTATCTCAACTTACCAAGCTTTCACGGAAACCCATTTAATAACATTCGTCATTAATATTATAACTCACAATATTAACAACCAGATCATTCCTAGGAAATAGGGGGATTTTCTATAAGAATTTATCCCTATTGGTGCGCAATTAAGTGACCAAACGCCTTTCCGCGATAGATCTTTCTAGACATCGTCAATAATGCAAATAATAATATAAAATATTATTAAAATTATTGATTTAATAATATAAAATATTGTGAAAATAATTGAATCAATAACATGAAGCTACTATTGTCAGCAATTACTGTCGGCAATAATTGAATAAAAACTGAGTGGACTTCTCACGTAAGCATAAATAATCAAAGCTAGTATAAAAAGTTGTGTACTATGCATCACGCATATTACTGTACTTTTATAAGCAGGTATTTCAACAGTTAATGGTAAAAAATTACCCGTTATTTTTATAAAAAGTTATTTCTGTTGTTTTCTAACTCAAACAATAATTCTGTTGTGGGGTCCACCAATGATTGTGTCGTCATACGAATTTCCTGATTAAAAACGGAAGTTCCCCGACCAATGAATATTTTATAAACAACTTGTTACTTTGTAAAATTGAAAATATTAACCACAACTATAACATTATATCAAATCTACATCTTAATATTCAAAAAGATATTTAGAGAAAATTATTCTTTACTCATAAAAGTTGGGGTCTTACAACCTCCCTTTTTTATAAATTTTTATTCTCAAAATTAGTGTATGTACCTGGTATGTCGAAGATGTGAGGATACCTTGATTTCATTTCAGATTCCAACTCCTAGGTCATTTCCTCAACATCGTGGTTTCTCCACAAAACTTTGACTTGAGGTATAACCTTGGAGCGAAGAATATGTTCCTTCTTATCCAAGATTTTAACAAGTACTTCTTCATACGTTAAATCTTCTGCTATTTCGTCTGATTCTAATTCAATAATGTGGTTCAGGTCTTCCACATATTTACGTAACATAGATATGTGAAAAACGTTATGAACACGAGACATACCTGGCGGTAAGGCGAGTCTATAGGCCACATTTCCTTCTCGATCGAGGATTTCAAATGGGCCAATGAACCGAGGATTGAGCTTTCCTCTCTTTCCAAATCTAGTAACTCCTTTCCATTGAGTAACACATAACAACACATGCTCTCCAACATTGAATTCCACGTCTCTTCGATGAAGATCAACATAACTCTTTTGTCGATCTAGTGAGGTTTTTTTATACGTTGTCAGATCATTTGAATCTTTTTTGTAGTCTAGGTACCAATTTTGTCCAACAACGTTGTTCACCTACGTAATCCCACATATGGAGGAATGACATGACACTTTTTCTATTACAACGCCTTGACGGAGCATTCCTTATGCTTGCTTGATAACTGTTTGTAGGAGAATTTCCTATATGGCAAGAACTTGTTCCAAATTCCTTTGAAGTCAAGGTCCACACAAATCTTAATAAACTTCAGAATTTTGAATAGTCCTATCAGACTGCACGTCCGTCGAGGAATGATATGCCAAACTAATCATAAATTCGCTGCCCATAGATTCTACAAACTAACCCAAAATCATGAAGGTAAATTCTGGGTTTCGATCAAAAAAACTATAGATATGGCATACATTCGGTCCTACAAATCTCATTTATATACTTACGAGCAAGACGTCAAGTGAAATAAGTTTATGGTTATAGGTAAGAAATGGCAGACTGGTTAGGTCTATCAATAATAACCAAATCGTCAGCTATACCTTGATATAAAACCTTGGAAAGGACTAGTAGTCGAAATCCATGGTAATGTGTTCCCACTCCATTCTGGATTCAAGTGGTTGCATGAACCTTTTGGTATTCATGCTTGCATCTATCTTCTCTCATATTGCTCAGTACAACAGTATGTCGAAGACACGATTACATTTGGTTTACTCCAATGGATAGATTGGAAACGGGTTGGTGTTGTGCGCCCCACTCATGATTTTATATTTAAAATTAAAGTCGTTTTAGAACACAAAGTGTGGATCTGACCTTTGAAGTATTCCTTCTTCATCGATTCTTGTTTATGGATAATAGCAGCCTTCTTTGTACTTCTTTCCATTACGCATCAGCTCTAGGTTGAAACTTGAGAGCTTATTATCGATAAGTAAGTTCTAACTCTTATATTTGACATAATCACGTGGGTCCCTGGAGTCTTTAACTCTATCTCCATCCTCTGTAAGTCATACAAAATTAGCTTTTGCGTTGACAATATCGTACTCGTACCTGCATATGATCTTCTACTCAACGCGTCAGCTACAACGTTCACTTTTCTAGGATGGTATTAAATGGTATGATCGTAATCTTTCAATAGCTCGAGCCAACGTCGTTATCGCGTGTTGAGTTCCTCTTAGGTGAAGAAATATTTGAGGCTTTTATGATCAGTACAGATCTCCACCTTCTCCCTATACAGGTAATGCCTCCAGATTTTAAGCGCAAAAATGACTGCTGCCAACTCTAGATCATGAGTAGGATAATTTCTTTTATATTCTTTGAGTTGTCGTGAGGCATAGGATATGACTTTTGCATGTTGCATTAGAACACATCCTAACTCTCTGCCTGAAGCATCGCTGTAGATGACAAATCCCTCTAAACCAGATGGTATTGTCAGAATAGGTGCTGAAATGAGTCTCCTCTTGAGTTCTTGAAAACTCTTCTCACATTCCTCGCTCCAACTAAATTTTTTTTATCTTTTTGAGTCAGTTGAGTTAATGGAGTACCGATTCGAGAAAATCCTTCCACGAATCTCCGATAATAACCCACTAAGCCCAGAAAGCTACGTTTATTGACTTAGGTTTCTCCCAGCTTTGTATTGCTTCAATCTTCGCTGGGTCAACAGTTATTCTATGATTTTATATCACGTGCACAAGGAATGCTACTTTCTTAAGCTAGAACTTTCATTTCTTCAACTTGGATTTAGCTAATTTTCACGAAGCTTTTGGAGTATCAGCCTCAAATGTTGCTCATAATCTTCATGGCTTTTGGGGTAAATGAGGATGTCATCAATAAAGAAAATCACAAAATGATCCAAATATTCCTTGAATCATATCCATGAGACAACAAGAGCATTAGTCAATCCAAAAGACATGACTAGGAATTCGTAATGCCCGTACCGAGTTCTGAAAGCAGTCTTTGGATTGTCATCAGTTTTAATCTTTAACTGATGATATCCGAAATGAAAATTGATGTTTAAAAAGAATTTAGCAACATGAAACTTGTCAAACATGTCATTAATGCGAGGCAATGGATACCTATTTTTGATGGTGACATGATCAAACTCCCGTAATTCATATAATTGCATACTCCCATCTTCTCTTTACGAAAATAAAAGGAGACCCAAAGGGAGACCGTATACTAGGATGAATGAAACCGAGGTCTAACAACTCTTGCAGTGGAGTTTTACTCGAGTTTTTTAAGGAGCCATCGATTGGGGCTTTAGAAATGGGTTTGACGGAGTTTAAGGTTCGATACCAAAATCGATTTCCCGTAAGGGGGTGGTTTATATACCAGGAAGTCTTAAGGGAATATGTCAGGAAATTTATTAACAATAGAAATATATTCAAATTGACTTATTTGTTTACTTAAATCTTGACATGGGCTAAGACAAAAGCTTGACATCTATTTTGTAATAACGAATAAGCTTTATGGCTTGATCTGACGACTAGTGACTGACTTATGGTTTGGTGCTTAAAAAATATATTGGCGTAATAGGTTGGTTAGGAATATTAAAGCTAAAAAACCTTACGAAACCAATCAATTTTAACATGATGGATAAGTAAGTTAACAAATCAAACCCTAAAAAACTTACCTCAAAACGTAAGTATTTTCAAAGAGATAAGCGACAGGTAATGTGTGGGTGCCGATTGAATCAAACAAGATTTATAAATGGTTGATGTAATGAAGGTTTCCCCAAAAAGGAGTTTCGACAGATAAGTCAAAGTTAATTCTCCGGAGTCAAATTTAACGTGAGCGCAAGTAAAGTGAAATTAAAAAAGGGGGGTGAACCGGGTATCAAATAAGGTATAGACTTTGCAAGAGTTATGATTACTTACCCGTGTAACTTTGTTCGGGTTCCTCACTTTTTAGGATGGTCACAATAACAGCCTCCCTTTAAATACTAGTTTTGACTTATCTATGACGGCCTTTGGTGCCTCTATCCCAGTTGGACTTGACTTTACTACATGACAAAATCAGTCTAGGTGACCTTCTCCTTCGCAATTGTAACACGCTTTGGGTTGCATCGTATAGTTTGGACTGATGTGTCCCTCTCCTCCGCATTTGAAGCATACGATCGGTGGTCGTTCTCCTTCCTTTAAAATGAGTGTTGTTTCCTCTATCTTTCAATCATTGTTGAACCTTCTCTTCTTAAATTTTCCACTTCTATTGTCTTGGCCATGATTACCACCGAAGTGGTTACCATTTCTGGCATGTTGATTCCCTCCACGTTTGTTGTCACCGCTTCGATGATTGCTACCACTGGTAATTATCATTTTGTCAGTTGCTCTCTCTTGGTTGAGTTGACTCATTATCGTGCTTCAATAACTGAGCCCAATTCACAACATCTGAATACAAGAAAAGTTTGTGAGAAATGAGGTATTGATGTATTTCGGGTTTCAAACCTCGCAGAAACATGCGCGTCATTCTCTCCTCATTATCTACCAAATGGAATGCAAACCGGTGACCATCCGTGAGTTGCCAATGTTTCCACCTATATTTTGAATAGGAGTCTCTCTCGCCTGATGTTGAATGAATTGTAGAAAGCCTTTGAACATCCCATCGTTCATCATTTGGTCGATATTGTTGTTTACATGAGGATTGTTGCATTCCTAATGCACATTATCCAGGTTATTGATCTGTGGCGACTGAACGATCTCATGTGCTCCATTGCTTACCTACACATTTTTAGATGTTATTTTCAAACACTGCCACAAAACAAGGGTTAATTGACATGCCACATATTATCCCTATATTCTGACCGACCAATTAAATAACAAATAAGCTTAGGCAGGTCATACTAGCGAAGGATTTACCCGTCTCTCCCCTCCTAGTTCTAGTCTCACATCTCAGCCAAGGATCATATCCCTAAGCTCTGATACCAACTGTGACTCCCCTAAAATAGGTATACAGAACCCATTATGAGTCGCCAAATGCATGGTATAAAATACAAATACAACTTAATTGTACAACTGTTGTGTAAAATACGATAAAACATAGTTGAGAGTTTTAACAAAAATATTATCTTCTAGAAAATATCCAAAATCAAATGGAGTGTTCATTACAATTATTATCACACTATTTTTACTAAATAGTGCAGGGATACTAAGTCACGATCTCCTACCGTCACTCCATCCCCGACTAGTCCGGTTTCGTTCTCATTTCTTGAAGAGACAATGAAAGTAAAATGGCGAGCTCAACTAGGCCTAGTAAGAAATATTAGACTAAGATAATGCCAGACTAAATTATCGTAGCCTTCAACAGTGTGAATATGATAGATATAATAAACAACAAGTTTTTTAACTACAGCGAAGAAGCAATCATTAGAAGAGCAATGTAGATCATGTATCTACTATCTTCTTGATTTACAGTTTATCATCAATTTTACGCTGCGACTCAGCTCAATAAATAATACACATCGCTGAATATCCCATGCACTTACAGGCCAAGACTATTCATAGTATCAAAGCAATGAATTATCAATACCACTAATGGCCAAAGAATTCGTGTGATCACTAATGGTCAAGATAATTGCCAATAACTGTCCTTTATGCATACGGAGTCAATGATGACTTTTAACATCAGTGTAACATACAAGTCATGATCATACCGATAATATTAATAATCATACCAACAAAAGTGTCATCCATTGACACTCCGGGTCCAAAGATTATGTTTATACAATATAAGGATGAGGATGATGAAATGATATAGCATCATAACGAAATCAAGGATAAATATAAGAAATTTTTAATTTAGCCCGATGAGTTAAAATGTCCAAATTGTCAACCTGATAAACTGCTTTGTGGAGAGTTAAAATTCAAGATAATATTCTGAAAATAATTTGTGGACAAAAAATAAATTAATTTTTGTCATTGAATAGTACCCGAAGTGAACGTACCTCCGTGATAGTACTCGGAATAGTACTGTGAAGCCCCCAAAATAGGGCCATCATCCAACCCTTCTGAGTCGTCATTTTCATGGTACAGGAATAACTACAACTTTATTATTACATACAACATAAAACTGTGAGTTAAATAAGATATTGCCATCTAGACAAGATCCACATACAAAAAACTCCCATCAAATTATTATAATTTATTTTACAAAAATGGTGAGGATAATAAACCCAAACCTCTCTCTAGAACCATTCATTACAATCCCCCGACTCTACTCGGTTACAGTTTCGTCTCCTGAGAAGGAAAAATATGAACAACAAGAAAAAGTGTGAGCCACACTAGCCCAGTAAAGAAGTATTTGACTAAGATAATGTAAACCACAATTATCCTAGTCTTAAAAGGGAAAATCTGATAGAATAAATAGACAACAAGTTTTATATATACAATGCACAAGTGGAAACAATAATTAATTATGAGGAGTTATAGAGAATGAATTCTACTAAACATCTTGAATTTAAAAGTCCTAATCAATGTTTTTATCCCTTGAACATAAATTATATATAATCTCAAATCAAATCAAAATATTAATCTTGGCAATACAGGCCAAAGATATTCATCAGTCGGCATGTTATATCAACACCTGTCACTTGCACTACGGGCCAAAGTATTCATAATAAAATCAACCAATCTTTGCACGGACATGCCAAAGATATTAAGTAATATCATCATTTAGGAAGGAGGATGATTGAAAATATTTTAAAGGGAAAACGAATCCAGATGAAACAAAAAGATATAAATATTAAGGATTTCGTATTTCAGCTATCCCATGTCCAAAAATACCCATATACATAATCACAGTTGGAGTAAAATTCAAGAATGATTCAAAAACAGTTATACAATCAAGCTAGTATACAGACTAAATATTTTAGACAAAAAGAGAAATTCATTTTTTTGGTGAATTAGTGTGTATTCGTGAATAGTGCCGTACCGTGAATAGTAACTCCGACACCAAAGATAGAATTTTACAAAAAACATCCATCACGCTTCGTGAATAGTACTCGTGAATAGCAACTCATTGAATAGTAACTCGTGAATAGTTACCCCGACATGAAAAAGTTCCAAATTTGATAAAAAGTTCCAACCAATATTTCAGTATAATGATATTGAAGAAATAATATCATTTGAGAAGAAAATAACATCCCTTACCTCGAAAGACAGTACTTCTAATTGAAATACCGGATATAGGCTATGACTTGAACTTGCACCGTATAACAATACCCAAAGTATACTCAAAATACTCACAAGAATACGCTCGATAATATAGAGAGAGAAAACTTCAGTTTCTGGTGTGATTTTCAATTCTAACCTAAGCACCCTAATTATAGGAAATTGCTTAGAACACCAAAGCAGAAAATTTAATATAATATTAATATATTTAATAAATTCTCTACGCCCATCTAGACAATCTGATCTCAGCCATCAAAAAATGCTAAATGAGGGAACCAAATGAAAAAAACGTTTTTGTAAATAAAAATATTTTAAACTTCCAAAAATCAATTATTTCGTAGCTTCGGAACTTCAATAATTCATAATAAATAGCCCTTTTGTCAGAAAATTCGAATCTCGCGAATTTTTATAGGAAATGCCATTATATAAAACTGTTGAGAAGTAAGTTTTTCCAAAATTTCAAACAGAAATTGACGAAATCCACAACGGGCCATTTACACGGCTATTAATCCATTTCAGTCAAGAAATAGGTCTACCGACACACAAAATCCTGTTTTTTTTTAATATTATTGCAACAAAAATTTCTTCTCCTCATAAAATCCATATATCCCACATTATTATAAAAATACACCCTTATTATATTATTAAAAATATAATTAATATATTTAAATGAATTATTTTTATAAGAAGGAAAGATAAAATATAATTTTAAAAATTGTCCACATTACAAAATTTTCTCCATCTATATCCAATAAAAATCAAATTTTCCTCATATATAAATCAATAATTATTATCAAAATAATATTACAGAATCAAAGTCTGGCCAACCAGCCGTTCCCAGGAAAGAGGGGGCTTTCCAATAAGAATTTCTTCCTTACTGAGCGCAATTAGGTGACCAAACCATCTCCTTAGACAGAACTTTCTAGACATTGCCAATAATGTGATCTAATAATAGTATCATATTACTATGAATTATTGCTTCGATAATGAAACAATACTGTGTAGTGACAATATTGAAAAAACAACGTAATATAAAATATCAATGCCAAGCAAGTATTGAATCCACTAAACATAAAATCCTGAATAGTATTACTGTAACACAATTATGAGGAGTGCTTCTTAAGTTAAAGAATCAATTTAATTGGTGAATACTGTTGTGCTACTGTGCCAACACCGCGTTATTATTGTGTTAACCACCGGGTATTCACAGTATTAACGGTAACAAACTAGCCGTTTTTATAAAACAACTTATACTTGTCGTTTCTTAATCCAATGGTTATTTGCTATGGGGCCCACAAAAGACTGCGCGTCGTTACGATCATTCACCTGACAGCAAGAATCTTCAAGACAAAACGACAATAGTCCCCGACAACTTATATGCATATTTTTAACCACCTGGTTATTTAAATTATTTTGGTATTTTACCATTAACGAAAACACATTACTTCAAGCAACCGTACTATTTCAAAAAATACATAAAGGAAATTCCTTGTTATTAAAAATTTTCGGGTATTACACCTCCCCTCCTTATGAAAATTCGTCCTCTATATTGACGTACTAACGGTGTGTTTCGAAAAGGTTTAGTTTTTAAAGATACCACGCTTTCGTTCCGTTTCCAACCTACCAAGGTCATTTCACTATATGCATGATTCACTCCACAAAACTTAACTTGTTGGTTTGACCTTCGTGCGTTTCGTAGGACTGCTCCTTCCCATCCACATTTCTTGACCGGTACCTCTCGAACTTAAGTCGTCGGCTCTTTCATCCGGTTCTAACTCAATAACATGGTTCGAGTCAGTCCAAATCGGTACCATATAAAAAAACGTTATAAACACGCGACATAATGGCGATAAAATGAGTCTATAGGACACAGTTCTATTCCATCGAGGATTTCAAATGGACTAATAAATCGAAGGTTTGAGCTTTGCTCACATCGCCAATTCTCGCTTTTAGAATAACAACTTCTTGTACCTTCTTCTTCATATTCACCAGCTCCGGTGTGTAGCTTGAACAGCTTTAACTTTATCGATTAAAGTCGATTATACTCGTATATCATCACGTGGGTACCTAGAGTTTTTATCTCCATCTCTATTATTTATAAATTATACGAAATTAGTCTACGATCTTCTACTCAACACGTCAGCTACCACGTTCGCTTTTCCAGGATGGCATGGTCAGAACATGTGCTGAAATGAGTCTCCTCTTGAGTTTTTCGAAGCTCTTCCCACATTCCTTGCTCCATTCGAATTTTGTATCTCTACGAGTCAGCTGCGTTAATGGAGTAGAGATTCGAGAATATCCTTCAACGAATCTCCGATAATAACCAACTAAGCCTAGAAAGCTACGTATTTCGATTACTGACTTAGGTTGCTCTCAACTGTGACTCATATCCCAACCTTGGATAGCACGTTACAATGACACCTATCAGTTTACTATCGCACGAATATTGTCCCCTACGGAGAGTCTGGCTTCGGTGCATTCCACAAAGGAAGTCACCAGATAAAGGCTCAGGTACCAAATTCTATAGTTGAATTTTTAACTCCTGAAGTTCAAATAGGAGCCATTCAATATGAAATTTTAGAAATGAGTTTTGTTCCGGGTTCAAAGTCGATACAAAATTTAATATCAGGCTCTGGGAGTAAGCCAAGAAATTCTTCAGGAAATACGTCAGGAAAAATCAATAACAACAGAAATATTATTCAAATCTGATGTGTCTTTATTCAAATCCATAACATGGACTAAGAAAACTTGACATCCGTAATAAACGAATGACCTCATGGCTTGATATGAAAATGTTTGACTACAATGGTTTGGTCGTTTGAATTCGAATAACAGGTTGCTTAGGAATATGAAAACTAACAACCTTACGAAAGTAATCAATTTCGGCATGATGAGTAGTTAACCTTAAAATCACATCAAAAGCAAATATTTCTATAGAAATAAGGTTAACAAGTAATGTGATAATGCCAACCTGAATCAAGCAAGATTTCTAAACAACGGATGTAACAAAAGTTTCTCTTAACGGAGTCTCCATAAATAGGTCAAAGTCTAATTTCTCCGTAGTTAAGTTCAAACATTGAACGCAAGCAACAGAGATAAAAGAATGGGTAGAACTGGTATCTAATAAGGTATAAACTTCGCAAGAATTTATAATTAACTAACCCGTGCTAACTTCGTTCGGGTTCCTCGCAATTTGACCGGTCACGACAAACGCTCTTCTAGGAACCGTTGACTTTGACTTTTCTGGGACATTCTTTTGAGTCACCATTCCCGCTGGACTGGGTTTCGATACCGTACAATCTCAAGCGATATGTCCTTCTTTTCGACAATTATAGCATACCTTAAACTGTTGTGGGCAGTTTGGACTAATATGTCCCTCTTTTCTGCATTTGTAACATACGACCGGTGGTCTTTCCCCTCCCTTGGAACCAGTTGCTACTGGCGTTGACGTATTCACATGGTCGTTGTTGAATCTCCTCTTTTTAAAATCTCCTCCCGACTCGCTTCTTCTATTTTCATGGCCACGATTACCACCAGAGTGGTTACCGCCTTTGTCCATATTCTTCTTTCTCCGCTGGTTATCGTTATTCTGATGACTGCTATCTTCGGTATGATCCTGGTTATGGTCCCTCAGTTGAACGTACTCGTTATCTCGCTCTAACAACTGAGCCCTATTGACAACATCTGAATAGAGAGAAAATTTATGAGAAATGAGATACTGACGTATGCCGGGTTTCAAACCTCTCAGAAACATCCGCGTCATACGTTCCTCATTCTCCACCAAATGAGGTGCAAACCTGGATAACTCCGCGAACTTCGCCTCGTACTGGGACACCGTCATGTTATTTTGTTCTAGTCTAATAAACTCTACCTCCTTCATATGGCGAATACTTTCAGGAAAATATTTTTTGTTGAAAAGTTTCTGAAACATTTCCCAAGACATGCTGGGTGCGATTGGATGCGTACGCTTCACAGACTCCCACCAGTAGTCTGCCTCACCACGGAACATAAAGGTGGCGAATGGAACCTTCTGTTCCTCTGTGCATCCCAAGACATCGAATATCTAGGTAATTTGTTTGACCCATGTTTCCGCCATGATCGGATCTGGCTTTCCCCAGAATTCTGGTGGTCCCAACTCTTTGAACTGATTGGCCGTGACAAACCGTGCGTTGTTATCATTTCCACCTGTAATTTGTGCACGTGTCTCCCTCGTTTGATTTTGCATGAACTGCAAAAAGCTTCTAACATCCTGTCGTTCATCATCTACTCAGTGGCGTTGTTCACAGGAGGAACATTGCCAGCCTGTTGCACATTCTCCTCGTTGGTGAGTACATGCGTCTCCACGGTCTCATTTACTCCATTGTTAATATTCTCAGTCGACATTCTTAAATAATGCCATAAAACAAGGGTTAATTAAACAAATTAACAAATCACATAATACCCCTATATTATGACCGACCAACAAATAAGCTTAGGTAGGACACACTAGCGAAGGAATTACTCGTCTCTCCCCTCCTAGTTCTATTCCCCGATCTCTGCCACAGATCATATCCCTAAGCTCTGATACCAACTGTGACGACCCCAAAATAGGTCAATTCCATCCAACCCATTCTGAGTCGTCAATTACATGGTATAGAAATAACTACAACTTTATTATTACATTACAACATACAAACTGTGAGTTTAAATACAGATATTTCCATCAAGACAATATCCACATACAAATAAATCCCCATCATAATTATTGATACATTATTTTACAAAAATGGTGAGGACTACTAAACAACTCTCTCTAGAACCATCATTACATCCCCCGACTCGTACTCGGTACATTCTCATCTCCTGAGAAGAAAAATAGAACAACAAGAAAAAAGGGTGAGCTCAACTAGCCCAGCAAAGAATATTATGACTAAGATAATGTACAACAAATTATCCTTAGTCTTCAACAGGGAAAAATCTGATAGAATACAATAGACAACAAGTTTTAGATCAACAACTGTAGCGGAAACAATAATTCATTAGAGGAGTTAAGTAGAGAATGAAATCTACTAACATCTATGAATTTAAAAGTCCATCATCAATATTTTATCCCTGTAACATCAATTAATATATATCTCAAATCAAATCAAATATTCATCTTGGCACTACAGGCCAAAGATATTCATCCGTCGGTCATGTTCATCTCAACACCTGTTCATCTTTTCACTACGGGCCAAAGATATCCATCAATTGTTCATGTTCATCTCAACACCTGTACATCTTTGCACTAAGGGCCAAAGATATTCATAATAAAATCAACCATCTTTGCACTACAGGCCAAAGATATTCAGTAATATCATCATTTAGGACTAGGGATGATGAAAAATATTTTAAAGGAAACGAATCCAGTGAAACAAAAGAATAAATATTAAGGATTCGTATTCAGCTATCCCATGTCCAAAAATACCTCATAAATAATCACAGTGGAGTAAAATTCAAGAATGATCAAAATATGGATACAATCAAAACTAGTATCCAGAATAGATATTTTAGACGAAAAGAAGAAATTTTATTTTTTTGGTGAATAGTGTCGTATTCGTGAATAGTGTCGTATATGTGAATAGTGTCGTATACGTGAATAGTGCCGTATACGTGAATAGTAACTCCGACACCAAAAGATAGAAATTTCACAAAAAAACATTATCACGCTTCGTGAATAGTACTCGTGAATAGTAACTCATGAATAGTAACTCGTGAATAGTAACTCATGAATAGTAACTCGCGAATAGTAACCCCGACATGAAAAAGTTCCAAATTTGATAAAAAGTTCCAACCAATATTTCAGTATAATGATATTGAAGAAATAATATCATTTGAGAAGAAAATAACATCCCTTACCTCGAAAGACAGTACTTCTAGTTGAAATACCGGATATAGGCTATGACTTGAACTTGCACCGTATATGTGACACCCCCAAAATAGGTCCATTCCACCCAACCCATTCTGAGTTGTCAAATACATGGTACAGAAACAACTACAACTTTTACAACCAATAAGCTGTGAGTTTGAATACAAACATTGTCATCTAGGCAATATCCACATGCAAATAAATCCCCATCATAATTATTGATACATTATTTTACAAAAATGGTGAGGACTACTAAACAACTCTCTCTAGAACCATCATTACATCTCCCGACTCGTACTCGCTACATTCTCGTCTCCTGAGAAGAAAAAATAGAACAACAAGAAAAAGGGTGAACTCAACTAGCCCAGTAAAGAATATTATGACTAAGATAATGTACAACAAATTATCCTTAGTCTTCAACAGGGAAAAATCTGATAGAATACAATAGACAACAAGTTTTAGATCAACAACTGCTGGGGAAACAACAATTCATTAGAAGAGTTAAGTAGAGAATAAAATCTACTAACATCTATGAATTTAAAAGTCCATCATCAATATTTTATCCCTGTAACATCAATCAATATATATCTCAAATCAAATCAAATATTCATCTTTGCACTACAGGCCAAAGATATTCATCAGTCGGTCATGTTTATCTCAACACCTGTTCATCTTTGCACTACGGGCCAAAGATATTCATCAATTGTTCATGTTCATCTCAACACATGTACATCTTTGCTCTACGAGCCAAAGATATTCATAATAAAATCAACCATCTTTGCACTACAGGCCAAAGATATTCAGTAACACCATCATTTAGGACTGAGGATGATGTAAAATATTTTAAAGAAAACGAATCCAGTGAAACAAAATAACAAGTATTAAGGATTCGTACTTTAAACAATCCGAGTTTAAAAATACTTCATAAATAATCATACTGAAGTAAATTCAAGAATGATCAAAACATGGATACAATCAAAGCTAGTACCCACAATAGATATTTTAGACAAAAAGAAGAAATTTCATTTTTCGGTGAATAGTGTCGTATTCGTGAATAGTGTCGTATACGTGAATAGTAACTCCGACACCAAAAGATAGAAATTTTACAAAAAACATCTTCACGCTTCGTGAATAGTACTCGTGAATAGTAACTCGTGAATAGTAACTCATGAATAGTAACTCGTGAATAGTAACTCATGAATAGTAACCCCGACATGAAAAATTCCAAATTTGATAAAACGTTCCAACCAATATTTTAGCATCATGATATTGAAGAAATAATATCATTTGAGAAGAAAATAACATCCCTTACCTCGAAAGACAGTACTTCTGGTTGAAACACCGAATATAGGCTATGACTTGAACTTGCACCGTATAGCAATACTCAAAGTATACTCAAAATACTCACAAGAATACGCTCGATAATATAGAGAGAGAAAACTTCAGTTTCTGGTGTGATTTTCAATTCTAACCTAAGCACCTATTGATAGGAAATTGCTTAGAACACCAAAGCAGAAAATTTAATAAAATAATAATAATTATTATAAATTCTCTACGTACACTTCTTGAATCTGAAAATCTGCATTCAACACATTCAAATCACATGCTCCCTTCTAGAAGAAGTAAAAAAAACGTTTTTTATAAAATAAATAATTAAAACTTCTAAAAATCAATTATTTCGGAGCTTCGGAACTTCAATAATTCATAATAAATAGCCCTTTTGCCAGAAAATTTGAATCTCGCGACTTTTAATAGGAAATTCAATTCTCTACAACTTTGCAGAAGAAAGTTTTTCCAAACTCCAAACAGAAATTGACCGAAATCCATAAACGGACGATTTTACAGACTATAATCAAATTTTCAGTCAAGAAATAGGGTCCACAGACACACAAAATATGTGTTAAAAATTTAATGCCACAAAAATACTCTTCCTCCTCATATACTCATATATCCCACATTCATCGTAAAAATATCATCATTAATATATTATTAAAATAATATATTTAAATGAATTATTTTATCATAAAAAGATAAAATATTAATTTTCAACAATTGTCACATTAAAAATTTTCTCCATCTATATCCACATAAAATCAATATTTTCCTCATCATATGAATCAATAATTAACTATTCACAAATAATATTACAGAATCACAATATTGACAACCAGGCAGTTCCTAGAAAAGAGGGGGCTTTCCAATAAAGATTTCTCCTTACTGGCGCGCAATTAGGTGACCAAACCTCTCCTTAGACAGAACTTTCTAGACATTGCCAATAATTTTATCTAATAATATTATTCAGATAATATGAGTTATTGCTTTGATAATGAAAAATACTGTGTAATGACAATTATTGAAACAACAACAATATAAAATATCAATGCAGCAATTATTGAATCAATAACATAAAATACTGAACAGTAATTACTGTAACAATTATTGAGTAGTGCCTTCTTACGTAAGAATCAATAATTGGTGCAATACCGTGTGCTACTGTGTAACAACGCGTATTACTGTGTTTTAACCACCGGGTATTCCAACAATATTAACGGTAACAACTACGCCATTTTTTATAAACAACTTATACTTGTCGTTTTCTTCATCCAATCGCTTTCCTTTATGGGGCCCACAAAAGACTGCTTCGTCGTACGAATATTCCCCGACAGCAAGAATATTCCACGACCAAACGAATATTCCCCGACAATAATGAATATTTTATAACCACCTGTTTATTCGAAATATTTGCGCATTAAACTCATAACTAACCACATTAATCAAATCAACCCTTACTATTTCAAAAAAAATAAATAAAGAAAATTCCTTTTATTTAAAAAAATTTCGGGGTCTTACAACCTCCCCTCCTTATGAAATTTCGTCCTCGAAATTGACGTACGTAACTGGTGTTTCGAAAAAGTAAAGATACCTCGCTTTCATTTCCGTTTCAAACTCCAAGGTCATTTTCTCTATAGCATGATTCCTCCCCAAAACTTTAACTTGTGGTATGACCTTCGTGCGTAGGACATGCTCCTTCCCATCTAACATCTTGACAGGTACCTCCTCGTACATTAAGTCTCAGCTATTTCGTCTGGTTCTAACTCAATAACATGGTTCGAGTCGTCCACATCGGTACATATAAAAAAATGTTATAAACACGCGACATACTTGGCAATAAAATGAGTCTATAGGCCACAGTTCCTATTCGATCGAGGATTTCAAATGGACTAATAAATCGAAGGTTTGAGCTTTCCTCACATCGCCAATTCTCGCTTTTGAAATAACAACTTCTTGTACCTGCTTCTTCATATTCACCAGCTCCGGTGTGTAGCTGGAACGTTTTTAACTTTATCGATTAAAGTCGATTATACTCGTATAACATCACGTGGGTACCTAGAGTTTTCATCTCCATCTCTATTATTTGTAAATTATACGAAATGAGTCTTTGACAATATCGTACTCGTACTTGTATACGATCTTCTACTCAACACGTCAGCTACAACGTTCAATTTTCCAGGATGACATGGTCAGAACATGTGCTGAAATAAGTCTCCTCTTGAGTTCTTCGAAGCTCTTCCCACATTCCTTGCTCCATTCGAATTTTGTATCTCTACGAGTCAGCTGCGTTAATGAAGTAGCGATTCGAGAATATCCTTCAACGAATCTCCGATAATAACCAACTAAGCCTAGAAAGCTACGTATTTCGATTATCGACTTAGGTGGTTCTCAACTGTGACTCACATCCCAATCTTGGATAACACGTCACAATGACACCTATTAGTTTACTATCGCACGAATACTGTGTCCCCTACGAAGAGTCTGGCTTCGGTGCATTCCACAAAGGAAGTCACCAGATAAGGGCTTGGGTATCAACTTCTACAGTTGGGTTTTTAACTCCTGAAGTTCAATAGGAGCCATTCGATATGAGATTTTAGAAATGAGTTTTGTACCGGGTTCAATGTCGATACAAAATTTTATATCACGCTCTGGGAGTAAGCCAAGAAATTATTCAGGAAATACATCAGGAAATTTACTAACAACAGAAATATCATTCAAATCTGATGTACTTTTGTTCAAGTCCATGACATGGGCTAAGAAAACATGACATCCATTTTTTAATAAACGAATGACTTCATGGCTTGATATAAAAATGTTTGACTTCAATGGTTTGATTGCTTGAGTTCGAATATCAGGTTGCTTAAGAATATGAAAACTAACAACCTTTACAAAAGCAATTAATTTTGGCATGATGAGTAGTTAACCTTAAAATCACATCAAAAGCAAATATCTCTATAGAAATAAGGTTAACATGTAATGTGATAGTGCCAACTTGAATCAAGCAAAATTTCTAAACAATGGATGTAATGAAAGTTTCTCCTAACGGAGTCTCCATAAATAGGTCAAAGTCTAATTTCTCCGTAGTCAAGATCAAACGTTGAGCGCAAGCAAGAGAGATAAAAGAATGGGTAGAACCGGTACCTAGTAAGGTATAAACTTCGCAAGAATTATAATTAACTAACCCGTGCTAACTTCGTTCGGGTTCCTCGCATTTTGACCGGTCACGACAAACGCTCTTCCAAGAATCGTTGACTTTGACTTTTCTGGGACAGCCTTTTGAATCACCATCCCCGCTGGAATTGGTTTCGCTACCGTACACTCTCGAGCGATATGTCCTTCCTTTCCACAATTATAGCATACCTTGAACTGTTGTGGGCAGTTTGGGCTGATATGTCCCTCTTTCCCGCATTTGTAACATACGACCGGTGGTCTTTCTCCTCCCTTGGAACCAGTTGCTGCTGGCACTGTCGTCTTCACATGGTCGTTGTTAAATCTCCTCTTTTTAAAATCTCCTCCCGACTCGCTTCTTCTATTTTCATGGCCACGATTACCACCAAAGTGGTTACCGCCTTTGTCCATATTCTTCTTTCTCTGCTGGTTATCATTATTCTGATGACTGCTATCTTCGGTATGATCCTGGTTATGGTCCCTCGATTGAACGTACTCGTTATCTCGCTCTAACAGCTGAGCCATGTTGACAACATCTGAATAGATAGAAAATTTATGAGAAATGAGATACTGACGTATGCCGGGTTTCAAACCTCTCAGAAACATCCGCGTCATACGTTCCTCATTCTCCACCAAATGAGGTGCAAACCTGGATAACTCTGCGAACTTCGCCTCATACTGGGACACCGTCATGTTATTCTGCTCTAGTCTAATAAACTCCACTTCCTTCATATGGCGAATACTTTCAGGAAAGTATTTTTCGTTGAAAAGTTTCTGAAACGTCTCCCATGACATGCTAAGTGCGGCTAGATGCGTACGCTTCACAGACTCCCACCAGTAGTCTGCCTCGCCACGGAACATAAAGGTTGCGAATGGAACCTTCTGTTCCTCCGTGCATCCCAAGACATCGAATATCTTGGTAATTTGCTTGACCCATGTTTCCGCCATGATCGGATTGGGCTTTCCCTTAAATTCTGGTGGTCCCAACTCTTTGAACTGCTTAGCTGTGACCACCCGTGAATTGCTATCATTTCCTCTTGTATTTTGAACACGAGTCTCCCTCGTCTGGTTTTGCATGAACTGCAAAAAGCTCCTAAACATCCCGTCGTTTATCGTCTGCTCAGTGGCGTTGTTCACAGGAGGAACATTGCCAGCCTGTTGCACGTTCTCCTCATTGGTGAGTACAGGCGTCTCTACGGTCTCATTAACTCCACTGTTAACATTCTCAGTCGACATTCTCAAACACTGTCATAAAACAAGGGTTAATTAAGGAAATCAATGTATCACATAATATCCCTATATTATGACCAACCAACAAATAAGCTTAGGTAGGACACACTAGCGAAGGATTTACTCGTCTCTCCCCTCCTAGTTCTATTCCCCGATCTCCGCCAGAGATCATATCCCTAAGCTCTGATACCAACTGTGACACCCCCAAAATAGGTCCATTCCACCCAACCCATTTGAGTTGTCAAATACATGGTACAGAAACAACTACAACTTTTACAACCAATAAGCTGTGAGTTTGAATACAAACATTGTCATCTAGGCAATATCCACATGCAAATAAATCCCCATCATAATTATTGATACATTATTTTACAAAAATGGTGAGGACTACTAAACAACTCTCTCTAGAACCATCATTACATCCCCCGACTCGTACTCACTACATTCTCGTCTCCTGAGAAGAAAAAATAGAACAACAAGAAAAAGGGTGAGCCCAACTAGCCCAGTAAAGAATATTATGACTAAGATAATGTACAACAAATTATCCTTAGTCTTCAACAGGGAAAAATCTGATAGAATACAATAGACAACAAGTTTTAGATCAACAACTGCAGTGGAAACAACAATTCATTAGAAGAGTTAAGTAGAGAATAAAATCTACTAACATCTATGAATTTAAAAGTCCATCATCAATATTTTATCCCTGTAACATCAATCAATATATATCTCAAATCAAATCAAATATTCATCTTTGCACTACAGGCCAAAGATATTCATCAGTCGGTCATGTTTATCTCAACACCTGTTCATCTTTGCACTACGGGCCAAAGATATTCATCAATTGTTCATGTTCATCTCAACACCTGTACATCTTTGCTCTACGAGCCAAAGATATTCATAATAAAATCAACCATCTTTGAACTACAGGCCAAAGATATTCAGTAACACCATCATTTAGAACTGAGGATGATGAAAAATATTTTAAAGAAAACGAATCCAGTGAAACAAAATAACAAGTATTAAGGATTCGTACTTTAAACAATCCGAGTTTAAAAATACTTCATAAATAATCATACTGAAGTAAATTCAAGAATGATCAAAACATGGATACAATCAAAGCTAGTACCCACAATAGATATTTTAGACAAAAAGAAGAAATTTCATTTTTCGGTGAATAGTGTCGTATTCGTGAATAGTGTCGTATACGTGAATAGTATCGTATACGTGAATAGTAACTCCGACACCAAAAGATAGAAATTTCACAAAAAACATCTTCACACTTCGTGAATAGTACTCGTGAATAGTAACTCGTGAATAGTAACTCGTGAATACTACTCATGAATAGTAACCCCGACATGAAAAAGTTCCAAATTTGATAAAAAGTTCCAACCAATATTTCAGCATCATGATATTGAAGAAATAATATCATTTGAGAAGAAAATAACATCCCTTACCTCGAAAGACAGTACTTCTGGTTGAAACACCGAATATAGGCTATGATTTGAACTTGCACCGTATAGCAATACTCAAAATACTCACAAGAATAAGCTCGATAATATAGAGAGAGAAAACTTCAGTTTCTGGTGTGATTTTCAATTCTAACCTAAGCACCTATTTATAGGAAATTGCTTAGAACACCAAAGCATAAAATTTAATAAAATAATAATAATTATTATAAATTCTCTACGTACACTTCTTAAATCTGAAAATCTGCATTCAACACATTCAAATCACATGCTCCCTTCTAGAAGAAGTAAAAAAATGTTTTTTATAAAATAAATAATTAAAACTTCCAAAAATCAATTATTTCGGAGCTTCGGAACTTCAATAATTCATAATAAATAGCCCTTTTGCCAGAAAATTTGAATCTTTCGACTTTTAATAGGAAATTCAATTCTCTACAACTTTACAGAAGAAAAGTTTTTCCAAATTCCAAACAGAAATTGACCGAAATCCATAAACGGACGATTTTACAGACTATAATCAAATTTTCAGTCAAGAAATAGGGTCCACCGACACACAAAATATGTGTTAAACATTTAATGCCACAAAAATACTCTTCCTCCTCATATACTCATATATCCCACATTCATCGTAAAAATATCATCATTAATATATTATTAAAATAATATATTTAAATAAATTATTTTATCAGAAAAAGATAAAATATTAATTTTCAACAATTGTCACATTAAAAATTTTCTCCATCTATATCCACATAAAATCAATATTTTCCTCATCATATGAATCAATAATTAATTATTCACAAATAATATTACAGAATCACAATATTGACAACCAGACAGTTCCCAGGAAAGAGGGGGCTTTCCAATAAAGATTTCTCCTTACTGGCGCGCAATTAGGTGACCAAACCTCTCCTTAGACAGAACTTTCTAGACATTGCCAATAATGTTATCTAATAATATTATTCAGATAATATGAATTATTTCTTTGATAATGAAAAATACTGTGTAATGACAATTATTGAAACAACAGCATTATAAAATATCAATGCAGCAATTATTGAATCAATAACATAAAATACTGAACAGTAATTACTGTAACAATTATTGAGTAGTGCCTTCTTACGTAAGAATCAATAATTAGTGCAATACCGTGTGCTACTGTTTAACAACGCGTATTACTGTGTTTTAACCACCGGGTATTCCAACAGTATTAACGGTAACAACTACGCCATTTTTTATAAACAACTTATACTTGTCGTTTTCTTCATCCAATCGCTTTCCGTTATGGGGCCCACAAAAGACTGCGCCGTCGTACGAATATTCCCCGACAGCAAGAATATTCCACGACCAAACGAATATTCCCCGACAATAATGAATATTTTATAACCACCTGTTTATTCGAAATATTTGCGCATTAAACCCATAACTAACCACATTAATCAAATCAACCCTTACTATTTCAAAAAAAATAAATAAAGGAAATTCCTTTTATTTAAAAAATTTCGGGGTCTTATAGTATAGCAATAACCAAAGTATACTCAAAATACTCACAAGAATACGCTCGATAATATAGAGAGAGAAAACTTCAGTTTCTGGTGTGATTTTTAATTCTAACCTAAGCACCCTATTTATAGGAAATTACTTAGAACACCAAAGCAGAAAATTTAATATAATATTAATATATTTAATAAATTCTCTACGCCCATCTAGACAATCTGATCTCAGCCATCAACACATGCTAAATGAGGGAACCAAATGAAAAAAACGTTTTTGTAAATAAAAATATTTTAAACTTCCAAAAATCAATTATTTCGAAACTTCGGAACTTCAATAATTCATAATAAATAGCCCTTTTTATAGGAAATTCCATTATCTACAACTTTGCAGAAGGAAGTTTTTTCAAATTCCAAACAGAAATTGACCGAAATCCACAAACGGGCCATTTTACAGGCTATAATCAAATTTTTAGTCAAGAAATAGGTCTACCGACACACAAAATCTGTTTTTAATATTTATTGCAACAAAAATACTCTTTCTCCTCATATACTCATATATCCCACATTCATTGTAAAAATATCACCATTATTATATTATTAAAAATATAATAATATATTTAAATGAATTATTTTATCAGAAAAAGATAAAATATTAATTTTCAACAATTGTCACATTAAAAATTTTCTCCATCTATATCCACATAAAATCAATATTTTCCTCATCATATAAATCAATAATTAATTATTCACAAATAATATTACAGAATCACAGTACTGGCAACCAGGTCGTTCCTAGGAAAGAGGGGGCTTTCCAATAAGAATTTCTCCTTACTGGCGCGCAATTAGGTGACCAAACCTCTCCTTAGACAAAACTTTCTAGACATTGCCAATAGTGTTATCTAATAATATTATTCAGATAATATGAATTATTGCTTCGATAATGAAAAATACTGTGTAGTGCCAATTATTGAAACAACAGTAATATAAAATATCAATGCAGCAATTATTGAATCAATAACATAAAATACTGAATAGTAATACTGTAACAATTATTGAGTAGTGCCTTCTTACGTAAGAATCAATAATTGGTGCAATACCGTGTGCTACTGTGCAACAACGCGTATTACTGTGTTTTAACCACCGGGTATTCCAACAGTATTAACAGTAACAACTACGCCGTTTTTTATAAACAACTTATACTTGTCGTTTTCTTCATCCAATCGCTTTCCGTTATGGGGCCCACAAAAGACTGCGCCGTCGTACGAATATTCCCCGGCAGCAAGAATATTCCACGACCAAACGAATATTCCCCGACAACAATGAATATTTTATAACCACCTGCTTATTTAAAATATTTGCGTATTTTACCCATAACTAACCACATTAATCAAATTCACCCTACTATTTCAAAAAATAAATAAAGGAAATTCCTTTTTATTTAAAAATTTTCGGGGTCTTACAAGTACCCCAGCATGAAAAGATCAAAATTTAAGAAGAATGTTCAGAAAAATACTTTTGTGAAATGATACTAGATGAAGCACAAATTTCAAGTATATTTTACTAATTTCAAGGAGTATAGAAGTAATACTTAACAAAATTAATGTAGAATTCAGAATCTAAAACGAAATGATATTACTTACATACTATAGAGTATGGAAGAAAATATTATTTCTTACGAATATTTAACAAAAATAACATCCCTTATCTTAAAAGGAGAGTACTAGTTTGCCATTAAAATTACATGTACATTAACTAAAAAGCCCTTTTTCATTTCTTTAATGGGTGACTTGTAGAAATTGCTAGCAACTTTAGTTGGTAACCTAATGCCTTGACTTTGTGACATAAAATCTAGCAATATCAGATCTAGAGCTCTATATCATCATATATATAGATTTGGGAGAGAGAAAGTTACTACATTACCTTAATTTTTAAACCTAGCTCTCACCAACTCATTCTCTCTCAACACCTCCGAATTCTTAAAGTTCATTAGTCATATAATCTACTCCTAGGTCACCTAAGGAGATATAAGATCAAAGATTCGGCTAGAAAGGTATAAAACCCTACTTCATTTTGATCTTGTATGCTAAGAGAAATTTGTGTTAAAGTGTTTAATCATTTGTTATATGATGTTTTTAGATGTTATATGTTGATCTATCATAGATCCATAGCATTAAAATGCTTTAAAATGGTGTTTTTCAAAAACTGTTCTTGAGCTTGAAATGTGGTCTGACAAGAAATGTCAGTGGCCACAGATCCTTGCTCGTTTATGATATTTGTAGTTTTAAAGTTTTTATTGGTAGCTTGTTATGTTGTCTTTAATCTAGAAGTGGATTTACAGCCATTAAATGGCTAGATTTGTAGTTATAAAAGGTCAAAACCCGTTGACCGGTCAAAACCCGTGGCTAAATTTCATTAATGAATTAATATTAATGATATTTATTTAATGATTAATGATATTAAGTTTATTTAATAATTATATTAAATAAATAGTTTAAAAATGATTTTATTTATTTAAAAATCATTTAAAAAGGATATAAATGAATTAAAAATATTTTATGTTATAATTAATGACTTTTAATTCTTGGATAAATAGTTCATTAATATTTAAATATTAATAGTAATTATTTAATAATGATTTTAAATGTTTTAAGATTCATTTAAGGGTAGTATAAATATGTTAAGAATATTTTGAGTTATTATACATAACTTTAATATTTTGGCAATGGTTTCATTAATAATTTAATATTGATTAAATGTTAATGATAATAGAATTAGGTGATACTTAAATCATTTAATAATGATTCTGATATTTCAAAACTTATGATAAATGATAATTATTATAAGTCCATGAATGATAGTGTGATTGATGTTTAAGTTATCTAATCAGATGTTGTGATACAGAATAGAGTCTTAGACTCGATATTTACCCGATAAAGCTGTCGGTAGACCGACATGTTTCAGAAATTGATCTGGACTTAGAAATTTAGTTAGTTAACTATTTTATTTGTGATTCAATGGTAGTTAAAGTTGTGTGACAATGTGATTAGGAATGAGTTGATGTTTATTTATGATGTCATGATTGTTGAACATGTGTGATAAGGTGATTAGGTTATGTGCTTACTGCGAAATGCAGTACTATGTGTTAAGGTATATTGTTCTAATCGAACGAATGATTTGATTAATGATAGGTCGTGATAGAAAAGATAAAACTAAGTTGAGAATTGTAAGCTGCGCATCAGGCAAGTATCCTAACTTTGCATTTTCTTTATGCAATGGACAGAAATGAGAAGTTCAGAATTATTATTATTAATGTACAGATTGTTAAACCTATATTATATACACCCATTGATTATCAACATGTTAGTATATGATAATTTGGATATATATTCTGTTCGTTAATTTCTAGAAATGATTATACAAGTGTCCCCACTTGGATAATTATTGTATTTAATCACATGTTGATACACCTTTGTTATACATATATGTTGAATTATAGATTATTGTTGGATAAAATAAAACCTTTTGTCTGGAACCCTGACAAATATGAACATCCTGTTCACGGGAAAAATTTTATGCGCCCAAGGCGGACCAAGTAAATGATAACATCATTCTTGTAATGTAGTATTGATCAATGCAGGGCACAACGGACTGATCACCCCCGTGTCCGTAAGTTATGACGATTTGCAGATGAAGTTTTGCTAAACCTTTTCGAAAATAAAAACAATATTCATAGAATGTCACTTACACCCTATTTATAGCCAGTACGTAGTTTCAAAAATTTGAAGAGAGTTGTTATGTTATTAATATCGGTTCAGAATACTTCACAACTATTGACTTATTGTAGATGGATATTATAAAGAAAACATTTAAATTCTTTCAGCTTATATATATATATATATATATATATAATACTTGCTGGGCACTCAAATGCTCATCCTTGCTTAATTTAAATATTTTCAGATAAGTGTGAACAATCAGAAGGATCGGTCAAGAACAAGTGAAAAGGAAAGCAAACAGATTAGGTTTACGTTGTCATATAGTAAAGGTTGCGTACTTGGGATTAAACTCTGATAAAGGTAAGATAAGTTTATAATTTATATTAGTGTTATTATTATTAGTAATATTTCCGCTCATAGAAATGGTATCGTGAAGTACCGAGTTCAGGTTTCAAGTATCCTGGTTCGGGGACGTTACAATTTTCTTCTTAAATGATACTATTTTCTTCAATATCATTATGCCGAAATATTGGTGAACTTTTTAATCAAATTTGGAACTTTTTGTGTCGGGGTAACTATTCACGTATACGACACTATTCACGTATACGGCATTATTCATGAATACGGCACTATTCACCGAAAAATAAAAATTTTCCTTTTTGTCCAAGATGTCTATTTTGGCTACTATCTTTGATTGTATCCATGTTTTGATCGTTATTTTTGAATTCTGCTTCACAATTGAATATTATGAAGTATTATTGATCTTGGATAAACTGTTATACGAATCCCTAATATTTGTCCTTCTGTCTCACTGGATTCGTTCTCTAAAATGTTTTTCATCATCCTCAGTCCTTAATGATGATATTATTGAATATCTTTGGCCTGTAGTGCAAAGATGAATGATATATTAACTGATGAATATCTTTGGCCCGTAGTACAAAGATGAACAGGTGTTGAGATGAACATGACCAACTGGTGATACAAATGAATATCTTTGGCCTGTAGTGTAAAGATGAATATTCGATTAAAGATGTATATTTATTGTTGTTACAGGGATAAAATATTGATGATGGACTTTTAAATCTTAGAAGATAGTAGAACTCATTTTCTACTTGACTCTTCTAATGGATTGTTGTTTCCGCTGCAGAATATTGATCTAAAACTTGTTGTCTATTATATTCTATCAGATTTTTTTCTGTTGAAAACTAACGATAATTTTTTGTAAATTATCTTAGTCATAATATTCTTTACTGGGCTAGTTGAGCTCACCCTTTTTCTTTTTGTTCCATTTTTCTTCTCAGGAGGTGAGAACATAGCAGGATCTAGTCGGGGTATGGAGTGATGGTTCTAGAAAGATGTTTTAGCAGTCCTCACTATTTCTGTAAAATAGTGTTTGAATAATTGTAATGAGGACTTATTTGAGTGTGGATATTGTCTAGAAGACAATATTTGTATTTAAACTCACAGTATGTGTTGTCGTATTTTGCACGACAATTGTGTTATTGAAGTTGTAGTTTGCTTTCTGTACCATGTATTTGGCAACTCAGAATGGTGTTGTATACCTATCTTGGGGGCGTCACATTAGATGTTATTATATTGTGGATCGTGAACACCAAACTCGGGGTCAGGTAACCCAGATTTGGTGGTGTCACACTCTAAATATTATTTTGAATAATAAGGTGTGGATTTGATATAATGTTATAGTTGTGGGTACTATTTTCAAATTTTGCAAAGTAAGCAAGTTGTCATAAAATATTCGTTTTGTCGGGAAATATTCGTTTAATTAGGGAATATCCGTACGACGGCATAATCATTGGTGGACCCCACAATGGAATAATTGTCGGATATAGAAAGCGATAGAAATAACCTTTTTATAAAAATAATGGCAAAACTTTTACCGTTAACTATTAAAATATTCGGTGATAAAAGTACAGTAATATGCGTGGTTGCACAGTAGCACACGGTATTGTACAATATCTTTGATTATTGATGCTTACGTGAGAATTCACTCAGTTTTATTCAATTATTGCAACAGTAGTAGATGCACATTATCTCATATTATTGATTCAATTATTGTCACAGTAGAATCTATGCAATATTTTATATTATTAAATCAATAACTGTGACGAAAAAGTTATTCATATTATTATTTGTATTATTGACAATGTCTAGAAAGTTCTGTCAAGGAAAGGGGTTTGATCATCTAATTGTGCGCCAATAAGGAGAAGTCCTTATCGAAAAGCCCCCTCTTTTCTGGGAATGATCTGGTTGTTAATATTGCGAGTTATAATATTAATTATGAATAAATATAATTAAAAATGTGTTTAGAGAAGTCAAGTTCTTTGATATAAATAAAAGGGATTTGTCATGAAGTATTGGTTGTAAATTTGGTTTATTATATGGACCCCCACTTACTCATTTTTAAAATTGTCGGTAAGAAATTATCTCAGTTTTTATTTTATTATTATTATAATAGTAATAAAACAAAAAAAAATTTATATAAAACATAATACTTTTTATAAATAGAATATATTATATTTTATTTTATTACATTGTGCTGCATAATAAAAATCATGTGAAATCAGAATTCTCGCCCGTGAAATCGTCTAAAATTTATTGTGTAGTTCGTGATTTTTTTCCTAAATAGTATCCTGCCATTTTCCTATAAAAGGATGCTTAGTTTAGAAATAAAAATCACACCAGAATCAGAGAATTCTTCTTCTATAATATTGAGTGTATTTCTTTTGAGTTTAAGGAAACTTTAAGTGTTGCAAGTAGTGTAAGTTTTCTTTAAGAATATCCCCGCTATACCAGTCAGAAGTACTCTATTTTTAAAGTAAGGGATATTATTTTCATTCAATATTCGTAAGAAATAATATTTTCTTCCATAATCTGTACTATGTAAGTAATATTATTTCATTTCATATTCCTAATTCTACACTTATTTTGATAAGTATTGCTTCTATACTCTTTGAAATTAGTAGAATATCCTTGAAATGTGCGCTTCATCTAGTATCGTTTCACTAAAATATTTTTCTGGACATTCTTGTTAAATTTTAATCTTTTCATGTCGGAGTACTATTCATGGGCACTATTCACACATACGGCACTATTTACACATATGGTACGATTCACGGGGTACTATTATCTCAGGCACTATTCACCCGGGGTACTATTCATGATAAAAATTGATTTCTTTTTTGTCCAAATTATTTTTGATATATGAATATTATTCTTGAATTTTACTCCACAAAGCAGTTATACCGTTGACAATTTGGACATTTTTAAACTCTTGATAAATTGAATTATAAATCTTTAAAATTTATCCTTGATCTCACTTAATTGAATTCTTATATCATTGTCATCATCCTCATGCTTATACTGTGGTGAAAGTCATCTTTGGCCCGTAGTGCATAGATTGACTGTTGATGGGTATGATTATGATCAGGAATTATGTATCGGTATAATCATGACATGTAATGTTACAAATGATGTGGTAAAAGTTCTCATTATCCCGTAGTGCATTGATGGACATTTGTTTGGCATGATCATAACCACTGGTGATAATAACGAATATCATTGGCCCGTAGTGCATGGATGATTCGTGGATGTGATACTAATGAATATCCTTGGCCCGTAGTGCATGGATAATTTAGTGATGTGGATTATTTATTGAGATGTGTTACAGAAATAAAATATCGATGATAAACTTTTAAATCATAGAAGATAGTAGACATCATGTTCTACTTGACTCTTCTAATGGATTGCTTGTTCCGCTGCAGTTAAACTTGTTGTCTATTGTATTCTATCAATTTTTATATTGTTGAAGACTAAGGATAATTTATTCTACATTATCTTAGTCATAATATTCTTTACTGGACTAGTTGAGCTCACCCTTTTCTTTCATTGTTCTCCTCAGGAAATGAGAATATAGTTGGGACTAGTCGGGGGGAATGGAGTAATGGTCCAAGATGGTGGCTATAGTAGTCCTCACTATTCTATGAAATAGTGTGATAATAAATGTAATGAGGACTTCATTTGAGTTTAGATATTATCTACGAGACAATATTCGTGTTAAAACTTTCAGCTTACTTTTGTCGTATTGTATAAATTAAGTTTGTATTTGAATTATGTACCATGTATTTGGCGACTCAGAATTGGTTGTATGGACCTATTTTGGCGGTGTCAGAAGCATTCTGTCAAACACTTGGTGTGCTATATTTCATCAAACTTCCTAACTTTCTCTCTTTGGTCTTAGTGGTCACAACAGTTTGTCAACCGATAACACACAAGTGCTCATACACCTCTTCCGAGGTATGTACAAACTTATCCTTTCTATGTCCACCCGATAGGGAATAGAACAGAAAAGAATATCCAAGATAGGAAATAATCCTACACATTTCAATGTGAATTAACCATAACAAGGATTTAAAGCATAAGTTCTCAATTAGGTCACACATGGTGCACGAATATATTTCTATTCTATACACAAATTATGCAGTCGAATCAAGTCGACAACTCATAATTACACGCCAATATATCAAGGTGTAAATCTAAAATCCCTCTTTCAATTTCATATAGATTACCAAAATCATCACTAATTTCTTAGCAAGAATCATTAAGCATAAATATATTGATCCAAACCATATGGTTCCAACCAAAGAGATAAGAAATTTAATTCAAATTAACAAAGGGTTCCATTATAACCTTAGAGCCAATAATTAGTTTATAGCTCTTAAACTAAACATAAGTAGCAATATAAACAACATTTATGGATTACAAAATCAAAGGAAACAAACATAACCTACTAGAAAAAGGAAAGGAAACTACAAAAGAGAGAAAAAATGGAGTATCCCAGAGGGGGTATATCATCTCTCCCAATGAGGCTTCCCCCCCCCCCCTCTGTATATATATGTGTCTCCTCCTTTAGCTAGGTCAAATCCATCTCTTGTCTGCCTAGGAACCGGAATTGGCACTGCAGCGCCAAGTTTTAGCCTTGGAATGGCGCTGTAGAGCTATGTCAATAATTTTGGTCAGTAAGTGGCATTGCAACGCCAATTTGTAAAGGAACTGGGGCGCTGCAGCGCTGTAATGATGTCACTTTTGGCCAGGTAGGGTCACTGCAGCGCTAGTTTTAAGCCTGGCATAGGCGCTGCTGCGTCGATATAAGAAATTTGACCCTTTTGCCCTTATAAGCTGGAAATGACCTAATAAGCCCTGCACACATAGATTAAGCAAAATAATAACAAAATAATATAAAAGCGATATAAATTACGATGAACAAGCAACTTCTTAAATAATAAAGGATCCGATTCGTGGGTATAAATCCCACTCATCAGTCACCACCTGTCGACGTCAGGAAAATTGTACCTCTTTCTGTTCTTGCCCTTTTTTTTCTCTATTGGTTGAGTTTTGTCTGAAAAGGTGAGTTTGAAAAATGTAGAACATGTAAATTTCGACGATTTGAAAATCAGAGTCGTTAGTTGATAGATTTGAAATGGTTGTACCAACTCAATCGATTTTGAAAAGGTTTACACAAAGGCCCAATGGTTAGACTCTATTTAACAGGCCTTTAAAATCGAGATTCATAGAGTTCAGGGGCTTTATTAAGCGGGGGAAAGGTGTTAGGCACCCCCCGACTTTCGTGAAAACACGGTTACTGCTAACTTTTCAATTTCCTTAATTATCTGCATGTGTGTGTGTTTTTTTTTGGGCCTATGTACAATTGTCTGGAAGTAGTGTTATGCCTCGTTTGAACCTATATACAAAGGGTTTGATTTGTACAAAAGTTAAATTTTAAGCAAGATATAACAGTGATGTTTTGGAAAACAGGTTTTCAAACCCTTATGCTCAATAGTAATTGAGGCTTTTGATACTTCAATTTTATTCCGTATTCGGCTTGATTGATTTTATTTTTGAGATACGAAACATCTTTGAGAAAATAAGATACATAGCAGTGTCGGGCTCCTTATGGGCATGAAAGTCATCCAAGGATATACAGACATCGTAGATAATTTACAAGCTAACTGCAGCTGAAAAGTGTCCATCGTGAGAACCAGATCTAGATTCGCAAGCTGAATCTTCGACCTCATGGCTCCTAGGCTCACATGATTGATTAATATGTATAAAATCTAGAAAGAAAACTAGATTTAAATAAATCCAAGTCATTCTAGCTTCAACGATTCCAATTTAGTCACTTTTGAACCGGTTAAAAGTTAGGGAATGCTAGATTTAGATAAATCTAGTCCATAGGTTGGAATATTAAATATCTACATTGCGAAAGAAATTAAAGCAGATATGTAAAAGCAATATATATATATATATATATATATATATATATATATATATATTAAAGAAATAGAAAGCTGAAAAATCTGAAAAATTTTACAATTGGCTGCCAAGAAGACTTCAAATCGCTTTTGGAGCTTGAACTCCCGAGGGTGGACTCCGGGCTTTGAACTTGATCTCCTAAGGTTATCTCCGGGGTTGTACTTGATATCCTGGATTATCTACGGGGTTAAAAACTAAATTTCCCGAGGTTATCCCTAGGGTTAGAAACTGGATCTACCGGGGGTTATCTCCGGGGCTGGAACTGGATCTCCCAGGGTTATCTCCAGGACTGGAATTTGATCTCCCGGTGTTATCTCTGGGGTTGGAATTTGATCTCTCGGTGTTATCTCCGGGGTTTAAACTTGATCTTCCGATGTTATCTCCGGGGTTGAAAACTGATCTCCCGGGGTTATCTCCGGGGCTTGAACTGGATCTCCCGGGGTTATCTCCGGGACTGAAACTTGATCTCCCTGTGTTATCTCCGGGGTTGGAAACTGATCTCCCTGGGTTATCTCTAGAAGACGAATCTGCCCTCCTGCATGGTTAGTAACAGGAGTGTAAAATTTCGAGTGTCTACAATTGTCATAAATAAATTAAAACTTATCAAAAGCTTGAGTTTCATATTTCTATTCGGATTAGAATTTTAAGTAAATTTTGTCAATATAAACATTAATATAGAATTCTAATAAACTTAAATAAAAATAAATTAACTATTTTTCATAAAAAAATAACTACTTTTCATAAAAAAATAACTAAATAAAAATATACTATATTCAAATATTTAACTTAATAATTGATTGAAGTAACGTGTAACATATAATTCAGTATTTATTATTTAAGGAAGGATAATTGATCAGGCTGGCCTGACGGGATACATTGATTAGTTTCAAAACTAGTTAAATTAGTTTCAGCCCATATTTTTAATTCAGTCCAAAATCAAGACTCATAACATAAAAACTAACCCAAATAATTTTGGTTAACTGGATGATTTCTAATCTAAATAGTTTAGTCTAATAAGAGCTTATTGTTGTTTATGTCACTACCTACCTTGAGGCGTTGGTTCAGTATTTGCCAAAAAATTGATTTTGATTTTATCGAGTCTAACCACAACCTCTTCCATATTGACTCTCCTTGTATGTGATTTTCTTGTACAATCCATGGCCAAATCAAAGATGGATGAAACACATTGCTCCTTTGTAGATATATGTTCATCCTCTAAACTTATCAAATTGGTGTCTATAACTTGATTTACTGAACCATGTGTGGCTGCTTTCACCCAATCCCTTAAGCTCATTTCGCCCGAAAATATTTCATCAGTGGGCCTCTTCCTTGTGAATGTTTCGATCAACATAATACCATAACTATAAACGTCACCTTTTATAGAGACAATCCCTTGTGTTCCATACTCTGTGCATAAGATGAAGATTCATATAAGTTCAGTTAGTAAAATAAGGACTTAACTAGCTAAAAGAACATTAAATTCTTGTTAATCTATTAAAAATACAAATTGCTTTTTTTGTACCATAACCGTTGAACTTTCAAATAGTGGTAAAAAATGCTCAAAATTTGACTAGTTAATGCGTAAGCCTCAGAAAACATGTCATCTCATATGATTAAATTTTGGGCATTTACCAGTATTTGAAAGTTGAATGGAATTGGTAAAGAAAAAAATATATAGTTTGCATGTTTTTTTGATAGCTTGAAAATAGTTCAATCAGTCATTAAGTCTTAAAACAAAAAAAAATCAAAAGAAAATGAAATATGTAAAAAAAAATTCAAAGGAAATAAGAAACTTTAACTCAAATTAAAATTGTCAATGACATGGAATATCACCTGGGGCCATATAACCAATTGTTGCTAAGGTCTTGGTTTGCGCCATAAACTCTTCTTCACCCAAGAGTTTTCCAATACCAAAATCACAAACATGTGCAATCATATCTTCATCAAGCAGAACATTGCTAGGCTTCAAATCACAGTGAAGAATAGGTCTTGTATGATCATGCTGTAGATATTCCAAGGCTGATGCCACATCTATCATTATGTTTATCCGCTGCAGGACATCCAAACAATAGTTATAAGAGTACAACCACTTCTCCAGGCTCCCATTAGGCATGTATTCTAACACCAAGGCTTTGATATCCAAGTTTGTGCAACTGCTGATGATCTTAGTGAGGTTTCGATGACGAATATTACGCATTACTTCACATTCAATATCAAAACTCTTGAATGCTCCCTCAGACTGCAAATTGAAAACCTTTACTGCAACTGTCATCCCATTTTGAAGTGTTCCTTTATAAACTGAACCGAAACTGCCTAAACCAATTAGGTTGCTTTCATTAAACCCTTCTGTAGCTTGTAAAAGCTCATGGTATGGAATCCTTTTCCAAGAATGAGGTAATGAATCTACTTGAATCAATAATTTCTTGTTTTTCTTGCGCAATCTTGTCAACACAAATATTACTGCCAACACAAAGATTGAAACTGCTATTGAGGGAACAATATATTTCAACAAACTTAACCATGATTGTTTGTGAGATTTGTTTTTGCAAGGGGAGAGCTCTAGTCGAGGGGAACCACAAAGAGCATCATTTTGCATAAATGACTGAGCGGTGAAGTTTGCAAAACATCCTCCAGTGGGAATTTCTCCTCGAAGTTGATTGAAAGAAACATTAAATGATTTGAGATATCTGAGTACCTCCAAGGACTTGGGAATCACTCCCCACAAATTGTTACTAGATAGATCCAAAAACCCCAAATTTATCAAGTTGCCTAATGTTTGAGGAATTGTTCCTTGCAATTTATTATGTGCCAACGAAAAAAAACTTAGCTCTTGTAATTCTCCAATGGTGCTAGGAATTTTACCTGATAAATGATTCCATGATAAGTCGAGTTCTATCAGGACCTTCAAATTTCCAATATCTGATGGAACAGAACCACTTAGCCAATTCGACGACAAGTTTAGACCCCATACATCTTCAAGCCTCCACAACGTCGATGGTATGGTGGAATTCATTTTGTTCGAATCTAAATACAGCCTTCGCAAAGATTTAAGGTCTCCCAAGCAAGCTGGTATGGGTCCAAAGAGCTTGTTATCACTTAAATATATATCTCCAATTCTTTTTAATACACAAAGCTCATTTGGGATGGATCCTTCCAGCTTATTGTGTTCAAGATATAAAACCTCTAGGTATCTCAATCTTCCAAATGTTGATGGAATAAATCCTGTCAACTTATTGCTATCTAAACTTATAGCTGCCAGGCTGCTCAAATTCCCAATTTCAATAGGGATTTTGCCCTTAAATTTGCAGTCAAATGCTTCAAACAATCTAAGGAAAGTAGAGAGGTTTCCAATTGAAGTTGGAAGGACACCATTCAGCTGATTATACGACATACTTAACATCTCCAAATATCTGCAATTTGCCAAAGAAGTGAAAATTTTCAGCTCTGGGGTAGAAGAGTCCCCTGTCAAGTTATTTTCTGATAGCATGAGGCGGCGCAGGAGTCTTAAATCACCGATAGTATGTGGTATTGAGCCACTGAATTTGTTTGTGACTAAATCGAGGATTTCGAGCTGAGAAGCATTGGAGATAGAGCTTGGGATTGATCCAGTGAGCTTATTAGTGCCTAGGAAAAGCTGTTTAAGATTTGGAAGCCAAAGCCCAGTGTTTGGTGGTAGATTGCCTGATAAGTGATTCAGGCCCAAGTCGATTATCTTAGCTTTTGACATATTGAAGATGTGTGATGGAATAAGGCCAGTGAGGTTGCTGTCGTGGAGACTCAGCACCTCAAGATTAAGGTTGCCAAACTCTTCAGGGATTGTACCTGCAACAATGTCAACACTAATTCTTAATGTATTGATATTTAAGATACGACATATTTTTATTCTTTTTTTTTCTTTTTTTTTGAAGCTCCACATTTTGGGGTATATAATATAATCTCATAATCAAGAACATCATTCATTATTACAATACTAAAGAACTAACCAAACCTCACTACAAGGAGGAAAAAACAAACTCACAAAAACTTGGTATAAAAGAGAAAACACACTTCTAAAAAATAAACCCACAATCCTCGATATCATTATTCACTTAGCGAATTGCGTATTGGTACTTGTATAACAAAACATAATATGATTTCCTTACGTACCAATATTCTGGAATTACTGTAATGAAATTTTTCTTTATTGTTTTACCTATAAATCACAATTTAATATCAATATTTTAACGTATTATTGAATGCTAAAACGTCATAGTTGTATTAAATTAATTATAAAATAATCAACTTGTTGATTCAACTAAAAATTTTCTTTTAAACTTAAGTTATTACTTTTAAATTCTAAGATAATTTCTAAGTATAAGCACTTATCAAAAATATCGTAATATGCCGAATCCTAGCGATGTAGTAGAACTTTGACTTCATTTGTCAGTATTTTCAGAATCGGAACTTTGACTGTATTTATGGTCATTTTTATTATACTCAACGTTTCAAAAATACCTATCATTTGAAGAGATCCTTTCCAGATATATTATGGTAACGTTTTTATTCATAAAATAGGATTATGAAATTCTGAAATCTGAAATAAGAGAGAGAATAGGAACATGAGAGAGAAAAAGTTGTGCAGGGAAAAAAGGAAGAATCCTTCACTAGAAAGTCTAGCAAAGGCTTCTTTATTTTTTATAAAACCCATCAGTTGGCGATTTAAATAAATGGTGTAGTGAGTTTGGGGCTTAAAAGCTGCGTTTGTGAGTTAAAAAGGCTGGGTTTAGAATAATTTGTATTTAGACGAACAGACATCTGGACTCCAAAAACCCCAAAATCTCCAAAAGTCTCAAACCAAGCATGCACTAAGAATGTTGCTTGTAACATGGATGTCTACATACAATTTCAGAACTTAAAAACCATAAAGATCTGCCCGACAATAGATGAGAAAATGTGTTGGTCTGCAAACTCAACCAAAAATCTGTCATATATATACATGGCAAACATATTTATAAGGAAAATGATTTATATGTATGATGGCTGTAGATTATATATAGCAGAAGGCAGCAGTACTCTATTTATAATGAGTAGCAAATGTGACTTACCTGTGAAATCGTTATCACCAAGGTAAAGATGTTTGAGCATTGTGATGTTCCCAATCTCCTTAGGAATGCTTCCTGTGAAGTTATTATTTGCTAATACCAGAATTTGGAGACCTCCAAGTTTACCCAAACTGGAAGGAATTCGCCCGCTGAGATGATTATAATTGAGATGCAGCTCATTAAGAAGAGGGAGATTATAATGAATATCGCCAACGGGAAGACTTCCAGACAGACTGTTGTTATTGAAATCGATCAATCTCAAAGACGAAATGTTAAAGATGGCAGATGGAATAGGCCCTGTTAGATAGAAACAATTCTGAAGGCTCAACATCTCCAAATTTATAAGGTTTCCTATTTCCAAAGGAATTGAACCTGCAAAATCATAAACAACATTAAGAGCTGAGGAATTACAAATTTTAGACTGAAATGTCTACAATCACGACGTTTCCTAATTCAGAAACTCTTTTACTCCTAATTTTCAAATATACCTCCACAAAACCATGTTTTTTAAATTTTTAGTACTATATACATAGAACCATGCTTTGATGGTAGTTATTTATAATATATTGATGACAAAAAGTTTGCCCCACCGGTGAGATGTAGGCCCCCACAAACAAGTCCGTTACCGACAAAACCAGGTCACCAAGACACCAACTACATCCGTCATGTATATACATACATACATATCGACGTACATAACGATTTTGGGCCTTTCTTTCCCATTTCTCAGTCCAGTCAGCTGAAGAGTAGAGAGAGAGAAAGTAGTCATCTAAAGCTTAGCCTCAGATTCAGAGAGAATCAGCAGATCAGCAGCCATGGCTTCCTCCACTCAACGCGATGCCTTCGTCTACATCGCCAAGCTCGCCGAGCAAGCTGAACGCTACGACGGTGTGACAAAACAGATATACAATGACAGATAAACTAAAGAAATAAGGAGAAAGGAGAATAGAAATTAAATTTCATATAACTTTTTCATAATATCTAAAGAAGAATCCCACTGACATATATAACGCAGCTGGGCAATTCTACACTTGCCTCTAACAACCCTCACCAATAAACTGATAACACGTGTTTATTGCTAAATTTAAGGCATAACTAATAATTGAAATGTAACAAAAGCAGCGTTTGGCATGAACTCATGTAACTACTATTTCTCCTCCTTTGCCTTCCATTCCTGACAGACGGTTAGCTAACTCCCTCTCCTCCTCCTTTCTCTTCCATTAACTTAATATATCAATTAGGGATTTTAATCTTCTAATACAACTTGAATACATAACACACTGAAACATAGTACAACTTTTATGGCATATGGTACAATAACATTCTTCAGTAGCTGTTACTGAATAATTTAGTTTGTTCACCAGATTACTGTTACCAGCACATTTGATACATAGTTGCAGCGCTAAAGCTTTTATAGCACGTAATGAACAACATTTTATACAGTATGTGTTTTTGCAATAACAATAATATTAGCCAATATGTGTTAAGTGCAGAAATGGTGGATCCAATGAAGAATTAGCTAAGTTGGATGTGATTTAGTATAAAAGTCTTGCTATAAAAGGTATCCATGTGATTTCATGCTTGAAATGAATTTATATACGAGTACGATTCGGCCTGTTTAGTAAATGACATGAGTCTAGTTGAGCTTAAATTTGGCTTGTTTAACTTTTTTATTACAGAAATATAAGAAGAAATAATTAATTAAATATTAAACAAGTTACTTAACCATGGCCTAAACGAGCCAGACTCGAGTCTGACACCACATTGTTCGAGCTCGCCTTGTTTAACTAAACAAGCAAAGAGCTTGTTAAGCTCGAGCCACCAAGCCGGGCTCACGGGCACCCGGTCCGTTTACAACTGTAGTTGCTTGCATGGGGAATGCCCCTAATCTGTTTTATTTTCTATTTCAAGGTTATAGGGATCTGCTTTAGTGTACAATAAAAGCTGAGAATTGTAGTCATAATTGAATAAATCTAGTTAACTGAAAGTTAAAGGCCATAGGAATTCTAGATGTGTATGCTATTGTGCATGTGTATGAAGGTGTTGCAGTAATTTAAGCATAATCAAGTCGATGTTCAAAATTCTCTAAAAGTATTGAAAACAAACTCTTCATCTAAATGCAAAAAGTAAACATATATATATATATATATATACCTTCAAATTTGTTTCCACCAAGAAATAGCTGTCTGAGCAAAGTCAAGTTGCCAATTTCTCTAGCTATACTCCCATTGAATTCGTTATAAGAAATTGACAATTGTCGTAGCTGTTGACACTTGTATAATGAAGACGGAATTTCTCCGTGAAAATAATTGAAAGCCATACTAATTTCTTCCAATTTAGAATGATGATCACACATATCTACAGGAAGACTATCAGAAAGACCATTCAATGATACATTAATTGTTCTCAATGAAGACATGTTGAAAAAAGCATAAGGAATGGAACCTATAAGCTGATTAGAACTCGTATCTAAGATTTGGAGTTTAGAAAGATTCCCAATCTCTTTAGGAATATTCCCAGTTAAGAGATTACAGCCTAAAATGATTGTCTCGGCCTTTGAAATGTTGAAGATTGAAGGTGGAATTGTACCATAGAAGCTATTATTATTCAAGATTATGTGTTGAAGCTTGGGTAAGCTCCCGAACCATGATGGTATTTGTCTGCTGAAGTTGTTATAGCCTAGATTGATTTCTTGTAGACGACGCAAATGAGCTAATTCTGTTGGGAGAAAACCATGGAGATCATTGTAACTTAGGTCGAGTGAAGCGAGGAAAGTGAGGTTCCCAAGGTGTGGAGAAATGGTGCCAATTAGACCGATGTTAGAGAGATCCAAGGCAGTGACTCTTTGGTGGTTAGCGCCGCAGGTGACACCAATCCAGTTGCAAATGCTGGCGGACTTGGTGGTGGTGGTGGTGGTGGACCAGTTTGCTAAGATGTTAAAAGGGTCATTAGTGATACGGGATTTGAAGGAAAGTAGAGCCGATTGATCAGTATTTAAGTTAGTTTTAGTCTGAGCTGAGTATGTCACAAAAGAAAATGTGAGAAAAACTAGCTTAACAAATGGAAGCATATCAGAATGTGGGGACTTGGTATTCATGGACTTACTAATAACTGAAATCAGAAGTCTGATATATTAGAACATGCATATATAATGGGAAAAGGATTTGTGTTGCGACTAAAAATGTCAAACTTTTGTTGTAAGTAGACACAAATCAATTGGCCATGTGTTTGGATTAGTTTACAGAATATACCAGTGTGCCTACTCGCACTAAGAGTCAGAATTGTTTTTGTAAGATACATAGAACTCTAGATAATAGTACTCCCTCCGTTCCTTAATATAAGTGGTTTTAGAGTTGTGCACAAGTATTAAGAAAATGATTGTATAGCATTAATTATAATATCAATTGTCTATATTGTCCTTGTATTGAAAGAAGAGACTGTTATTTATTGGATAAAAAATAGTCAAAAAACCAAAGTTATATTTAATATTTGGGGTAATATTAGAAACTAAACAATTAATACTTACTTAAAATTCTCAAACGACTTATATTAAGAAATAAAAATATTTCTCTAAAATGACGGAAGGAGTACTAATTAAGAGTCTTAATTGTTTTTGTCATGATACATACGACTCTAGATAATAGTGCTTGGCAGCTGCCAATAATGCACTCCTATCTCCAATAATAGCAAGTTACTCTATTTAAACTTGTTGGACATTTTACAAATCTTGTTGTTGTGGGACATTGCACATTCAATAGAGTATCAACAACCAACTACTTTGAGTAATAAGCTATCACATTAAAATTGTCTACTCCTTCCCTCCCTTAATATAAATTTTTTAAGAGTTATCGTATTAAGGGAATGATTATATAGTATTAAATATAATATCAAATATTTATATTGTCCTTGTATTAGAAAAAGATATTACTTCCTCCGTTCCAAATTAATTGCTCAGTTTTGACTTTTTAAAGTCAAATTGACTATTTTTAAAATTAATAATTAAGCATATATAAATATATTTCTAAAATTATAAAAATTAGGATTATTAATAAATTGTATATACTTTCTTTTGGTTATAATCTCTTCACCTATATTTTAGCAAAAATAGTAAAAAGATTAGTTTTAAAAATGGTCAATTTGACTTTAAAAAATCAAAATTGAGCAATTAATTTGGGACGGAGGGAGTATTATTTATTAGGTAAAAAAATAGTGAGAGAACTAAAGTTATATTTAATACTTGTGATAATATTGAAAACTAAACAATTAATGTTTACTTAGAATTCTAAAAGGTCATATATTAAGGGACAAAAAAACTTTTCTAAAACGTCTTATATTAAAGGACGGAGGGAGTAGAACAATTGCCGTCGTAGGTCTGACTACACTTAATCTGGCTGTGACATGATAGTTATCCGAAATACTGATCGACTAGGTATACAAAACAAAATTGGATACAAAAAACGCTGTCTATAATCGAATGTATAAAGCATTAAGTTCTCGTATACAGAAGGCAAGGCAATAAGAATTGTCTCATAATTGTATGAAACCCCAGTATAAAAGTTAGCATATGGAGTAATGAACGAAATCTTGTTAGGATAATTACCGAGATCATCTAAATTTATTACACCAATCAAAACTAGTAACATTACAATCATAAAATATTTCAAGTTTTCAACTCTTTGAATGAATGCATATTGCTACCAAATTAATCCCCAGCAACCATCCATATATTATGTAACAGTTTCATTAGGCAGTACGTACAAATCAAATAAATCGTGTGAAAATGACCAAGTTCAAATCAGATAATTTTCAGTACTACAACAAGTGGACTATCAAAGTCCTTTCCTTATGCACTTCTTAAATATACGAGTGATTCTTTCTACGGATACCGGTACTAGCGACCGGACCTGGCGACCTAGGTTCTTTTTTTCTCTTTTTTTTGTACTCTCTAAATAATAAATTCTAAACCCAAAACAATAAATATTATTTTTTACATGTATTCAAATTAAAAATATATACAGCCTGTACAACGATCTATTTTATTTTTTTACATGTATCAAAATTACACCTAAATCATTAAATTCTATAAAAATTTGAATTAAAATAAATATTATAAATTTTTTAAAAGTCAAATATATATATATATATATATATATATATATATATATATATATATATATATAGGGATATGATCCATAGCAAGTATTTGCTATGGATGTAAATTAGACAAATAGCATCATATCCGTCCATTCTATAAATAAAGGGCGCGGATTAAAAAAGGACTCCTCCCTTACGCCAGACGCACTAGCGTACTTCAAAATTTTGATATCTACGTACGCTAGTTGGACTAGCGTACCACAAAAAATTATTTTGAATTCCCAATATAGTTTGTCTCTGATTTCCTCTCTATCTCGATTTCCTCTCTATCTCATATCTATAGACTGCGATTTCAAAGCCTCTCTATCTCGATTTCTTCTCTATCTCATATTTATAGACTGCGATTTCAAAGCCTAAAACACTCCCTACGACTTTCCCTACCGCCGACTGTCAAGGCGTGTTCCCTCCTACCGTCGACTGTCAAGGCGTGTTCCCTCCCGCCGACTGTTGAAGAGCAAATTGTCAAAACCCTTAAGCGAATCATCTGTCAAATCCATTTGAGGCTGGACGTATCACCTCGCTCGCCGTTCTCAACACCCATCTCTGCACTGCCACCAGCCTCTTGGTCTGGCTTTCCCTTGATATGTTGCTCTATAAGAAGAGCTCTGTCATTGGCGCTGTACAAGGGATGATTACTGGTCTCTGTCATTTCATCTTTGTACATGATTTATCCTTTGCTTGTTATTGGCGATACGTCATATCTCTCTTTCCTGTTGGCTGGTGTTTTCCTGTAATTTGGACTCATGTTGGATCTGGGTGTTGAGAACAGCGAGCTAGGCTAGTATTTTTTTTCGTACGCTAGTTGGTGTAGCGTAGGGGGTTAGTATTTTTGAACATACACTAGTTCGTCTAGCGTAAGGGAGTTTTTATTTTTTAATCCGCGCCCTTTATTTATAGAATGGACGGATACGATGCTATTTGCCCAATTTACATCCATAGCAAATATTTGCTATGGATCATATCCCATATATATATATATATATATATATATATATATATATATATATATATATTTATAACCCCGGTCACCAAGACTGGTAGTATATGTCAAGGATTTGGTTTTTCAAACTAATAAAAATAAAAAGTGTCAATTTCTCAATAATATTTAGATAGACACTGCCAAATCTTCTACTGGACATGACCAAAGACCTCACTTTAAAACGTTTCCGTCACTGTATTAACAGAAAAACCGTTCAGAAAATTATTTCTTTTTTTATTGACCTCAAAAGACAAATTATAACTTTAATTTTAGAACGGAGGAAGTAGTAATTATTTTTCAATAACAAACTCTAATATTAATATTTAGTGATAATTATTGCAATAACTTGTATAGATTAGGATTCTCATTACATTTGTTCTTAATTTTCTTCAAATACCTCGTAAAGATCCTCCAATAATCTTTGGTTGCATTACGAAAGAAGTAAAATTACACAAAAAAAATAAATTACAGGATACGTGGTATGTTACCAAACTAAAATGTATGCCACGGTATCTTTATTTGAGTGCTAATAGTTAGGAATTATTTTAAAATCTAAATATAATAAACTTAAGTTTTGTTGAAGAATTTCAATTGAATCAAGAAATTTATTGTTTTATAAATAATTTTGTAAAATGTGATGTCGTTTTGAACATTTAATACCAAGTTAGGATATTGATATTGTGCAATTATAAGTAAAATACCTCAGTCCCTTAATATAAGTCGTTTTAGAGAAGTGTTTTTGTTACTTAATATAAGTCATTTGAGAATTTCAAGTAAGTATTAATTGCTTAGTTTCTAATATTACCCCAATTATTAAATATAACTGATAGAATATATGTAATTATTCTTATTATTATTATAAATATTTTATATTTAATTTAGGAGATTATTCTGTTGTAAATTCAAATTGTTTCCTTATTCTTAGCCTAACTTGTAGGCATAATATTTGTCTATACTCTATATATATTACCAACGGATGAATGAGAAAAGATCAAGGGATCATATTCTTTTATGGTATCAGAGCTCTAGTTCTCTTTCTCCCTGTTGGTATTTATAATTTTAATAATGACAAATATTATGGATTTATGTTATTAATTGATTTTTTCCAACTAGCCCAAATTTAGTTCTACAGAATATGTCAATTGATCTAAATAGTATCTAAGGATATATTCTTACTTGGTGGGGTCCATTAGTGGTACTTTGTATTCAATTTGAAAAAGAAGTCTTACAGAAGCTTTTTAAAGTTACTGGGTCTTATCTTATCTCCTTGTTACTCTTGTTTAGAATAGTTGACTGGTATAGAGTTTATCTCCTTTATTTCAGCAACTTCAAAATCGTATAGCTGTTGCAATTTACATATTATCTTTTTTGGTCATACAAAGCTGCTGAAGTATTGGATGGTTTCTAACTGGAATGAGTTTTCTTAGCTAACATCTTTTATAGTTGTTGCTTGTCTTGTTATATATACTCCTTCTCTTCGGCTGAACAGGATACAACTCTGAACCTGCAATCAAGTTGAAATACTACATCAGAGCTCTTCAATTGTTTTATTCCAGCCATTTATTCTAGTCTATTATATTCTTTTGTGTCGGAAATTTTATTCTTTGTAAACCGAACTTAAGCATAGTTTTGGCTTAAGATTTCTTATTTAGTTAGTCTGTTCATAGAAGGCTTCAAGGGTCTCAGAGGTGAGAAGAGGTGCAGAGGTGTACAAGTTGCAGAGGTGCAAAAAGGGGCATAGGTGTCCAACATCAGATTTGAGGCTTCTTTATAACAAGGAGTAATTTTTGTATTGATGTTTAAATAGTATTAAAAAGAGTCTCTCATCCTAGTTGGGATTGGACGTGGATTAGGCCACTAGATAGATGATAGGGGATGAACCACGTAAAAATCTTGGTGCCTTTACGTTTCTGCACTTTTCCTTTCTGTTTGTTTAAAATTCTGGGTACTTTGCTTTATTAGTTTGTAGATACACGAATCCAGACACTAAAACAGACAGGTATAGCTGTCTGATAATATTGAACGAAGAACATAAGTTAAAGCAGACAGGTGTAGCTGTCTGAATTAAACCTGTAGCAGAAAATTGCAAAAAGTTTTCAGTGTTTATCACTTTAAGCCTAAACACCTATTCACCCCCTCTAGGTGTGAGTATTTACTGAATTACACTCCCTACCTTCTGTCATCTTCTTCTTCCTTATATCAATGGCTGACTCAAAAATCCATCCCGCCACCACTGTCACCAATATCAAAACAGCCATCCCCGTCACTCTCTATCTTGAAAGCGGCTAATACAACAACTGTGCAACTCTCTTCAAGATCCATGCTCGCGCCAACCTCGTCCTTGACCACATCATCCCTCCTACTGAAGCTGTTGCCATCAAGACGGATGCTGAAACAGTGACTTGGAAGAGGATCAATGCCATTGTCACGCAATGGATTTATAACACTATTTCTTTGGACATTCTCAACACTATCATTGCTCTGGATGATGAAGCAAAAGATGATTGGAACTGTGTAACAAATTTTTTCCAAGACATCAAGAATACGATGGCTGTTTACCTTGAAACCCAATTCACCAACACTCACCTTCGAGACTTTCTAAAAGTTGTTGTATATTGCCAGCGACTTAAAGTGTTGGCTGATCAATTGGCCAACGTGGGAGCAAAAGTATCTGACGAGCGCATGGTTCTCAAAATGATTCGTGGCTTGACATAAGCTTACGCGGGGTTCGTCACCATCATTCAACACCACAGTTCTCTTCCGACCTTTGCTAAAGCCCGTTCGATGCTTTCATTAGAAGAGGAAAGCATGAAAAAATGTGTCGCTCTTGAATCAGGTTCATATTCTACTTTTCTTATGAATTCTATTAGTTCCCGGAGGCACAATAGTTATCTAGAAGGGGGGTGAATAGATAGTTAAAAATCTTTTCGTTTTACTTAGTTAGTTTTGATAATGATTAAAACATAGCGGAATACAGATTTGTTTAATCTCCCTTAAGATATTTTGAATTAATGAGAGTGAGGAAGTTATAACAGTTATAGAAGTTATAGAAGTTATAGCAAGAATGATATAGACACAATTGTTTTTAAGTGGTTCAGAGAACTTAAAGCTCCTAGTCCACTCTTCTACTCCTCGAGTAGGAAATCCACTAAGGATGTCTTTTATACTTTCTGAATCTCACAGATTCCTTCTAGACCAGCAGTCTAGGCACTTCTTAGTTCACTCTTGAACTCTTCAAGTCCAGTAGACTTGGTTCTTCACAGTTCACTTAGAACTCTTTAAGTCCTTCTGACTTGGAACTCTTACTTTAGTTGATTGGTAGTTGTTGAGTTTGTGATTGATGCTACTCAGTTGCAGTTAAGCACTTGTTTGAAAGAACCGAGTAGCTGAGCAAGTTTCCTCTTTTTCTCAGATCGTAGAGTAGAGCGTTGAGTGTTCTTGTGCATTTTTGTTCAATGCTTGCTTGAATCTCTCATCTGCATATGTTTTGCATATATGTGATCCTTGAAATGTCTCCGTTGAAGTCATTTGTTGAAGCATGAAATGCGTTTGACATTTCTGAACTTTGATGGAGACTTTTCTGTACACCTTCTGATTTGCATTCTGGCCCACTGACACAACAGACTGCTTTCTCACTTAACACCTGAAAAGGTGTTTTCCTCTATCATATGGTCCTTTCCTTAGCTTCTTGAATACGTTCCTTTTTGTTGAATACTAAGGATATCTTTTGTACCGTTGGGACTGGAGAGGACTTCAACGTTTCAAACCCATTCCACTTTTGTTAGAATTTGTCTTCAAAAAAAGTAGGGCTCGATGCTTCCGACACAAGGCAGACAATACTCTACAATCCATATTGTGGAGTCTTGTCACATTGGTGCTTGGTCTGAAGAGAACACTATGATCTCTCTCAAGGATTTGCACACTACGATCTTTGCACACTATGATCTTCACTTGCTCGTCTTGCAGACTCTACGTTTCCGAAAGCACACTACGATCTCTGAGTTAGCTTCGGCAAATGTCTGGATCACTCTACGATTTCTGGAAAGGTCCTTCAAGGCAGATACACTACGATCTTCTAAGATCTACGATCCTACCTTGGATTCTGCAAACTGTTGATCTACTCGATAGACTGCGATTCTTGTTGAAGCCTATCTATTCTTTTTAAGTCATAGATCAACCTAACATCTTTGATCTCTTTATCTATTCATTCGTTTATAGAATGATTAACATTAAAATCTAAGATCAACCTAATAAATTTGATCTATCACTAAGTCCTTGTACATATATTCCTTGAATGAATTTACATATAATCATGAGTATTTACTTTAAACATCAAATCAAAATATGTATTCTTCCAACAAATTCAACTAATGATAATATTTCTGGTGGCAATAATTCCAAACAGCAGCAAGAAAATGCAAATGGGCATAATAATTTTGGTAGCCAAAATTATGGTGGCCGTGGTGGACGGCGCGACAACTACCGCGGTGGTTGTGATGGCCGTAGTGGCAACTGTGGTGGATCTCGTGGTGGGGGATAACAGTGACCTTCAGCACCATCATGGCTCAACAATAGGCTTCTATGCCTCCTTGGGCTCACTTGGGCCAGCCCACCTTGCCCATTTCCCACTATAGGTTGGCAGACTCGTTCATCGTCTACAAAAGGATTTCTTGGGCCTCAACCTTCCCAAGCCCACTACACGGCAGGAGCCTCAAGTGTGAACTACGAACCTACAGACATTGATGCGGCTATGCACACTCTCTCACTCCATCAACCGAATGAAAATTGGTACATGGATACCGGTGCCACCTCACACACGACTGCCAATCATGGTACTCTCTCGTCTTATTTTAATTTGAGAAAACATAATGGCATTATTGTTGGTAATGGTCATACAATTTCGATTCTTAGTTATGGAAGTTCCTCACTAACCCAAATAAATCCACCTTTGAACCTTAAAATGTGTTGCATAAACCTAAACTTATTAAAAACCTCATCTCAGTTCGCAAATTTACTAATGATAATATGGTGTCTGTTGAATTTGATCCATTTGGATTTTCTGTGAAGGATTTACAGACGGGGAAGAACCTAATGAGATGTGATAGCTCGGGCGATCTCTATCCCTTCACCAAACATCGGGGCCCACCACCTTTAACTTTACCTTTTGCTTTTCCTGTTATTTCTTCTAATTTGTGGCATTCTCGTTTAGGGCACCCTAGAAATGCCGTTTTGAATTCTCTTCGTAGTAGCAATTTTATTAAATATAATAAGGCTCACAATTCTTTTTGTGAATCTTGTCCTCTTGGAAAGCACATTAAGTTGCCATTTAATGATTCTCGTTCTTTTACTATTAGCCATTTGATATAATTCTCAGTGACTTATGGACATCTGTTGTATTAAGTTCATTTGGTCATCGTTACTATGCTCTTTTTCTTGATAATTATAGTAATTTCTTGTGGATCTTTCCTATTTCTAGAAAATCACAAGTTTATTCCATTTTTTTTTATCATTTAGAGCATATATCAAAACTCAATTCGAAAGAGACATTAAACAATTTCAATGTGATAATGGCTGCGAGTATGACAATGGTCCCTTCAGGAAATTTTGTGAATTAAATGGTATGTATTTTTGCTTCTCATGTCCCCATACCTCTCCTCAAAATGGTAAAGCCGAACGAAAAATAAAATCTATCAATAACATGGTTCGTACTTTATTTGCTTATGCTTCAATGCCACCCTCCTTTTGGCCTCATGCTCTCGAAATAGCAACATACCTTCTAAATATTCTTTCTTCAAAGACATTAAGCTACTACTCTCCTACTCAAATTCTTTATGGAAAAACTCCAGATTATAACCATCTTTGAGTTTTTGGATGTTTGTGTTACCCTTTATTTCCTTCCACCATCATCAATAAATTACAAGCACGTTCCACTCCATGTGTCTTCTTAGGCTATCCATCAAATCATCGGGGTTATAAATGCTATGATATTCGAATCAAAAAATTATTATTTCCTAACATGTTCTTTTTGATGAATCTAAATTTCCATTTTCGACACTTCATACTTTCTCTCCTACCTCCTATGAATTTTTAGATGATGGTCTGCATTCCCAATTCCTTCATCAATTGCATGCACCTATCTCATTAGATCTGCAGACTCAGCAGCCCACTTCACCTGCTGAGCCTCCCTCTTCTCCTACACAAACATCCCCCCTTCCTCCCCAGCCCGCAGTGCAACCCAGCCCACTCGCACCCCTTTTCCCCACTACCGCACCAACCACAACATCCATTCAACCCAATCCAATTTTCACTACATCCATTCGACCTCATCCTCCAGCCCATCGAATGGGAACTAGGAATCAACATGGTATAAACACGTCAAACCCTAAATACCATAACTTAAGTGCCCTCTCGACCACTACCTCTATCTCTCTTATACCCTACAACCCCATGAGTGCACTTTGTCAGGAATAAGCATGTGAATGATATTCCTATTTGATTTGATTATGATATATATATATATATATATATATATATATATATATATATATATATATATATATATATATATATATATGAATATGCAAGTATGCTTGCATTAAGAAAAGCTGTAAAGTCCTTTGATAGAGAATAGAAACATATGTACAAGGACTTAGAATGAATTGATCAAATGTGTTAGGTTGATCCTATATAATAAAAATAGCTTTGTGAAGTCCTTAAAAAGAAATAATGTACAAGGACTATAAATATAGAAAGATCAAGCTTGTTAGGTTGATCTTATGATGTAATAGATAGGCTTGTCTGATCGTCGAGCACTGCACCAGAAATCGTAGTCTGCCAGGAAAGTCAAGGAAAACTCGAGAGCTGTCGAGGTAGAATCGTAGTCTACAAAACAGTAGATCTCGGAGTTCGTAGACTGTCAGGAGAAACGAGGAAGGATCATAATGTGTCGAGAAGAACTTCCTCAGAGTTGTAGTCTGCTGAGGAAGTCATGTGCAGAATCGTAGAGACAGCTTGGCTACGAGCCGACCGAGCATCTGTCGAAGCCAAGTCAAGAATCGTAGACTACACTCGAAGTCGTAGAATCTATTAATGTCAAAGCCAAGTCAAGAATCGTAGACTACACTCAGAGTCGTAGAGTCTACTAATCGTATCAGAGGCAGAGATCGTATTCGAGCAAGATCAGATGAAGACAAGAAGCACACCGACAGAAATCGTAGAGTGTCAAGATCTGATCTCGAAGTCATAGTGTATGCATAACCAAAGATGAATCGTAGAGTGTAGAACTGCGACTTCAACAAATGTGCTCACAATGCCAAGGCAGAATCGTAGAGCAAACACGATTCTCAATAATTGAGCACTCCCAGAATATCCAAAGGAATGAAGCCTCTAGTTGGTATTGCAAAGATATATCCCACTCAAAGGAAACCAGAGATCATTTAACGAATGGCATGTAAGCTAACATAAGATTTAAGCACCAACTCAATCAACATCAAGATTGAGTTGTGAAGCCATTCGAGATGAAGTCTTCCACAAGTTGACCAGAAGAAGACTTCAGTAACTCACTAAGGAAAGTCAGCAAGTACAGTAGCTCTCAAAAAAATAGAAGACGACGATCTTGAAAGCAACCAGGATAATAATGTTTGCTAAACAAAGAAGGAACTGATGGAGTGTACACAAAGATACTATTCAGCCTCTGAAGAACAAGGCTAAAGTGATTACGCATTTGGTTAGTCCATTGATGATAAGTGAATGGAAGATCACAATGAGAAAGAGAGCTGGAAAAGCCACAAATCTGAAGTGTTTTGCTATTCAAAAGGGGCCAGAAAAAAGAGGCAAGCCATCAATATCTGAGAGCAGTCGAAGTAAACAGAAGTGTTGAAGCACTGTACAAGTGAAGAAAGAAGTGATGAGTGGGATTTAAACCTGCGAATCAGATATTTTCTGCCTTAATTACTTGTCTGGATTCATAGTTATTTATATAGTTTTATTGGGAATATAGTGTTTTTGTGTTTAATCGTTGCATTGCAGAGCTTCGCAGTGTTTGTGCTGCCTTGAAGGGGCAAAACTGTCATTTTGAGCTTTCCCGCGCCGCGACGCCAATGCCAGAGTCATTGGCAACGCCACAATCTGGCCCACGCTGACGATAGCCGCGCCGCGGCGCCACTTATCCTATCCAGACTCGCGCTGCAGCGCGAGCTCTGTGTCCCAGTTCCTTATGCAGCGCTGCATCGCGACTCAAGGCTTAGTGGCCCGCGCCGCGGCGCCACCTCTGGTTCCCAGGCAGACAGGAATTGTTTGACCTAGCAAAATGAGAGGATAAAGCAAGGAGGAGGCGGCTGATGCAAGATATACAAGAGGAGATAAGAAAAAGCTAGAGAATATAGAAGAACAAAGGAAAAAGCTTGTAGAAAAGAGATCCATTGCTCTCCATATTTTTAGATCGTGCACGTGAAGAGATTGTTTGACTGAAGAGTACTCCTTTCTTTAGGGGTTTTTCTTATTTCAAATCTTCTATTTATTGTATTTGTCTGAAATGGGTAGTGTATTAGAACTTTGTGTTAGTCCCATAGTTATGAACTAACTCCATTGTTAGGATTGCAATGTAACTTTTTGAATAGCTTAATCGACTTTCTCTCTCATTTTATATAATGAAGCATTTTGAAATGGGTTGTTGTATTTTGCTTATAATGTCTGATTTCTTGATAAAGAAATAGGTTCTGATAGTAGTGGAAATTGATAAATGGATATTACTGTCTTCCTTTAAATACAATGACACCTGTTTTGTCCTGATATTTAATTGTGGGCTTATTGTGCTAGTAGGATAGACATATCCTCACTTGCCTTGTGTGACCTTGGAGTTGAGCATAAAGACCTTGGTCAAATTAGATTCACCAATAGACATATTGTGTTCTAGCTTGTCAAGGATTAGCATTTGACCTTCGACAGAAGCTTATGCTTACTTTAATCTCGGTTGGCCATTCCTTGATTTGTTTATATTACGGAGAGTTAGAAGATTAGGCGAAGCATTAGGGGAGTTGTAATCCTATCTTCATTTCTTAGAGCTGTTCCTTCTCGCAATTTGATTGTCCTATAGAAATTGTTTAACCAACCATCTATTTCTTTTGTTTAGATAAGATTAGTAACGACTTTACCTTAGTAGTTGTTTCCTGTTAAATCTTTGTCCTCGTGGGTTCGACACTCTCTTATCATTGTATTACTTGTTAGACCGCGTATACTTGCGCGTGTTTTTTTGGTTGCGAAATCGACCAACAAGTTTTTGGCGCCGTTGCCCCACTTAAGAATTAATTGTTTTGCATTATTAAATCTAAGTCATTACAATCTTACTTTAAACCGATTTGTTTAACTCTCTCTTCAGGTAGTCTTCATTGTTTATGCCACCTCGGAAGGGGCAGAATACAATACCTCTTGATCCCGAGGTTGAAAGGACCTTCAGACGACTGTTGAGAAAAAAATTTGTGGACACACCCGAGGACATACCTGTGCCCGTCATAATGGCTGAGGAGCTTCAGATGTCTCTGAGGGATTATGCTATGCCTCGTGTTGATGATCTCCAGGCGAGAATTTTAAGGCCCGCCATTCAGGCTAATAATTTCGAGATAAAGCCGGGCACTATTCAAATGTGCACAAACATTCAGTTTGGGGGAATGCCTAATGACGACCCCAATGATCACCTGATTAATTTTGTGGAAATCTGTGACACCTTCAAATGCAACGGAGTGTCTGACGAAGCCATCAGGCTCCGGCTGTTCCCGTTTACATTAAGGGACAAAGCCAAGAGCTGGCTTCATTCACTGCCGACTGGCTCCATTACAACATGGGCTGACTTGGCACAGAAATTCATGGCGAAGTTCTTTCCGCCTGCCAAAACAGCTAGGCTCAGGCACGAGATCACGTCCTTTGTGCAATTTGAATCTGAATCCTTATACGACTCATGGGAGCGATTTAAGGATCTCCTGAGAAAATGCCCGCACCATGGTCTGTCGGAGTGGCTTCCCATCCAGACCTTTTACAATGGATTATCCGGATCTACTCGTTCGAGTATTGATGCCGCATCTGGAGGGGCATTCATGTCCAAACATCACACAGCGGGGTATGAGCTGGTGGAGACAATGGCGGCCAACAATTACCAGTGGCCTAATGATAGGCAAGCTCCGAGACGAGCAGCGGGGGTTTATGAAGTGGACTCGTTCACATCGCTAGCAGCTCAGGTAGCGACGCTAACAAAAAGGCTTGACACCTTGGGACCTTCTGCAGTTCAAAATGTGCAGAGTGTCATGGTCCAGTGTGAATTATGTCAAGGAAGCCACCCGACCGATCTGTGTGCTATAAGCCCTGAATCGGTGCAATTTGTTTCCAACTACGGGCGGCAACAAAACTCAAATCTTCCCACTCATTACCATCCGGGGTTGCGAAATCATCCAAATTTTTCATGGAGTAATAACAACAACAACAGCAATAACCCCAACCAACCACAACCTCCTTCTACCAGGCAGAGTTATGCTAACCCTCCTGGATTCCAACCTACAACTCAGTTCAACCCACAACCTCAGAGCATTCAGAATCAGTTTCACCATCCTCCCCCTCACCAGGAGAGAAAACCAAGTTTAGAAGATCTGCTTTCTAGGTACATAGCCCAGAACGAAACCAGAAGTAACAATCAAGAGGCCTCCATTAGGAATCTTGAAGTACAAATGGGTCAGTTGGCTACTGCATTAAACAGTCGGCCACATGGCGCATTGCCTAGTGACACTAATGTCAACCCTAAACGGGAAGGCAAGGAACAGTGTAAAGCAGTAACCCTCAGAAGTGGGAGAACCACTCAAGTACAAAGTGGTGAGGAAATTCCTGTGGACGACAATGGGGCGACTGAAGAGGCAACTCCTGAAACGGAGATTTCTGAAAAAAATGGGGGTGACGCAAGTGGTCAAGACAGACCCCCAACACCATCTCCTCCAATCACTGCAATACATCGGCCTCTCCCTCAATTACCCTTCCCCCAGCGGATGCAAAAGCAGAAACTAGATAAACAATTTTCCAAATTCTTAGATGTGTTCAAAAGATTGCACATAAACATTCCATTTGCAGAGGCGTTGGAAGGAATGCCCAGTTACGTAAAGTTCATGAAGGACATTTTGTCCAAGAAGCGGAAATTGGGAGACTATGAGACGGTGGCTTTAACTGAAGAAAGTAGTGCTATCCTCCAAAACAAACTTCCGCCTAAGCTCAAAGATCCGGGAAGTTTTACAATCCCGTGCACAATTGGGGACCAATTCATTGGAAAGGCTCTGTGTGACCTAGGGGCCAGCATAAACTTGATGCCCCTTTCCATTTACAAAAAATTGGGTCTTAATGAAGCCAAGCCGACTAGCATCACCCTGCAATTGGCTGACAGATCTTTAACTTATCCGAAGGGAATTGTGGAGGATGTGCTAGTGAAGGTGGAAAAGTTCATATTTTTGGCAGATTTCATAGTTCTTGATTTTGAGGAAGATAGAGAAATCCCGATAATATTGGGAAGGCCATTTTTGGCAACTGGAAGGACCCTGATTAACATGCAAAAAGGGGAGCTAACAATGAGAGTTCAAGACCAAGAGGTGACCTTCAATGTTTTCCGTGCTCTGAAATATCCTAACACCCCTGAGGATTGCTTCCAGGTCACTACGATTGCTGAAGCAGTGAATGGGGTATTCTCAGAGACGTGCATTAAAGATTCTTTAGAAGCTACACTAACAGGGGCGTGTAATACGGAAGAGCCATCACATATTGAATGTGCCATGTGGCTTGATGATCCGCTAAGATCAAGGCATTCACACCGCCAATTCGAGTCTCTTAAAGATGATGAGGCATCAACTTCCAAGGGTTTGCCGTCAATCATTGAGCCTCCAGCTCTTGAGCTAAAACCGTTGCCTAACCATCTAAGGTATGCATATTTGGGAAATTCTCTTTCATTACCTGTGATAATTTCTGCTTCTCTAACCAAGTGTCAGGAAGAGAAGTTGCTCATTATGCTAAAGAAGTACAAAACAGCCTTGGGATGGTCGATTGCAGACATAAAAGGGGTCAGTCCAACTCTTTGCATGCACAAGGTCCTATTGGAGGAAGGCTCAAAACCTTCTATAGAGCACCAGAGGCGGCTAAATCCGATAATGAAAGAGGTCGTCAGGAAAGAAATCATTAAATTGCTTGATGCGGGCATTATCTACCCCATCTCCGATAGTCCGTGGGTTAGTCCGATCCAGTGTGTGCCCAAGAAAGGAGGCATGACAGTTGTGCCCAATGAGAATAATGAACTTATTCCCACCAGGACGGTGACTGGGTGGAGAGTGTGCATGGATTACAGGAAACTGAACAAAGCAACCTGTAAGAATCACTTTCTTCTCCCTTTCATTGATCAAATGCTTGATCGGTTGGCGGGACATGAATACTACTGTTTACTGGATGGGTACTCGGGGTACAATCAGATTTCTATTGCCCCGGAAGATCAGGAGAAGACGACATTCACATGTCCATATGGGACTTTGGCCTTTCGGAAGATGTCTTTCGGGTTGTGCAATGCCCCCGCTACGTTTCAGCGGTGTATGATGTCAGTCTTCTCTGACATGGTTGAAAAGACCCTGGAGGTCTTCATGGATGACTTCTCTGTGTTTGGGAGCTCGTTTGATAACTGCCTAACAAATCTGACTGCAGTTCTCCATCACTGCGCTGAAACAAACCTTGACCTAAATTGGGAGAAGTGTCACTTCATGGTTGAAGAGGGCATTATTTTGGGTCATCGGATTTCTGCTGGAGGTATTGAGGTTGATAAGGCCAAGATAGATGTTATCAACAACCTTCCCCCGCCCACCTCAGTAAAAGGGGTAAGGAGTTTTCTCGGGCACGCCGGATTTTACAGAAGGTTCATCCAGGACTTTTCGCGCATTACCAAACCGTTGTGCACCCTGCTGGAAAAAGATCAGCCCTTCCACTTTGATGCCGCCTGCTTGAGCGCTTTTGAATCCTTAAAGACAAGACTTGTCACAGCACCTATTGTGGTAGCTCCTGACTGGACCTACCCTTTTGAGCTTATGTGCGATGCTAGTGATTTTGCTATAGGGGCAGTTTTAGGCCAGCGAAGGGAGAAGGTCTTCCACACTATCTACTATGCCAGCAAGACACTGACGGACGCACAGTTAAACTATACTACCACTGAGAAGGAGCTGCTGGCAGTAGTGTATGCTTTTGATAAGTTCCGTTCATACCTCATCGGGACGAAGGTGATCGTATACACCGATCACTCGGCAATCAAGTATTTGATTGAAAAGAAGGACGTTAAGCCGAGATTGATACGGTGGGTTTTGCTTCTACAAGAATTTGACTTAGAAATCAGAGACAAGAAGGGAACTGAGAATCAAGTTGCCGACCATTTAAGTAGATTGGAAAACACTACATCGTCTACTGAAGCCGACAGGGCTATAAATGAATTCTTTCCAGACGAGCAGCTCTTATTGGTACATGGCAAAGCTGTTAGGTTTGTAATATTCATGAACGCAATCAAATTGCGCAAAATTAGCGGAAGCGTGTAAAATCAGAGTTTTAAAATTTTACAAACCATAAACCCGGATCACCCTTTATGCACAATTATTAATTAAACGAAAAGATAAAGAATAAAATCATACCCTTGAAGATCGAGCTTCCTCAGGTACAAGTTCACCTCCAAATCCTTTCGCGTTCAACTTGAATCCACCGGGTTTGGTTCCTTCCTTTGATCAACGTTAGCCACCCAAGTGTTTGGCCTCTAGAGGTGATCCACCAAGGAAGAACAAAATTCAAGAAGATGGGTATTTGGCAAAACCCTTATTTTTCTATCTCTCATAGAAAAGGAACGTACTCTCCAACAATTGGAATAACGTATATTTGATATCTGATATAAGACTCCTCTTATAAAGATATCAAGTAACCCTATTAAAAATAAAGTATTATTTATTTAATTAAACTCTTTTAATTAAATGGGCTCCCTAATCTTATTAGGGATAATTAATTAAACTCCTTTAACTAATTTTCCCTCCTAATCCTATTAGGAATAAATGAGAGTACTTATATTAATTAATTCCCAAACTCCTTTAGGAATTAAATAATAATAATAGTAATAATAATAATAATAATAATAAGACTCCTCTTATTAATTTATATTTAATATTTCCAAAATATTAAATAATAAATATTAAGCTATTTAATTTATTCTATCACCATAGATTAAATTAAATATACTTAACTTATTATTACGATTATGCCATTAACTTCTTAAATAATTATTCTTCCTTTTATGGTGTGACCCTTTAGGTTCTCCATATTAAACCGGTTGTGAATAAATCAATTAGAACAATTCTAATCTTATTTATATAAATAAATTAAACTAATAATTTATTTAAATAAATAATATTTATTCTACAATAGGGATAAGCCTCCCTAGCGATCAACGACTTTCCAGATAATATAGATTTCAACATTAATCATAAAAGAACCTTTGAGTAAATAGTTACCGTACAATTCAATCCTTCCACCATACAATGTCCCAATTAAATATAAGACATGGAATTTCTGTCAAGTCTTATTTTATTTAATTATATGTATTTCGACTCTTAAATGCACAACTCCAAATAATGCAAATTAGAAACTCCTTTCTAATTTCATTCTGCCTTGGCCAAGGACTACTAAGTTGTCATTTATCGAATCACATAGGACATTTCTCTTCTTTTACTAGAAGTGGTAGATTCTTTATTGATCATACATTATCTCCATGTACAACTTATTATACCCAAGCATACCCTTTGATATACCCTAAGGGTCTTAAGGAATAAGTCAAAGTATAACTCATCATACACAAGATACTATGATGATCTCAAGTCCAAGGATCACTTGTACTACTATCACTACAGGAATTCCTATTGACAGACAAGTAAAACTCCATTAGGTATTCCTTAGCGAGTCACGTTCAGTGAACTTATTCTCTAATAAGCACCTACATACTTGCTTTAGTGTCTCCACACAAATGATCATGAGATCAATCATCCTCATCCAATGAGCAAGCAACGTATGTACCAATCTATCCGGATTCACTAATCCCCTATTTAGTAATCCAATGATTGGGAACTATTTTAGTTTTAAGCTTTCTAAGAATTTAGATCTCATTAGAATGATCATCATCATTATTCTAAAATCATTGCTTAAAACTATGGGTTTATCACATATTATAAAACAGCATCATGTAGATAATTAAAAGCCTTTAATAAATTAATACCTTTTATTAATAAATGAATAAGATTGTTACAAAGTATATGCTTTATCATCAAACATGATTGGCTGGTGTGCATATTACTTTCAATCTCCCACTTGCACTAAAGCCAATCGTCATGGTATCTCATACTCTTCTTCTCTAAGTGACGATTATCCTGCTGTTGGATAAGCTTTAGTAAATGGATATGTAATGTTGTTCTTGAGAGTCCACTATCTCTATAGTGATTTCTCATCTTTCAATGATTCTTATAATCAAATGAAAGTGCCACAACACATGTTTAGATCCAAGATGAGACTTAGGAACAATTCCTAGTTCTGTAATGAACTTTTCATCCAAACAATCAACTTGTAGCTTCATTTATAGCTATATACTTTGTCTTTATCACTACACCAGCAACTCTTTACTGTTTGGAACCTTTCCAATTCACTGCACCACCGTTAAAGGTAACACTTTACCTTAAAGTGGATTTTCTGTCGTCTTGGTCTATCTGAAAAAACTTGAGTCTGTTAAGCCCTTTAGTTTTAATTCAGACCCACCATGAATTATATCACATCCTTAGTGCTGGTTAAGTACTTTAAGATGTTTTTCACTGTCTCACAGTGAACATCTCCAGAATATGACTGATCAACATCAGGTCGCGTATATTTCATTGCATACATGATTGTCACTCATGTGATCTCTCTTTTAGGAGTCTATGGGGACTATTAAGAGAGATACACTCCCTGGCTCATCAACATGAAACATCTCTTGGAGTTTGCCATGCTAAACAACTTTAACATCAAATGAATATACGTTCATTGGGTTAAGTCAAGCTCTTCCCAAATCATTCATGGAGGAATGTTTAGACAACTTTATCTTTACTGATTCTAGCATTGGCATGTCATTCCGTATCCATAGTATATCAACATATAATACTAGAAATGTCACGATGCTCCCACTGACCCTTTTGTACACACTAGGTTCATTCTTGTTTTTGATAAAATCAAACTCTTTTGATTATCATATCAAAATGAATGTTCCATTTTTGAGAAGATTGCTTCAATCCATTTCTCTGAGTGTCTACAACTCTTACTTCATCGTATGTAACTGGATCATCATCTTCTATGATACGTACCTCATCATCAACATCCATGATGAATCCATACCTCCTAGGTATCTTTGGTACTATTCCAGATTTACGATTCGGTTGTGGTACAATAGGTCTATCTATAGGTTCCTCTTATTTGACTTGTTGTGTTTTGTGGTTCTTGAACTTTTCAAGATGTATTATCCTCCCACTAGCCCTTTTAATGATAAACAGCTTTATCTTGGAAGGCAGTATGTTTTGCAATAAACACCTTTTGCTAAGTAGGATTATAGAACATATGCCCTAAACTTACTTTAGGATGTCCCACAAATCTGTACTTGTCAAATTTTGTCCCAAGCTTATCCTTTGAAACCGTTTTCACATAAGTTGGACAACCCCTTATCTTAACAAACTTAAGATTAGGAATCCTCCCTGTCCATAACTTTTATGGAGTCTTGGGGCCGGATTTTGAGGTTACCATTTTCGTAGATATGCATCCATTTCTAGGACATTATCCCAGAAGGATACTGGAATGTCGGTAAAATCATTATGGACCGCACCATGTCCAACAAGGTACGATTTTTCATTCAGATACATCAATCAATTATTGCGTATCAGGATGTGTCCATTATGAGAAACCCATTTGAGATGATCTAGAAACTTATTGCACAAGTATTTATTCCTTGATCTAATCAAAGAATCTTAATACATTGCCAATTTGTTTCACTTCTGAATTCTTTGAACCGTTCAAATAATTCACACTTGTATTTCAACAAATACATACATTCAACTCTTTGAATGATCATCTCCTTTTCTTATACTAGTTTGTTCAATTTGAAAAATATATTTTTCACGTAAGTCAAGTATACAAAATCCATTAAGTAATATTTCAGTTCTATACAAAACATTATCATTATAAGTAGAACAACCATTGTTCCTAATTATAATACCAAAGATTTCATTGTCCAACAATAAAATGGAAATAATGTTTCCAACGAGAACTGGAATACAATAACAACTTATTGACTTAATAGACTTGCCCGTAGGCATTGCTAAACTATAAGTTCCTATGGCTAATGTAGCAACCTTTGCTTCATTTCCCACACATAGGTTTACTTATATTTGTTTAGCTTTCTACTTCTGTTTGGTCCCTTCATAAATCTATATTTATGATAACCAAAGTCGGTATCCAATACCCAAGTAGACCATTGACTTAAAGAAAAATTTATTTTGAATTATGAACAAAATTGTATTTGTAACCGAAACTTCACTAAGCTTCTTTGGTTAGCCTTTGCAAGATGCTTCTTGCAGTTTCTTTCCAGTGTCCAGGCATATTGCAGTGGAAGCAAACTCCTTTGCTATCCATATCAGTTTTGTTCTTATTATCCTTTGCTTATGGCCTTTTTATTTACCTTCTTAGAATCGTTCTTCTTTTCAGAAGATCCTTTGACCCCTACCAGTAAGACTTGGTCTTTCTTGGTTGGAGAGTGACTCTCAACATTTTTCAACATGTTAAGCAAATCAGCGAGGTTGATATCTAGCTCGTTCATATGAAAAATTCACAACAATTGTGAAAGGAGTCCGGAAGTGAGTGCAAGATCAAATCTTAGTTCAACTCTCCATCCATGACAAAACCTGTTGTCCTAATTGATCAATCAAATTGATTATGTTAAGGACTTTTGTCTGTACTGTAGTGTCATTGGTCATTCTAGATCGAAAGAGCTCCTTAGATATCTGATATCTATCAGTCCTACTTTCCTTACCATCAACAACTTGATGCGCAGGAATATAGTAAGAGCATCCATAGTTTCATGCTGACGCTGAAGCTCGTTACTCATGGATGCGAGCATGATGCATTGAGCCAACTGTGCATCATCTTGCCACTTTCTAAAAGTAGCAATCTCTTCCTCAGAGGCATTGTCTGCAACCTTTGCAGGGATAGACGTATTAAGGACATAAGATAGCTTTTCAGCCATGAGAACTATTCTCAATTTCCTTAACCAATCCATTTAATTTGGTCCGATTAAATAAGCATCTAATATGCTATGCAGTGATAGTAATTTAGACATTGTAAAAATCTGTAAATGAATTTGTAATTAACAATATTTTAACATACATTCTTTTATTAATTACCAAAATAAATTAGGTCTTGTTTTAAATTGGTATCTCCCACTATTTTCTTCAAACTATATTACCCTCACTTATATAGTTCGGCAAAATCTAATTAAAGATTTGCTAGTGAGAATAAGGATCCCATTTCAAATGTATATAGCCTTGTGTGTGCACAACAAACTATATATAAATAAATAGGTAGACAACTCTTGTCAATTACATCAACTATGTAACTCCTTGTATTTTGCCTCTTAAATCATAATGGTCAAGTGTGTGCACATCCGAACTAAAATGATTTAAGTTAAGTCAGACCCAGTATTTCCATATAAGTAAAGAGAAAACTACAGCCCTTGTGTGTGCACAACAAAGCAGTAATGTTCAATTCCTTATAAACATCATATGTAATAAAAACAACATCTTAAATATTTAATACTTGCCTTGTGTGTGCACAACAAACTCATATTAAATATTCAATACTCTATTGTTTATATCATGCTAGAAGGCGACGTTCGATATTCCAAATATCTTTGAACGTTACAACTTAATATAAAATATTTGAGGGTTTTGTTATTAATTTGTCTCATCTTGTTTAGCGCGCATGCACATATATATATAAAATACGCGTCATATTAATTAACATGCGAAGCATGTTTGCATAATATATAATATATATAATATAAGCATGCACATATAGAATACTATATTCTACCTGGATTGATTATGGACTTTTATTCTAGTTTGGTTCACTAGAGCCACCAAGTGAACCAAAAGGTCAAACCCTAGGGGTGCAAGAATTAATATTTAAATATAACTATTACATTTAAACCCGGGCTCCATTACAAACGGGTCTTCAAGCGCTCCTTGCTCCTTGATCTCTAATTCTTCAAAATAATTCTAACTATTCCTATTACAAAACTATTTAAAATAAATAGAAACCTTGATCAGCAGTCAAGGGGAAGTACATAGGAGGAAGATAGAATTTACATTAAGAAAAATTAGAGAAGACGAGGTACGCAGACCCCATTTAATAAAACCCATACATTCATGCATCCAACTAAAATAAAATCCAATCATATTGGTCAATAGTCCATAATCAATCCCATTTATTATCATACACATCACCATATGCATCAATAAATAACATTCATCTCATGAATAATAAACATTTAATATATATATTGATATCATTTAATGGGCAAATTTAGTTAGTATAAAATCTATTTTTTGAATCAAAATAAACTCCTTTATTTTAATCCAAATTTAAATCAAAATAAAACTATTTTATTTTAATTTATCCAATTTTGAATAAAATAAACTATTTTATTTTAATCAAAATCTTTAATCAAAATAAACTCCTTTATTTTAATTAATTATGGAATCCAATTCCATAAAAAAAAAACTTTTATAAAAGGAACCACAGATTATCTTTCCTATTCACAAATAAACTCCTTTATTTTGAATAATATGAAATCTTATTTCATATCTAAATAAACTCCTTTATTTAAGGAAATTAGGATTCTCTTTCCTATTCACAAATAAACTCCTTTATTTTAGAAAACATAGAATCCAATTTCAACTCCAATTAGTTATCATGGAATCCAATTCCAACTCTAATTAGTTAGCATGAAATTCTAATTTTAAAATTAAAATAAATCTTTTTATTTTAATATTAAAATAAACCTTTTATTTTAAAGATTAAAATAAACTTTTATTTTAATTATAAAATAATTAAGAATATATATTATATATATAATACGGTTGTCACGGAAGTAAACATATATCTATATATATATTAAAAACCGGACAGGATCAACCTATTATATTATCCAATATGCAGGATATGCAGGATCATCCTTTTTCCAGCAAAGCAAGCATATTACATATATATATATATAATATATAATCTGATTACTAAGAATCCTGTATCATGTAGAAGATTCAGAAATCATGTTTCTTTGTTCACAAGAATCTGTTAACATTTGTTTCCTGAAAATCCGTGCATGTCATCCTTTTGTGGCTTGAATTCAAATGGCATTAACATGATTACATTTTCACTTTACAGGTAACTCCTTTCTAATTTGGTGGCCACGTGGATAACATATAACGTGAAACTCATCTAATGATTCACGCCAGTAAATAATTCACGCCATTAATAATCAATGCATCCAGGAATCTCATAATTGATTAATAAAAAAAAATCACAGTACCGATTTTTAAAATAGGCTTTGCGATTTATTTTTTTTTATTAAATTTTATACAATAAAATTATGCCCAATTAAATTATTCAAAATACATATCAACATACATATCAAATCTGAACAATTAATAATTCGCATAAAGGTTTGGCTCTGATACCACTGTTAGGTTTGTAATATTCATGAACGCAATCAAATTGCGCAAAATTAGCGGAAGCGTGTAAAATCAGAGTTTTAAAATTTTACAAACCATAAACCCGGATCACCCTTTATGCACAATTATTAATTAAACGAAAAGATAAAGAATAAAATCATACCCTTGAAGATCGAGCTTCCTCAGGTACAAGTTCACCTCCAAATCCTTTCGCGTTCAACTTGAATCCACCGGGTTTGGTTCCTTCCTTTGATCAACGTTAGCCACCCAAGTGTTTGGCCTCTAGAGGTGATCCACCAAGGAAGAACAAAATTCAAGAAGATGGGTATTTGGCAAAACCCTTATTTTTCTATCTCTCATAGAAAAGGAACGTACTCTCCAACAATTGGAATAACGTATATTTGATATCTGATATAAGACTCCTCTTATAAAGATATCAAGTAACCCTATTAAAAATAAAGTATTATTTATTTAATTAAACTCTTTTAATTAAATGGGCTCCCTAATCTTATTAGGGATAATTAATTAAACTCCTTTAACTAATTTTCCCTCCTAATCCTATTAGGAATAAATGAGAGTACTTATATTAATTAATTCCCAAACTCCTTTAGGAATTAAATAATAATAATAGTAATAATAATAATAATAATAATAAGACTCCTCTTATTAATTTATATTTAATATTTCCAAAATATTAAATAATAAATATTAAGCTATTTAATTTATTCTATCACCATAGATTAAATTAAATATACTTAACTTATTATTACGATTATGCCATTAACTTCTTAAATAATTATTCTTCCTTTTATGGTGTGACCCTTTAGGTTCTCCATATTAAACCGGTTGTGAATAAATCAATTAGAACAATTCTAATCTTATTTATATAAATAAATTAAACTAATAATTTATTTAAATAAATAATATTTATTCTACAATAGGGATAAGCCTCCCTAGCGATCAACGACTTTCCAGATAATATAGATTTCAACATTAATCATAAAAGAACCTTTGAGTAAATAGTTACCGTACAATTCAATCCTTCCACCATACAATGTCCCAATTAAATATAAGACATGGAATTTCTGTCAAGTCTTATTTTATTTAATTATATGTATTTCGACTCTTAAATGCACAACTCCAAATAATGCAAATTAGAAACTCCTTTCTAATTTCATTTTGCCTTGGCCAAGGACTACTAAGTTGTCATTTATCGAATCACATAGGACATTTCTCTTCTTTTACTAGAAGTGGTAGATTCTTTATTGATCATACATTATCTCCATGTACAACTTATTATACCCAAGCATACCCTTTGATATACCCTAAGGGTCTTAAGGAATAAGTCAAAGTATAACTCATCATACACAAGATACTATGATGATCTCAAGTCCAAGGATCACTTGTACTACTATCACTACAGGAATTCCTATTGACAGACAAGTAAAACTCCATTAGGTATTCCTTAGCGAGTCACGTTCAGTGAACTTATTCTCTAATAAGCACCTACATACTTGCTTTAGTGTCTCCACACAAATGATCATGAGATCAATCATCCTCATCCAATGAGCAAGCAACGTATGTACCAATCTATCCGGATTCACTAATCCCCTATTTAGTAATCCAATGATTGAGAACTATTTTAGTTTTAAGCTTTCTAAGAATTTAGATCTCATTAGAATGATCATCATCATTATTCTAAAATCATTGCTTAAAACTATGGGTTTATCACATATTATAAAACAGCATCATGTAGATAATTAAAAGCCTTTAATAAATTAATACCTTTTATTAATAAATGAATAAGATTGTTACAAAGTATATGCTTTATCATCAAACATGATTGGCTGGTGTACATATTACTTTCAAAAGCCCCGTGGTATGCGGACTTCACAAATTACGTCGCTTGTCAAGTTATCCCTCAAGGCCTGAGTTTCCAACAAAGGAAGAAATTCCTTAAAGATACCAAGCAATATTTTTGGAACGAGCCTTTCCTATTCAAACAGTGTTCGGATCAGATCTTGCGTAGATGTTTGCCAGAAGAAGAAATTGAAGACGTGTTGCATCATTGCCATTCGTCTAATTATGGAGGTCATTTCGGAGGCCAGCGAACTGCCGCTAAAGTGCTACAGTCAGGATTCTATTGGCCCACCCTTTTTAAAGATGCTCACGCGTATGTGATGCATTGTGACAGATGCCAATGGGTGGGCACTATTTCGAAGCGGCATGAACTACCGCTGCAAAATATTCTAAAAGTAGAGTTGTTTGATGTCTGGGGCATTGATTTTATGGGACCATTCCTTTCCTCGTTCAACAATCTCTACATCCTGGTGGCAGTTGACTATGTCTCAAAGTGGGTGGAAGCAGTTGCCTTGCCGACAAATGATGCGAAGGTGGTGCTTCAGTTCCTCAAAAAGAATATTTTCACCCGTTTTGGCACACCTCGGGCCATAATTAGCGATGAAGGGTCGCACTTCTGCAATAAGTATTTTGAAGCACTTCTAGCCAAATATGGGGTAACTCATAAAATAGCCACTGCTTACCATCCTCAGACCAGCGGCCATGTTGAAATTTAGAACCGAGAGGTGAAACGAATCCTGGAAAAGATCGTTAACCTAACCCGGAAGGATTGGTCGAAGAAGCTTGATGATGCATTATGGGCTTACCGCACAGCTTATAAAACGCCCATCGGAATGTCCCCTTACCGACTAGTTTATGGAAAAGCTTGTCATCTCCCGGTCGAATTGGAGCACAACGCTTACTAGGCGATTCAAAAGCTTTACTTTGATCTTGAGGCAGCCGGCGAAAAGCGGCTGTTGCAGCTGAATGAAGCAGATGAATTTCGTCTGCAGGCATATGAAAACGCCAAGTTGTACAAGGAAAAGACCAAGAGGTGGCATGACAAGAAGATCCTAGAGAGGCATTTTGAACCGGGTCAGCAAGTTCTTCTGTTTAACTCCCGGCTAAAATTGTTTCCCGGGAAGCTAAAGTCCCGATGGTCGGGCCCCTTCCCTGTAGCTAAGGTTTATCCCCATGGCGCAATAGAGCTTATGGATCCAAATTCCGATTCCACATTCAAGGTGAATGGGCAACGTTTAAAGCACTACTGGGGCGACGAGGTTGACCGTCAAAATACCTCCATTACACTTGGAGACCCGACCTAAGTCGGGATGAATAGTCAAGCCGACGACTATAAAACACGCGCTTGGTGGGGAGGCACCCCCATCTCGGTATAAATATTATTTGTTTCTTCACTGATTCCAAGTTTATTTAGTGATTGTTCATTTTATCACTTAGCTTAGCTGATAGCTTTTATGTTTTGTATTTCACATTTTCGGGCAACATGTTTTGTATGATAATTAAATATAATAGTGTTTGCTGTGTTTTTAACAATGTATGTTTGCTTGTGTAGTGTAGTTGTTGTGCTTGTTTTGGTCTGTGCAGATAACAGCTGAAAAAAGGCCTCAGAGTTCAGCACTCGCGCTGCGGCGCCATCCAACAAAGAGGATCTCGCGCCGCGGCGCCACAAGAAGTACCCAGCTACTGCTAACTCGCGCCGTGGCGCCATCCAACAAAAAGGATCTCGCGCCGCGGTGCCACAAGAAGTACCCAGCTACTGTTAACTCGCGCCGCGGCGCCATCCAACAAAGAGGATATCGCGCCGCGGCGCCACAAGAAGTACCCAGCTACTGCTAACTCGCGCCGCGGCGCCATCCAATGGGCAATCCCTCGCGCCGCGGCGCCATTAGCGAGTTTTTGTTTTCCCAGTGGCTTTATAAAGCAAGCAGATCGGCCAAGTCCCCAGTTTTTCTCAACAATCTCTGCCGTCTCCCTCTTGGCATCCTGCACGCCTACGACCGATCAGCCATATCACTGTTTCCATCGGTCGTGTCTCTACTCATCCTCTAAAATCTGATTTGAGCATCAATTTCTCATCAAAGGCTTCCCCCACTCAAGTGCTAGGTTTTACTTCCAAAGGTAATTTTCGAGGGTTTTCTTTGGATCCGAGATTTTGTTTAAGTTCTTTTCCGTGTTCTTCTTCTTGTGTGATTTGGGGTGATTTCCACTGACGGAAGTCGGGTTAGAGCTATTTCAAAAAAAGGGTTATCCAAGTGTTGTTTGGACATCGCACGCAAGGTGTTTGGCAAATTGCCTGAACCAAAAGTGTAGGCCAATTGGGGCTGTCTTGGTTTATTTTTCGCTGGGTTTGCTTTGGGGTTGAGGTTGGCAGTGCTTCGAGGGTCGTTCCGATAGAGTTTGAATCAAGCCTACTATTACCATGGCACCAAAAAGGCAGCGTCTTAGTGTCGGTGGATCTTCGTCTTCTGCCGCGGCACCACTACAGGCTTGGGACCCTGCCAAGTTTGTCAGTGAGGCAACCTGGAAGCGGTACAGAGACTCCTTTGGCAAGCGCAATTTGCTTCCTGAGCGGGGGTTGTGGCCCGATAGAAAGGACGGGGAGCTCATGAATATGATTATCGAGCGGAAGTGGGTAAACTTCACCAAATCGCCCGTATCTGCTGTTGTGTCTGTGGTTCGGGAATTCTATGCTAACGCCAGTCCTGATGGTCCTGCTGTGGTTATGTTATAGTCAGGGGTAGACCGGTGTCATTTGACAATAAAACAATCAATGCACTGTTCGAGGCACCCGACTACGCGGGTAATGATTATATGCAGCTGGGGCTCCGCAGTTATGACCAGGAGGATGTTATCAGAAGGCTCTGAAAGCCCGGAATGGCTTGGAAGAAAAACGATTATACCGATGAAAAGACCAGCTTCCCGGCTGCTGCGCTCAGTCGCTACGGGAAGGCGTGGTACAGCTTTATTTGCGCTTCCATGCTACCGACCCGTCACCTAAGCGATGTGACTAAAGACAGGGCGATTCTGCTTTTCGCCATTGTCACGGGCTTGAACGTGGATATAGGAGTTCTCATCCACGACTCGATCATTAAGGCAATCAAGAGTACAGTCGTTTCGGGACTTCCCTATCCATCTGTGATCACGACATTGTACAGGCATGCAGGGGTACAGTGGGGCTTGATGAGACATTTTCGCCGCCCATGACTATAATTGACCATCTGACGATCAAACGCTTCACTGTTTGGGACAAGACAGAATCTCATTTAAGGGGCGAAGGGTACGGACCGCCTACAGCACCGCCTCCTTCCGCCGAACCAGAGCCTCCTCAAGCACCTGAGTCAGGACCGGTAGTCAGGGTCTTTTGATAGACATCATGGCATCCCTCACCCTGCTGCATCAGAAGCAGGACGCCGAGGCACAGAGGCAGCGGAGGCATATCGCTGCTGTGGCTCAAAGGCAGGAGATAGCGATGCAGTACCAGGCTGAGCTGGTGAACATTATGCAAGGGATCTACACTGATTACTGTGGCGAGGGCATTGACTTCACGCCATACCAGTTTCCCGATCCTCCCATCTTTCATCCTTACCCTCCTCCATCACCGCCCACCGAAGCTGACGGCGCTGATGAAGATGAAACTGAGACTGCTGCGGAGTGAGCGATCTCCAGGGAAGCCCTTTTGTGTACTCAACTGCTTTACGTTTTAGCAATGGGGGCATTGCTCTCCTAAAGTTTGGGGGTGTTGCTTTTAATTTTTATCTGTTTATCTTAGTGCTGCCATGTTAGGACTACTGTCTGACTTTATTTCTTTATTATGTTTGGATTTATCAGTTTTTGGTGCAGTCTTTTGAACTGCGGGATTTGGTTGATTATCTTTATCATTATGGATGCCTGAACTATTTTTGGTTTTATTTTGATTTTATTTAGCATGATTGTGGTTTTTAGCCATCTTTTTGGGGCTTATACAGATTCAGATGTTTGTGCCATGTTAATGGCCTTTTCACCCTATTTTGAGCTGCTATTTAGCAAGGGTGTTATATTTATCATTGCTAATTTTTGTTGGATTGTGGCTATGTCTAGCGCCAAATGAGTATATCTCTCGTAGAATTGTGTCAAGCTTGCCTTGTGCTAGGGGTTTATGAATTGACAAGTTTAGACTGTTATTGATCCGTCCTTCTAGAAAGCTCTGACCAGCTGTGTTAACTAGTTATTCTTCGAATTTAGTTTGTCTGTTGATTGTGTTGACTAGTTGTTCACTCTTATAAACTTTCATTTGTGCAAGGTAATAAAAGACTTGGGTGTCTCTGCAGTGTTGGATCTTGGTTTCTAGCTAAGGGTGTTTATATCGAAATTTGTGCGGTGGGTCGAGATGGAGCGTAAAACGCACTCGCCCATAAACGCAGAGCCGATATCGAGATGGAGCATAAAATGCACTCGTTTAAAAAAAATGTTTATATCGAAAGTTGTGCGGTGGGTCGAGATGGAGCGTAAAACGCACTCGCCCATAAATGCAGAGCCGATATCGAGATGGAGCATAAAATGCACTCGCTGATAAATTTTCGTTCTTGTTGTGAAGTCTCAGTTGGTTTATGTTGATTACGTGGCCTTTACTGCTCGAGTTATTAGATTCTTCGGGGTGTTCTACACCTAGTGCCCTAAAGTCGTCTGGCTTGGGAGTCGCTGATCAAAAGCTCATTCATGGGTAGTTCTGATTAGCCTAAGGTAATTAAGTACTGTCCGAGTCTGATTTTACTGTCGGCTTGCTAAAACCTTTTGATCTTTTCCTGCATTTGCGTCTTGTTCTTAATGCTTGTTGAATGTTTAAGTTGCGGAGTGTGCTTGGTTTTAACAATCAACTATGCGAGCTTATTTGAGCTATGATTAGTCAGGACGGTTGATCTTCACACACGTGCACAGATTGGATCGATTACAGTCTTATGTTTGAAATAGATTGAACCCTTGTTCATCCTCGTGTTTGACTTATTCTTTTGGGGGTAGTTTTTACAGATAATCGTAGCTGCGATGCTAGTATATATTTTTATTTTCCTTTCGCATTCTTAGTGTCTACTGTTATTATTGTGTTAGATAGTTTGCTCGAGGACAAGCAAAGACTTAAGTTTGGGGGTATTTGATGAGTGGGATTTAAACTTGCGAATCGGATATTTTCTGCCTTAATTACTTGCCTGGATTCATAGTTATTTATATAGTTTTATTGGGAATATAGTGTTTTTGTGTTTAATCGTTGCATTGCAGAGCTTCGCAGTGTTTGTGCTGCCTTGAAGGGGCAAAACTGTCATTTTGAGCTTTCTCGCGCCGCGGCGCCAATGCCAGAGTCATTGGCCGCGCCTGCAGCGCCACAATCTGGCCCACGCTGACGATAGCCGCGCCGCGGCGCCACTTATCCTATCCAGACTTGCGCTGCAGCACGAGCTCCGTGTCCCAGTTCCTTATGCAGCGCCGCAGCGCGACTCAAGGCTTAGTGGCCCGCGCCGCGGCGCCACCTCCGGTTCCCAGGCAGACAGGAATTGTTTGACCTAGCAAAATGAGAGGATAAAGCAAGGAGGAGGCGGCTGATGCAAGATATACAAGAGGAGATAAGAAAAAGCTAGAGAATATAGAAGAACAAAGGAAAAAGCTTGTAGAAAAGAGATCCATTGCTCTCCATATTTTCAGATCGTGCACGTGAAGAGATTGTTTAACTGAAGAGTACTCCTTTCTTTAGGGGTTTTTCTTATTTCAAATCTTCTATTTATTGTATTTGTCTGAAATGGGTAGTGTATTAGAACTTTGTGTTAGTCCCATAGTTATGAACTAACTCCATTGTTAGGATTGCAATGTAACTTTTTGAATAGCTTAATCGACTTTCTCTCTCGTTTTATATAATGAAGCATTTTGAAATGGGTTGTTGTATTTTGCTTATAATGTCTGATTTCTTGATAAAGAAATAGGTTCTGATAGTAGTGGAAATTGATAAATGGATATTACTGTCTTCCTTTAAATACAATGACACCTGTTTTGTCCTGATATTTAATTGTGGGCTTATTGTGCTAGTAGGATAGACATATCCTCACTTGCCTTGTGTGACTTTGGAGTTGAGCATAAAGACCTTGGTCAAATTAGATTCACCAATAGACATATTGTGTTCTAGCTTGTCAAGGATTAGCATTTGACCTTCGACAGAAGCTTATGCTTACTTTAATCTCGGTTGGCCATTCCTTGATTTGTTTATATTACGGAGAGTTAGAAGATTAGGCGAAGCATTAGGGGAGTTGTAATCCTATCTTTATTTCTTAGAGCTGTTCCTTCTCGCAATTTGATTGTCCTATAGAAATTGTTTAACCAACCATCTATTTCTTTTGTTTAGATAAGATTAGTAACGACTTTACCGTAGTAGTTATTTCCTGTTAAATCTTTGTCCTCGTGGGTTCGACACTCTCTTATCATTGTATTACTTGTTAGACCGCGTATACTTGCGCGTGTTTTTTCGGTTGCGAAATCGACCAACAAGAGGTGATCTACATTAAAGATCCAATCAACACTCTTCAAGATCGTAATGTTATCTCTACCTGTCAACATGACACTACGATATAGTCCAAGAAGGTATGGATCAAAAACATAGAGTTTGGTCATTTGAAGGTTGAAGCATTGGCAACAGTTCAATCTGAATATTGATGATCGAACAGGGCTTATTGGAGAGCATCAATGCAAAAGGACAACCTCTGATCGAGAAATCAGAAGAAGGAAATAAAGTTGAATACCTACCCGAGACATCAAAGTGACATATCTGATAGAGTAGGTGAAATAGTAGACTGCAGTGTCAAAAAGTTAAAAAAGGGGATGTCATGTCACATCTGCAGTCTACATCAAATAACTCGAGATCTGCAAAGTAATTCAAAAAGCTTTTAACGTCTACTTTCCAACGGAAAGATTGGGAAGGAGTATAAATCAATAGAGCTTCAAAGATCAAGAGGTTCTGATGATTAAAAATGTTACAAAATCGTTGAGTTTTTAGAATGTTATATCGTTGACTCTACGAGTTCCAACAGAGATCAACAAGAACAAGTCTCGGTGATAGTGAGACTACATAGATGGAAGTGAAACAGCTTTGAAGAAGGACTTAATCAGACCAGAGCTTCACTCAACAAAGATGGGAATGCCACTGAAGATGTCAGCTATGCTGAGAGCCGAGAAGGACAAGAAGATAGCATTCAGAAATGTGGCAGAGTACAAAGAAGATCAAGAAAGCCACTCTACAGATCACCATGAAGCAAAGGCTAAATAGAGCAAATGCAGAATCATGTCTGTAAAGCATTCAAGGAGGGTTCAGGGATTGCTAAGTGCCAGACGAAATCTACCAAAAGCTCATAGACTTAACAAATCCAGATGGTGATGGTGCATAATTGACATCAGATGAAGATGAACAGAAAAGAGTAAAGATCAGCTGCACCAAAGAAGATATAGTCCAGACTCCAAGCAGAATGCTAAGAGGACTACGCCAAGATACTAAGTACATAAGATGTTCTAGCCTAAATACATCTTACCATCTCAGCACCAACAACAACTACAACAACTACAACAACAAGGATCCAGGGCTTGAGGGGTCCTTGTCGAGAGGGACTAAACAAAGTTCCAAGGCTGCTGGGCTTGAAGAGTTCATAGGGAACTATAGGAGTTCCAAGGCTGCTGGCCTTTAAGAGTTCTTAGCGAACTGAAGTTCTAAGGCTGCTGGCCTTGAAAGAATCTTAGTGATTCAGGGTGCTACCCTTCCTTAGTAGAAATCCTGGTAGTTGAAAGCAGAAGAGTGGATTAGGAGCTTGAGTCTCTAAACCACTTAAAATCCCTTGTGTCATTCACTTTATGTCATTTACATTATGTACTTAACTGATATAACTGTTGTGTGTGTATTAACTGCTTAAAACTTAATTAACTCTAAGAGCAATGTTTGTATGATTATGAATATATCAATGAAGGGGAACTTTCACTTATTCCGCTGTGCTTGAAAAGATTCGTAAGTTTGTCATATGCTAATTCATTAGCAATACAAAATAAAAGTGAAAAGAATTCGAAATAAAAAGGATCTAGTCAACCCCCCTTCTAGATCTATTGTGTGCCTACTGGGAACTAACAATTGGTATCAGAGCAGGTTCTCATACTATATTCAAAAGCTAATCGCTTTGAGTCTGATCCTAGGCACAAACATTGTTCTAAAATTTATTTAGTAGTAAGTCACTTGTTATATGCAGATGAGCTCACACGTTGGAAATATTGTGAACAGGTAAATCTGTATATACACCTGAAGCTGCTCAGATTGGTTCATGATCTTGATTGCCATATCAACAAGACCAATCCTTGCCCACGGTCAATCTTGTAGTCTGAAGACCAGGCTAGGAAGCTCAAGAGACATCAATAGAAAAGAGTCAAACATCCACCAGTCTGAAAAGATGAAAAGGCCATACGTTAAGAAATGTTTTCTCAGAGAAGAAAGAAGAACTTCTCAGACATGTATTTGGCCAACCAGCAGCTGGGTGTAAACTTTGTGAACTCAAGGATGTCAAAGAACTAAAGATGCTGAGATTCTCTTAGCTTACATTTTTAAGACCATGACTGATTGATTGAAAGCCAACTGGAGCAACAAGCTGTCAGGAGCAAATGTGAAACTATTCACATCAATGCTTATCCTTAGTATATCTAAGCTAAATGACTGTTAAGAAATTAGAAGTAAAAAGGTACAGTTCCTCACTAGTATAAATGTGTATATCATGTTGCACCTCTTTATGCACGATAACAGTATCCTGTCAAGAAATCAAACTCTACCTAAAAAGGTGAAGAGATAAAGTACACTGAGGTTGGAATTTCAAGTGCCTACAAACTTTCTCTCCACCCAAGTTTTAGATTGAATGATGATATCTTAAAAGAAATCTGAAATAGTTTATAAGCGTGTCAAGATTTGAATTAATCTTGTGGAGTAATCTTTACTGATGGGTCAATATGTATGTATAAACCTAAGTTCTAAGTGTTTGATAACACACAGAGTATGATCAGTTCTACAAGAGTATCTTGAAGATTCGTAGAAACTGATCACCTCTATGAATCAACCAGATACAAATGAATAATAGTGTTGATTCTTACTCTGTGAACATAACCAAGCAAATGATGAAACCATCAAAGGAAAAGAATGTTTTATTATAATAGAAAATCTTACACACACTCACTATCGTGCATTATCTAAATTAGTTACATGCGTGAATATGATTGCTGGTGATCAATATGATGATTATTCAAATATATGAGGAACATGGTTTTAGAAAACTAACCTAGCATGACCCATTTAATTATGGGTACCAAAAATAGAAATGTATCTAACCTGCAGGTACCTGGTCTATCTGGCCACACTAAGGAATGTTGAAGCAAAGGACTTCAGTTAAGAAAGATTCAACCAGTAGAAGGCTTAAGACTGTTTAGAAATGATTCTGATAAAATTCCTATATGTCAAAGTCTGCCCTTGAAGATCTGCTGAGCTAATCTAAATGAAGCTCACATGGCTGTTAATCCTTATATGGAAGCAGGACACTCAACCAAAGATGGAAAGGGTCTTATATGCTCAATTACGCAAAGCATGTCATAAGAAAAGAATCCTCAAGGAAGCTCACCTCAGAGGATTATTGAGCATCAAACATGAGAAACTCATTATGGGAGCAGAACTCTTAGAATAAGCTTATAAGTTAGACTACGTTCGTAGTGCTGTCAAAGGATCGTAGAATGATCAACACTAAAGATACTCATTTCTATGACACAAGAAGATTTGATGACTTCAATCAAAATGAGATATGCATGACTGCCTTTTACTACACATGAAAAAGAAGAACTTATGTCTCTTTGAGAAGACAGTATCAACTATGGGGGAGCATTAATCTGCTAACAGAACAACAGCCTTAAAACATGTGAGATATACTATGAAGCAATACACCATTTACAGAGTCCCAAAACATTATGGCTGACGAACCAAATGAAGATCAATAGTTAGTAAAAACGTCTCAAAATGTACTACTAATAACCAGTCAACCACCCAACTCAAAATCATGGAGAGCCTACGATCGAACATCTAATCATAGTGTAAGAGAAAAAGGAAACCACGATTACAACCAATGCAAATGTCTAAAGGTGGTAGAAGATCTCCCCAGTAGAAAATATCAAATGAGATATCAGTGCAAATCACTTCTAAAGTTTTTATCTGGAAAGCGCCTCAGGGACAAACTTGACCCTTAGTTCACTCTAAGAGGTTGGTCCTTCCTGAGCTACCTTAACCCAGAAGGAATGCTTAGTAAAGTTCATCTCAAGGACCAAGACAGTCAGAGATCGTAGAGTAGAGGTTAAAGAGAACTCAACGATCGTGGAGCAACCTCAGCGATCGTAGAAGCAAACTCAACGATCGCAGTCTTACCAGAGAATATTCTAGCTCATAAGGAGCTTGGAAGAATTGGATACTTGTTCAACTACTCAGATCGTGTGAAGATAAATACGAACACAGTTTGGAAAAGACATCATGTAAATGTACCTCAGAACTTAAGTGCCCAAACTGACTTGGGGTACATCAGTGATCAAGCTATGCAGTTTCAAGTTGAGGATTAGTGTTAAAACCATCCACTGTAACATCTCTCTTGGAAGAAGATCGTTGAGTCAACAAAAGAAAATATAGATTCCATAGCTATCTCACCAGGATACTCTACGAACCAAAAAGGTCAACGGTCAATCCATGACAGTAATGCTTATTCTCTTAAAAAGGAATATAAAACCGAAAATGTTATGGGGAGTTACAGCTTATTACTGGACATCGTGCAACCAATGGCTAGTTGACACATCACAGAATCATTTTCTAACCCAGAATCTGTTAACCCTCCAGAGCATTGCCCAAATCACATTCATCGATCTCTCAAAAGACTCTCTAAATCAAATACCCATATTCTTTGAACTCTTCAAATGGCAGATTGGCAAGTAATCACTGGCATTCAGCTAGGAACCAAGTTATTTGAGAAATCTGAAAAGAAATTCAGAGACATTCTTGAACTTTTAAAGAAAGCTGGATTCTCAGAATGTCTTCAGGCAAGCACTCGAGTATATATTAAACTGGATAAGGAGTTCTACTCAAACGCATTCATAAATTCTGAAACCCTTTCTAGCAAGGTCAAAGGTCAATCTCTAAAGTTGAAATTATCTGATATCAATTAATGCTTAGGCTTTCCTGACCGAGGATTGAATAGCCATGATGAGATCGACACTGAAGAAGCGAAGAAAATTATGGGGTACCAAAGAAACCCTTATCTGAAGGATATGAAGAAAAAGGATTTTCCAAAAGACTTCGAGTTCCTTACAGAGATAGTGGGAAAATGTATACTATGTAAGAACACTGCACATGACACTGTGCTTGATCAAAAACTAAAGATTATGTCTACAATAGTTCTGAAGAAGCAAATAAACTTTGGAGCTATCTTGATCGATCAAATCTCTAAATGGGTAGAAAAGACTGAGACGAAGAAGTCTACGGATAAACCCCTCACAAAGGTTTTCAATTGGGTAAAATCTATATATGCACAACACACAAGTATACATGGTCAACAAGTAATAAAGTGATAAGTTGAGTATCATTCCCACAGAGAATTATTTAATAAAAATCACCAAGTACTAACCCGTAACCAACTCAATCTTATTTAAACGAATGAATTTCAAATTAAATAAATTAAACTATTATTAACTTCCATTAATTAAATTAGGACTATGGAGATTTAAGATCACAACTTCACTTATTGCTTCATTTAAGTTAACACACTTCTCATCAATTATTCTCTATCCCGAATTGTTAATCAAGAACACTAAAGTAGTATTAACCACCTCTCGATGCACTAATACCATATTAATATCAATCCACAATTAAGATAGAAATCCGTTAAACACCTTAATCAAATAACCCACTATATCTCTATGTAAATTAAATTGAAGAGGTTTAAGAATAAGTTCTCTATCCGATTACATGCGATGTCAAACATATCTCTACCTTAACACTCATCAAGTTTAAGCTATTAACAAAATCCTGAACACATGCTATCGTGATTAGATCTAAATCAATACTTCATCTCTCGAGTTCATATAGATTATCATGGTAATTGATGGCCAATCAATTAAATAACTAAGTCCAAATCACAATAGACAATCCTCACAATAGAACATAATAATTGATAACGAAGCATATTAAAATAAACTACACAATAAGATCCATTGTAATCTCAAACAAAGAATTAGTTCATGATTATTGAATTAAAACTAAGAATCCACAATTGAATACACATGAAAAGATACAGATAGAAGAAGATAAGAAGATAGAATCTATTGTCTATAGATTTAACGCTCCCTCCTTACTCCTACTTTGAATCTTCAATGGTCTCCAAGTTTTTTCAATCTCCAAAACTCATAATAACTAGGGGTTTTCCCAATATACTCTAATATAATATAATGGAATTCTTCCTAAAATCCTCCTCTAATCCTTGAAAATCTCCACCTTTTATATGTCTCTTTATATGTATTTAAGTCCTCTTGGAAGCCCTTGAATCAAACAACTCGAAACAATCCTTATCGGACTCAAATTTGGACAAAACTACTCATTCTGCGCATAGGCAAGCCCCGGCTTGCTAGTGGCCTGCTATTCCGCCCAGACCCCCAGCCCCGGGTGGATCCTAAGGCACAAAAGAGCAAGCCCCGGCTTGCCCCCCAATCTTCCAATTATTTTTCTACGGGAACCTCCTCTGCTAAAACTGTCATAAGATTTAAACCGGGAGGAGTTACGGGACCTGCCACCTATCGAATCGAAGCTATCGACGAGATCTACAACTTTCATTCTTTAAGTTTTGAGAAATAACAAACGGATTAAGGACAAAATTGGACTGGAAGTGACTGCTATGTAAATGACCACCCAAAACAGCGAAATTCAACGTCCTTTGGTACAAATATCATAACTCTTGCATCCGAACTCCGATTGGAATGATTCAAGATGTTCCAGAAAGATAAGAAGATGCTCTACAATATATTCCAAGTTCCAAGCCAAGAACATGAAATGAACATGAAAGCACAAACGATATCCAGATTGTTTTTCTTTGCGTTTTCCTACCGATTCTTTGCGATTCCTTGGTTTTCCATACCAATAGTCTCTCACACCGCTCCCAAACATATAACCTAAAACATGAACACAAAATGTATGAAAAGTAACTAAGACAGGTGAATATAAGCAAATAATTCAAGTAAAAGATACCGGATAAGTAGGTATAAAACCTACTTATCAAATACCCCCAAACTTAAACCATTGCTTGTCCCCAAGCAACACAACATAATGCAATGCAATGCAATGAAATGAAATTAATCTATATGCCTACGAATCCAGAAGTATTCGATAGAATCAAATCTATTCTCTCGGCCTTAGAGTAATCAAGCAAATACGATAATACTTCATATCAAAACCAGTCAACAATTTCCTAGTCAATCATCAAGTCTTAAATTGTTATTACTGGTATAGTGCGTGTGTGCTCCACAACAATGTTAACTGATATAAAATCAAATTTAACACATAACAAGTCTCTTCGAAGGCATCATACAGTGTAAACTCAAGAAATCCAAAAACAAGCTAGATCCAACTAAAATCAAACAATTACCAATATCGAGGGTTAACATGGGATACCTATGCTTTATTTTTCATCTACGGTGGCTTTTTGCTCTTATTTCCCGTTTTATTAATTTTTTTTATATACATATAGCTATGCAATGTCTTATTCCCTTAGGCTTTTCAATACTACCTTAACGAGCTTTCGACCAATGACTCCCAGACCATTAAGACCTTAGGGCGCTAGGTGTAGAGACAATCCCCTCGATTTTACTTACTCAAGTAACAAAGGCCACAAAACTAGACAAGCACGCCACGGTATTTATTCATACTTTTTTTTCTTTTTCTCTTTCTTTTTCTTTTTTTTATATAGCTTATGTTGTGACGCCCCCAAAATTAGGTATACATCACCCATCTTGAGTCGCCAGATACATGGTACAGAATTCAAATACAACTTACTAATACAATTGTCGTGTACAATACGACAAAACATAACTGTGAGTTTGAATACAATTATTGTCTACTAGAGACCATACAAACTCAAAAGGTGTCCTCAATACAATTATTGTCACACTATTTAACAGAATAGTGAGGACTACTAATACTATTCTCTGGTCCATCACTCCGTTTCCCGACTCGTCCCAGCTATATTTTCATTTCTTAAAGAGAACAGTGAAAGAAAGGGTGAGCTCAACTAGCTCAGTAAGAAATATTATGACTAAGATAATGCAGAATAAATTATCATTAGCCTTCAACAGTGTTAAACTGATAAAATACAATAAATATCAAGTTTAACTACAGCGGAACCAGAAATCCATTAAAAGAGTCAAGTAGAAAATAAAATCTACTATATTTTATGTTTTAAAAGGTTTTTCATCATCGTTATAGCTGAGACTCAGCTTAATAAATATTCCACATCATCGAATCACCCCCGCACTACGGCCAAGGATATTCTTTAGTATCACGACCACAATTATTCATGCACTACGGCCAAGAATATTTGTGTATTCATTAATGGTCATGATCATGCCAACAACTGTCCATCAATGCAGTACGGCCAATGAGGATTTTTAATTTTTACATCATTTGTAATATTACGGTCATGATTACACCGAAAAATCCCTGGTCATAATCATACCAAGTCCATCCATGCTCTACAGGCCACAGATGACTTTCAAAAATATAAATAAGAGGATGATGACAAAGATATAAGAATTCAATAAAACAAGTTCAAGAATTATTTTATCCAGGAATTATTAACGTCCAAATTTTCAACACGATACTGTTTTGTGGTGTAAAATTCAAGAATGATCAGAAGAATATTTTCATGAAAGGATACTGGATGAAGCGCAAATATCAAGGATATTCCACTAATTTCATGGAGTATAGAAGTCAAAGTTTTATCCAACTGAGTATAATAAATAATGGAATAACAAAAGAAATCACCATGCATGCGATAGACCGCACAGGCAGGTTATTCCAGCAGAATAATAATAACGGAACCAGGTCAGGTGAAATTCACACCGACAGGATGTTCCAACAGAATAATAAATAATGGAACCAGGTCCGGCGTAAAACGCACAGACAGGATATTCCAACAGAATAATAATAAAGACGGAACCAGATCCGGTGTAAAACACACAGATAGGATGTTCCAACAGAATAATAATAAAGATGGAACCAGGTCCGGCGTATAGCACAGACAGGATATTCCGACAGAAATATAAAGACAGAATAGGAAATGGATGTGACCAAGTATAGGGTATTCCGCGTATACCGGTTATTCCAACAGATTAATAATGAATGGAATAACATAAGGATTTCACCAAGTATAGGGTATTCCGCGTATACCGGTTATTCCAACAGATTAATAATGAATGGAATAACATAAAGATTTCACCAAGTATAGGGTACACCGCGTATACAGGTCATGTATAGGGTATGCCACTTTTACAGGTTATTCCAACAGAATAACAAAGAATGAACATAAGTTCTCTTCAAGAAGAAAGAATAACACCCCTTACTTTATTTAGGAGACGGAATACTGCAGTAGTATAGTAACCGAATACTCTTCTTCTTTCTCTCTTATTCTCTCTATACTTTCTCTCTCTATAGCTTGAGCGAATTCGTGAAAAATAATGAAGCCCTAGGCCTCTATTTATAGAAGATTTGTTACTATTTACGAAAGTATTTACTATTTACGAAGGTAATTACTATTGACGAAGGTAATTACTATTTACGAAGGTAATTACTATTTACAAAGGTAATTATTATTTACTAAGGTAATTATTATTTACGAAGGTAATTGCTATTTACGAAAATAATTACTATTTACAAAAGTAATTACTATTTATGAAAGAGACTCTTAGATGATGACATATGGCCCCCCATAAATAATTAAACTTACCACAGCCGTCTAATAATAGACTCTTTATATACATCAAGGATTGAATAAAAATTACCAGAAATCATTTTATTTTTTTTTCAACACATATTTAATCTTTCAACAATTATTAATCATTTATAACTTGTCGTCTCAATTATTGTTTAGATAATATAACATATTATACAGATGATACTGTGATAATAATTGAATCAATAATATAAGAGATATGATGCAGCAATTACTGTAGCAATAATTGAGTATAGCTGAGTGACTTCTCACGTAAGCATCAATAATCAATACCGTGTGCTACTATGCAACAACGCGTATTACTGTACTTTTACTACCGAGTAGTTCAACAGTTTTAACGGTAACACCTCCGCCGTTATTTTATAGAAAGACAATTTTGTCATTTTCTAACTACGACAATACTTTTGTTGTGGGGTCCACCAATGATTGTGCCGTCGTACGAATATTCCCCGACAAAAAGAATATTCCCCGACCAAACGAATATTTTATAACAAGTTGCGTACTTTGCAAAATTTATAAATATTACCCACAACTATATATTTTATCAAATTTATTCCATAATATTCAAAAATAATAATTATGAAAATTCATCTTTATTTATAAAAACTGGGGTCTTACAACCTCCCCTTCTTATGAAATTTCGCCCTCGAAATTAGGGTACGTACCTGGTATGTCGAAGAGGTAAGGATACCTTGATTTCATCTCAGATTCTAACTCCCAAGTCATTTCTTCAACATCGTGGTTTCTCCACAAAACTTTGACTTGAGGTATAACCTTGGAGCGTAGAATATGTTCCTTCTTATCCAAGATTTGAATAGGAATCTCTTCATACGTCAAATCTTCCACTATTTCGTCCGGTTCTAACTCAATAATGTGGTTTGGGTCTTTCACATATTTACGTAACATGAATATGTGAAAAACGTTATGAACACGAGACATACTTGGCGGTAAAGCGAGTCTATAGGCCACAGTTCCTATTCGATCGAGGATTAAAAATGGACCGATGAATCGAGGATTAAGTTTTCCTCTCTTTCCAAATCTTGTAACTCCTTTCCATGGAGTAACACGTAACAACACATGATCTCCTATATTGAATTCCACGTCCTTTCGATGAAGATCAACATAACTCTTTTGTCGACTTTGTGAGGTTTTTATACGTTGTCGGATCGTTTGAATCTTTTTCGTAGTCATTCGTACCAACTCCGGTCCCAACAACGTTGCTTCACCCACCTCATCCCAGTATACGGGAGAACGACACTTTCTTCCATACAACGCTTCGAATGGAGCCATGCCAATACTTGCTTGATAACTGTTGTTGTAGGAAAACTCCACCAATGGTAAGAACTTGTCCCAACTTCCCTTGAAATCAAGGACACAGAGTCTTAATAGATCTTCGAGAGTTTGAATAGTCCTCTCCGACTGTCCGTCCGTCTGAGGATGATATGCCGAGCTAAATCGTAAGTCTGTGCCCATAGATTTTTGCATACTAACCCAAAATCGTGAAGTAAATCTTGGGTCTCGATCAGAAACTATGGATACCGGCATACCATGCAGTCTTACAATCTCGTTTATGTACATACGAGCCAGACGTTCAAGTGTATAAGTTTCTCGTATCGGTAAGAAATGAGCAGACTTGGTCAATCTATCAACAATGACCCAAATCGCATCTATGCCTTGAGAAACCTTAGGAAGACCGGTAACGAAATCCATGGTAATGTGCTCCCACTTCCATTCTGGAATTTCAAGTGGTTGCAATGGACCTTTTGGTACTTGATGCTCCGCTTTAACTCGTTGACAAGTTAGACACCTTGAGATAAACAACGCTATATCTCTTTTCATATTGCTCCACCAAAATGTATGACGAATATCATGATACATTTTGGTACTTCCATGATGGATTGCAAACGGTGTATTGTGCGCCTCCATCATGATTTTATACTTTAAATCAGGGTCGTTAGGAACACAAAGTCTGGAGTTGACTCGAAGTATTCCCTCTTCATCGATTCTTGCTTCCGGCATAGCACCTTCTTGCACTTTCTTCCTCATACGCATCAGCTCCAGGTCTGTAGCTTGAGCAGCTTTAACTTTATCGATTAAAGTCGGTTCTACTCGTATATTCGCCATCGTCACATGCGTCCCTGGAGTCTTTAACTCTATCCCCATCCTTTGCAAGTCACACAAAATGGGCCATTGCGTTGACAATATCGCACTCGTACTTGCATGTGATCTTCTACTCAATGCGTCAGCTACTACGTTTACTTTTCCAGGATGGTATTGGATGGTATGATCATAATCTTTCAACAGTTCAAGCCAACGTCGTTGTCGCATGTTGAGTTCCTTTTGAGTGAAGAAATATTTGAGGCTCTTATGATCCGTAAAGATCTCCACTTTCTCCCCATACAAGTAATGCCTCCAAATTTTAAGTGCAAAGACAACAGCTGCCAACTCTAGATCATGAGTAGGATAATTCCTCTCATATTCTTTGAGTTGTCGCGAGGCATAGGCTATGACTTTTCCATGTTGCATGAGAACACATCCCAACCCTTTGCCCGAAGCATCACTGTAGATGACAAATCCCTCCGAGCCAGATGGTATTGTCAAAACAGGTGCTGAAATGAGTCTCCTCTTGAGTTCTTGAAAACTCTTCTCACATTCTTCGTTCCAATCGAACTTTGTATCTTTCCGAGTCAGCTGAGTCAATGGAGTAGCGATTCGAGAAAATCCTTCCACGAATCTCCGATAATAACCAGCTAAACCGAGAAAGCTACGTACTTCGGTCACTGATTTAGGTTGCTCCCAGCTTTGAATAGCTTCAATCTTTGCGGGGTCAACAGATATTCCATGACTTGATACCACGTGCCCAAGGAATGCTACTTCCTCAAGCCAAAACTCGCATTTCTTCAACTTGGCATAAAGCTTATATTCACGAAGCTTTTGGAGTGTCAGCCTTAAGTGTTGCTCATGATCTTCACGGCTTTTGGAATAAATAAGGATGTCATCAATAAAGACGACCACAAAGTGATCCAAATATTCCTTGAATACTCGGTTCATCATATCCATGAAGGCAGCAGGAGCATTAGTCAATCCAAAGGACATGACTAGGAATTCATAATGCCCGTACTAAGTTCTGAAAGCCGTCTTTGGAATTTCATCGGTTCTAATCTTCAATTGGTGATACCCGGAACGAAGATCGATCTTTGAAAAGAATTTGGCTCCTTGCAACTGGTCAAATAGATCATCAATTCGTGGCGAATGGATACCTATTTTTGATGGTGACATGATTCAACTCCCGATAATCAATACAAAGTCGCATACTCCCATCTTTCTTCTTCACGAATAGAACAGGAGCACCCCAAGGAGAAGTACTAGGACGAATAAAGCCAATGTCTAGCAATTCCTGCAGTTGGGTTTTTAACTCCTGAAGTTCAATAGGAGCCATTCGATATGGGGCTTTAGAAATGGGTTTTGTACCGGGTTCAAGGTCGATACAAAATTCAATCTCACGCTCTGGGGGTAGACCAGGAAGTTCTTCGGGGAATACGTCAGGAAATTCATTAACAATAGAAATATCGTTCAAAACTGACGTATTTTTGTTTAAATCTGTGACATGAGCTAAGAAAGCTTGACATCCGTTTTTCAATAAACGAATAGCTTTATGGCTTGAGATGACCGTGATTGATTTTAATGGTTTGGTCGCTTGAATTCGCATAATAGGTTGATTAGGAATATGAAAGCTAACAACCTTATGGAAACAATCAATTTTTGCATGATGAGTAGTTAACCAATCAATCCCTAGAATCACGTCAAATGAAAGTATTTTCAATGAAATAAGATCTACAGGTAATGTGAGGGTACCGATTTGAACCAAACAAGATTTATAAACAGTGGATGTAATAAAGGTTTCTCCCAACGGAGTTTCCACAGATAAGTCAAAGTCTAATTTCTCCGGAGTCAAATTTAATCGATGAGCGCAAGTAGGAGAAATAAAAGAATGGGTAGAACCGGTATCAAATAAAGTATAGACTTCGTTAGAGTTTATGATAAGCTTACCCGTGATGACCTCATTCGGGTTCCTTGCTTTCTGGGAGGTCACAACAAACGCTCTCCCTTGCACTACCGGCTTTGACCTTTCTGGGACGGCCTTTGGTGCCTCCATCCTTGCTGAATTTGTCTTTGGTAACCGACAAAATTGGGCTAAGTGACCTTCTCTTCCACAATTATAACATGCTTTGGACGGCATCGCGCAATTTGGACTGATGTGTCCCTCCCCTCCGCATTTGAAGCATATGATAGGTGGTCTTTCTCCTTCCTTAACAACGGGTGCTGGTGCTGACGTCTTTCCATCATTGTTGAATCTCCTCTTCTTGAAATGTCCATTCTTATTGTTTTGGCCCTGATTACCACCGAAGTGGCTACCATTTCTGGCTTGCTGATTCCCTCCACGCTTGTTGTCACCGCTTCGATGACCACTCTCGCTGGTATTATAATTTTGCCGGCTGCTCTCTTTTAGTTGAGTTGACTCGTTATCGCGCTCCACTAACTGAGCCCTATTTACAACATCTGAATACAAACACAGTTTATGAGAAATAAGATGTTGACGTATCTCCGGCTTCAAACCTCTTAAAAACATTCGCGCCATTCTCTCTTCATTATCCACTAAGTGGGACGCAAACCGTGATAACTCTGCAAATTTTGCCTCGTATTGCGACACGGTCATATTATTTTGTTCCAACTTAATAAACTCCACCTCCTTCATGTGGCGAATACTTTCGGGAAAGTATTTGTCGTTGAACAGCTCCTGGAACTTCTCCCAAGATATCTTCAGTACAGCAGCTTGAGTACGTTTTACCGATTCCCACCAGTGATCTGCCTCTCCGCGCAACATAAAGGCAGCAAAGGGAACCTTTTGCTCCTCGGAGCATCCCAAGACATCAAATATCTTGGTCATCTGCTTTATCCATGTTTCCGCCATAAGTGGTTTTGGCTCTCCCCTAAACTTCGGTGGTCCCAGCTCCTTGAACTGTTTAGCGGTGACCGCCCGAGAGTTTCCCGCATTTCCATCTACGTTTTGGACAGGAGTTGCTCTCGCCTGATGTTGCATGAATTGCATAAAACCTCTGAACATTTGATCATTCGTCATTTGGTCAGTGTTGTTGTTTGCATGAGGATTTTCGCCTTCCTGATGCACATTATCCTGATTATTGATATGTGGTGAATCAACAATCGCCTGTGCTCCATTGCTATTCTCAACATTTTCAGATGTCATTTTCAGATACTGCCACAAAACAAAAGGTTAATTGACATGTAACATATTATCCCTATATTCTGACCGACCAATAAAATAGCACATAAACTTAGTTGGTCATACTAGCGAAGGAATTCCCCGTCTCTCCCCTCCTAGTACTATTCTCACATCTTAGCCAGGGATCATATCCCTAGGCTTTGATACCAACTGTGACGCCCCCAAAATTAGGTATACATCACCCATCTTGAGTCGCCAGATACATGGTACAGAATTCAAATACAACTTACTAATACAATTGTCGTGTACAATACGACAAAACATAACTGTGAGTTTGAATACAATTATTGTCTACTAGAGACCATACAAACTCAAAAGGTGTCCTCAATACAATTATTGTCACACTATTTAACAGAATAGTGAGGACTACTAATACTATTCTCTGGTCCATCACTCCGTTTCCCGACTCATCCCAGCTATATTTTCATTTCCTGAAGAGAACAGTGAAAGAAAGGGTGAGCTCAACTAGCTCAGTAAGAAATATTATGACTAAGATAATGCAGAATAAATTATCATTAGCCTTCAACAGTGTTAAACTAATAAAATACAATAAATATCAAGTTTAACTACAGCGGAACCAGAAATCCATTAAAAGAGTCAAGTAGAAAATAAAATCTACTATCTTTTATGTTTTAAAAGGTTTTTCATCATCGTTATAGCTGAGACTCAGCTTAATAAATATTCCACATCATCGAATCACCCCCGCACTACGGCCAAGGATATTCTTTAGTATCACGACCACAATTATTCATGCATTACGGCCAAGAATATTTGTGTATTCATTAATGGTCATGATCATGCCAACAACTGTCCATCAATGCAGTACGACCAATGAGGATTTTTAATTTTTACATCATTTGTAATATTACGGTCATGATTACACCGAAAAATCCCTGGTCATAATCATACCAAGTCCATCCATGCTCTACAGGCCACAGATGACTTTCAAAAATATAAATAAGAGGATGATGACAAAGATATAAGAATTCAATAAAACAAGTTCAAGAATTATTTTATCCAGGAATTATTAACGTCCAAATTTTCAACACGATACTGTTTTGTGGTGTAAAATTCAAGAATGATCAGAAGAATATTTTCATGAAAGGATACTGGATGAAGCGCAAATATCAAGGATATTCCACTAATTTCATGGAGTATAGAAGTCAAAGTTTTATCCAACTGAGTATAATAAATAATGGAATAACAAAAGAAATCACCATGCATGCGATAGACCGCACAGACAGGTTATTCCAGCAGAATAATAATAACGGAACCAGGTCAGGTGAAATTCACACCGACAGGATGTTCCAACAGAATAATAAATAATGGAACCAGGTCCGGCGTAAAACGCACAGACAGGATATTCCAACAGAATAATAATAAAGACGGAACCAGATCCGGTGTAAAACACACAGATAGGATGTTCCAACAGAATAATAATAAAGATGGAACCAGGTCCGGCGTATAGCACAGACAGGATATTCCGACAGAAATATAAAGACAGAATAGGAAATGGATGTGACCAAGTATAGGGTATTCCGCGTATACCGGTTATTCCAACAGATTAATAATGAATGGAATAACATAAGGATTTCACCAAGTATAGGGTATTCCGCGTATACCGGTTATTCCAACAGATTAATAATGAATGGAATAACATAAAGATTTCACCAAGTATAGGGTACACCGCGTATACAGGTCATGTATAGGGTATGCCACTTTTACAGGTTATTCCAACAGAATAACAAAGAATGAACATAAGTTCTCTTCAAGAAGAAAGAATAACACCCCTTACTTTATTTAGGAGACGGAATACTGCAGTAGTATAGTAACCGAATACTCTTCTTCTTTCTCTCTTATTCTCTCTATACTTTCTCTCTCTATAGCTTGAGCGAATTCGTGAAAAATAATGAAGCCCTAGGCCTCTATTTATAGAAGATTTGTTACTATTTACGAAAGTATTTACTATTTACGAAGGTAATTACTATTGACGAAGGTAATTACTATTTACGAAGGTAATTACTATTTACGAAGGTAATTATTATTTACTAAGGTAATTATTATTTACGAAGGTAATTACTATTTACGAAAATAATTACTATTTACAAAAGTAATTACTATTTATGAAAGAGACTCTTAGATGATGACATATAGCCCCCCATAAATAATTAAACTTACCACAGCCGTCTAATAATAGACTCTTTATATACATCAAGGATTGAATAAAAATTACCAGAAATCATTTTATTTTTTTTTCAACACATATTTAGTCTTTCAACAATTATTAATCATTTATAACTTGTCGTCTCAATTATTGTTTAGATAATATAACATATTATACAGATGATACTGTGATAATAATTGAATCAATAATATAAGAGATATGATGCAGCAATTACTGTAGCAATAATTGAGTATAGCTGAGTGACTTCTCACGTAAGCATCAATAATCAATACCGTGTGCTACTATGCAACAACGCGTATTACTGTACTTTTACTACCGAGTAGTTCAACAGTTTTAACGGTAACACCTCCGCCGTTATTTTATAGAAAGACAATTTTGTCGTTTTCTAACTACGACAATACTTTTGTTGTGGGGTCCACCAATGATTGTGCCGTCGTACGAATATTCCCCGACAAAAAGAATATTCCCCGACCAAACGAATATTTTATAACAAGTTGCGTACTTTGCAAAATTTATAAATATTACCCACAACTATATATTTTATCAAATTTATTCCATAATATTCAAAAATAATAATTATGAAAATTCATCTTTATTTATAAAAACTGGGGTCTTACATATGTACCCCAAATATTCCCCCAAACTTAGGATCTTGTCTAACTTTAACCATCACTACTTATTCTTGTCATTCTTTCATTTAAACTAGCATTATCCTTTAGAGTCCTATTATGTATCAATTTAAACTCAATCAATGAACAAGTTGTTTTTACTGTACTATCCTTATTATACCAGTTTCAAACAGAAAAAGACTAAATTCCTAACAAGAAATCACATCAAAGCTCTAATAGTCAGTACTATACTTGCATACTCAATCCCATTCTCATCATTGGCTAAAATAGACTGTAACTTATCAAACAGCTGGACTCATGCAAGATTAACATAGTAACTAACTATTATTTTTGAATTTTTGATTTTTTTTAAATAATGAACCTAAACTATATTAACAACATATGCAAAATAACATAACATAAACATGAAACTAAACATGCAATAACGAACTAAACTAAACTAAAAAACTTGTTGGGTAAAATCTAATTACGCACAACACGCAAGTATACGTGGTCAACAAGTAATAAAGTAATAAGTTGAGTATCAATCCCACAGAGAATTATTTAATAAAAATCACCAAGTACTAACCTGTAACCAACTCAATCTTATTTAAACGAATGAATTTTAAATTAAATAAATTAAACTACTATTAACTTCCACTAATTAAATTAAGACTATGGAGATTTAAGACAACTTCACTTATTGCTTCATTTTAGTTAACACACTTATCATCAATTATTTTTTATCCCGAATTGTTAATCAAGAACACTAAAGTAGTATTAACCACCTCTCGATGCACTAATACCATATTAACGTCAATCCACAATTAAGATAGAAATCCATTAAACACCTTAATCAACTAGCCCACTATATCTCTATGTGAATTACAATTGAAGAAGGTTTAAGAATAAGTTCTCTATCCGATTACATGCGATGTCAAGCATATCTCTACCTTAACACTCATCAAGTTTAAGCTATTAACAAAATCCTGAACACATGCTATCATGATTAGATCTAAATCAATACTTCATTTCTCGAGTTCATATAGATTAGTCACGGTAATTGATTGCCAATCAATTAAACAACTAAGTCCAAATCACAATAGACAATCCTCACAATAGAACATAATAATTAATAACGAAGCATATTAAAATAAACTACACAATAAGATCCATTGTAATCTCAAACAAAGAATTAGTTCATGATTATTGAATTAAAACTAAGAATCCACAATTGAATACACATTAAAAGATAAAGATAGAAGAAGATAAGAAGATAGAATCTATTGTCTGTAGATTTGACACTCCCTCCTTGCTCCTACTTTGAATCTTCAATGGTCTCCAAGTTGCTTCAATCTCCAAAACTCATAATAACTAGGGTTTTTCCCAATATACTCTAATCTAATATAATGGAATTCTTCCTATAATCCTCCTATAATCCTTGAAAATCTCCTCCTTTTATATGTCTCTTTATATATATTTAAGTCCTCTTGGAAGTCCTTGAATCAAACAACTCGAAACAATCCTTATCGGACTCAAATTCGAACAAAAACTACTCATTCTGCGCATAGACAAGCCCCGACTTGCCTTTTTCCTTGTAAATAGAAAGCCCCGTCTTCCTAGTGGCCTGCTATTCCGCCCAGACCCCTAGCCCCGGCTGGATCCTAAGGCACAAAAGAGCAAGTCCCCGGCTTGCCCCCAATCTACCAATTATTTTTCTGCTAGAACCTCCTCTGCTAAAACTGCCATAACTTTAAAACCGGGAAGGGTTACGGGGCCTGCCACCTATCAAATCTAAGCTATCGACGAGATCTACAACTTTCATTCTTTAAGTTTTTAGAAATAACGAACAGATGAAGGACGAAATTTGACTGGAAGTGACTGCTAGGCAAATGACCACCCAAAACAACGAAATTCAACGTCCGTTTGTACAAATGTCATAACTCTTGCATCCGAACTCCGATTGGAATGATTCAAGATGTTCCAGAAAGCTAAGAAGACGCTCTAAAATATAGTCCAATTTCCAAGAGAAGAACATGTAATGAACATGAAAGCACAAATGATATCCGGAATGTTTTTGTTTGCATTTTCCTACCGATTCTTTGCGATTCCTTGCTTTTCCTTACCAACAGTCGCTCACACCGCTCCCAAATATATAGCCTAAAACATGAACACAAAATGCATGAAAAGTAACTAAGACACATGAATATAAGCAACTAATTCAAGTAAAAAATACCGGATAAGTAGGTATAAAATTTACTTATCAAATACCCCCAAACTTAAATCGTTGCTTGTCCCTAAGCAACACAACATAATGCAATGCAATGCAATGCAACTAATCTATATGCCTACGGATCCATTAGTATTCGATAGAATCAAATCTATTCTCTCGGCCTTAGAGTAATCAAGCAAACACGATAATACTTCATTCAAAACCAATCAACAATTTCCTAGTCAGTCATCAAGTCTTAAATTGTTATTACTGGTATAGTGCGTGTGTGCTCCACAACAATGTTAACTGATATAAAATCAAATTTAACACATAACAAGTCTCTTCGAAGACATCATACAGTGTAAACTCAAGAAATTCAAAAATAAGCTAGATCCAACTAAAATCAAACAATTACCAATATCGAGGGTTAACATGGGATACTTATGCTTTATTTTTCATCTACGGGGGCTTTTTGCTCTTATTTCCCGTTTTATTAATTTTTTTATATACACATAGCTATGCAATGTCTTATTCCCTTAGGCTTTTCAATGCTACCTTAATGAGCTTTCGACTAACGACTCCACTCGGGCTTACTTACTCAAGTAACAAAGGCCGCGAAACTAGACAAGCACGCCACTGTGTTTATTCATACTTTTTTCTTTTTCTTTTTCTCTTTTTCTTTCTTTCTTTTTATATAGCTTATGTACCCCAAATATTCTCCCAAACTTAGGTTCTTGTCTAACTTTAACCATCACTACTTATTCTTGTCATTCGTTCATTTAAACTAGCATTATCCTTTAGAGAGCCATTATGTATCAATTTAAACTCAATCAATGAACAAGTTGTTTTTACTGTGTTATCCTTATTATACCAGTTTCAAACAGAAAAAGACTTAATTCCGAAAAAGAAATCACATCAAAGCTCTAATAGTCAGTACTATACTTGCCTACTCAATACCATTCTCATCATTTGCTAAAATAGACTGTAACTTATCAAACAGCTAGACTCATGCAAGATGAACATAATAACTAACTATTATTTTTGAATATTTTTTTTAATAATGAACCTAAACTATATTAAAAACATATGCAAAATAACATAACATAAACATGAAACTAAACATGCAATAACGAACTAAACTAAACTCCCCCAAACTTAGCAATTACAATGTCCTAATTGTAAGAATATAGCGGTAAGTAGAAGAGAACTTCCCTGTAATTAGCTAAGCATGAGTTGATGGTGGCGATGGCTGCGACGATCATTTTGCTCTCCATTGGACCTCCAATACATGCAATGAAGAGAGACAACATGGATTAGATTATAAGAGAACTTAATAAGCAACTTAATTCCTATCTACTAAATAAACTAGTAAAGCATATAAATATAAAAATTCATGGGTTGCCTCCTAGTCAGCGCTTGATTTATAATCTTTCAGCCTGAATTTGTCTGGTCAATGCTATCCAATTCCTCTTCGAAAGTTGAGGAACCCTCCATCCATCTAAAATAATATAGCTTTTGGTAGGTTCCTATTTGTGATAGCCTATGTATTAAAGTCACCTATCATGCTTTCTTTAGATAAGAATACATTCAAGAACGTCCAACATCTAAGTGTTTTCTCCATTGTGTATGTGATCACTTTGGGGCATGGAAGCTTGTCACACACAATGAGCTCTTCATATATCTTCTCTTTCTTGTCCCACCATGGATTCAAAATTGTATTCGCTCTTATGTCATAAAGAGCTTCGCCGACGACATGACTACCTAGCGGACAATGTTTTGCAAATTTAACTGGATTCTTGAACTTTGGCGGAGAAGGCACTTGAGGCACTAATAACATCAGCTCATCCTCGTTAGTATTCATAGTTATCTCTTCACCGACCTTGTTGTCATTATCCCCACTTGTCTCCTCTTTTTCAACATCTCGAGGCTCATCCAGTTGTAGATTTGGTTCGGGTTCTCCGTCAATTTCGTTATCCATGTCATAAAGCCAATTGTTTGGAGGAAGGTTGCTTACGGCTTTGGTCATTTTATCTATCTTATTTTGCAGATTTTGAATTGATATCTCTTGATTCTGAGTTGACCGCTTTAGATTCTTCATTCTCTCCTCAGTTGATGCTACGAACTTGGAACATAATTCCTCCAACCTTGAATCTTCTGTTTCAGTCTCGGAAGCCATGTACTGATGACCATTGGTTGAGGTTGTGACACGTTGTTCTATTCAATTATTAAAATTTTGGGTTTATACTTATCTCCTCTATGTTTTCTATGCACTTCAACATTACATCCCTCAGATTTGGCTTTTCTTCTTGTGGTAATGGAGGTGGACATGAAAATTCTGGTGTGTATGTTGAATTTGGAACGTAGTATTCGTCTTCATAATTGTAGCTCCATGACAAATCCGGGTGATACCCCCAAACTTGATGGTAATTATCATATGCATACTGATTGAGGTCGTTACCACCATACTGTACCGGCCCAAGATTGATGGTGCATTGATTACTCGGGTGATTGCCAGCACAATAGTCACACATAACTGCCATCTTTAAACTCTATTGGACTGAGATAGCGTCCAACCTCCTCGAAAGTTCTTCAATCTGTGTTGACATTGCGAAAAGTGTCGCGAGTCTGTCAATCTCCGCTCCCCTTGGCTGAGTCATTTTCGTGTATGGCCATTGATACGCAAAGTCATCCATAGTACCTAAAAAGAAAAAAATATAGGAAGAGAATTAAAAATAAAAATAAAAATATTTAAATTAAGACTAATTTGATTGAAATTAATATTGGCAAAGAGATATTAAACTAATTCCCCGGCAACGGCGCCAAAAACTTGTTGGGTAAAATCTATATATGCACAATATGCAAGTATACGTGGTCAACAAGTAATAAAGTGATAAGTTGAATATCGTTCCCACAGAGAATTATTTAATAGAAATCACCAAGTACTAACCCGTAACCAACTCAATCTTATTTAAACGAATGAATTTCAAATTAAATAAATTAAACTACTATTAACTTCCACTAATTAAATTAAGACTATGGAGATTTAAGATCACAACTTCACTTATTGCTTCATTTAAGTTAACACACTTCTCATCAATTATTCTCTATCCCGAATTGTTAACCAAAAACACTAAAGTAGAATTAACCACCTCTCGATGCACTAATACCGTATTAACGTTAATCCACAATTAAGATAGAAATCTGTTAAACACCTTAACCAACTAACCCACTATATCTTTATGTGAATTACAATTGAAGAAGGTTTAAAAATAAGTTCTTTGTAATATCCCCAAATCCGGGTCCCAAATCATCGCAGATCCGATATACTATTTCTATAACTAATTGCGGAAGATATAAACATAAATTGTTTATACATTAAACTTTACACACATTTTTCCAAAATCGAGTAACCTTAACTTAAATACAATTCATAAACTTTCTATCACATAACAATATTTATCAAAATATACTATTACAGAATAGCCGCACATTTTATCCCAAGCTGAACTTGGTATTATCTTTTCCTGTATCCGAACGCATTCGCCTTATCTGCAATGTTTTATCATGATATAACAAGGGTGAGCATGAAAGTTGCCCAGCAAGTTTAAATACAATAATATAACGATATATCATGATTGAAGAGTATGAATAATAAGCTGGCTATAATTTATCAATATAATTGAGAACTAGCACGAACAAACTTTTGACTGAACAAGTTTTAAACATGAACAAACATTTCTGAACCAACTGGTAATGAAGGTGATCAACCTTTCATACCTGACTTATACATGCAAGATGTACAAAGTACAATTTTCGTGGCAATCAGCAATGATTAACCATAAGCTTGAATAAAACACTCTTATTAGAGTTAAGTACAAAGAAACTTGCCTGAACCGTTGATTACCGCTACGCAATTTATAACGCTTTACCCGAAGACCTAATATTAATAATATAGATCTCCAATAATTAGAATAATATCATCACAATATAATACTATTATATATATATATCTATAGAATAACCTAAACACATAGCACATAACCCTATCAGTCTATAACACACATAACACTTAGCATCAAATTAGACTATTAAGTTTGAGTTGATACTGACACAATTCTAACATCCCGACGGTCTAGTCGGAATTTTATCGAGTCTAAGTTCAATTAAAATCTGACTTAACACTTAACGATTAACTCAGATAATTTTCTAAGCAGTCAAAATAATTTTCATGGACTTGTAATAATTTTTAAATAATTATTACCATTTATCACGAATTTTCAATCATTAAAACGTATTTAATTGAATTAAATACCACATAATTCTTTTATCATTAATATTTATTTATTATCAAATATTAATGAAATACATGTCATAATATTATAATATAATTATATTATATCAAAGTATTTTTAATACCTTAAAATCATAATTATATGATTTTTAAACCATTAAATCCATTATCTGATAATTAATATTAATATATTAATATTTTCATGCCAAAATATCAAAAGTTATATTTTATAACTTAAAATATTTTTATAACACTTAAATCATTTTTATATGATTTTTAAATCACTATTTCTAATTTTCCATAATTTACTTAATATATCTATTAAATAAACTAATTATCATTAATATTGATTAATTAATGAATTTCATCACAAAATATTAAAAGTCATCAAAAATAACTTACAATATTTTCTTATATCATAATAATATTTTTCATAATTTTTCATGAATTAAAATCATTTTTAAATAATTTATTTAATATAATAATTAAATAAATAAATACCATTTATATTCTAAAAATATTAAATATTTTCAAAATATACTCAAAATAGTTAAAAATTATTTTTCAGACTTTAAAATAATTTTTCAAAATTTAATATGTATTTTTAATAATTAAAAATCTAATTTTTCTAGTTTTTAATTCATTTTCTGCATTTTCCAAAAATAAGCGTCGCTAAGGGGCCCTATAGCGACAGAACCGTCGCTATAGGTGTTATTCACCCTCAAGAACACTGACAAGGCTGCGTGCGAGGGGACTGGTTTGACCGGCTATAACTTTGTGCGTGTTGTGTTTCTGGCAATGTTCTTGGTCAGATCTTGTAAAGGAAATACAAGACTACAAGATGCAACAAATATCATGGCTAAACAATCATCAAATCTATGAGTTATTAGCCATCAAAAATTCTGACAATGATGTTCTTCAATTTCTGGGTTTTCCAGAAATTGAAGAACAGTCTAGGTGCCTGCTTTAGATACTTATAACTTGCAATCTAGGTTTTGCTTCTGTGATCTAAAGGTTAAATCTTGTAGGGGAGATGTAAGGCTACAATTACATATCAAAAAGTAGATCTAACAACAACATATACACAAGATTAAAGCAGGTAAAAGTTCTGACAAAAATTCGGCTGATGAAGTTCTGGGTTTTCCAAAAAAACTTCATCAGGTAGTTCGGTCAATGATGTTTGACCATGATTCTACACTGTTCTGTTCAATATATAAGAGATCTAAGGACTGTAGTTTATAGTCTATATACCAGACAACCAGCTTAAAGCAAAAACTTATCCTAAACATCAAACATCAGTAAGATTCATAGCCTGGAAAATCTTGTCAGACAACATAGAATATTTCTGGGTTGCCCAGATTCAAGTTTTTATGACTGGTCAACGACCTTTGACCGCTTGTAACTTAAGATCTAGACAAGATCTGGACTTGCTTCGAGTTTCAGAGTAAAGACCAGATAACATTCTATCAATATAAACAATGAAAACACAAAAATAATTAACAGATATGAATCTATGGGCTCTGACATTCGACTGTCAGGCCCCAAATTTCTATTTTTCCAGATTTTTGAAAAATGCTATTTCGTGCACTTTGATGTTATGGATCTGGGTTTTAACAACCCAGATCAATAAATGACACTTCTAACACTGTTATAAACAACGAATTACAAAATCCAACATAAGATCCAAGGATTTCGAATTTTAGGTTCATACCACTTTGAACCTTGATTTTTGATTTCTGACTCTTGGTTCTGTTATTGGATTGCTAAAGCTTGATCATGGTTTGGTTTCTCACACTTTTTCACTCTCAACCCCGAATTTCTAGAGAGACAAGAGACTTGGTTGGTTTACAAATTAAAGTGAAGCTTTTCTCTCTCTTTTTGATTTATACAATAGATGATTCAATGTATTTACTAGCAAGTTGGCTGATTTTGGACACATGGCTAGGGCTAGGGCTAGGGTTAGTCACCAACCATTTATCTTGGCAAGATTTGCACCTCCACCAATTAAAGAATGTGACATAAGGGTACTTTGGATATTTTCCAACTATTTTAATTCCAATTTTGTCATTTGATCAAACCCTTAGGGTTTAAGGTTTGGTTAGGATTTAAGGTTTAGAGCATTTAGGGTTTAGGGTTTAACCCTTAACTTCCAATTTAAATTTCTAAAATTTCCAATTTCGGTTATAAAAATAGAAAATTAATATTTCTAACTTATAATTAGGATTTCCTAATTATATAAAAATTTCTTAATCATACATTAAATATTTCTAATTAGGATTAGTATTTCCTAATTAAAATCTCTAATTAAGCAATTAGGGTCAAAATGGTCATTAGGGTTTATAACCCAAAAATTAGGGTTTCTAATAGGAAATAAATTTTCTAAATTAGAAATTAAATTTCGTAATTAGATTAGGGTTTTCTAGTTACTTAACTTTAAAATTAAAATTAATATATCCTAATTAACATTAAAAGTATTAAATTAACACTTTCGTTTTCCCTAATTATAAAATTAGGGTTTTAAATCCCAAAATTAGGGTTTTCTAATAATTAAGCTTTGCCTTAATTAGTAATATAATTAATACCACATGAGCATTATAATTTTCCTTTCTATTCCCAGATTAGGGCTTCAATTTATCAGAATCTGAAACTAGGGTTTTTTAGATCTAGTATTAGGGTTTTCTAATAATCAATTTAAGGTTTCAGGTAATTCATTAGGGTTTTCCCTAATTAATTTCTAATTAATGACGTTTAACATTATATATAGCATTGCATTCCCAATCTAGGATTTTTAATATCCGATTTAGGGTTTTGGACTCCCGGAACTGAAACTAGGGTTTCCAGAACCGATTCCTAGGGTTTCTTATCAGACATTAGGGTTTTCTATCTGAACGTTGGCATTCTTAATATACGATTAGGGTTTGACACATATATAATTAATCTGGTCAACCCTTGACCCTTAACCACATTTAGTACACATACATATTCACATAAATCCTTAATCCTGAATAATTCACCTATATTCTTCACCGAATTTTGAAATCCTCAAAATTCAATCCCAATAACATCAAACGCATACACTTATTTTCTGTCTAGATCTATTATTTGACCTTAAATCAATCATTTAAGATTTTAATAAATTGTCCAAATTCTCGGGTTGTCACATTCACCCCTCCTTCTAAGAATTTCGTCCCCGAAATTCATCTTACACCTTACACCGTGCACCTTACACCATTCACACATATCACATGCTACCCAATACACCACTCACAAGAGTAAAAGGGTTCAAATTGTGCTGAGGGGTCATATAGACCATGAACACATAGTTTTAACGATATTTATATAGCAAAACAAAACATTACTTGGTATGTTTACAATCACAAAGAAGGTAAACTATCGTTGCTAGTACTTTAGGTGATTAGCCCATCGTACAGTTACGTCATGCATAACGTATTAATCATTTTTAACGAATATTTACGCTACTAGATTGGATTATTTATCCAAACATTATCGTTCACCTCAGTCTTATCATAGGATACCTCACCAAAACAATTTGGTTCGGGAAATTTCTTTCAATAATCACTTGGAGTTTTTATAACATTAGTCTAGCTGAATCAAATAGCATAGACTTATATCGATAATTCAATTCAATCGAATTATTTAGGTGCAGCCAAACCCCGTTGGCAAATTAAATTTTTTTTTGAAAACATTTTCGAGAATGACGTTATGATGCCACACTGTATTTACAGTCCGTTGAGGATTCCGTCATTTGGTGATTTTGTCATGCTATATCATACCATAGTGGAATAATGACTTTAGGTCTAATTCACACTAAGTAATACTGCATTGATGACTCCATCATTTTTATCATCTCTGCACCAGGTTATATGGTACATAAGTGATAAATAAAAACAATTTTTGATATATCAAATCATTTGCGTCTAGCCGAAATAAGTAGCATAGACTGTACTTTAAACCGTTTCAAAAATGATTACGAGTCTACATATTTTTTTTAAAAGGCACATAGTGCGTATTTAGCTTGATGTCAAAATTTCGAAGTTTAGCATAGCTAGGAGTTTAGGAAAACCTAAGTATCCACTAATGATCATTTGCTTAAACATTCTATCTATTCCTATTATCCTTAACACTTCATTCACACACAACTATACCCAGTTCATAAAACCATACTTATGAGTCCATAACCTGGCCACAATTATATGAGTTTAAGAACTTTCCTAGACAGACCTTTGGCGTCCATTCGCTGAGGGGTTCATAAACATTTCATATAACTATGAGTCAAGAATGTCACATAAGTATGAGTTTTAAGAACTCGTACTTAAACCTATATTCTCTACCTATGACCTATCTATCTGTTATACACATGAGAAAGGAATCACCCTCTTAACACACATATAGCAAATAGCGCGACACAAACATTTCAATGATTATCAATGCCAGAAACTAAGTGGTTGTCAAACCAAACTCGACCACTAATCAATATAGGAAGCTAAGTGAACAATTCCCCGCCCATACAAAGAATTTGCCAACCTAACCACTACATCGACCAGGAAGCTAGGTGATTCTAAAACCAAGTACAAATTCCCTGCCCATACAAGGAATCATACAACTCAGCTGCCAACATGATTCCTCAATTGAAATCCCCACCTAATATTAACCCCTTTTTTCAATACGAATTCAATTCGCATTCATAATCCATAACTCTTTTATGAGCTTTCATAGTACCATTTAATAGTACAATATACCCAGCAAATCGTTGCTGTAAACTTTTCAATCATTCACTTGATCCTTTTTGGCTGTCACAACCTTATCAGATCACGGGGTGATCTCTTCGTATATATTACGATTTAATTCTATGCCTTGATCGTTTTGTTTTACGATCTCCTATCACTGCACTTATGTTCACCACTATTACCAGAGTTAGGGAACTCTGTGTCTTTACACTCGTCGAGATTCGTCTTTGAATCTTACCGACTAACTAACTATATATGAGTTAGATCTTATCCTAATCACTGCGGTTATTGGTCTCAGGTATTACTACCTAAGATTCATAATCAACAGCTTTGATACCAACTGTGATATCCCCAAATTCGGGTCCCGAATCATCGCAGACCCGGTATACTATTTCTATAACTAATTACGGAAGATATAAACATAAATTGTTTATACATTAAACTTTACACACATTTCCCCAAAATCGAGTAACCTTAACTTAAATACAATTCATAAACTTTCTATCACATAACAATATTTATCAAAATATACTATTACAAAATAGCCGCACATTTTATCCCAAGCTGAACTTGGTATTATCTTTTCCTGTATCCGAACGCATTCGCCTTATCTGCAATGTTTTATCATGATATAACAAGGGTGAGCATGAAAGTTGCCCAGCAAGTTTAAATACAATAATATAACGATATATCATGATTGAAGAGTATGAATAATAAGCTGGCTATAATTTATCAATATAATTGAGAACTAGCACGAACAAACTTTTGACTGAACAAGTTTTAAACATGAACAAACATTTCTGAACCAACTGGTAATGAAGGTGATCAACCTTTCATACATGACTTATACATGCAAGATGTACAGAGTATAATTTTTGTGGCAATCAGCAATGATTAACCATAAGCTTGAATAAAACACTCTTATTAGAGTTAAGTACAAAGAAACTTGCCTGAACCGTTGATTACCGCTACGCAATTTATAACGCTTTACCCGAAGACCTAATATTAATAATATAGATCTCCAATAATTAAAATAATATCATCACAATATAATACTATTATATATATACATAGAATAACCTAAACACATAGCACATAACCCTATCAGTCTATAACACACATAAGACTTAGCATCAAATTAGACTATTAAGTTTGAGTTGATACCGACACAATTCTAACATCCCGACGGTCTAGTCGGAATTTTATCGAGTCTAAGTTCAATTAAACTCTGACTTAACACTTAACGATTAACTCAGATAATTTTCTAAGCAGTCAAAATAATTTTCATGGACTTGTAATAATTTTTAAATAATTATTACCATTTATCACGAATTTTCAATCATTAAAACGTATTTAATTGAATTAAATACCACATAATTCTTTTATCATTAATATTTATTTATTATCAAATATTAATGAAATACATGTCATAATATTATAATATAATTATATTATATCAAAGTATTTTTAATACCTTAAAATCATAATTATATGATTTTTAAACCATTAAATCCATTATCTGATAATTAATATTAATATATTAATATTTTCATGCCAAAATATCAAAAGTTATATTTTATAACTTAAAATATTTTTATAACACTTAAATCATTTTTATATGATTTTTAAATCACTATTTCTAATTTTCCATAATTTACTTAATATATCTATTAAATAAACTAATTATCATTAATATTGATTAATTAATGAATTTCATCACAAAATATTAAATGTCATCAAAAATAACTTAAAATATTTTCTTATATCATAATAATATTTTTCATAATTTTTCATGAATTAAAATCATTTTTAAATAATTTATTTAATACAATAATTAAATAAATAAATACCATTTATATTCTAAAAATATTAAATATTTTCAAAATATAATCAAAATAGTAAAAAATTATTTTTCAGACTTTAAAATAATTTTTCAAAATTTAATATGTATTTTTAATAATTAAAAATCTAATTTTTAATTCATTTTCTGCATTTTCCAAAAATAAGCGTCGCTAAAGGGGTCCTATAGCAACAGAACCGTCGCTATAGGTGTTCTTCACCCTCATGAACACTGACAAGGCTGCGTGCGAGGGGGCTGGTTTGACCGGCTATAACTTTGTGTGTGTTGTGTTTCTGGCAATGTTCTTGGTCAGATCTTGTAAAGGAAATACAAGACTACAAGATCCAACAAATATCATGGCTAAACAATCATCAAATCTATGAGTTATTAGCCATCAAAAAGTCTGATAATGTTGTTCTTCAATTTCTGGGTTTTCCAGAAATTGAAGAACAGTCTAGGTGCCTGCTTTAGATCCTTATAACTTGCAATCTAGGTTTTACTTCTGTGATCTAAAGGTTAAATCTTGTAGGGGAGATGTAAGGCTACAATTACATATCAAAAAGTAGATCTAACAACAACATATACACAAGATTAAAGCAGGTAAAAGTTCTGACAAAAATTCGGCTGATGAAGTTCTGGGTTTTCCAAAAAAACTTCATCAGGTAGTTCGGTCAATGATGTTTGACCATGATTCTACACTGTTCTGTTCAATATATAAGAGATCTAAGGACTGTAGTTTATAGTCTATATACCAGACAACCAGCTTAAAGCAAAAACTTATCCTAAACATCAAACATCAGTAAGATTCATAGCCTGGAAAATCTTGTCAGACAACATAGAATATTTCTGGGTTGCCCAGATTCAAGTTTTTATGACTGGTCAACGACCTTTGACCGCTTGTAACTTAAGATCTAGACAAGATCTGGACTTGCTTCGAGTTTCAGAGTAAAGACCAGATAACATTCTATCAATATAAACAATGAAAACACAAAAATAATTAACAGATATGAATCTATGGGCTCTGACATTCGACTGTCAGGCCCCAAATTTCTATTTTTCCAGATTTTTGAAAAATGCTATTTCGTGCACTTTGATGTTATGGATCTGGGTTTTAACAACCCAGATCAATAAATGACACTTCTAACACTGTTATAAACAACGAATTACAAAATCCAACATAAGATCCAAGGATTTCGAATTTTAGGTTCATACCACTTTGAACCTTGATTTTTGATTTCTGACTCTTGGTTCTGTTATTGGATTGCTAAAGCTTGATCATGGTTTGGTTTCTCACACTTTTTCACTCTCAACCCCGAATTTCTAGAGAGACAAGAGACTTGGTTGGTTTACAAATTAAAGTGAAGCTTTTCTCTCTCTTTTTGATTTATACAATAGATGATTCAATGTATTTACTAGCAAGTTGGCTGATTTTGGACACATGGCTAGGGCTAGGGCTAGGGTTAGTCACCAACCATTTATCTTGGCAAGATTTGCACCTCCACCAATTAAAGAATGTGACATAAGGGTACTTTGGATATTTTCCAACTATTTTAATTCCAATTTTGTCATTTGATCAAACCCTTAGGGTTTAAGGTTTGGTTAGGATTTAAGGTTTAGAGCATTTAGGGTTTAGGGTTTAACCCTTAACTTCCAATTTAAATTTCTAAAATTTCCAATTTCGGTTATAAAAATAGAAAATTAATATTTCTAACTTATAATTAGGATTTCCTAATTATATAAAAATTTCTTAATCATACATTAAATATTTCTAATTAGGATTAGTATTTCCTAATTAAAATCTCTAATTAAGCAATTAGGGTCAAAATGGTCATTAGGGTTTATAACCCAAAAATTAGGGTTTCTAATAGGAAATAAATTTTCTAAATTAGAAATTAAATTTCGTAATTAGATTAGGGTTTTCTAATTACTTAACTTTAAAATTAAAATTAATATATCCTAATTAACATTAAAAGTATTAAATTAACACTTTCGTTTTCCCTAATTATAAAATTAGGGTTTTAAATCCCAAAATTAGGGTTTTCTAATAATTAAGCTTTGCCTTAATTAGTAATATAATTAATACCACATGAGCATTATAATTTTCCTTTCTATTCCCAGATTAGGGCTTCAATTTATCAGAATCTGAAACTAGGGTTTTTTAGATCTAGTATTAGGGTTTTCTAATAATCAATTTAAGGTTTCAGGTAATTCATTAGGGTTTTCCCTAATTAATTTCTAATTAATGACGTTTAACATTATACATAGCATTGCATTCCCAATCTAGGATTTTTAATATCCGATTTAGGGTTTTGGACTCCCGGAACTGAAACTAGGGTTTCCAGAACCGATTCCTAGGGTTTCTTATCAGACATTAGGGTTTTCTATCTGAACGTTGGCATTCTTAATATACGATTAGGGTTTGACACATATATAATTAATCTGGTCAACCCTTGACCCTTAACCACATTTAGTACACATACATATTCACATAAATCCTTAATCCTGAATAATTCACCTATATCCTTCACCGAATTTTGAAATCCTCAAAATTCAATCCCAATAACATCAAACGCATACACTTATTTTCTGTCTAGATCTATTATTTGACCTTAAATCAATCATTTAAGATTGTAATAAATTGTCCAAATTCTCGGGTTGTCACATTCACCCCTCCTTCTAAGAATTTCGTCCCTGAAATTCACCTTACACCTTACACCGTGCACCTTACACCATTCACACATATCACATGCTACCCAATACACCACTCACAAGAGTAAAAGGGTTCAAATTGTGCTGAGGGGTCATATAGACCATGAACACATAGTTTTAACGATATTTATATAGCAAAACAAAACATTACTTGGTATGTTTACAATCACAAAGAAGGTAAACTATCGTTGCTAGTACTTTAGGTGATTAGCCCATCGTACAGTTACGTCATGCATAACGTATTAATCATTTTTAACGAATATTTACGCTACTAGATTGGATTATTTATCCAAACATTATCGTTCACCTCAGTCTTATCATAGGATACCTCACCAAAACAATTTGGTTCGGGAAATTTCTTTCAATAATCACTTGGAGTTTTTATAACATTAGTCTAGCTGAATCAAATAGCATAGACTTATATCGATAATTCAATTCAATCGAATTATTTAGGTGCAGCCAAACCCCGTTGGCAAATTAAATTTTTTTTTGAAAACATTTTCGAGAATGACGTTATGATGCCACACTGTATTTACAGTCCGTTGAGGATTCCGTCATTTGGTGATTTTGTCATGCTATATCATACCATAGTGGAATAATGACTTTAGGTCTAATTCACACTAAGTAATACTGCATTGATGACTCCATCATTTTTATCATCTCTGTACCAGGTTATATGGTACATAAGTGATAAATAAAAACAATTTTTGATATATCAAATCATTTGCGTCTAGCCGAAATAAGTAGCATAGACTGTACTTTAAACCGTTTCAAAAATGATTACGAGTCTACATATTTTTTTTAAAAGGCACATAGTGCGTATTTAGCTTGATGTCAAAATTTCGAAGTTTAGCATAGCTAGGAGTTTAGGAAAACCTAAGTCTCCACTAATGATCATTTGCTTAAACATTCTATCTATTCCTATTATCCTTAACACTTCATTTACACACAACTATACCCAGTTCATAAAACCACACTTATGAGTCCATAACCTGGCCACAATTATATGAGTTTAAGAACTTTCCTAGACAAACCTTTGGCGTCCATTCGCTGAGGGGTTCATAAACATTTCATATAACTATGAGTCAAGAATGTCACATAAGTATGAGTTTTAAGAACTCGTACTTAAACCTATATTCTCTACCTATGACCTATCTATCTGTTATACACATGAGAAAGGAATCACCCTCTTAACACACATATAGCAAATAGCGCGACACAAACATTTCAATGATTATCAATGCCAGAAACTAAGTGGTTGTCAAACCAAACTCGACCACTAATCAATATAGGAAGCTAAGTGAACAATTCCCCGCCCATACAAAGAATTTGCCAACCTAACCACTACATCGACCAGGAAGCTAGGTGATTCTAAAACCAAGTACAAATTCCCTGCCCATACAAGGAATCATACAACTCAGCTGCCAACATGATTCCTCAATTGAAATCCCCACCTAATATTAACCCCTTTTTTCAATACGAATTCAATTCGCATTCATAATCCATAACTCTTTTATGAGCTTTCATAGTACCATTTAATAGTACAATATACCCAGCAAATCGTTGCTGTAAACTTTTCAATCATTCACTTGATCCTTTTTGGCTGTCACAACCTTATCAGATCACGGGGTGATCTCTTCGTATATATTACGATTTAATTCTATGCCTTGATCGTTTTGTTTTACGATCTCCTATCACTGCACTTATGTTCACCACTATTACCAGAGTTAGGGAACTCTGTGTCTTTACACTCGTCGAGATTCGTCTTTGAATCTTACCGACTAACTAACTATATATGAGTTAGATCTTATCCTAATCACTGCGGTTATTGGTCTCAGGTATTACTACCTAAGATTCATAATCAACAGCTTTGATACCAACTGTGATATCCCCAAATTCGGGTCCCGAATCATCGCAGACCCGGTATACTATTTCTATAACTAATTACGGAAGATATAAACATAAATTGTTTATACATTAAACTTTACACACATTTCCCCAAAATCGAGTAACCTTAACTTAAATACAATTCATAAACTTTCTATCACATAACAATATTTATCAAAATATACTATTACAAAATAGCCGCACATTTTATCCCAAGCTGAACTTGGTATTATCTTTTCCTGTATCCGAACGCATTCGCCTTATCTGCAATGTTTTATCATGATATAACAAGGGTGAGCATGAAAGTTGCCCAGCAAGTTTAAATACAATAATATAACGATATATCATGATTGAAGAGTATGAATAATAAGCTGGCTATAATTTATCAATATAATTGAGAACTAGCACGAACAAACTTTTGACTGAACAAGTTTTAAACATGAACAAACATTTCTGAACCAACTGGTAATAAAGGTGATCAACCTTTCATACATAACTTATACATGCAAGATGTACAGAGTACAATTTTTGTGGCAATCAGCAATGATTAACCATAAGCTTGAATAAAACACTCTTATTAGAGTTAAGTACAAAGAAACTTGCCTGAACCGTTGATTACCGCTACGCAATTTATAACGCTTTACCCGAAGACCTAATATTAATAATATAGATCTCCAATAATTAAAATAATATCATCACAATATAATACTATTATATATATACATAGAATAACCTAAACACATAGCACATAACCCTATCAGTCTATAACACACATAAGACTTAGCATCAAATTAGACTATTAAGTTTGAGTTGATACCGACACAATTCTAACATCCCGACGGTCTAGTCGGAATTTTATCGAGTCTAAGTTCAATTAAACTCTGACTTAACACTTAACGATTAACTCAGATAATTTTCTAAGCAGTCAAAATAATTTTCATGGACTTGTAATAATTTTTAAATAATTATTACCATTTATCACGAATTTTCAATCATTAAAACGTATTTAATTGAATTAAATACCACATAATTCTTTTATCATTAATATTTATTTATTATCAAATATTAATGAAATACATGTCATAATATTATAATATAATTATATTATATCAAAGTATTTTTAATACCTTAAAATCATAATTATATGATTTTTAAACCATTAAATCCATTATCTGATAATTAATATTAATATATTAATATTTTCATGCCAAAATATCAAAAGTTATATTTTATAACTTAAAATATTTTTATAACACTTAAATCATTTTTATATGATTTTTAAATCACTATTTCTAATTTTCCATAATTTACTTAATATATCTATTAAATAAACTAATTATCATTAATATTGATTAATTAATGAATTTAATCACAAAATATTAAAAGTCATCAAAAATAACTTAAAATATTTTCTTATATCATAATAATATTTTTCATAATTTTTCATGAATTAAAATCATTTTTAAATAATTTATTTAATACAATAATTAAATAAATAAATACAATTTATATTCTAAAAATATTAAATATTTTCAAAATATAATCAAAATAGTTAAAAATTATTTTTCAGACTTTAAAATAATTTTTCAAAATTTAATATGTATTTTTAATAATTAAAAATCTAATTTTTAATTCATTTTCTGCATTTTCCAAAAATAAGCGTCGCTAAAGGGGTCCTATAGCAACAGAACCGTCGCTATAGGTGTTCTTCACCCTCATGAACACTGACAAGGCTGCGTGCGAGGGGGCTGGTTTGACCGGCTATAACTTTGTGTGTGTTGTGTTTCTGGCAATGTTCTTGGTCAGATCTTGTAAAGGAAATACAAGACTACAAGATCCAACAAATATCATGGCTAAACAATCATCAAATCTATGAGTTATTAGCCATCAAAAAGTCTGACAATGTTGTTCTTCAATTTCTGGGTTTTCCAGAAATTGAAGAACAGTCTAGGTGCCTGCTTTAGATCCTTATAACTTGCAATCTAGGTTTTACTTCTGTGATCTAAAGGTTAAATCTTGTAGGGGAGATGTAAGGCTACAATTACATATCAAAAAGTAGATCTAACAACAACATATACACAAGATTAAAGCAGGTAAAAGTTCTGACAAAAATTCGGCTGATGAAGTTCTGGGTTTTCCAAAAAAACTTCATCAGGTAGTTCGGTCAATGATGTTTGACCATGATTCTACACTGTTCTGTTCAATATATAAGAGATCTAAGGACTGTAGTTTATAGTCTATATACCAGACAACCAGCTTAAAGCAAAAACTTATCCTAAACATCAAACATCAGTAAGATTCATAGCCTGGAAAATCTTGTCAGACAACATAGAATATTTCTGGGTTGCCCAGATTCAAGTTTTTATGACTGGTCAACGACCTTTGACCGCTTGTAACTTAAGATCTAGACAAGATCTGGACTTGCTTCGAGTTTCAGAGTAAAGACCAGATAACATTCTATCAATATAAACAATGAAAACACAAAAATAATTAACAGATATGAATCTATGGGCTCTGACATTCGACTGTCAAGCCCCAAATTTCTATTTTTCCAGATTTTTGAAAAATGCTATTTCGTGCACTTTGATGTTATGGATCTGGGTTTTAACAACCCAGATCAATAAATGACACTTCTAACACTGTTATAAACAACGAATTACAAAATCCAACATAAGATCCAAGGATTTCGAATTTTAGGTTCATACCACTTTGAACCTTGATTTTTGATTTCTGACTCTTGGTTCTGTTATTGGATTGCTAAAGCTTGATCATGGTTTGGTTTCTCACACTTTTTCACTCTCAACCCCGAATTTCTAGAGAGAGAAGAGACTTGGTTGGTTTACAAATTAAAGTGAAGCTTTTCTCTCTCTTTTTGATTTATACAATAGATGATTCAATGTATTTACTAGCAAGTTGGCTGATTTTGGACACATGGCTAGGGCTAGGGCTAGGGTTAGTCACCAACCATTTATCTTGGCAAGATTTGCACCTCCACCAATTAAAGAATGTGACATAAGGGTACTTTGGATATTTTCCAACTATTTTAATTCCAATTTTGTCATTTGATCAAACCCTTAGGGTTTAAGGTTTGGTTAGGATTTAGGGTTTAGAGCATTTAGGGTTTAGGGTTTAACCCTTAACTTCCAATTTAAATTTTTAAAATTTCCAATTTCGGTTATAAAAATAGAAAATTAATATTTCTAACTTATAATTAGGATTTCCTAATTATATAAAAATTTCTTAATCATACATTAAATATTTCTAATTAGGATTAGTATTTCCTAATTAAAATCTCTAATTAAGCAATTAGGGTCAAAATGGTCATTAGGGTTTATATCCCAAAAATTAGGGTTTCTAATAGGAAATAAATTTTCTAAATTAGAAATTAAATTTCGTAATTAGATTAGGGTTTTCTAATTACTTAACTTTAAAATTAAAATTAATATATCCTAATTAACATTAAAAGTATTAAATTAACACTTTCGTTTTCCCTAATTATAAAATTAGGGTTTTAAATCCCAAAATTAGGGTTTTCTAATAATTAAGCTTTGCCCTAATTAGTAATATAATAAATACCACATGAGCATTATAATTTTCCTTTCTATTCCCAGATTAGGGCTTCAATTTATCAGAATCTGAAACTAGGGTTTTTTAGATCTAGTATTAGGGTTTTCTAATAATCAATTTAAGGTTTCAGGTAATTCATTAGGGTTTTCCCTAATTAATTTCTAATTAATGACGTTTAACATTATACATAGCATTGCATTCCCAATCTAGGATTTTTAATATCCGATTTAGGGTTTTGGACTCCCGGAACTGAAACTAGGGTTTCCAGAACCGATTCCTAGGGTTTTTTATCAGACATTAGGGTTTTCTATCTGAACGTTGGCATTCTTAATATACGATTAGGGTTTGACACATATATAATTAATCTGGTCAACCCTTGACCCTTAACCACATTTAGTACACATACATATTCACATAAATCCTTAATCCTGAATAATTCACCTATATCCTTCACCGAATTTTGAAATCCTCAAAATTCAATCCCAATAACATCAAACGCATACACTTATTTTCTGTCTAGATCTATTATTTGACCTTAAATCAATCATTTAAGATTTTAATAAATTGTCCAAATTCTCGGGTTGTCACATTCACCCCTCCTTCTAAGAATTTCGTCCCCGAAATTCACCTTACACCTTACACCGTGCACCTTACACCATTCACACATATCACATGCTACCCAATACACCACTCACAAGAGTAAAAGGGTTCAAATTGTGCTGAGGGGTCATATAGACCATGAACACATAGTTTTAACGATATTTATATAGCAAAACAAAACATTACTTGGTATGTTTACAATCACAAAGAAGGTAAACTACCGTTGCTAGTACTTTAGGTGATTAGCCCATCGTACAGTTACGTCATGCATAACGTATTAATCATTTTTAACGAATATTTACGCTACTAGATTGGATTATTTATCCAAACATTATCGTTCACCTCAGTCTTATCATAGGATACCTCACCAAAACAATTTGGTTCGGGAAATTTCTTTCAATAATCACTTGGAGTTTTTATAACATTAGTCTAGCTGAATCAAATAGCATAGACTTATATCGATAATTCAATTCAATCGAATTATTTAGGTGCAGCCAAACCCCGTTGGCAAATTAAATTTTTTTTTGAAAACATTTTCGAGAATGACGTTATGATGCCACACTGTATTTACAGTCCGTTGAGGATTCCGTCATTTGGTGATTTTGTCATGCTATATCATACCATAGTGGAATAATGACTTTAGGTCTAATTCACACTAAGTAATACTGCATTGATGACTCCATCATTTTTATCATCTCTGCACCAGGTTATATGGTACATAAGTGATAAATAAAAACAATTTTTGATATATCAAATCATTTCCGTCTAGCCGAAATAAGTAGCATAGACTGTACTTTAAACCGTTTAAAAAATGATTACGAGTCTACATATTTTTTTTAAAAGGCACATAGTGCGTATTTAGCTTGATGTCAAAATTTCGAAGTTTAGCATAGCTAGGAGTTTAGAAAAACCTAAGTCTCCACTAATGATCATTTGCTTAAACATTCTATCTATTCCTATTATCCTTAACACTTCATTCACACACAACTATACCCAGTTCATAAAACCACACTTATGAGTCCATAACCTGGCCACAATTATATGAGTTTAAGAACTTTCCTAGACAGACCTTTGGCGTCCATTCGCTGAGGGGTTCATAAACATTTCATATAACTATGAGTCAAGAATGTCACATAAGTATGAGTTTTAAGAACTCGTACTTAAACCTATATTCTCTACCTATGACCTATCTATCTGTTATACACATGAGAAAGGAATCACCCTCTTAACACACATATAGCAAATAGCGCGACACAAACATTTCAATGATTATCAATGCCAGAAACTAAGTGGTTGTCAAACCAAACTCGACCACTAATCAATATAGGAAGCTAAGTGAACAATTCCCCGTCCATACAAAGAATTTGCCAACCTAACCACTACATCGACCAGGAAGCTAGGTGATTCTAAAACCAAGTACAAATTCCCTGCCCATACAAGGAATCATACAACTCAGCTGCCAACATGATTCCTCAATTGAAATCCCCACCTAATATTAACCCCTTTTTTCAATACGAATTCAATTTGCATTCATAATCCATAACTCTTTTATGAGCTTTCATAGTACCATTTAATAGTACAATATACCCAGCAAATCGTTGCTGTAAACTTTTCAATCATTCACTTGATCCTTTTTGGCTGTCACAACCTTATCAGATCACGGGGTGATCTCTTCGTATATATTACGATTTAATTCTATGCCTTGATCGTTTTGTTTTACGATCTCCTATCACTGCACTTATGTTCACCACTATTACCAGAGTTAGGGAACTCTGTGTCTTTACACTCGTCGAGATTTGTCTTTGAATCTTACCGACTAACTAACTATATATGAGTTAGATCTTATCCTAATCACTGCGGTTATTGGTCTCAGGTATTACTACCTAAGATTCATAATCAACAGCTTTGATACCAACTGTGATATCCCCAAATTCGGGTCCCGAATCATCGCAGACCCGGTATACTATTTCTATAACTAATTGCGGAAGATATAAACATAAATTGTTTATACATTAAACTTTACACACATTTCCCCAAAATCGAGTAACCTTAACTTAAATACAATTCATAAACTTTCTATCACATAACAATATTTATCAAAATATACTATTACAAAATAGCCGCACATTTTATCCCAAGCTGAACTTGGTATTATCTTTTCCTGTATCCGAACGCATTCGCCTTATCTGCAATGTTTTATCATGATATAACAAGGGTGAGCATGAAAGTTGCCCAGCAAGTTTAAATACAATAATATAACGATATATCATGATTGAAGAGTATGAATAATAAGCTGAATATAATTCATCAATATAATTGAGAACTACCACGAACAAACTTTTGACTGAACAAGTTTTAAACATGAACAAACATTTCTGAACCAACTGGTAATGAAGGTGATCAACCTTTCATACCTGACTTATACATGCAAGATGTACAGAGTACAATTTTCGTGGCAATCAGCAATGATTAACCATAAGCTTGAATAAAACACTCTTATTAGAGTTAAGTACAAAGAAACTTGCCTGAACCGTTGATTACCGCTACGCAATTTATAACGCTTTATCCGAAGACCTAATATTAATAATATAGATCTCCAATAATTAGAATAATATCATCACAATATAATACTATTATATATATATATATATATATATATATATATATATATATATATATACATAGAATAACCTAAACACATAGCACATAACCCTATCAGTCTATTACACACATAAGACTTAGCATCAAATTAGACTATTAAGTTTGAGTTGATACCGACACAATTCTAACATCCCGACGGTCTAGTCGGAATTTTATCGAGTATAAGTTCAATTAAACTCTGACTTAACACTTAACGATTAACTCAGATAATTTTCTAAGCAGTCAAAATAATTTTCATGGACTTGTAATAATTTTTAAATAATTATTACCATTTATCACGAATTTTCAATCATTAAAACGTATTTAATTGAATTAAATACCACATAATTCTTTTATCATTAATATTTATTTATTATCAAATATTAATGAAATACATGTCATAATATTATAATATAATTATATTATATCAAAGTATTTTTAATACCTTAAAATCATAATTATATGATTTTTAAACCATTAAATCCATTATCTGATAATTAATATTAATATATTAATATTTTCATGCCAAAATATCAAAAGTTATATTTTATAACTTAAAATATTTTTATAACACTTAAATCATTTTTATATGATTTTTAAATTACTATTTCTAATTTTCCATAATTTACTTAATATATCTATTAAATAAACTAATTATCATTAATATTGATTAATTAATGAATTTCATCACAAAATATTAAAAGTCATAAAAAATAACTTAAAATATTTTCTTATATCATAATAATATTTTTCATAATTTTTCATGAATTAAAATCATTTTTAAATAATTTATTTAATATAATAATTAAATAAATAAATACCATTTATATTCTAAAAATATTAAATATTTTCAAAATATAATCAAAATAGTTAAAAATTATTTTTCAGACTTTAAAATAATTTTTCAAAATTTAATATGTATTTTTAATAATTAAAAATCTAATTTTTCTAATTTTTAATTAATTTTCTGCATTTTCCAAAAATAAGCGTCGCTAAAGGGGTCCTATAGCGACAGAACCGTCGCTATAGGTGTTCTTCACCCTCAAGAACACTGACAAGGCTGCGTGCGAGGGGGCTGGTTTGACCGGCTATAACTTTGTGTGTGTTGTGTTTCTGGCAATGTTCTTGGTCAGATCTTGTAAAGGAAATACAAGACTACAAGATCCAACAAATATCATGGCTAAACAATCATCAAATCTATGAGTTATTAGCCATCAAAAAGTCTGACAATGATGTTCTTCAATTTCTGGGTTTTCCAGAAATTGAAGAACAGTCTAGGTGCCTGCTTTAGATCCTTATAACTTGCAATCTAGGTTTTGCTTCTGTGATCTAAAGGTTAAATCTTGTAGGGGAGATGTAAGGCTACAATTACATATCAAAAAGTAGATCTAACAACAACATATACACAAGATTAAAGCAGGTAAAAGTTCTGACAAAAATTCGGCTGATGAAGTTCTGGGTTTTCCAAAAAAACTTCATCAGGTAGTTCGGTCAATGATGTTTGACCATGATTCTACACTGTTCTGTTCAATATATAAGAGATCTAAGGACTGTAGTTTATAGTCTATATACCAGACAACCAGCTTAAAGCAAAAACTTATCCTAAACATCAAACATCAGTAAGATTCATAGCCTGGAAAATCTTGTCAGACAACATAGAATATTTCTGGGTTGCCCAGATTCAAGTTTTTATGACTGGTCAACGACCTTTGACCGCTTGTAACTTAAGATCTAGACAAGATCTGGACTTGCTTCGAGTTTCAGAGTAAAGACCAGATAACATTCTATCAATATAAACAATGAAAACACAAAAATAATTAACAGATATGAATCTATGGGCTCTGACATTCGACTGTCAGGCCCCAAATTTCTATTTTTCCAGATTTTTGAAAAATGCTATTTCGTGCACTTTGATGTTATGGATCTGGGTTTTAACAACCCAGATCAATAAATGACACTTCTAACACTGTTATAAACAACGAATTACAAAATCCAACATAAGATCCAAGGATTTCGAATTTTAGGTTCATACCACTTTGAACCTTGATTTTTGATTTCTGACTCTTGGTTCTGTTATTGGATTGCTAAAGCTTGATCATGGTTTGGTTTCTCACACTTTTTCACTCTCAACCCCGAATTTCTAGAGAGAGAAGAGACTTGGTTGGTTTACAAATTAAAGTGAAGCTTTTCTCTCTCTTTTTGATTTATACAATAGATGATTCAATGTATTTGCTAGCAAGTTGGCTGATTTTGGACACATGACTAGGGCTAGGGCTAGGGTTAGTCACCAACCATTTATCTTGGCAAGATTTGCACCTCCACCAATTAAAGAATGTGACATAAGGGTACTTTGGATATTTTCCAACTATTTTAATTCCAATTTTGTCATTTGATCAAACCCTTAGGGTTTAAGGTTTGGTTAGGGTTTAGGGTTTAGAGCATTTAGGGTTTAGGGTTTAACCCTTAACTTCCAATTTAAATTTTTAAAATTTCTAATTTCGGTTATAAAAATAGAAAATTAATATTTCTAACTTATAATTAGGATTTCCTAATTATATAAAAATTTCTTAATCATACATTAAATATTTCTAATTAGGATTAGTATTTCCTAATTAAAATCTCTAATTAAGCAATTAGGGTCAAAATGGTCATTAGGGTTTATAACCCAAAAATTAGGGTTTCTAATAGGAAATAAATTTTCTAAATTAGAAATTAAATTTCGTAATTAGATTAGGGTTTTCTAATTACTTAACTTTAAAATTAAAATTAATATATCCTAATTAACATTAAAAGTATTAAATTAACACTTTCGTTTTCCCTAATTATAAAATTAGGGTTTTAAATCCCAAAATTAGGGTTTTCTAATAATTAAGCTTTGCCCTAATTAGTAATATAATTAATACCACATGAGCATTATAATTTTCCTTTCTATTCCCAGATTAGGGCTTCAATTTATCAGAATCTGAAACTAGAGTTTTTTAGATCTAGTATTAGGGTTTTCTAATAATCAATTTAAGGTTTCAGGTAATTCATTAGGGTTTTCCCTAATTAATTTCTAATTAATGACGTTTAACATTATACATAGCATTGCATTCCCAATCTAGGATTTTTAATATCCGATTTAGGGTTTTGGACTCCCGGAACTAAAACTAGGGTTTCCAGAACCGATTCCTAGGGTTTCTTATCAGACATTAGGGTTTTCTATCTGAACGTTGGCATTCTTAATATACGATTAGGGTTTGACACATATATAATTAATCTGGTCAACCCTTGACCCTTAACCACATTTAGTATACATACATATTCACATAAATCCTTAATCCTGAATAATTCACCTATATCCTTCACCGAATTTTTAAATCCTCAAAATTCAATCCCAATAACATCAAACGCATACACTTATTTTCTGTCTAGATCTATTATTTGACCTTAAATCAATCATTTAAGATTTTAATAAATTGTCCAAATTCTCGGGTTGTCACATTCTTTATCCGATTACATGCGATGTCAAGCATATCTCTACCTTAACACTCATCAAGTTTAAGCTATTAACAAAATCCTGAACACATACTATCATGATTAGATCTAAATCAATACTTCATCTCTCGAGTTCATATAGATTATCACGGTAATTGATGGCCAATCAATTAAATAACTAATTCCAAATCACAATAGACAATCCTCACAATAGAACATAATAATTAATAATGAAGCATATTAAAATAAACTACACAATAAGATCCATTGTAATCTCAAACGAAGAATTAGTTCATGATTATTGAATAAAAACTAAGAATCCATAATTGAATACACATTAAAAGATAGAGATAGAAGAAGATAAGACGATATAATCTATTGTCTATAGATTTGACGTTCCCTCCTTGCTCCTACTTTGAATCTTCAATGGTCTCCAAGTTGATTCAATCTCCAAAACTCATAATAACTAGGGTTTTCCCAATATACTCTAATCTAATATAATGGAATTCTTCTTCTAATCCTCCTCTAATCCTTGCAAATCTCCTCCTTTTATATGTCTCGTTATTTGTATTTAAGTCCTCTTAGAAGTCCTTGAATCAAACAACTCGAAACAATCCTTATCGGACTCAAATTCGGACAAAAACTACTCATTCTGCGCATAGGCAAGTCCCGACTTGCCTTTTACCTTGTAAATAGCAAGCCCTGACTTTCTAGTGGCCTGATATTCCGCCCAGACCCCCAGCCCTGGCTGGATCCTATGGCATAAAAGTGCAAGCTCCGGCTTGCCCCCAATCTGCCAATTATTTTTCTATCGGAACCTCTTCTGTTAAAACTGTCATAACTTTTAAACCGGAAAGAATTACGGGGCCTGCCACCTATCGAATCGAATCTATCGACGATATCTATAACTTTTATTCTTTGAGTTTTGAGAAATAACGAACGGATAAAGTACAAAATTGGACTGGAAGTGACTGCTATGCAAATGACCACCCAAAATAGCGAAATTCAATGTCCGTTGGTACAAATGTCATAACTCTTGCATCCGAACTCTGATTGGAATGATTCAAGATTTTCTGGAAAGCTAAGAAGAAGCTATAAAATATAGTCTAAGTTCCAATCCATGAACATGAAATGAACATGAAAGCACAAACGATATCTGGATTGGACCTATTTTGGGGGCGTCACATCGTATCACTTTGATTTCTCCACGAGGTGATCTCTGGGGTGAGATCGTGCCTTTGCCCTCCCACGGGGTTGTCTTCAGGGTGAAATTACAATGTTCCCCTCCTGTAAGGTTAGTCCAAGGAAAGAAAAATTTTGAGTGTCTACAGATGCTCCTCTTTGTCATGTTTATCCAATGAAATGAAATGAACATGACAAAGACTACTACACACTTGATACATGATAATGTATATCTAATGATTCAATGCCATGTGTAAAGTATGCAGTGATATAAGTGTGAAATTTTTTTTATCCCATCTACTGGGGAAAATGATTCGTTATATCGTTGTTACCGGGTAATGACTCTCGTGTACTAATTAACCATTGGGTATTGTCGATGCCTTTGCTAGAGATAGATCTCCACATATTAAACCATTGGGTAGTGTCGATGCCTTCTCTGAAGATAGTACTATATGGATTACACCATTAGGTAGTGTCGACGCATTCGTTGAAGATAGTTCTCTGCAGATTACAACATCGGGTAGTGTCGATGCCTTCTCTGAATATAGTACTCCACGGATTACACCATCGGGTAGTGTCAATGCCTTCTCTGAAGATAGTTCTCCAAGGATTACACTATCGGGTAGTGTCCGAAGCCTTCGTTAAAGATAGTACTCCACGGATTACATCATCGGGTAGTGTCGACGCCTTCGCTAAAGATAAATCTCGACAAATTACACCATCGAGTAGTGCTGATGCCTTCGATAGAGATACTTTCTATCGGTTTACAAGATTGGTTATTAATAAAATGATTTTGATCACAACTCTTGGTTTTCCCGTCGTTCATGTCAAGATTCCTGGTTTTCTCTGATTTCACCATTTTTTTAGGGTTGTTCAGGGATTTTAAGGCCTTAAAATGATCCAATGGGTATCCTTTCTAGGTGAACACCCTTTTTTGGACCCGACAAGATGTGTTTTAGTCTTAATTTTACCAAAAGGGAAGACGTGGGACCAAACACAACCAGCTGCAAGTACTATGACGTTTTAAATTTTTGAATAATATTAAAATAAAGATTTAGTAAAATAAATTATTATTTTAATAGTTTATTATATTGCATTGTATGTGTGATTATATGAAATATAATATATGGATGTATGTGATATGTTAAATATAATAATTTATATTTATTATATTTAGTAAATTGTTATAAATAATTTATTGTGGGAAAAAGAAATTAAATTATTATTTGATTTGATTTATATTATACTGTTTATGTGATAATTGCAGTATAATGTACGTGTGAAAGCGACGTGATAAATATATTAATAATATATTTATTACGTAAATAATTGCTGAAAGAAAATTATAATACAATTGATGTAAATTTTGTGTATATTAAAATAGTTTATAAAAATAAATTATTTTAATTAATTTAATAAATAAATTATTTTTATTTAATAAATAGCTTCCATTTTTATGAAAAAGATTTATGGGTATTTTATTTAAAAAAATTTAAAGTGTGTTACATATTTAATATTTAACGCGATATGTATTTAGGGTATTAAAATTTTGATTAAAGGAAGCAAGAGGTGGCAGCGCTTTGAAGAAAAATAAGACACTAAACAAATCTTAAGTAGGAGCTGGCAAAACAAGGACAAAGTTAGCAGTACTCTAAGCATGAGTTCATGCTATTATACTCTGTTTTGTTCTATTTCATTTTTTTTCTTTGCTAGACCACCAAACGGATGAAACTCCCAGCCATTCCAAGCCAATTTCTTACTTCCTTAATTTGTCCAGAATTTACTCTACTTGTAGTCTCCTTAATTTTGGCCGAAGGTAATAGGTTTCCAAGAGTTGGAGTTGTAAGCTAGAGTGAAGAAAAATATTAAGCAGCAATTGTAGCTAATCATCAATTTTAAACAAAAGCACAGCTGTTATTTTCTTAAAACTAAAATTCTTCAAGGTATGCTCATTTTATAAAACAACCCATGGAAATTTTAGTTATCATGTATTGTAGTGCTGTGATTAATTGGTTTTCGGGCTGTGGTTTTTAAGGAGTTCCTATGCAAGTAGAATGAAGTGAAAAGGGAGGAATTTTTTTGTTAGATTCATATTTAAACACATAAAATCTGACTTTTTAAATCTTGCATGCTAGATGTTTGATGAAATGCTCAAATAAGGTTTCCAAGTTTAAAAACAAATAATTACCTGAGGCTTGGAACTAAAAGACATTTGAATAAGTGTTATGACGTTTTCTAAGTCCATTAGTGGAACCAAAACAAGTTTGAAAAGCAATGGAACGAAATTAAATCAAATGAAATTTCCTTAAAAATGGTATGAACACTGAGTTTTGAGCTTTAAGTTAGGTGTCTTAATAATGTTGTTAGAGACCAGACTTGGATGAAAAATGTACCTTATAGCAAGGTCTCGAAGTAGGAACAAGTTTCAAGTCATTTGGACTTGTATAGCAAAAGTTATGTTAACCGTTAGGAGGCTTGAAGAAACAAAATCCAAAAAGTTAGTGGACTGCTGACCCTAAAAGAAAAATTCGGGGATAGCTATATTGTTCAGAAAATTCTAGGCTTTTGGGGAATTATAGTACACCTGAGACTCCCCCCTCTATAAATAGAGGGCTTGGGGTGGCCATTTTGTAAGAGAAAACAACAAGGAAGCCCTGTCCAATTTGCTCTGTACACACTATAAATTGAGTGCTTTCTCATTTTAGACACTTGTGAGCTCATATATTGCTATATTTTTACCAGTGGGAACTGAGTGTTCATCCATTTAAAGCTATAGAAGTCTTCTTTGGCAGTCTACTGTATGCATTCTCACACCTTTCAAAGCCTTTTCTCCACATTTTGCACACAGCGTTCTTCACATTAAGAGTCTTGTTGTGTGTGTATGCCCGGACTTTGGTCTGTGAATTTTTATTTCTTTTGGTATATATATTTATATATATATGGACTAACATTATCGAGTTATGCCTCGATTGAGCCTGGACTCACGTCCGGAGCGTTTATTGCTTTTATATATATATATATATATATATATATATATATATATATATATATATAAACTGTGGTCAAACTCTGTTCGATGAGCCTGGATTTTATATCCAGAGCGTTTATTGCTTTTATATATATACTTATATATAAACTGTTGTTGGACTCTATTCGATGAGCCTGGATTTTATATCCAGAGCATTTACTGCTTATATATATATATATATATATATATATATATATATATATATATATATATATATATATATATATATTTACATTTTTGTCAGGCATGGAGTTTACTTCATGGCCTTTTACTGCTTTATTTACATTTCGTCCCGCTTGGAATTTACTTCGTGGAGGTTGATCGTATTTACTGCTTTATTTACATTTCCAATCCCCCATGGAGGTGCTTCATGGTGGTTGATCAAGTCCCTATATATATTTACCGCTTTTATATATTTACATTTTTAGTTCTCCATGAAGTTCGATTCGTGGTGGTTGACAGTCTGTATATATATATATATATATATATATATATATTTACAGCTTTTATATATATATAACTACTTATAGCTTTTGTGACGCCCCCAAAATAGGTCCAATTCATCCAACCTATTCTGAGTCGCCAAATACATGGTACAGAAAACAACTACAACTTTATTACGACAATTGTCGTGCAAAATACAACAACACATATAATGTGAGTTTTAATACCAACTGTGACTCATGTCCCAACTATGGACAGCACCTCACATTGATACATTACATAAAGGTACAGTCAATAACTATTTTAGAAATTAAAATCTTTGGGAAGTGCTCAAGGAGACCTTCGTACACAGGAGGCCATGAATATAAGTTATGATAGATATCATATGTCCAGAGAATTATCCTTGGTTGATCCAATAGACCCCAAAGAAAAACGAGAAGATTACTATCATGTTCCTTCCAATGGTGAGTCTTCTCTTGACATATAACTATCTGCACTGTCTCCAGTTGAAAAATATATTTTAAATAAACTCCAAGATCATATAGGTAGTGCTCGTAGATATACTCAGCAAGTGGATGTGTACAACCCTGTCTTATGATAACTCGTAGGTCATTAGACATCTTATACGATAGTGGAAAAACACCCTTCCAAAGTTGGGTTCACCTTACCCTATTCGGTTAACCAAAATTAAATATTAAATGACGTATACAATACGACACACTTATCTAAAATTCTCAATAAAATTATTTCCATACTATTTAGGGAGAACCTTAACAGTTATAGACCACCGTTCTATTCCCCTGTTATCCCCGCTCAACCAGGAAACACTCTTATTACCTGAAAGGAATTATGAAGCAAAAGGGTGAGCACAACTAGCTCAGTAAAGAATATTATGACTAAAGATAATTAAATTATCAATAGCCTTCATTAGTAATAAATCAGAAAGTTAGAACATATGGTAGATGATAAAACTTTTCAACCATAGTTGCAGCGGAATGAGCAATCCATTAGAAGGGTCAAATAGACCATAAAGTCTATTATCTTCTCCATGTTAAAAGTCCACCAACAATGTTTTAACCCTGTAACATTAATCAACAAATCCTGTTCACAGTCATGTGAATAAATAATAATTATAATTGTAGTTCTAATTTTCTCTTCTCATCCAAGACGAAGATATTTTTCATCACATGTCTTTACCTGAAACATCAAAGATCATGGTTATACCAAATCACAGTTCCTGTTCATAATCATACTAATATGTTCATCTTTGCACTACAGGGCCAAAGATATTCATTAACAGTTCATCTTTGCATTACATTCCAAAGATATTCAACAACGGGTCATCTTTGCACTACGGGCCAAAGATATTCAACAACAGGTCATCTTTGTACTACACGCCAAAGATATTCATCAACAATTCATCTTTGTACTACATGCCAAAGATGTTAATATTTCAAAGAAATATATAATCATTTCAGAATTTATATAAACAATAATTATAACCATGTTGATCAATTCACCTTTGCTCTTAAGCTAAAAATATTCAATTATAAATTCAATGGTCATGATCATACCAGTCAACAATTCATCTTTGCACTACTAGCCAAAGAGAACCCATAGTCACGATCATACCAATAATCTACCCATCTTTACACTTAAGTCAAAGAGAAATTTCATCGCCGGGATTATAAAAATGTTATATATGATAATAAAAATAATACGATCAACAACTGCATTTAATTTCAAAAGTAATATTCATGAATCAATGATTCATAACACCTTAATCCAAATGTTATAAATCACTTAATAATCTCATAATCTAATATTATTAATATTACCACAATATTTTAATCATTTCTTAAACTTATAAATAATTTATTTTAATTATTTACACTTTACCAATTAATGCATTTAATCATCCTAAAATGCCAAAATAATACAATTTCATCACCAATAACAAAAACCCTCATCAAAAATCTGCATATACCTTATATAGGATTCCCAAGCCATAAAATCCTATTTTCTAATTTTGTTACTTCACATAACATATTTAATTCATTTACTCATAACTAGTCCATTTTCATAAAAAATACCAAATCAGTTCAAAAAATATTTCTTTTTCTAGGATTTAGCAGAATATAGTCTCATATTGAACATATATATTTCCCAGAATTTTTAAAATTAAATTAATATTTTTCACCTGGCCAAAACTGTCGAATATTTAGACATTTATCATAAATTGTACTTTTGTCCAAAAATTCCGAAATTTACAGAATATACTGATGTTATATAGATGTACTCCCAATAAAAATTTCACCAATCTTGGAGTTAATCACAAGGAGTTATATGGGTTTACTTTTAAAATAGTCTTTTCTTATAAAATTCATAACTCCTAATCTATACATCCAAAAATCGTCATTTTTGGACACAATCTAGAAAACTCATCCAATTATCATTTCAAATTTTTCCAGAATTTTTGAATGTTGGAAAAATTACGAAACTGAAAAACATAATAACCCTTAAAACCCCTTACCTCAAAAGAGCATTACTTCTGACTGGAATATCGGATCAAAAGTGGAAAGAAACTTGCAATGAAAAGCAACTCTTAAAGTATCTAAATACTCACAAAAATACGTTCGATAATACAGAGAGAGAAACTTATGTTTTTGGCGTGATTTTCAATTCTAACTTAGCCCTCTATTTATAGGAAAATGTTAGCACGTCGAAGCAGACTTGACCTGCTTCCTGATGGCTTTACCTGCTACTATTATCATCCACCACATTTGAATTAGAATTTCAGCACATTTCTTCACCAACCATAGGTGGAGCCCCGCATTCAAGAATTTTTCACCAAAATGATAAATTCTGAAACTTCAATAATTTCTGAACCAGTCACCTCTTAAAATTCATAACAATTTATATATTCTTTTTTAACGGTTCACAATTTGTAGACATATACTCAACTTAAATATGTATAACATATCTAAAAATCACAACGATTCAACGGTCGGATCAAAATTTATAACTCACGCAATATATCTCAAGAACACTGATTTTTTGGATTATGAGTCCTTCGGACCAGTTTCATTCAAAACTTCACCACGATAAATCTACAAAGGATTTTTGGGTGATTCAAATTTCTACGTTTAGCTTACTTCAAGGGCTTTCTTTTGATATATGGATCATCTCCTAACTCATTATACACAAAGAGTTATAAATTTTACAAAATCAAGTAATAAATTAATTTTCTGAAAATTTCTAAATTTCGTTCTTCATTTCAACAAAATACTAATAAAACACCTCAACATTAATTCATTCATTTATATCCACATAAATATATCCATCATTTATATCCACATAAAATATATATTTCCTTATCATATAAATTAATAAATAATTATTCACAAATAATATTACAGAATCACAATAATGACAACCAGGTGGTTCCTTGGAAAGAGGGGGCTTTCCGATAAGGATTTCTCTTTACTGGCGCGCAATTAGGTGACCAAATCTCTCTTGACAGAACTTTTTAGACATTGCCAATAATGCTATCTAATAATATTATTCAAATAATATGAATTATTGATCTGATAATGGGAAATTCTGTGTAGTGACAATTATTGAAACAACAATAATATAAAATATCAACGCATCAATTATTGAATCAATAAAATAAAATATTGAACAGTAATTACTGTAACAATTATTGAGTAGTGCCTTCTTATGTAAGAATCAATAATTCAAAAATATTGTGCAATAACGTGTGCTACTGTGCAACCACGCAGTATTACTGTATTTTAACCACTGGATATTCCAACAGTGTTAACGGTAACAACAACGTCGTTATTTATAAAAACTCAAACTTGTTATTTTCTTCGTCCGACAGTTATTCTGTTATGGGGCCCACAAATGACTGCGCTGTCTTACGAATATTCCCCGACAACAAGAATATTCCATGACCAAACAAATATTCCCCGACAGAAATGAGTATTTTATTACCACTTACGTAATTTGAAAATTTTACATATATCACTCTTAACTTTAAACTTTTATCAATTTAACCATTTACTAAATAATAATTATAAGAAAAATTAAATACTTTTATTTCATAAAATCTAGGGTCTTCCAATATCCCCTCCTTATGAAATTTCATCCCCAAAATTTACGTACCTGGTATTTCAAAGAGTTAAGAATACCTTGCTTACATCACATATTCTATTTTCCCTGTCCTCATGATTTCTCCATTGCTTTTCTCCTGTATTTCAGATATCATTCTAGAATACAGCTTCAAAACAAAAGGTTAATTGACATATCACAATTTGTCAACTTAAGTAAGAAAATTCAGCTTAGGTAGGACACACACTAGCGAAAGATATTATTTGACTCTCCCTTCCTAGTTTTAATCCCGGATCTCCTCCAGAGATCATATCCCTAAGCTCTGATACCAAATGTGACGCCCCCAAAATTTGTCCAATTCATCCAACCTATTCTGAGTCGCCAAATACATGGTATAGAAAACAACTACAACTTTATTACTACAATTATCGTGCAAAATACAACAACACATATAATGTGAGTTTTAATACCAACTGTGACTCATGTCTCAACTATGGACAACACCTCACATTGATACATTACATAAAGGTACAGTCAATAACTGTTTTAGAAATTAAAATCTTTGGGAAGTGCTCAAGGAGACCTTCGTACACAGGAGGCCATGAATCTAAGTTATGATAGATATCATATGTCCAGAGAATTATCCTTGGTTGATCCAATAGATCCCAAAGAAAAACGAGAAGATTACTATCATGTTCCTTCAAATGGTGAGTCTTCTCTTGACATATAACTATCTGCACTGTCTCCAGTTGAAAATTATATTTTAAATAAACTCCAAGATCATATAGGTAGTGCTCGTAGATATACTCAGCAAGTGGATGTGCACAACCCTGTCTTATGATAACTCGTAGGTCATTAGAAATCTTATATGATAGTGGAAAAACACCCTTCCAAAGTTGGGTTCACCTTACCATATTCGGTTCACCAAAATTAAATATTAAATGACGTATACAATACGACACACTTATCTAAAATTTTCAATAAAATTATTTCCATACTATTTAGGGAGAACCTTAACAGTTAAAGACCACCGTTCTATTCCCCTGTTATCCCCGCTCGACCAGGCAACACTCTTATTACCTGAAAGGAATTATAAAGCAAAAGGGTGAGCACAACTAGCTCAGTAAAGAATATTATGACTAAAGATAATTAAATTATCAATAGCCTTCATCAGTAATAAATCAGAGATTTAGAACATATGGTAGATGTTAAAACTTTTTAACCATAGTTGCAGCGGAATGAGCAATCCATTAGAAGGGTTAAATAGACCATAAAGTCTATTATCTTCTCCATGTTAAAAGTCCACCAACAATGTTTTAACCCTGTAACATTAATCAACAAATCTTGTTCACAGTCATGTGAATAAATCATAATCATAATTGTAGTTCTAATTTTCTCTTCTCTTCCAAGTCGAAGATATTTTTCATCACATGTCTTTACCTGAAACATCAAAGATCATGGTTATACCAAATCACAGTTCCTGTTCATAATCATACTAATAAGTTCATCTTTGCACTACGGGCCAAAGATATTTATTAACAGTTTATCTTTGCATTACATGCCAAAGATATTCAACAACAGGTCATCTTTGCACTACGGGCCAAAGATATTCAACAACAGGTCATCTTTGTACTACACGCCAAAGATATTCATCAACAATTCATCTTTGTACTACATGCCAAAGATGTTAATATTTCAAAGAAATATATAATCATTTCAGAATTTATATAAACAATAATTATAACCATGTTGATCAATTCACCTTTGCTCTTAAGCTAAAAATATTCAATTGTAAATTCAATGGTCATGATCATACCAGTCAATAATTCATCTTTGCACTACTAGCCAAAGAGAACCCATAGTCATGATCATACCAATAATCTACCCATCTTTACACTTAAGTCAAAGAGAAATTTCATCACTGGGATTATAAAAATGTTATATATGATAATAAAAATAATACGATCAACAACTGCATTTAATTTCAAAAGTAATATTTATGAATCAATGATTCATAACACCTTAATCCAAATGTTATAAATCACTTAATAATCTCATAATCTAATATTATTAATATTACAATAATATTTTAATCAGTTCTTAAACTTATAAACAATTTATTTTAATTGTTTACACTTTACCAATTAATGCATTTAATCATCCTAAAATGCCAAAATCATACAATTTCATCTCCAATAACAAAATCCCTCATCAAAAATTTGCATATACCTTATATAGGATTCTCAAGCCATAAAATCCTATTTTCCAATTTGGTTACTTCACATAACATATTTAATTTATTTACTCATAACTAGTCCATTTTCATGAAAAATACCAAATCAGTTCCAAAAATATTTCTTTTCTGGGATTTAGCAGAATATAGTCCCATATTGAACATATATTTTTTTCAGAATTTTTAAAATTCATTTACTATTTTTCACCTGGCCAAAACTGTCGAATATTTAAATATTTACCATAAATTGTAATTTTGTCCAAAAATTCCGAAATTTACAGAATATACTGATGTTATATGGATGTACTCCCAATAAAAATTTCACCAATCTTGGAGTTAACCACAAGGAGTTATAAGGGTTTACTTTTAAAATAGTCTTTTCTTATAAAATTCATAACTCCTAATCTATACATCCAAAAATCGTCATTTTTGGACACAGTCTAGAAAACTCATCAAATTATCATTTCAAATTTTTCCAGAATTTTTGAATGTCGAAAAAATTACGAAACTGAAAAACATAATAACCCTTAAAACCCATTACCTCAAAAGAGCAGTACTTCTGACTGGAATATCGGATGAAAAGTCGAAACAAACTTGCAATGAAAAGCAACTCTCAAAGTATCTAAATACTCACAAAAATACGCTCTATAATATAGAGAGAGAAACTTATGTTTCTGGTGTTATTTTCAATTCTAACTTAGCCCTCTATTTATAGGAAAATGTTAGCACGCCGAAGCAGACTTGACCTGCTACCTGATGGCTTTACCTGCTACTGTTGTCACCCACCACATTTGAATTAGAATTTCAGCACATTTCTTCACCAACCATAGGTGGAGCCCCACATTCTAGAATTTTCCACCAAAATGATAAATTCTGAAACTTCAATAATTTCTGAACCAGACACTTCTTAATATTCATAACAATTTATACATTCATTTTTAACGGTTCATAATTTGTGAACATATACTCAACTTATATATGTATAACATATCTAAAAATCACAACGATCCAACTGTCGGATCAAAATTTATAACTCACGCAATATATCTCAAGAACACTGATTTTTTGGATTATGAGTCCTTCGGACCAGTTTCATTCAGAACTTCACCACGATAAATCTACAAAGGATTTTTGGGTGATTCAAATTTCTACGTTTAGCTTCTTCCAGGGTTTTCTTTTGATATATGGATCATCTCCTAACTCATTATACACAAAGAGTTATAGATTTTACAAAATCAAGTAATAAACTAATTTTCTGAAAATTTCCAAATTTCGTTCTTCATTTCAACAAAATACTAATAAAACACCTCAACATTAATTCCTTCATTTATATCCACATATATATATCCATAATTTATATCCACATAAAATAAATATTTCCTTATCATATAAATTAATATATAATTATTCACAAATAATATTACAGAATCACAATAATGACAACCAGGTGGTTCCCTGGAAAGAGGGGGCTTTCCGATAAAGATTTTTCTTTACTGGCGCGTAATTAGGTGACCAAATCTCTCCTTGACAAAACTTTCTAGACATTGCCAATAATGTTAGCTAATAATATTATTCAAATAATATGAATTATTGATCTGATAATGGGAAATACTGTGTAGTGACAATTATTGAAACAACAATAAAATATCAACGCAGCAATTATTAAATCAATAAAATAAAATATTGAACAGTAATTACAGTAATAATTATTGAGTAGTGCCTTCTTATGTAAGAATCAATAATTCAAAAATATTGTGCAATAACGTGTGCTACTGTGCAACCACGTGTATTACTGTATTTTAACCACTGGATATTCCAACAGTGTTAACGGTAACAACAACGTCGTTATTTATAAAAACTCAAACTTGTTGTTTTCTTCATCCGACAGTTATTCTGTTATGGGGCCCACAAATGACTGCGTTGTCTTACGAATATTCCCCGACAACAAGAATATTCCATGACCAAACAAATATTCCCCGACAGAAATTAGTATTTTATTACCACTTACGTATTTTGAAAATTTTACATATATCACCCTTAACTTTAAACTTTTATCAATTTAACCATTTACTAAATAATAATTATAAGAAAAAATAAATACTTTTATTTCATAAAATCTAGGGTCTTACAATATCCCCTCCTTATGAAATTTCATCCCCGAAATTTACGTACCTGGTATTTCAAAGAGTTAAGAATACCTTGCTTACATCTCAGATTCTATTTTCTCTGTCCTCATGATTTCTCCATTACTTTTCTCCTGTATTTCAGATATCATTCTAGAATACAGCTTCAAAACAAAGGTTAATTGACATATCACAATTTGTCAACTTAAGTAAGAAAATTCAGCTTAGGTAGGACACACACTAGCGAAGGATATTACTTGTCTCTCCCTTCCTAGTTTTAATCCCGGATCTCCTCCAGAGATCATATCCCTAAGCTCTGATACCAAATGTGACGCCCTTAAAATATGTCCAATTCATCCAACCTATTCTGAGTCGCCAAATACATGCTACAGAAAATAACTACAACTTTATTACTACAATTATCGTGCAAAATACAACAACACATATAATGTGAGTTTTAATACCAACTGTGACTCATGTCCCAACTATGGACAACAGCTCACATTGATACATTACATAAAGGTACAGTCAATAACTATTTTAGAAATTAAAATCTTTGGGAAGTGCTCAAGGAGACCTTCGTACACAGGAGGCGATGAATATAAGTTATGATAGATATCATATGTCCAGAGAATTATCCTTTGTTGATCCAATAGACCCCAAAGAAAAACGAGAAGATTACTATCATGTTCCTTCCATTGGTGAGTCTTCTCTTGACATATAACTATCCGCACTGTCTCCAGTTGAAAATTATATTTTAAATAAACTCCAAGATCATATAGGTAGTGCTCGTAGATATACTCAGCAAATGGATGTGCACAACCCTGTCTTATGATAACTCGTAGGTCATTAGACATCTTATATGATAGTGGAAAAACACCCTTCCAAAGTTTGGTTCACCTTACCCTATTCGGTTCACCAAAATTAAATATTAAATGACGTATACAATACGACACACTTATCTAAAATTCTCAATAAAATTATTTCCATACTATTTAGGGAGAACCTTAACAGTTATAGACCATCGTTCTATTCCTATGTTATCCCCGCTCGACCAGACAACACTCTTATTACCTGAAAGGAATTATGAAGCAAAAGGGTGAGCACAACTAGCTCAGTAAAGAATATTATGACTAAAGATAATTAAATTATCAATAGCCTTCATCAGTAATAAATCAGAAATTTAGAACATATGGTAGATGATAAAACTTTTCAACCATAGTTGCAGCGGAATGAGCAATCCATTAGAAGGGTCAAATAGACCATAAAGTCTATTATCTTCTCCATGTTAAAAGTCCACCAACAATACTTTAACCCTGTAACATTAATCAATCAAATCCTGTTCACAGTCATGTGAATAAATCATAATCATAATTGTAGTTCTAATTTTCTCTTCTCATCCAAGACTGAAGATATTTTTCATCACATGTCTTTACCTGAAACATCAAAAATCATAGTTATACCAAATCACAGTTCCTGTTCATAATCATACTAATAAGTTCATCTTTGCACTACGGGCCAAAGATATTTATTAACAGTTCTTCTTTGCATTACATGCCAAAGATATTCAACAACAGGTCATCTTTGCACTACGGGCCAAAGATATTCAACAACAGGTCATCTTAGTACTACACGCCAAAGATATTCATCAACAATTCATCTTTGTACTACATGCCAAAGATGTTAATATTTCAAAGAAATATATAATCATTTCAGAATTTATATAAATAATAATTATAACCATGTTGATCAATTCACCTTTGCTCTTAAGCTAAAAATATTCAATTGTAAATTCAATGGTCATGATCATACCAGTCAACAATTCATCTTTGCACTACTAGCCAAAGAGAACTCATAGTCACGATCATACCAATAATCTACCCATCTTTACACTTAAGTCAAAGAGAAATTTCATCACCGGGATTATAAAAATGTTATATATGATAATAAAAATAATACGATTAACAACTGCATTTAATTTCAAAAGTAATATTCATGAATCAATGATTCATAACACCTTAATCCAAATGTTATAAATCACTTAATAATCTCATAATCTAATATTATTAATATTACCACAATATTTTAATCATTTCTAAAACTTATAAATAATTTATTTTAATTATTTACACTTTACCAATTAATGCATTTAATCATCCTAAAATGCCAAAATCATACAATTTCATCGCCAATAACAAAAACCCTCATCAAAAATCTGCATATATCTTATATAGGATTCCCAAGCCATAAAATCCTATTTTCCAATTTTGTTACTTCACATAACATATTTAATTCATTTACTCATAACTAATCCATTTTCATAAAAAATACCAAATCAGTTCAAAAAATATTTCTTTTTCTATTATTTAGTAGAATATAGTCCCATATTGAACATATATTTTTCCCAGAATTTTTAAAATTAAATTAATATTTTTCACTTGGCCAAAACTGTCGAATATTTAGACATTTATCATAAATTGTACTTTTGTACAAAAATTCCGAAATTTACAGAATATACTGATGTTATATAGATGTATTCCCAATAAAAATTTCACCAATCTTGGAGTTAACCACAAGGAGTTATAAGGGTTTACTTTTAAAATAGTCTTTTCTTATAAAATTCATAACTCCTAATCTATACATCCAAAAATCGTCATTTTTGGACACAGTCTAGAAAACTCATCCAATTATCATTTCAAATTTTTCCAGAATTTTTGAATGTTGGAAAAATTACGAAACTGAAAAACATAATAACCCTTAAAACCCCTTACCTCAAAAGAGCAGTACTTCTGACTGGAATATCGGATGAAAAGTTGAAAGAAACTTGCAATGAAAAGCAACTCTTAAAGTATCTAAATATTCACAAAAATACGTTCGATAATACAGAGAGAGAAACTTATGTTTTTGGCGTGATTTTCAATTCTAACTTAGCCCTCTATTTATAGGAAAATGTTAACACGCCGAAGCAGACTTGACCTGCTACCTGATGGCTTTACCTGCTACTATTTTCACCTACCATATTTGAATTAGAATTTCAGCACATTTCTTCACCAATCATAGGTGGAGCCCCGCATTCAAGAATTTTCCACCAAAATGATAAATTCTGAAACTTCAATAATTTCTGAACCAGTCACCTCTTAAAATTCATAACAATTTATACATTCATTTTTAACGGTTCACAATTTGTGGACATATACTCAACTTATATATGTATAACATATCTAAAAATCACAACGATCCAACGGTCGGATCAAAATTTATAACTCACGCAATATATCTCAAGAACACTTATTTTTCGGATTATGAGTCCTTCGGACCAATTTCATTCAAAACTTCACCACGATAAATCTACAAAGGATTTTTGGGTGATTCAAATTTCTACGTTTAGCTTACTTCCAAGGCTTTCTTTTGATATATGGCTCTCATCTCCTAACTCGTTATACACAAAGAGTTATAGATTTTACAAAATCAAGTAATAAACTAATTTTCTGAAAATTTCCAAATTTCGTTCTTCATTTCAGCAAAATACTAATAAAACACCTCAACATTAATTCCTTCATTTATATCCATATAAAATAAATATTTTCTTATCATATAAATTAATAAATAATTATTCATAAATAATATTACAGAATCACAATAATGACAACTAGGTGGTTCCCAGCAAAGAGGGGGCTTTCCGATAAGGACTTCTCCTTCCTGGCGCGCAATTAGGTGACCAAACCTCTCCTTGACAGAACTTTCTAGACATTGCCAATAATTCTATCTAATAATATTATTCAACAAATATGAATTATTGATCTAATAATGGGAAATACTGTGCAATGACAATTATTGAAACAACAATAATATAAAATATCAACGCTGCAATTATTGAATCAATAAAATAAAATATTAAACAGTAATTACTGTAACAATTATTGAGTAGTGTCTTCTTATATAAGAATCAATAATTTAAAAATACTTTGCAATGCCGTGTGCTACTGTGCAACCACTCGTATTACTATATTTTAACCACTGGGTATTTCAACAGTGTTAACGGTAACAACTACGTTGTTATTTATAAAAACTCAAACTTGTCATTTTCTTCATCCGACAGTTATTCTGTTATGGGGCCCACAAATGACTGCGCCGTCGTACGAATATTCCGTGACAACAAGAATATTCCACGACCAAACGAATATTTTCCGATAGAAATGAGTATTTTATAACCACTTGCGTATTTTGAAAATTTTACATATATCACCCTTAACTTTAAACTTTTATCAATTTAACCATTTACTGAATAATAATTATAAGAAAAATTGAATACTTTTATTTCATAAAATCCAGGGTCTTACAGCTTTCATATAAACTGCTAAATCATGTGAGCCTTGGAAGCATGTGATCATAGATTCAGTCTCTTGAATCTAGATTCGGTTCCCGTGATGGACATTTTCAGCTGTAAACATCTTGTACATTATTCATGGTGTTTGAATTTCCTTAGACGGATATCATACCCACAAGGAGTTCAGCACTGCTATATATTATTTTTCTTGAAAATGCCTCGTATCTCGAAAATAAAAGAAATTAAGCCAAACACTTAATAAAATGGAGCATCAAAGGCCTCAATTACTATTGAGTATAAGGGTTTGAAAAAACCTCTTTTACAAAATATCACTGCTATATCTTGTTAAAATTGAATTTTTACATAAATTCAGACCATTTGTATATAGGTGAGAACGAGGCATAACACTACTTTCAAATAATTGCACGTTGACCCACACACATACACATTCATATAATAGTTTAATTAAAAATGGAGGTCACCAGGGTAACACGGATGTCGGGAGGTGCCTAACACCTTCCCTCCGCATAAGAAAGTCCCCAGACCCTAACGAATCTCGGTTTCACAAACCAGTTTAACAGTGTTACATCACGTGGTCAATGTACAAACCTTTTCTCGGTTGAGTCGGTACAACCATTTTAAAATACCAACTAGCGAATCTTACAGTCCAATCGTCGACATATACATGTTGGACTTTTTAACAACTTGTTTTTTCAAACAAATATCACCTAACATGAGTACACCAAAAGATAAGAACAGAAAATGGATAATAAAAATCCCGACATCGACAAGTGGCGACTCTGCTGGGGATTCCAGTAAGAGGACTTAAGCTGCTACTAAAAACTTTTTAAAACTGTTATATGCTTGTGTGTGGATGTTGCATTTACAATTTGATTAATGTGTACGAATGCATTTACTTACTGCACTTAATGCTTTACATTATATATGCATATGATATTAGTGCTTCATACATGTCATCATTCCCATAACGGTGAGACACGTTGCATGTGAATGTATGTTGTGTGGTTCCTCCACCAGGAGGCTATCCTGTCGGTGTTTGATTACTGGACTCGTAGGGAGACTAATTCCAACGAGGCTCAGGAAAGGCACCACCCAGATTCTCTCTAGTTGAAAGACTGGATTAACTTCCCGTTAAGTAAATTACAGTGATCTGGGAACCTTCATGCCAAAAAGCCGTGAGAGTAACCTAAGATAGGTTAGCCTCTGATAAACCAAACGCGGAGGGAAGTTTCTTCATACTTTCCCATTTAAATTACTTGTAAAATTAATTACTTGTAATTTCATTTCATGTCAATCTCTATGTAATGGAAAATATGAAGAATATGTGTACATACATATTAAAGCCTGGCATGCTATCTTGTATTACAAAAAAGTGACATCCGTTTTGCAGGATAATATTGCAAAAACGGACTCATTATGATAGCATGTACAATATTTATACATTCCCTAAGACTAAACTACATAAGTTTTTATAGGGAAAAAATTGGGCCTGTTACCCGTTCAAAGTCCAAGAAGGCCACGAGCCTACAACCAATTATGTCTTCATCTGATCAAACTAATTTTGCTCCTGTCTCTCATGAAGAATTTGACGGATTAAGGAAACAAATTACAGATTTGGTTGTTCTGCTTAAAGAACTACACTAGTCTACTCAGGGTCCACGAATAGCCATACATACAGAATCCTCTACACATGGAGGAACACAAGGTACAGATCAAGCAAATCCAATACCTGAGCTTCAGTTGGATAAGTCCAACAAAATTCCTAAAATTACCCATCTCAAAAAAGATCCAGACACCGGTGATATTAGGAAAAAAGTCCTTCAAATGGAAGAGACCATTCGGTCTATAAAAGGGATTGGAGCACATTAGAGTGTCTCATATGCTGAACTCTGTATATTCCCTAGTGTTCATTATCCAGAAAAGTTCAAGACTCCTGACTTTAAAAAGTATGATGGGTTGGGAGATCCTTACACACATTTGAAGGTGTTCATTGGAGAACTCAGATCTTATGCCGAGGATGAGAAGCTCAGGATGCAGCAGTTCCAAAAGAGTATGATTGGAGAAGCCCGATCGTGGTATACCATATTAGAGAACTCCAAGATTCACAGCTGGGAAGAACTAGCTCATGCCTTCCTCAGTCAGTACAGCTTCCAGACTCAGATGGCTCCGGACCAGTACCAAATTACCAAGGTCAAGAAACAAGCCAAGTAGTCTTTTAGAGAGTATGCTCAAAGGTGGAGGCGGCTTGCTGCTCAAGTTATTCCCTCTATGACTGAGTCATAAATGGTGATGACCTTCATAGACATACAAGAAGCTCCATTCTATGAGAGAGTCTTAGCTGGCATTGGCAAGCCATTTTCTGAAATGATCAAACATGTAGAGATGGCTAAGATGGTATTGAAGTCAGGAAAGATTCAAGACCTAGCCATTCTAAAAAATTTTGTTGAGCACATCCAGTCTGGAACTTATGGAAACAACCCTGGAGGGTCCATAAAAAAATATGAGGATGTTTCTTTGATACTACAAGGTCAAAAAGCAGTCAGAACTTACCTATCCATAGGAGAAGTTACTCCCCCTTTCAAGCAGTCTTCAAAACCTCCATTGCCTAAGTGCAGAGAAGTCAGACGCAATTGAGTGTTCACACCCCTAGGAGACTCACTCGAGAACATTCTTAATCTTCTGATAACTTAGAAGAAAATTATCCATCTTCTTCCACCAGCCAACCCGAATGGGAATGGTTTCAATCCTAACCATAAATTTGCTTATCATACTGGAGCTCCAGGACATGATACTCAGAATTGCTGGTCCTTGAAACATAAGATCCAAGATTTAATTAACAACGGGGAGATCGACCCGACCAACCTCATGTGCAAGATAACCCTCTTCCTCAACACAAAGAAGAAGAGGTCAATATGATTAATTGGAGCAATGGACAGAGTTCCGATTATGGTGGAGAATCCTCCCAGACCAGCAGGGATGGTGCTAACAAATAGGATTACGCACAGTTCCAGTTTATGATGGAATGAAAGATGAAAGCTCTTTGTAAGAAAGTAGAGCAATTGGCAGAACTGGTGATCCATCAGCACCAAGTCACACGCCAATTAGTCAGTTAGGAGCATGCTAGTATCCTTCCTTTTTTTATGAATACTCCATCATCGCCGTTAGAAAGTGAAACACTAGAGGATAAAGTTGTAAAACGAGTAAGTACCAAAGCCCGACGGGATTTTGCCAATAGAAGGGAATTTACACACCTGGGCTAACCTATGGAGAAGATATTTCAGATGCTAATTAATGAAGGAAGAATTAAATCCCTTCTACCTCCAATCAATCCTCGTTCAGGACGGTTCAATTCTAATAGAGTATGCCAGTATCACTACCATTCCCGCATTCATAGCACAAAAGAATGTTGGGCACTCCGCCATCTCATTCAGAATTTAATTGACAGCGGTGTCCTGCAGATGGCAGAGGATGACATTTTGTTACTTGAGAGTGGGGACATAATTCCTATAAAATGGAAGGACGTCGTAGTAGTTATATCCGTTGAGCATGAGTTGGCTGTTAGACCACCCATAATACAAGAAATTCAACTCAAAGGGGTTGACAAACCTTTGAAAGTGGCTGCACCAAAGCCAATTCTCTTTCCATACAGACCACAGTATCTGTTGTCAGCCTATAAAAAGTTCCATGGAATTATAGAGAGGCTAAAGGATCTACATCACACATAATTGCTGCAGTGTTGAAAGAGAATCCACTATATCTTCCCCAACGGGTGATGAAGCCTACCATTAAATCAAAGGGGAAAGTTCCTATGGAGAAAATTGAAGAATTCCTCCATACTATGGGCCATAATGAAGCCAAGTTGGTTTTAAGCTTGAGAGAAGCTCCACAAAAAATTTCTATACTGGACTTGGTTTTCTCTTCTGAAGATCACAGAAAGGTCTTGCTAAGGGTCTTAGAAGAAGCCCATTTGCCGAAATCAGTGGATGTTAAAAAATTTCAGCATCTGGTTGATCACATTTTTAACAACAATGTGATATATTTCACTGATGACGATATACCTCCCAAAGGGACTGGTCATTGCAAGTCGTTGCACATAGCGGTTCTGTCCTCCGGATACATGGTGGGAGGATTTCTGATAAATGGTGGGTCATCTTTGAATATCTGCCCTTATGCCACTTTGGAGAAGATGAATATCAATCTCAAGAGAATCAAAAGCAACCATACGGCTATCAAAGCTTTTGATGGGTCCCGACGAAATGTTGTTGGGGAGATTGAATTACTTGTGGAGATTGGTCCACATAGATTCAGTGTATCCTTTTATGTGCTCAAAATAGCCATAGGATATAACCTGCTTTTAGGAAGACCGTGGATTCATATGTCTGGAGCCATCCCTTCCATCCTTCATCATCAAATCAAGTACATTATCAACAATAGCCTAATCATTGTTAATGCTGAGCTGGAATGTCCTGAACAAGGTGACATACCACTCATCAGCTTCAATGCAGAAGTTGAGCCGGTCAGTTTCCATGCCCTGGAGGTGAGCAACACTCACTACCATCCCATTGGGGCGCCACCTCTCACACCCAAGATCTCTGTCGAGGTAATGTTGGTCAAAGATCATCAGGGCATCAAGCGCCTAACTCAAGTTCCCAATCAAACAGGAACTTCTGGATTAGGCTATTCTGCTAGTTCCAGTCACAGGAATCCTTATAAGCATAAATAGATTCCTTCATCTTCAGCCACACGGTGATTATCTCAACCTACAGATCCTGAGCCTGTACGGTCTCCGGTAAAGGTGCATGCTAATGTAATGGCTATGTTATTTCCCAAACTGATACCGGTTAAAGCAAAAGAGGTCTTGATTCCTAATCCCGAAGTAGAAGAAAGGGAATGGAGACATAAACAAGACATCGCCAGGAGATTGTCTTATCTACACATCATTTTCCATGATGAGCACTCAAATAGATACACTCTAGACGATGATTATCCCGACATTATGGTCATTATTCTGGAGAAGGAGGACAATGACAGCCCCTTCATCACTGCCTTTCATCAGGATTTCACCCTTGACAATTGGAGAAGCACTCCTTGCATTTATCGACAAGGGTAAAAAGTGCAGAAACTCCCTCTGCCCTGTATATAGAAATAACTACTTAATTTTTCTGCACATTATTAGCAGTTATTTTGTCAGTACATGCTAACACTTTGTATGATTGAAAAGTTTCATATATTAAGTGAAAGCATATTTTGTTTCAGGACTCTGAATTTAAATGTAGCTATACTTGTTAATGAGGTGCCTTTTCTCCACAAGGATTGTAACTTTGACGAAAATTTGAACTCAAACTTGATGGAAATACAAGAGGACACTGAGATACCTCAAGAGATCAAAGAATGGGTCGAAGACAAACCCAAGCCAAACCTTGATCAAACCACTTTATTCAATCTCGGAACCTTAGAAAGTCATAAACTAATCCAGATTGGTACAGACATCACTCCAAACCAAAGGAATGACATGGTTATGCTATTAACCCAATTACAGGATGTGTTTGCATGGTCTCATGAAGACATGGTGGGTTTGTCCACTAACATCGTCATCCATGGCCTTCCCATTAAAGAGGGATTTAAGTCAGTCAGTCAGAAGCTCAGGCGATTAAAACCTTAGTGGAGTTTAAAGGTTAAAGAAGAAATTGTGAAACAATTTCAAGCAGGCATCATCATGGTGTCTACATACCCTAAATGGCTATCCAACATAGTCCCTGTGCCTAAACCAGGAGGAAAGGTGCGAGTTTGCATGGATTACCAGGATCTGAATAAAGCTTGCCTTAAGGATAGCTTTCCCGTATAATTTATCCACATTCTCATTAACAATACTGCTCAATATGACATGTAATCCTTTGCTGATTCTTTTGCTGGGTACCATCAAATTATGGTTGCTAAAGAGGATCGTGAGAAAATTGCATTCATCATGCCTTGGGGAACCTTTTGCTATAGACGGTTGTCATTCAGCCTCATCAATGCCGGAGCTACCTGCTAGCGGGCCATGATGGCTCTTTTCCATGACTTAATGCACAAAGAGATAGAGATCTACGTGGATGACATTATTGTCAAATCCCGAAGGGAAGAAGACCACTTAGACCATCTCAAAAAGCTCTTTAATAGGTTGCATAATTACAACTTGAAGTTAAATCCAGCCAAGCGCACCTTTGGCGTTAAATCAGGCAAGTTGCTAGGTTTCCTAGTCAGCCACAAAGGGATTGAGCTGGATCCCACTAAAATCCAGGACATTAAGGAAATGCCCATTCCTCGAACAGAATAGGAATTACGGGGACTTTTGGGAAGGATTAACTTCCTCAGTAGGTTCATTTCCCAACTCACAGCAACCTGTGATCCTATTTTCAAGTTGTTAAGGAAGAACTCCTCCATGAAATGGAACGATGAGTGTCAAAAAGCCTTCCTTACAATCAAAGAGCAGCTGGTCAACACTCCTATCTTGGTACAACCCAGGGATGATGTTCCCCTGTTCATGTACATGTCCATTAATGACAATGTTATGTGCCGCATGCTGGGACAGAGAGATGATAGAGGCCAAGAGCGAGCTATCTACTACCTCGACAATAGATTCAGTAGTAGTGAACACAAGTACACTTTGATTGAGAAGACTTATTGTGTTTTAGCATGGGCTTCCATGAGGTTACAACATTACCTTCATGGTCACACAACCCATCTCATATCCCGCGTGGATCCTCTCAAGTACGTGCTCAGTAAACCCATGTTAAATTGTAGGCTATCCAGGTGGCAGTTGATCCTACAGCAATTTAACATCGCCTACGTGAAGTAAAAGTCTATCCAAGGTCAAGGAATTACGGATCAACTGGCTGCCGCACCTTCAGGGGATTTCAAACCCTTGGAAACATACTTCATCGATGAAGGGGTAATGACAGTGCAGCAACACTATCAGTACGATACACACCAATCATGAAAAATATATTTTGATAGAGCTGTTAATATGGAAGGTTCTGGAGCTGGAGTAGTTCTAGTATCCGGTACGGGGGAGCAGTATCCCGTCGCCATCAAATTACAATTTGTCAGCACCAACAACACAGCTGAGTATAAAGATTGTATCATGGGACTCAAACTTGCCCAATAAATGGGTATCAGACGGTTAACTGTCTTTGGAGATTCTGAATTGGTAATCAGATAAACCACTGGAATCTATCACACCAACGGACTACATTTGTTTCCTTACCATTGGAAAGTTTTACAAATGTCTACGGAGTTCAAAGAAATAACCTTCCTCCACATTCCTCGGAATAGGAATGATGTTGTGAATGCGCTAGCAACTTTGGCCTCCTTTATCAACATACATGACAAGAAAAACATGTCAAGCATCACATTTGCCCTACAAAAGGCTCTAGCCTATGGGAATTACATTGGAGAAGTATCGAATGAGCTACCTCCCATCCAACACCCTTGGTATCAACACATCAAGGAGTACTTGCGAGATGGATCAACACCCGCTGAGGCAAGCCCGACTGAAAGAAGGAGGATCCATCGACTGGTTATGAAATTCTACATGAGCGGAGATGCACTCTACAAAAGAGATGAGGACTAGGTCTCCTCAGATGTCCGGAAAAGGACCAAGCTTAGATGCTCATGGATGAAATCTATGGTGGAGTATGTAGCCCACACATGAGCGGCCTTCTACTTGTTAAACAGATCCTCAGAACAGGGCATTACTGGATCTCTCTTAAGGCTGACTGTGATGATCACATCAAGAGATGTTATCAATGCCAAATTCATGGGAATGATATCCACGCCCTCTAAGGAAGCTCCATAACATGAGTTCGCCTTGGCCCTTCTCAATGTGGGGAATGGACGTGATCGGGCCCATCGAGCCCAAAACTAGTATTGGGCATCAATTTATCTTCACCATGATTGACAACTTCACCAAGTGGGTAGAAGCAACCTCCTTCCCCAGGATTACTAAAGAATTCATCACTGCTTTCATAAAAAAAATGTCATTTGTCAATATGAACAACCAGAGGTGATTGTGTCAGACAATGCTAAGAACCTCAACAACAAAATGATGGAGGAGTTGTGCAGTAAATTCCACATCAAACACCTTAACTCCGTCATCTACCGTCCAAAGATGAATGGTGCTATTGAAGCGACTAATAAGAACATCAAGAAGATCATGCAAAAGATGTTCGCCAATCACAAAGGATGTCCTAACCTCTTGCCTCTGACTCTATTAGCCTACAGAACTTCAATGCATAATTCCACTAGGGCAACCCCCTACTCATTAACATATGGGATGGAAGCAGTAATTCCCATAGGGGTGGAAATGTAATCCCTCAGAGTGTTGATTGACGCTCAGCTGGATAAAGACCAATGGTTACAAGACAGGTATCACCAATTATCTTTAATAGACGAAAGGCGAAGTGATGCTATCTTCTATGGTCAATTATACCAACAGAGGATCGCCAGGTCCTACAACAGAAAAGTCCGGCTACGACAGTTTAAACAACATGACTTGGTTTTGAAGAAGATCATTGACAACCAAGATCAGTCTAAGGGGAAATTTTCTCTAAATTGGGAAGGCTCGTTTATTGTCAAGGAGTTATTGACAGGAGGTGCTCTCAGATTACAGGAAATGGATGGCGACGAATTTCCACAGCTCATCAACTCAAACACCATGAAACGGTACTATGTCTAAAGTTACCACCAAGCAAACATCCTGGTTTTGGATCACCAGATCGGCAGTCATTTCAGGTTTTCTAACCCTTACTACATACAACCTTTCTTCATACCCATTTACCCCATCAGGGAAACACACTCTTCAAACTAGCAGCCTGGTTTTTAGATCATCAGATCTTTCAATCCACTTCGTTTCAAACATTTCAGGTTATCCCACCAGGGATTGAACCTTTCACACTTGCAGTTTTGTCCCACTACGAATAAGACTTTTCACAGCTGCAGTTTGTCCAAAACATGGTATCAAACTTTTCCCCTGCAATTTGTCCTAAACATGGGATCAAACGTTTTCGGCTATAAATCATCCTAAATATGGGGCGAACTACATCGACCTGATCTTCCCGATACCTGGGAGTACGTAGGCAATCATTTTATAAGGCCCGATCGTAATAAAAAATAACAAAAATAACAAAAACATTTCTACGCCTTTCTACCCCTTCACATACAGCGTTGAACCTCTTACACCAGGTTCAAACTACGCAGACCTAATCTCCTCTTCAGTAGGAGTACGTAGGCAACCAATTATGGTTCGGTCTTACCCCCTACCAAAATAAAAAGACTTGTCACATGGTACTAGGATCAAACTTCAATCCATCACTTTTCATCAGCTTCAGACCAAAGGGATGGAACTACCTGATCTCCCCATAAATGGGAGAGTTGGTAACCATTTAAGCTATGGTTGATTCCTTAAAGAGAAACACCAATCCATAAGAGATGGAACTAACTTGGCTCCCCCATACAAAGGAGTATTGGCAACCATCTGTGGTGCGGTCAACCTTAGAGAGGAAAAGTCACACTCCTCTCCACATCTACATACAGAAACCAGTCCCAGGACACCAAAGAGGGTAGGGATACACACAGATCAACCATCCATTCTGAAAATCTTGAGACATCTCAATATCCATCCGTCAAGGAGGAGTTCAGAATACATCCAGATCACTAGCCCTGAAGAAACAGGTAAATATCAAGCAAGTAGAAAGGCACAACTAAAAGGGAAGTGAATCAAAATATATTTCCCTGCCATATATAATGTTGTTTGATATATAATATGTGATGTACATGACAAAATGGCTAAGCTAGTCTATGTAGGAAAATACAAGCCTATATACAACCCCGTGAATATAAGATTTATCAAGTCCAACATAGCATCTCTCTCCGAAGAAGGAGGCAACGCTATAAGCTCCTGCCCAAGGGTATCTACACGTGCTAACAGATCCACAGCCAACTGCATGGTGACATGATGCTCATCAATATATGCACTCATCTCGGCAATCATGCCAGTAGTAAGGAATTTCATTGTAGTACTATTTGTAACGGCTATATCCCGGGCAGATATGTCAGCATCCCGCTCAGCAATTAATGTATCTCTAGATGATCTAGCCTCATCCTACTCAACAATAGCGGTGTCTCTATGAGCTAAAGTATCCACTCTCTCTCCAATAAAGAGGTATCTCTCCCATCAAGAGATGTTAACATCAAGGCCCTAGCCTGATCTCTCCAAAGGTCATCAAATGAAGACTTTGCTCTAAATACTGTGCTGAATGCTAGATCATATTAGCACTCATACTGGGAGAATCTACAAGAGTTGCTGACAACCCAGTGAATAGCTCCTCCTCGATGGGAAGGTCAATGTCCTCTATGGGCTCCCCATCATCAGAATCGATCCCCGACAATATGGATACTACCACAGCCAATGTTGTCTCTATCTCCATCCATACAGAATACTTTGTCGAACAGCCCTGATTGCTAACAGAAAACTCAGTTAGCTCATGTTGATCCCAACAGGCATACAACCTGGATCTATCCTCTGCTGACAAGTAGTGGGAAACCAAACGCTGACTCAATACCCCCTCAGAAGGATGGAAGTCCTAAAACTGGTCAAACTGTGACATCACAACCAGTGGATGGTAAGTTATCATTCCCCTCAAACTAGACAGAAGGAGATAATCCATTCCAGGCGCATGAGTAATGAAGCTATAGGGTGAACTAAGCCCTGTACATGGAAAAATGCCAAATAGATCTCCGATCCTTGCCAAAAACACCGACCAGGATATAGCATTTGTACACTTCGTTGGCTAAAAGGAGTAAGACATGGGTATCTCATGGGTAAAACAGTATTCATGCCGTCGAAAGGCGCCAATCGGTCTCAAGTGTGACATGAACCACACATACAACATGACCGAGCTGCCTATGAATACCCCTGCAGGATAGGTATGACAATACATGGTGGATATCAATGTCTCTATCATAGTCATCGGCACAATGGTATGACCCTCCCTGAGAGCTCTAAATTCCATGATAACACTGATGTCCAACTCATCCATATATCGTGGCATGAACACATAAGACACTACGCACATAATGAGTACATCTACTATGGACAAACGCCACTGATCCTCCGGTATAGTGAAATCCCCCAAGTGTTGTACATAACTGTCCACTAAGCTAAATCTGTCTATCAAAAAACGTTGGGATATCACATGGCCGGATGTAATCTCATCCTGTACTACTCTATGCCTCAGCCTGGTGAGGGTCATAAACTGTCGGCTCATGTCGCCGATAGCCATCCGCACGCAAGGTCTGTCTAATGGCAGCGCCATCAACAGTGCATACTTCTCCAAGGTGGGAGTCAACTTCTTGATACCAAATCGGAAAACCTACCTCTCTGGTATCCAATGTTCCAGCATACCCTCTACAAAGCCTGCGGGAACCTGAAACATCAGGAGAGTCATAGAATATTTAAATAACTTATCTACGGTCACCCTGTCTGGAGGTGACATAATATCATACCACAACCTCAGACGGGAGGCTACCAACACTGGTGGGGTGTGATCAATGCGGTTGACTGTTGAGGAAGACATCTGTATGGGTTGTATCACAAGACCATCCAGGGGTCAATGCTGAATATCTCTGGACATACATACATATACATAACATAATACATGCATGATAAACAATAGATGGCAATATGATGTAAGGAATAATAGTATATACATTCCTAAGTACATCATCATCTAATACATCTCTGTACAACTAAAAATACAGGAAAATGGGGCACAGACGCCCAGCAACTAACAGAGGTTTATCAAAAGATATAACGAGAATGGGGCACAGCCATCCAGTATCTAACAGAGGCCTATCAAAAGATATAATGAGAATACACATTAGAAGAAGAAAATGGTGTCAATGTCTACATCATCAATCATGTCCACCTGATGTAACTCCTCCTGAGTCACTTGATCTCCATCAACGGGGATGTCAGTCCTATATAATGGAGGATCTACATCGGCAAAACCATATGGGTCACCTGAGGGGCCAGCACCTGAGCTGGAAGGATCTAAAGTATCTATCTATGAAGGATCTCTGTCCAAATACCCGATAAAGAAATGTAACCGGTCCAACTGCCATATCAAACTGTCAATCTGTGTCAAATGAGTTGGATCTCGGACACAGGCCATCTAATCCGTCATTATCATGGATCCAGGAACCATATCCCCCATAAACTGAGTGGCGTGGGTCTGGGCCCTGATGGTACGAGGGGACCATCAATACTGGAACATCTCCAGAGTATAAGGACCCTCTGACAGTGTAAAGCCGTCAACACCCATTCATGGGATATCAATGATGGGCGACTGTGAAATAGGCCAATAACTCCTGACAGGAGGAAAGATCGATACACAGATCTCCCCTGTGGTGTTCCTAATAGCATGCTCTCCTAAATAGAGTTCCCATCCTCCATCTGTGAAGAGAAGAATCCTACGGGTGGAAATCACGTACTCGACACCAGTCGGGTACCCATCCTCAAACCCAACGGGTAAGTGTTCCCTAGAATAGGGAATCCATGTGATAGCATCACCTGTCAATAACTCCAATTGTAGATGACAATATGTGAAACCCTCAGCTACAGGAACCTCCATTAATATAGAGTGATGACATCGCCGTCCTCGTGGATAGGTCTCCAAACCTAGCACACTCACAGGAAGTAAACATGGGAGCCTCTCATAGGCCCAGAACTACCAACACAAAGGCAAACATCTGCTGTCAGTCAACACTCTTAACCTGTACATGGGAAATCACAAGAGAAATACTCACCAGTAGAAATGGGTAAAATCCTAGTCAAGCCTCCGTCAAGCCCTGTGAATGCATACGCATGCCCCTGAGGAAATAGGCAAAGGTGTAGGAGCCCCAATCATACTCTCTAATATGGTCCACATCTCGTGTGGTGCTCACCAAAGCGAATGATACCGTGGAAGAGTTATCAGCTATAAAGCATCCCCTAATGATTATTAGGAACAATTGCCGAAGAATGTGATCCCTGACACTCACATCATCGGGTATGGGCTCACTCAATAGCTCGCTCATAGCATTTATGCTTAAAGGACCTGTACGGACTGTCCTGCCATTGAGCGCCTCAGTCGGGACTCCTAGCAAGGATCTAACAGTATTTAGGGTAATATTCGCCGTACATAGCACTGGCACCCCTCCAAACTCCATACCGGTGATAAATCGCCAATCCATCGGCGTCATCATCGCCTCATAATCTAATAAATAGAGAGACTGAGTCTGGTAAAACCAGCGCTCAGAAAAATCCCTGAGGTAACCCCAGGGACAACGACGGGGGGGGGGTGGAAAAGAACGTCTCAAAGCCCCAGCTATGCACAATCGCTCGATAATCATGATGCAAAGCTTGATATATAGAGTGAATGTTGAACCAATTCCCTCTAGGCTATGTGAAGTCGGGAACCTATATTACAAAGCTGATCAACATCAGAACATTTACTCCTCATTAATAGGAAAAAAGGGAAGATCAAAATCCATCTTGTACCTCATTTGCATGCAAGTAAACTGAGGGGTGTCGACTCAAATCACCCAAAAGCTCTGGGATCGTTACCTGGATGCCTGGAAGATCCCTACAGGGAACATAAGTAGCAGAAGCAGGGTCCATAACCGGTACATCATCCTCCTTATCCTCAACTTTTGGTACCTCAACCCGGACAAGATGTATCACCACCTCCGCCAGACGATGAGGTTGTCTAACTGAACGAGGTTGAGGCACATCAAAATCCCTCCTTCGTACACCTGAAGTGGTCCTGCGGGAACTACTCGGCTGATCTGGATCCATATATCTGGACACAAGTCTCCAAATCACCTCAGAAAGGGTGTGGTAAACTCTAACCTTGAGCTTTTTCAAATGTATTACATGACTAAATGCATACATTACTTTAATATACGCCTATAGTAGAGTTAAAAATGAATTACTACCCAATGCCTATATTTTGGAAAATTTTTGCCATAGTCTCCTTTATAGACAGGACTATCCACATGCACATAGGCATGACTAGGTGGCCATTCAGTAGTACACCTACCCACAATTATAAACATCCTATATGCATTACACTATCAAAGACATAATCCGTAAGGGTAGCCTAATTACCATGATTACTTTGCTTTATCATCTTTGCTCATTTGTCCTCAAATAAAATAAGAAATAACAAGAAAAGGTGTCAATTTGACTGTTTTAAAAGTCAAATTTTTTCACATCATTATGTTCAGCATGGTTAAATACTAATATTTACTATGTTGAATATTTTTTATCATGTCATATGAGCATACATATTCACTACTATATGTTTAAAAGAATTTCATGTGATA